>BSBN01001269.1:0-600000 GCA_027924645.1 Cunninghamia lanceolata | reverse complement strand
GAGGGGTGAGCCCTATAGTTATAGCTATGCAGGTGTGATTTCCTACCACAGATTGGGGAAGTTGGAGTACTAGAGACATGCTTTTGATGGCATGGATGCAGTTATCTGGCACCCTTACATAGACTATGAGGTGTGGGATGATGAGGTAGATGAGCTTCTATATTGTTTCTAGACGCGGTGGCTCATTGGCAGGACTAGGTACATTTTGGAGAGGTAGATTGTTAGCAGAGTGCAGAGACAGTTTGGTCGAGTATAGGGCAGACCACAGGGGGAAGCACGTTTTGCTAGGACTCATGCAGAGAGGTATAGGTGGGGTCCTGTGGCATCATATGAGGAGGCCTTGACAAACTTTCAGAAGATTCCTTACACAACTTGGCCGATGAGGAGGGACATAGTGGATGCTGGCATGATGCCAGATTACGAGGGGTGGTTTGCGACACACCCATTCCCAAGATATTCAGGGCCAGGAGAGTTAGCTCCTTGTATAGACGAGGATGTTTCAGATGATGAGGGTGCAGCTGGCAGGAGGAGGGGAGGACAGAGGAGGAGGAGGAGAGATCAGGGAGGTGATGGAGGAGGAGGAGGAGGTGGGAGACCGAGACAGAGGCAAAGGTACGGAGAGGGACCTGCGGGCCAGCAAGCAGTTGTGTAGTCGTAGGCTGTAGGACATGTACAGGTCCAGGTGCTAGTTCAGCCAGTGGCACCATAGAGACAGATGCCGCTGCAATAGCAGGTGGTGCAGCTGATACAGGGATAGGTGCTAGCACAGTAGGTGGCACCAGGATAGGCAGAGCAGGCTCCGCAACCTAATTTACAATAGCATGCTATGTTTGCACTACAGAGCCAGGTTAGGCAGCTGAGGGCTCACTTGAGAGTGGCAGAGTCACGAAGAGAGGTGGATGCAGCCTAGGTATTAGAGGTATCCAGAGAGAGGGATGCAGCCTTAGCTAGCATGCGGGCAAAGAGAGATGCAGTTGTGATGGCTATGGGTACAGATGGCACATCTAGCTTTCTGGTTTCACAGTTGTAGCAGGCATAGGCACAAGTGGCTCAGGTGCAGAGCGAACTTACTAGAGCCCAAGCGCAGGCTCAATATTACAGAGGGTTATACCATGGGGCAGTGGCAACAGATCAACGTGCCCCTAGCTTCAGGAGCCAATCAGAGGCATCCCAGAGGGTAGGTGGATCTCAGTCTGTAGGCTCAGTGAGGGGCCCACAGCAGGCAAGGGGAGATAGAGGAGAGGCCAATGCAGGGAGTAGTGTTCTACAGCAGTAGGGTTAGTCAAAGCTGGATACTTGTACCATTTTTTATCAAATTTGTACACATTTTTTTATGGATGGTTGAGATAGCTGATATATGTACTTATTTTGCCCCGAGACATGTATCACCATTTGTTATGTTTTGTATACACTTATGTTATGACTATGAGAGATTGGTCAGAGATTTTGATATGTTGTACATTTGGACATGTTTTTGATGATTATATGATGATGCAGTTGTTCATGGTCTACATGCATGTGTTCTTACGTTTTATATTCGATGGATGCATTCTATCTTGTGATGTTTTAGTATATGTGATGCATATTAGATGGATGTTAGGATGATTTGATATGTAAATGCAAATGTTTATGGATATGATTATGTAGTTTTATATGCTTTTGTCTATTTTTTTTATTCTTTTGATATGATATACAGATGCAAATGTATGTGGATGGCCTAATGCACTTGATTATGTATGCAAATGATTTAATCATGTGAATGACTATCTCATGTGATATGATATGTTGTCTATGCTATGTTTTTGATATGTCCAAATGTACTCAATCAACAGAGATGACATAGATATGTAGAAGAAAAGAGATAAAGAAATGAGAATTTCATTTGATATGCTGCAAGATTTCTTTATTGCTTGAATGATATGGATTTTCTGGATATGAGATGGATATGGATGCAGATTGTCATCTTGAGATTTTTGCAAGGTTTTTGCTTTCATCATTGGGCACTTTTTGGTATTTTTTATTTTCTGAAATGTTGTAAGAAAATACAAGCATCTAGGTATAATTAGACCGAGATGACCTGAGTATTCTTTACATGGATTTTGATATAGCAAGTTGATATAAGCATCTAGTCAAACTTGAATCTAGATGACCTGAGTTCTTGCATTTCAATAGACAAGGATTGCCCCTTTTCATGTTTCTAGACCTAGGAGTCCTCGATGATCTTTTGCTGATCATGTCTTTAGACAAAAGTCGTCACATTACTAAAGTTTAATCTGCAAGCAGCAGACAAAGAAAAAGATTATGCCCCCATCATAGCATCTCTAGCTTTTGGCATCCTTGAGTAGCATAGGAAGACATAATGACAAAAAATTCAAGACATTGTAAGTTAACTTGTTGACAAAACTTTTTTGCATTAGATGTGTCTTTTGCCATAATTGATACAGAATCAGTTTGAGCGTTTTGATATGGTGCTCTGCTTTGTTTAGGACAGGTTGATGTTTTGCTTCAAGATCTTTGTTTTCGGGTAGCTTGCTTTGTTGTTCTTGCTTGTCTAGTGAAAGGTATCACAATCCTTTATTTTCATCCTCTTAGAACAGTGGCATTCAAGAATCCAAATCTGTAACCAGGTCAAGGAGTTGCCCCCAGTTTAGACAAAGATCAACTTATTGTGGGCGAGATGACAACAAATATGGAGAGACGGACCATAAGGGACTGACCTAGTGCCTCAGGGGCTCATTGCTAAATGGCCTTGCCTACGTGACGATGCAAAGGCAACGTAGTTTGGGGTAAACCCTGATGGACCTAAGACCTAGGCGATGGAAAGACGTAGAAATGGAACAGACCCAGATTGATAGAAGGACTAGACATGGGATGGATGGGAAAGTGGAGCCTCGGGGGCACATTGAAAATGGCCTTGCCTACGTGATAACTCAGAGGCGATATAATTTGACAACAGTTCAAAGGACTAGTTTAAGATGGACGATATGATGGACACAAGAGACATGAAGTCAGAATAGATGGAGGAAATGGTTTGTTGCAGATAGCGCCTGTTTACCAAGTTTTCACCACTTGATTTTATTTGCACGAGAGGCTAAAAGTACACATGACGCTTATTTGCCAAGTTTTCACCGTAGGATGATTTTTTTGTTATTTTCTCATTTTTTTGATTTTTTTGTTTTATTTTTTAATCACTTTTTCAATTTTTTTTTTGGATTTTTTTAGGACTCCCTTACATTAGGGATTTTAGGTATAGAACTTGCGAAGATGCATGTTGTTGATAGGATCATCAAATAGTTCACCTTCAGATGTAGCCAATTGATATGCCCCCGATCCATAAGCTGTGATGATGACATAGGGACCGAACCAGTTAGGTTTAAATTTTCCTTTCTTTTCATGATCTTGCTAATTTATGGGATTTTCTCTTAGTATAGGTCACCAACTTAGAAGACTCGAGGTTTGACCCTGTGATTGTAACTTCTGGACATGCACTGCTGATATGCTTTTAGGTGGTTGAAGGCATGTTTCCTTCTTTCTTCGAGGAGCTCTAACTCTTGTAGTCTGGTTACTCTGTACTCTTCATCTAATATAAGGCCTTTTAGTGAAACGTGCAAGGATGGGATCTTGACTTCAATGGGCAAGATAGCTTCAGATCCATAGACTAGGGAGTATGGTGTTGCAACTGTGGATGTGCAGATGCTTGTGTGATAGGCCTATAGTGCAAGATTCAGTTGGACATGCCAATCACGACTGGCATCATTAATAGTCTTCTTTAGGATTTTTAGAATGGTTTTATTTGATGCGTCAGCCTGGCCGTTGCCTTGTGGGTAATAAGGGGTTAAAAAGCAGTGCTAGATATGGAATTTGTCACATAATTCCCTGACATCTTGGTTTTTGAAGGGTCGTCCATTATCCGTGATGATGGACGAAGGGACACCATAACGACAAATGATATAGTTTAGGATAAAAGAGGCAATCTGCTTGCCTGTAATGTTGGCTAAGGGCACAGCTTCAATCAACTTCGTGAAGTACTCTATGGCAGTGATTATGAATTTATGGCCGTTGGATGAGGGAGGGTGAATCTTGCCCACTAAGTCGAGTCCCCACTGACAGAAAGGCCAAGGAGTTGTTAACGGCTGTAGTTCCTGTGTTGGTGCATGTATCAGGTTCCCATGGATTTGGCACTTCTTGCACTTCTTTACAAAATGATAGGAATCTTGTTCCATAGTTGGCTAGTAGTATCCCATGCGTATGAGTTTCTTGGCTAGGGTAGGGCCACTAGAGTGGGTCCTGCATATATCATCGTGTATTTCTCTTAGGGCAGTTTGATATTCCTCACTATCGAGACACCTAAGGAGAGTACCATCGAGACCTCTGCGATATAGGGTATTGGCGACAATGGCATATCGAGATGCCTGATGGATAAAGGTTCTCTTTTGGTTACTGGAGAGATCAGGTGGGAGGGTGTTCTCTTTAAGGTAGGCAAATATTTTCCCATAGAGGGGGGAATTGGCTCCAACAATGTGGCAGATGATATGGGACTCAAGGGTGTCATATGCAAGATAGGAAACTGGCTCTACCAAGAACTCGTATCATGATTGGTTATCTGGAATGTCGAGGAGAGTTGCGATCGTTGCCATTGCATCTGCAGCTTTTTTCTCAATCCTTTGTATCTACTCAAAAGAGATCTTGACAAAATACTCTTTGAAGTCATCTACCATTCGTTTGTAAGGTATTAATTTCTCATCTTTCATTTGGTAGTCATCATTCACTTGATTTATGACTAGCTGTGAATCACCATATACTTGAAGCTCTTTGATATTCCATTCTACTGCTAGCTTGATACTAATGACTAGGGCTTCGTACTCTGCCACGTTGTTAGTACAGGGAAAGAGTAGTCTGTATGATTTAGGGATAGTGTCGCCACTAGGTGTGATCAACAAGATACCTTCCCCTGATCCATGTTGAGTGTATGAGCCATCGAAGTACATTTTCTAGGTTGTATTTATGTGGAAGATAGATTCATCTGGAAATTCAAATCTCAGAGGGCTGGCATCCGTTAAAGGTGCTTCTACCAATTGATCTGCTAGTACTTGTCCCTTTATTGCCTTCTTGTCTACATATTCAATATCAAACTCACTGAGAAGCATGACCCATTTAGACAATCTACCTGTTAGTGCTGCCTTGTTGAGTAAGTATTTGAGTGGATCAATCTTTGCTATCAGTTTGATAGAGTGTGACAGCATGTAATGTCTCCATTTTTGTGAGGCGAAGACAATAGCTAGACATGCTCTTTCGATTGGCGTGTATTGTAGTTCATACCCAACAAGTGTTCGACTGATCTAGTAGATTGCATGTTCTTTCCCATCATGGTTTTGTTGTGCGAGGAGAGCTCCCAGAGCTGTTGGTGTAGATGAGATATACAATAGTAAAGGCTTGCCCTGAATTGGTGGCATCAATACCGATGGTTTCATGAGATATTCCTTTAATTGCTAAAATGCCTGTTCACATGACTCATTCCATTTGAAAGGGATATTCTTGTGTAGAAGGTGAGAAAATGGGTGGCACTTGTCTGCCAATTGAGAGATGAACCTTCTGATAGATTGTAATTTGCCTTGTAGGGACCTTAGTTGAGTCAGGTTCTTAGGAGGTGGCATCTCCATGATGGCCTTCACCTTTGCTGAGTCGACTTCGATACCATTTGCAGACATGATGTATCCCAATAATTTGCCTAATGTAACCCCGAACACACACTTCTTTGGATTGAGACACACATTAAACTGTTCCAACCTGTTGAAGATCTTGTCTAGTACTGCTAGATGGCCTTCTCTTGTAAGTGATTTCGCCAGAATGTCGTCGACATAGTCTTCCATTATAGTGTGCATCATGTCATGGAAGATTGTCGTCATGGCTCATTGATATGTTGCACCAGCATTTTTTAGACCAAATGGCATGACACACCAATAGTAGGTGCCCCAAGGACATGTAAAAGTAGTCTTGTGTTGGTCTTCTGGTGCGATCTTTATCTAGTTATATCTCGAGAAACCATCCATGAGTGATAGCATAGTGTGTCCTAGTGTGTCCTGTCGTGAGATCTACAATCATGTCTATGTTTGGCAGGGGGAAATCATCTTTTGGACAAGCTTTGTTCAGGTCCCTAAAATCATTGCATATTTGGACTCTGCCATCTGGTTTAGCCACTGGTACTATGTTCGAGACCCATTCAAGATAGTCTATAGGCCTGATAAATCCAACATCTAGCAGTTTCTTTAGCTCTTCCTTTACCATGAGGGCCACATGTGGATGCATCTTTCTAAGTTTTTGTTTGACCGGTTTAGCTCCTAGAGCTAAAGATAAATGATGCATGATAAGATTTGGATCTAGCCCTGGCATGTTAGCATATGTCCAAGCAAAGTTGATTTGTTTTCTCTTGAAGAAATCAGTAAATGCTAGTTTTTCATGTTCTGTTAGACCTTTTGCCATGTGGATCATTCTAGGCTCATCCCCTGTGCTGACATTGATTGGTTCAGCTAGTTCTATCAAGATCGACGATCTCTCTTGATGTGTAAGATTGGGTAGAGGGTCAAGCCTTCCATCCTTCGACACCTCAGAGAGGTTTTCACCATTGGATACATCTTTATTTTTACTATTTTGATGATCTGACATTGTCGCGGAGCGGTTTTCACCTTTAGATCATTCTTTTATTTTAATATTTGTATGACTGAAAGGCTTGGCACCCTCTCCAAAATAGGCTTTCTCATTGAGTTCAATAGCATAGCTAGCTATGTGGTCCCCTGCAGGTATATGATCTCTAAGCTCTAGATAATCTATGATGGCTTCATCATTTTCAAAGGTATCTAGCTCAGGGGTGGTGCCTTCTAGGTCCCAGTCGATAAGTTTAGGGTGTACCAAAGGTAAGGGATCATTAGGTTGGTCTAGTTCGACGGTGTTGATGGTTAAGACAGAGTTATTGAAAGCACGGACAAAGTCTGCGATGGTACTCTCTATTAGTGGATCCGTCAAAGGGGGGATCATTCCTTCCTCATGATTTTCACTATTGTTACTATGCGGGTCGGACTCTAGCGGTCTAGTCCTTGGACCTTGTCTCTCATTGGTATGGGTTGGGTCGTACTCATGGAAAACATCGATATCTTTTTCGTCACAAGACATCTCAGAGAGGCTATCCCATTTGTACTCATTAGAATCTGTGTCACTCCTCAGTTGCATTCACTGAATTTGCTCCACCAGATTGTTAGTAGAGGTTTCTGGTTGTTTGTCCTTTTTCTTATTTGCTCAGTTGTTTCTTGGTGCGCCAATGTATCCTGGCCCTATAGTGGCTTGGACTGTCAGGGTATGAGGTTGGATGGGTTCAGTGATGCCATCCTTTCTTGAACCGAGAGGACTATGTCCTTCATACCCCATTCTCTATAGCATTTGAAAGCCTTGACCATATTGTTCCGTTGGTATAGTGTGATGATCATGTTGCATAGAGGAGCTACCTTCATCCTTTTATAGCCATTGTAGGATATCCTTTTCATCACTCTCATCTTCTAGGCTTCCCCATTTTACAAATGGTCCTTTTGTAGTTCTCCCTGCTTTTAGTGTCTTTAGGATAGGTCTCCCATAAGACCTAGGAGATAGGGGCAATTGTGCCAAGAAGAGGGATTGAGAGATCGTGTATTCACCCAAGCCCTTATTTGTGAGTCTGAGACCAAGTTGTGGATCTTGTGAAGAGGAAGCAAGTGAAGCCGAATCAACACGAGATGAAGAGGCTACAGAAGCACGGTTGGTGGGGATCACAACTTCAAGTTTTGGATGAATGGAGTTGCAGTATTGATAGGGGTTAGGGCCACCTTAGATGGTGATCTCTTGACCTTCATCTGGGAACTTGATACATTGATTGTATGTTGAAGGTACTGCTTTCAGAGCGTGTATCCATGGTCGCCCAAGAAGAATGTTGTATGCTACCTCCATGTCGAGGACTTGACAAGCTACATCTTTTTGATTGGTAGGGTAACAATTCCTTTGGATGTTCTTTCCTCCTCATCATAGACTTTTATGGTGATTTTCCTTTTAGGATCTATAGCTTTTTCTAAAAACCCCAATGTAAGGATTAGTTTCAATGTGCAAATATTCAAACCAGCCCGCCCATCGATTAGGACTCTTTTGATCTTGTGCTTGTGTATGAAAGCTTCAATATGAAGGGAAGCATTATGGGGTTGAGTGATTGACATATCATCCTTCTCAGTGAATGATAGGGAATGTGGTGAGGTAATATGACTGACCATGGTTTGGAATTGCTCTTCAGCAAGGTTTGTGGGAACGGAGGCTTCCACTAAGGCTTTGTCAAGTATGGACCTATGAGAAGGAGATAGACACAGAAGTTCCAAGATGGAGATATGCGTAGGTGTCTTGTGGAGTTGATCCATGATACTGTATTGACTAGACGGAGTGGTGGGGGTTCCCCTAAGGGTGACTCTGTTACTGCGGGTAGTAACATTGCAATCTGGATCTTTGTTAATAGTGATCACATTGATCTATGAATCCCTTTCATAGATATGGTTAACAACATAGTCGAAGCCAACATTTGTGTAGTTTGTGTTGTTAGATCCACTATTGTTTCTATTGGAAGGTCCTCCTTGCTCGTAGTTAGGAAGAGGATCCTTGAATGCCTGATGATCACTGTTGGAGGTATGCACGTCAAAGGATATTTTGTTTTGTTCTATCAAGTCTTGGATTGTGTGCTTGAGTGCAATACAATCATTTGTCTTGTGCCCCCTGTTCCAGTGGTATTCACAAAAGTTGTTATCGTTCCACCAATGGGGTTTGACCTTTGGTTCGTACTCTCATTCCGAGGGAAGTGTTATGATCTTGTTGGTGATTATCTTCCATAGGGTAGTTTCTAATGATTCGCCCAAAGGTGTGAACTTTCTCCTAGGTTGAAAGTTGGTAAACCTAGATTCAGTGTTTTTTGGTTTGTTTTGTGGGGGGTTATTTTGAGGTGTTGATAGGTTGAATATTGGTTGCTTAGGTGCCGCATTCTTGGCATCCACCACACCATCATTCACAATGTTTTATTTTTCGCCCAGAATCTAGGTTTGTCATTGTTGGTGTTGGTACTAGGAGTGTCTTTATAGAGCTTGATTTGACCTTTTGTGATTAGAGATTTCTCTATGATGGGGCCCATCTCAATGACCTTGCTAAAAGAAGTAGGACATTGGATTTGGATTTGGTATCTTAGGTCCGTTTGCAGATTGTGGACAAACATTTCTAGCATCTGTTTCTCTAACATTTGGTGTGGGAACTTGCTTGCCAATTGTCTCCATCTTTGTAAGAAGGCGGCGAAAGATTCTCCACCTTTCTGTTTGGTGTTACAAAGATCCAATATTGAGGTGTCATGCTCAATATTGTAAGAGAAGTGGGTGACAAATTTATCTACCAGTTTGTTGAATGTTTTAATACTAGGTGGCAGTCTAGAGAACCACTCCATGGCCTGTCCTCCTAAGCTTCGTGGGAAGAGTCGCATAAGGTAGGTGTCATTATGTGCGACCTCAAGGCAAGCAGCGTTGAATTCCGTAATGTGATCCCTTGGGTCACCCTTTCCTCGATATTTGTCAAACTTAGGCATCTCAAATTTAGAGGGGAAAGGAATCATGACCAAGGCCCTATCAAAAGGATATGGTGAAATATCCTCTAAGGTGTAATGTTTGGTAGATGCCCCTGTTTTCATGTCCGCGAATTCTTGTTGTAATGCTTGGATTCATTGGTTTACTAGACTTAGGGCATCCAAGGAATCATTTTTTGCTTTACTCTTGTCCTTTGGTATTTCATCGTGTCTACTTCCTTCAGGGATTCTCTCTTCTTCAGTTTCTTTGAGAGTCTCTACATCATAATCCTTAGGGAGCTTGACTCCTAGATTTGCTAGATGTAAGAAGAATTTTGTAGGGTCTTGTGCAAGTACTCCTAATAGGCGTTGAAATTTTGGGTCATGTTGCGTTTGAAGGATCTCTTCCATAGAAATTTCTTTGTCACTTTCATGACCATCGTGAATACGTTTCTCAGCCATTTCAATCTATTTTTGTTTTTCTAATCTTGTTAAGACCATGCAAGGGTGACAAAGAGATGGATAGGATGAGCTAGGAGGATTTGAGCAAGGTGCTAGAATGAGACAAGATTTTTAGCAAGGTTCTTCTTAGATCTATGAGGTGTCAAACAAGTTGGGTATACAAAAGCGATAGTCAAAGTAGGGATGTTAGAAATCTGATTACTCGATGTTGACTAGTCTTATATAAGCCACTAGTAGAGTTCCGAGAGAAAGGATAAGTAACCCTTAATATTGGAGACTCACTAGGTTTGTTTGAGTATTGATTATGATCTAGAATAACTTGGTTCTAACCTTGTAGGAATTTGGAAAGATTTGGTGAGACTTTGGATGAAAAGGCAGATATGGTATGGAAAAGAAGGAGAAATGGTTGACTTGCAAGATCTTAATCAGATTTTTGGAAACTGAAACAAGTCTAAAATGGTTTTGAAAATGTTAAAAATTTTGCTCTTGGAAGGTATGGTTTTACTCTCTGGTTTGGATGCACAGAAGTATATGCGCCAGAAGTCAAGTCAAATGCGCAATACTGGCAAAGTTTTGAATGCACCACAATAGAGTTTAGATGCACTGGCAGTCAAATCAGATGCGCCACAGGTCATGGCAAATGCGCAACTCTGGTTTTTTGTCTTGTATTCTCAAAATTTTGGAAAATTTTGGAATGTTTTCAGGATTTTTTCTATTTTTGGTTTGAAAAACTTGGTGTTTCTGAGAATGTTGATGTTTAATTATGGCAAAAACATAGCAAACATATAGAAGTTTTTCATGATTTTTATCTTTTTATACTTTTTTGTATTTTTTTTGGACTATTTTGACTCAAAACAAGTACACCCTAGGCTGGATATGACAATATTTGTTGAATCCTCTAGCTGTGCATACTCAAAGTGTGTAGCTCTAGGATCTGGTAGCACCGGCTCCACTCCACAGCACTCACTTCTCACACATACCAGATCTGGGTTTCCTTAGGCTCGTACCCCCACCGAACCTTAGGATTGTCCCTACTACCTCTACTAAGAGTCACATGAATCGAGGCCGCTTCAAGAGCTCTGCCCTTTGCATCAACAAATAGGGGTTTTTGGCTTGCTACACAATTGGTTCTTAGTCAGGGCAACCATTCGAGTGGTTACACATGTGGCGGCACTACTCTCCGTTATGGAGTCTCCCATCCTCAAAGGGTTACGCCTTAGAGGGTTTTGGGGGAGGTTGGCTGTTGGTGTAACACAGTAGCACTCATTGTAGGAGGTTTTCACCTCAAGCACAATTTATTTTAAGTGGCTTGGTAGGGCTTGGCTTTAGCCTATTACCACTCAGGGTCATTCCCACTTGGACAAGCGTGCATCCAAGGGCAGGCCCCCCTAAAGGTTTAACAAATAGAATGACAAGTCTAGCACTTTGGTCACCCAGTTAAGGGGAGAGAATAAGCCTATTGTCATTCACAATCACAGAATACACTGGTTAATCCAAACCTAGTTAAAAGTAGAAAAACTAAATGGGCTATTCTACTTGTGCACACACACGATTGTTAACTTGGAAGTGTTTAGAGCAAGCAATGTTCATTCCCATTTGTTTGAGATAGCAATGATCTAATCTAGGAAATAAGTCAACAATGCAAAAGATAGCAGTTGGTTCAATTATTTTCCATCCTAGTTAGAGACTATGTAGAATTTGCATGCAATGCACTTGTTTACTTTTCTCCTAATTAGTCTAAATGAACTAGGCAAAGCAATCTAAATGATCTAATCCAATCACTAACCCTGCAAAAATGAAATGTTAGCTCAAACACACCAAAATTAGAAAACCCTAAAAATAGAGAGTAGAATCAAAAGTGCCACAATGTAGTCTGAATGCGCAGAAATAGAACTCGCATGCGCCATTGTACAAAAGCGCAAAAATAGGCATCAAAAGCGCTGTAACAAGAGGTATATGTGCAACTTTAGCAGATTCATCGTTTTACAATTCAAAAGCACCAAAAGACAGGGTATATGTGCAAGTAATATGCAAGCACCGGAATGGAGGTTGGATGCGTCGTCTGGGAGGTTAGATGCGCTGTATTGTTGTAAGCATCGAAACCAAAGGTATATGCACCGTCTGGAAGGTCAGGTGTGCCAAAGTTTCATATGCGTCAAAGTAGGAGGTAGATGCGTCATCTCAGAGGTTAGATGTGCCAGATGCCTCTGTCAGAAACTTGTTCGTCACCTATACGGACCTATCACTTAAGAAAACTTAGTTTTTGATTAGTTAGAGGGGCAAGGGCCTCACGGTGGGTGCCAAAATGTGAAGGGGAAAACGGATTAATCAATAAAGAATAATAAAACCCAATACATCTATGAAATGTGAAAGTAAAAAATATATTAAAATAAAACAAAGAACAATACTTACAACCTTTTACCTTTCTTCTTCCATAGTTTGCCTATCTCTCCTTGACCTTGATGATGATGAAGCCCTTAGAAGTGAATGCTCCCTTGCTTGTTGAAGGTGACAAGAATGGAATGGCAAGATATTTTGTGTGATTGAAGATGAGCTTCAACACACTAACAATGGATGATATGAAATGCTTAAGAAAGTGGGGGTGCCAAAGGTGCGCCTGTGTTTCTGCAACATAAGTTTGCTCAAACGATTGATATGAAATGAAGAATAAGAGGGTTGTATTTATAGAGATGTGTAGAAGAAGATCAACGGTTGAGGATAAAAGGGACGATCAACGGAGGAGGATTGTTGAGGAACATGCAACAAATGGAAGAAAGACGTGTCATTCAAAAAATAGCTTTGTTGAGTTAACTCCTCTCTTGATGAGGATGAGATTTGATTTTCTCAAATTAGAATTTATTTTTCTAATTTAAGAGAAAGTTTGCTTTAAAGATGCTTTTGCTTTTGTATGACAAGAGGAAAGTATTTTTAGAAGATAAGAATGATTTTTGAAGATAAGAAAGCATAATTAAATAAAAAGATTTTATTTAATTATTTTGTAGATAATTGAGAGGAATAAATAAAATATAGAAATATATTTTATTTTGTGGAGATTTTTGAAGAATAAAATAAAATATAAAAATATATTTTATTTAATATTTTATTTAAATTTGGAAGAATAAAATATTTTAATTAAATAATTAAAATTATTTAATTATTTGGAAGGATGAAGTTGATGTAAATGAATTTAATTAATTAAGTAAAATGTAATTTATTTAATTAAATGAGAGGAGATTAATCAAATAAATAAATAAATTTATTTATTTGTTGATAGAAGAATGTGAATGATGAAATAAATATTTAAAATATTTATTTAAGTAGAGTCATGCCATTTTTAGGTGTATACAACAAGAATTTGGTTCATTGCTAGCTAGAGTCATCTTTTTTGCCAACTACTACTACCATAACATCAATTTCCTTCTCCTGAATCAACGATCTAGATCTAGCTATTGTGTCCCTAAACAAAACTAGGAGCTATCAAAGGTGAGACCAAAGATCAAAATCCCAAAAAACTATGAAAGACATGCAAGGAAAGTTGAATAGAAACAAAAGATACCAAACCCTAATAGAGGTCATTTCTAAAAAAATCTAGCTAGAAACCTTGTTTTTAATTTTTTAATTTTTAATTTTAGTTTGTCTAAAAACCCTAACATTAATTTATTTTTTGTTTATTTGTTATTGCAATTTCCTTCAAATTTACAGATTGTTCTAGTGTCAGTCTCAATTAGAAAGGACCCTTCTTAGAAAACATGTCATCCCAGGGACAAAATAAATGAAGTTGGTTTAAAAATTTTGTAGTATGAAAATTAGTGGGGGAAGCATTAATTGATTAAAATATCACCTCACACAAATATCATACTAAAATGTTAGTTTATGCCCACTTATGCCTCTTTATGTTGTGTGTGAGGTACAATGTCAATTAGAGACCTTTGACCAACAAAAGGAACTAAAAAAGAAGCAAAGAGAAGAGATAGAAATGATTCATGGAGGCTATTCTTCTTCGATTCCTCCATTACCTAGATCTTCAACTACTACTAGTAGTGGTAGTGGCAACACTAATGTTAGGCTTAGAATTTGCATATCTAAATTGGATTCGTATATTATAAGTACAAACATGATGCAACAAGGAGTGCAATCAGAGACTTTTGGTTCTATTGTTTCATTCTATTTTGTGCAATCAAATAATTAATGATTTGTTTTTTTTAAATATGTTGTTAGATTTCTCTCTTTTGAATTTTTAAATGTAACAGTCTATAGAATTAAAACTCTAAATTTTATAATAGTTATTTTATTTATTTTAGATCTCTTTATTGGCAAAATTGAGTAGACATCATTAATATTTGTGGGGAGGGGTTCAAAGCCCCTAATTATGAGGAGATAAAAGGGCCCCATTTTGACTTAAAAGAAGGTCAATGCAAAGGCTGTAATTGAAAAGTGACATGAGATAAGGTGGAAGGGTTACATAATCATGACTGATGGTTAAACAAATAGGATGAACAAAACATTGCTAAATTTTTGTGTTTCTTTTTTAGGTGGTTGTACTTCCTAAAATCCATTGATTTAGAGATTCAAATTTCTAACTTTTGCTTTAGTGATTAACACTAGCATTTCAAATTTAGTTGTTTCTTCCTTCGGCAATACACTTTTCTTAAAATCCATTGATGCTTTAGGAAAGACAAAAAATGTTGAAATCCTTTATGAGGTTATAGAAAAGGTCTTGGCTGAGGTGGGTTAAGAAAATGTTGTGCAAATAGTTAAAAACAATGCAATAAATGTTTTATTGTAAGTAGACTTTGTTGATAACTGAGAGGGGGGGTGAATCAGTTATCCTAATTATTTCTTCTTTTGAACTTTCTTATTAATCAAAGCATCATTGAATCAAACAAACAAACATTACCATGAAATAAGAAACACATGACACAGTATTTTTGACGTGGAAACCCGGTTAAGGGAAAAAACCACGAGGTGATTAACCCAAAGATTATTCTCTGTTAGAAGAATAAGGAATTACAAGATGGCACTTGCCAATTAGGGCTCACTACCCGAGCACACTGCTCACAAAGAGGCACACTGCCTACAAGGAGACACACTGTCTACAAAAGAATGTTATACAATACTTGAACTGATTGGAAGCATCTACATATGTTGGAGTTCAGTTCCGGTTAGGCTCAGTACACTAATCTGCTGCACTTCATCTTTTCTCTGTTCTTTATTCTGCTTTCCTTTCACATACCAGATCTTTCTTACTGCTTCTGTTCTGCTCTGCACTTATTCGCATACACCATCCCACCACTACACTTCTCATAACTAAATCCATCCTCTATATATATCTGCACTAGTGATTTCATTATCTTTCTAGTCAGCATCCGGAACAGTCTATTTTTCTCACAAACTCTGTTCTGTTGGCTGAATCCTTGCACATCAAGTAATGCAGATCAAGCATATACTTGTAGATATCATTAATCATGTCGGCCAAACATGATTCATGCCTTCACAACCTTTACCATCAACAGTAACACATCCAGAAAATAGTCTGATGTTCTGTCAGTCAGTTCTTCCTCTATTCTCACTGTCACTTAGGAATCCAGTACTCAACTATTCATATCTTTTTCCTTGTCCATCACCATAGGCTAAATCCTTGGAATATACCACTCAAGGTAGTCCTCTTGACTTCCCCAAATCCGCACACTTTCCCTGATAGATTCAGACCAATCTGTCAGACCTTTCCACATGCTCTGTTCTTCTTCACCGGACCACAACAATCTTCATTCTGACTTCTGGTAGAGACACACCATGACTTGCGGATATGTGGGATGATCTTTGTTGCCATCAATGACAACAACCATGAATCCATATAGTGTCTCTTGCCAACAATCTCCCCCTTTGGCATTGATGGCAACACTTAGTGAAAAATAACTAAGTGTTTACACTATGCTCCCCCTTGGCTGATGCTCTATCTTTATATACAATTTCTGAAACTCCCCCTTAGTTGGATTCCTCATTTTTCACTGCTCCTCACTCCCCCTTTGACATCAATGGCAAAGGGTAGGGTCCGCACACCAAAATTTTCAAAAATTTACTATACTTAGCCGCATATTACATACTCACATAAACTGAAGAATGTCTGCAAAGGATGTCTTCAATTGGACCAGTTCTACAGCCCAACTTTGCTTTATTCTATCCAAAATTGAAATGTGACCACTCAACAAAAATGCAAAAGCTTTTGCTCTCTTGAGATCTGTCGGATCATTGGTTTGGGCGGTAGTCTGAGCATCACTTATGGCCTCATGCATAGTTTCTAACTTAGGGATTATAATCCTTCTAAGTTCTCCCATCCGGTTAGTTATATTCTTCCTTTCCTTCTCAAAGTTCTTTATTGCATTTGTGATTGCAATAGTTTGACATTCTTGATTTACTATGGAGGAAGAGAGAGGATCAAAACTTTGAGACAAACTTTGTAGTTTGTCCTGTTCCTCTTTTATTTTCTTATCAATTTCTATTGTTGCCTTTGACCACGAGATACAAAATTTGTACATGTCACCGCCATCCTTAAGAGCACTTTATAAGCTCTTTATTCCAATACTCATATTTCTCCTATCATTAGAGATTAATCCTAGTACTTCTGAAAATCTCTTATCCAAAAACTCCTTCCGGACCTTTTCTTCAGCTGATTTTTCTAGAGAATCAAAATGTGTATCAACACTGCTGACTAAGGTTTTGAGATTACCAGAAGAGGAGGCTGTCAGATCTATCTGGACTGATGGCATAATCTTTTCAAGCACTCCGGAAGCAGCCTCTATCAACTCACAGTCTTCCATATGAGACTTTAGGAGTTTTTCATTTGCCTTAGCATTTGCAAATGAAGCTATCTTCATTGTCTGTACCGGAGAGAGGGAGTCAAAGTTGAATGGACCTTTTAGAAGCTCTGGTTCATCAATCTCTATTGTTTCTTGGCTCATAAATTTTTGAACAGTTTGTGCAGTGTCTCTTGCCGGAGACAGATGTTTCTTTTCTTCTGCAGTTTTGTCCTTTGGAATCTTTTCTCCTTCCACATTCTTACCACTTTCAATTGTGGTTTTCTCTGTTGGAATCTTCTCTTTCTCTGCATCCTTGGTGTTGTCAACCTCTTTTTCTTTTACTGCTTCTTCTTTCTCCTGTAATTTCTCTTCTTCTTGGGATCCGGAGACTGTAGGGGAAGCCAGGAGAGATGTTAGTCTGTTCAAGGGCCACTTCTTCTGGAGCAGATGATTCCAAGTCCACAGTTGTTTCTGCACCTAAGTCCTCTACAACAGGAAGATTAAACCTTTTGAAGGCCTTCCAGAGGATCTCTTCTGTCTTTATGGCCACCTTGTCAGTCTCACCAAGCATGAGTTGATTCATTCTTGCTTTACTCCTGAACTCATCTTTGCAGTCTTTGAATATTATGTTCATTGTCTTGGGATCAATTTGAGGATATAGCTGAATAGCTATCTGCTCCCGGATCTCAAGATATTTTGCCTAAGCATTATTCTTTCTTATTTCTAATTCCTTTTCTAGGCTTTTAGGAATTAGAGATATGATCTCAATGAAAGCCTTATTGTATATGTTTAGATACTTGATTGTGGCTTCCTGCAGAATCTTTTGGTCAGCCTCATTGTAGTCATCATAGAATTCAGTCACTGGTTGAAGGTTTCCATCCACCGTGACTGACTTGATTACACTCTCTAGAGACAGGGTGGGCTTTTCAACAAATACCTCTGCCATTTCTTCCTTGTCTTGGCCTGTGGAGGGTTTACCGGATCCTTTCTTCTTATGTTTCTTTATTTCTTTTACCCCCTCATCTGATTCCGTTTCCTCTTCATCTTTCTGACTTGTATAAGCCCTTGTGGCTTTTATTTTAGACCTTTTCTCTCCTTTACCAGATGTTTAACCTTCCGGTTTAGATATTTTTGAGATTTTGGTTCTGACAGGTGTAGATCCTTTTGATGATTTGGTCCGGGTTGAGGTTTCCACCGGAGCACTTTTCTTTCTTTTCTTTTCTGCCTCTTTCTTTTCTTCATCAGCCTTTCTCCTCTTTTCCCGATTGGCATCAAGTGCCTCCTTTGGGATGCCTAGGCCTTGAGCAATATGCTCTACTTCTTTTCTCACCTTCCTCTTTATCTCAGGTTCCCTGAGTTCCACATGGATCTTCACACTCAGCTCCTCAAAGGTTCCAAACCTTTCTGCCTTTGGATCTTTGGGCTGACTAAGCATGTGTTGAACATGCAGTTCCACAATCTGTTCATCAACCTCATACCCCATGGGCATGATCCAGACTGTCCTTGGCTCCACTGCCTCCATTATGCACTGATCAGTATCCACCATAAAGCAAACTGAGTCTTTGTATTTTTCAACAAGAGACTGGGGAATTCTTTCTCTTGCTTGCATCGTGCTCTGGAAGTTTTTGAAGTATCCCCATAGGGCTGTATTTCTTGCTTTGGCATCCCCAAGCCCATGTAAATAATCTCTTATCTAGACTGCAACAGGTTTGTCTTTCTGCCATACCCATCCACTTGATCCGGGCAGCTCATTCATGAAGTAGAAAAATAGACATAATATAAGAGTACCATACTTAAAAGAATTCTTTTTGTCCTTCTTGATCTTCTGTATATTTTCCATTAATTGGCTTAAGAGAAGTTCACAGAGATCATAATCTGCATTCTTCCTTAGCATTTCATAGGCAGTATATACTGCAGTTCCGGATACAGAATTCTCCCTACTGGAGTGATAGATCTTGTATCCTATTATCATGGATGCATACTTGATATCCGGATCAAAAATATCTTCAATGGTCATTGCCCTCTTATCAAATTTTGATCCGGTGGCCTCAGTTACAATGTTATTTTTGACAGATTTGAGGATAGGTATCCCTCCGCAAGAGTATAGACCAGTTACTGCCCTAATTGCTTCTTTTGTGATCTTGTAGGGTCTATCCAGCCATAGGAAGTTGTCATGCATCCTGCTCAATACATACCGGACCCATTCATCTTCTTCAAAGCAGGGGAAATGAATGAATTAATCAAACTGTTTCTTCTGGATACCCTTATACTCTGGTTTAAGCTCAAAAGCATTGTCTATCAGTTGTTTGTGATAGAAATCTCTCAATTTGAATTCCCTAAATTCCTCAATGCTTGCATGTATGTAAACCCTAATGTCTTATGTGTGTAAAACATCATGAGGAACACTAGAGAATGCTCCTAAGGGATCTACCTCCAATGACTTGTATGGATGTTTCTTAAATTCAGGTCGGGGCCTATCTGAGATCTTTACTATATTTGGAGTAGCCATTTCTCAAAAGATTTGTAGCAAGATATCGAAAACGGAAAATACCTTATGCGTCTTCGGTTACACGGAGTGGTTGGATTGATTTCTGTATGTAATGACTTCGGCAGGAGATCTTTGGTGAGCTTGATGAATCTTGTTGCAG
This sequence comes from Cunninghamia lanceolata, assembly GCA_027924645.1. Taxonomy (NCBI): domain Eukaryota; kingdom Viridiplantae; phylum Streptophyta; class Pinopsida; order Cupressales; family Cupressaceae; genus Cunninghamia; species Cunninghamia lanceolata. Next base: position 580,492 of record BSBN01001269.1, on the reverse strand, counting down.
AGCTCCACTTTTCACTTCTTCTTGAGTGCAGAATGAGCAAGTGATTTTATGAGAAATCCCTTATATTGCTCCGCAAACCCTAATATCTGATGGCAATAAATGCTCGACTTACATTATTCCGGTTTGCCTTATTTGGATAGCTTGGAGTACCAGATCAGTCCTGATCTATGAACATCATGCGGATCTTCCAACCATGAACAAATCAAGATGACACATTACAAGAACATCCCAAACATTCTGTCCAATCCGCAGAATAAGACAATGCACTTCCGGATCTCTCCGGACCCTTTTGTAATCCTCTATCATTCCGGAGCATCTCCCGGAATAGGTCTTACTTGATCAATCACAACTTCTTTACATCTTCATGCGGACCTCTGAAATCTTATATGGATCATCTCAAGACTTATATCTTCAGACCCTTTACTCCGCATCTTGTGCCACATCCGGCACCACTTGATTGGCTGGGGGAACAGGATTTTCTTTAAGTCTCCCCCTGAGCTAGAGCTCACTTTTTAATTTCTAGAAGGAATATCAGCACCAGAGTCTGGTGCAGATCCAACTTCTATATTCTCTAAACTTTTCTTCACCCAAATCTTGTTCATCTGATTCCTAACTTCATCCGCATTCATATTTTGTTTACCGTTGTCTTGATTCTGATTATACACCGGACCTCTTTTGTCCTGATTCTTGCTTCTGCAGACTTTTGCATTATGACCGGACCTATTACAGATTTGGCAAATAACATTTCTTTGCATATTTGACTGATAACCTCTTGATCTGCATTGATTAGCCATATGACCTACTCTATTGCATGTAAAGCATCTACCATTGAATGATTTATTTATTTGCATATTTCTGCATTCATGAGACTTGTGTCCATACCTTTTGCAGTTAAAGCACTATCCGGAGAAGGATGAATTAGTCTGATTCATTCTCTTTCTGCACTGATTAGCTTTGTGACCAAAGTGATTGCAACTGTGGCAGTATCCATTGAAGGATGGATATCTTTGAGCATTGGGCTGTCTTACTGGAGGTCTTCTAGGCCTATTCCTTGGATTTTCTGATCCAAAATTCTTTTGACCGGATCCGGAGCTTTCTCCTTTCTCATATCCCAAACCATACTTGTCATCTATCCTCTTTTGACTTCCAAGAAGTACTTCAAGTTGGGCAGAACTTATCTTGAATTTTTCTTTATATTCATTTGCTGTTTGAAGTTCTCTTTTGAGAGAGACAATTTGATCCTCAAGTTTTTCTTCATTATCTTTCTAGTCGGCACCCGGAATAGTCTATCTTCTCACAAACTCTGTTCTGTCAGCTGAATCCTTGCACATCAAGTAATGCAGATCAAGCATATACTTGTAGATATCATTAATCATGTCGGCCAAACATGATTCATGCCTTCACAACCTTTACCATCAACAGTAACACATCCGAAAAATAGTCTGATGTTTTGTCAGTTAGTTCTTCCTCTGTTCTCACTGTCACTCAGGAATCTGGTACTCAACTATTCATATCATTTTCCTTGTCCATCACCGGAGGCTAAATCCTTGGAATATACCACTCAAGGTAGTCCTCTTGACTTCCCTAAATCCGCACTGCACCAAGACACTTCCTCTGAGAGATCCAGACCAATCTGTCAGACCTTGCCACATGCTCTGTTCTTCTTCACCGGACCACAACGATCTTCATTCTAACTTCCGGTAGAGACACACCATGACTTGCGGATATGTGGGATGATCTTTGTTGCCATCAATGACAACAACCATGAATCCATATAGTGTCTCTTGCCAACAGACTTATCATGGATAAGCACCCATCCTTATTTTGAACTCTTTATGTTGATCATTGCCTTAACCTCATATTGGAGGATCTTGACATAATCTGATGGGTGTGGATCAAGGTATAAACATTTGCAAATACATATATAGCCATGCTTGAGTCCTCAACTTAATGAGGCAATATGCAAATAAGGAGTTGATTCATCTAAGAATAACCCACTTTGCAACAAACTTTATCACATTGCAACTTTTTTCAGTCAAAGGCTACCTTCAGGTGCATGTTTGGTAGTGAAGTTTTAGATTCATTCACAAAAATAGCTATAAATAGCCCTTTGCACAGGACTAAAGCTCAATTTTTTCTTAGTCTTCCAATTTTTCCTACTCCAGAGAAAGTTGGAAGCCCAAGAAATGACAGATCAAACACTTACCTTGGAAGGTGGAGAGATTTTTCCTGAATTCCTCCACATCCAAATTAATAAATGAAGAATACTCAGGCATTGAAATGCGGTCCATTACATGCTAAATTCGTCATCTTTTTGTCAATTGTTATTACCACAACATTAATTTCCTTCTTCATCATCGAAGATATAGATATATGTTGAGACATGGACCAGCTAGGACTTGAACCTAGGACCTTCCATTCACTGCTGGAGTGTTCTACCACTGAGCTACTGGCCCCTCTTGGACCAGTCCATCTTCAGTCTGGGTGTGGCTTATTTCCAACACCAACACTCCCCCTTAAGCCACATCTCTCATGTGCTTGGGGCTCCTAGCTTGGGCCTAGCTCTGATACCATGTTGAGACATGGACCAGGTAGGACTTGAACCTAGGACCTTCCATTCGCTGCTAGAGTGCTCTACCACTAAGCTACTGGCCCCTCTTGGACCAGTCCATCATCAGTCTAGGTGTGGCTTATTTCCAACACCAACAATATAGCTATTATTTTCCTGAACAAAGGGAAGGGGAGGCATCTTGATGCAAGAGCATCCCTGGTTCAAGAGCAATCTTGCATCAACCAAAAGCATTTGCATTTTAGTTTGTTTCATTTTCAGTTCAGTACAGTCAGTTCAGTCAATAGAAGTTTCTATATTGTGGTCTGCATTCTACCGCAGTTTCATTTTAGACCTTGCGGAGTTGGATTTAGCATCTAGACACATTCATGCACATCATATCCAAATCTCAGATCATTTGGATCAGGTACTGGTAAGATATCACTATCAGAAGATCGATTGTTTTCTCATAATAGAGCATCCTAACAGTCTCAAACAATCAACCAAAGAAGAAGACTTATGGAGCATTTCATCACTTGCGGAGCTAAATGACACATCATTCAATGTTGTTAGGATCGTGGCCGACCTTCCCTAAGACCTGCACATCATTCCATTCATTTGTGGAGGGGTTCTATTCAATTAGATTTGACCTATCTATGTACACATGTTACAGCTCTTCATTGGAGTTCGTGATCTTCCTTGGCCGACGTAGAAGAATCTTAGGTTTTGGAGATGATATATATTGATGTAATAGATGCCTAGGAAAGAAGTTAGCATAGTTTACAAGTTTGATAGTTTGAATTCTTTGCGAGGGAGCTTCAAAGCCATATCTTTTGCATACTTTGTAATTCTGTAATCAGGCCTATGAGCCCTAATTGTTAGTCTGCATGTTGCTAGCCAATTTTTATTTGGATTCTATGATATACTAAATGACTAAATATGCATTTGCTTTATATCTTTGAGTTTTTTCTGTTGCGTTTACTCTAGCTACACAGGTTGGATAGTTCACTTTGTGGACCCTCCTAACCGTGACTGCACCAAGTGGTATCAGAGCAAAAGTTCAAATCTTTGGGAGTGAATTGAGTGAAGTTGGCGAAGGAATTCCATAAGATCTTTTTGTGAATAGATCACTGAATTTGAGGCAGGTTACTTGTGTTGCAACCGATCGCTGATTATGAGGCAGTTGTCACCTTGTAGTCCGATCGCCAAATTTGAGGCAGTTACACTTGATCCTAGGAAGATGCCACCGAGGAAAATCCCTGCTATTGGAACAATGGCTGGAAGAATGGATGAGATGATGGAGATGATGAAAACCATGCGAGTTCGCTTGGATGCTATTGAAGAAGATCAGAGAAGGGGACTTACACCTAGACCTAATGTTGAAAGCAATGATGATGAAGAATTTCAATCGACTGATCAAAATGGTGAAACCCTAGAAGATGAAGAAGAAGAATCAAACCAAGTGAAGATGTTGTGAGCTATTTCAAAGATTGGGAAAAGACCTAGAGTTGATGCACTGAATTATACTAGCAACTTGAATCCTAAAGAATTGATTGACTCGATAAATGACATGGAAGAATACTTTGAGTATGAAGAAGTTGAAGATTTGGAGAAGGTTAAATTTGCAAAGACAATGCTGAAAGGACATGCTGCTATATGGTGGAAAGAAGTTCAGTTGGACAGAAACAGAAGAGGAAAAGAAAATATTACAAAGTGGGATAGAATAGTGACAAAATTGAAGAATCGGTTTATACCTGCTAACTACGAGTTGCAACTGTTGAAGAGATTGCAAAACCTGAGACAAAAGGAGAAATTTGTGAAGGAGTACACTGAAGTATTTCATAAGATGATCATAAGGACAAGACATAGTGAAGCAAGCAAGGAGAAAGTGGCTAGATACATCAATGACTGAGATTGAACATTCAAGAAGAACTGAGTTTGGTAAGGATGACCACATTGGAAGAAGCATATCAGTTTGCCCTGAAGGTTGAAGAAAAGTTGAACAAGAGGCATGATCAAAGACAGAAAGGTAGAAGAGGTAAATTTTGGAGAGGTAGAACATTTTTCGGAGGAGAGAGATCATATGCGGAGAAAAATAGACAAGAAAACACATTCAAGAAGGAGGACAGAGATAACAATGCATACCGGAAAGATGACAGAACTTTCTACCGCAGAGGATGTTGATAACTGAGAGGGGGGTGAATCAGTTATCTTAATTTTTGCCTTTTGAACTTCTTTAACAATTAATGCAATATCAAATCAAATGAGAAAACATAACCATGAAAAGGAAATACTACTAACACACATGACACAGTGATTTTGCCGTGGAAAACCCAGTTAAGGGAAAAAACCATGGGGTGATTAACCCAAGATATTATTCTCTGTTAGAAGAATAGAAGGTACAAAAATGGCACATGCCAATTAGGTCTTACTACCCACAAGAGACTCATTGTCTACAGAAAAGGAAGGTAACACACTGTTTGAACTGATGAGAGGCATCCACACATGCTGAGATTTAGTTCTGGTTAAGCTTAATAAACTGATCTGCCGCACTTCATTCTTACTTTCTTTTGATGCAGCTGTACTGTCACATTCCGGACCTCTTTTGCTAACTTTATTCTACTCTTCTGCTTATCTTAACACCAACACTTCATACAAGCACACTTCACATCTAAATCAATCATGTATATATATCCTTACAAGTGATTTCATCACCTTTCAAGTCGGCATCCAAAATAGTCAATATTTTCCTCAAACTCTGGTCTGTCGGCTGAATCCTTGCATACCAAGGAATGCGGATCAAGGATATACTTGTAGAAGTCATCAATCATGTCGGCCAATCATAACTTATACCTTAAGAACCTTTACCATCATTAGTAACACATCCGAAATAATGTCTTATGTCCTGCCAGTCAGTTCTTCCTCTGTTCGCACTATCTATCAGGAACCTGACACTCTAGTATTCATATCTCTTCATCCTTTCAACATTGGAGGCTAAATCCTTGGATTCTATTTGTCAAGGTACTCCTCTTGACTTCCCCAAATCTGCACTTCACTGAGATACTTCTACTAAGAGATCCGGACCTGTCTGTCAGACCTTACTGACTGCTCTATTCTTGCTTACCGGACCTCAACACTTCTTCAATCTGACTTCTGGTAAGGACTCATCATGTCTTGTAGATGTGTGGGATTACCTTTGTTGCCATCAATGACAACATTCATGAGTCCATATAGTGTCTCTTGCCAACAATCTCCCCCTTTGGCATTGATGCCAACACTTAGTGAAAAATGACTAAGTGTCACACTAAACTCCCCCTTGGCTGATGCTCTATTTTTATATATATTTTCCGGAACTCCCCCTTAGTTGGATTCCTCATTTTGCACTGCTCCTCACTCCCCCTTTGACATCAATGGCAAAGGGTGGGGTCTGCAAAAAAAATATTTCTCAAAAATTTAACTTAGTCGCAGAAGTATATCATCCGGTTGCATTCTACATATACTTTAGTATGTCTGCAAAAGTGTTTTTCAATTGTACAACTTCGGTTGCCCAACTCAACTTCATCCTATCCAAAATTGATATGTGACCACTCAACAGGAATGCAAAAACTTTAGCCTTCTTTAGATCTGTCGGATCATTTGTCTTGGCAGTGGTTTGAGCATCACTTAGGGACTCATGCATGGCCTCCAACTTAGGAATGATTATTCTTCTAAGTTCATGTAACCTACCAATTCTATTTTTCTTTTCTTTCTCCAGCTTCTTAATTTCATCCAAGACTGCAATGGTCTGACATTCTTGATTTGCTATGGATGAGGTAAATGGATCAAAATTTTGAGAAAGTTTTGTTAGTTGGATCTCCTTTTCTTTCATTTTCTTCTCAATCTCCACTATTGCTTTGGACCATGATAGACAAAACTTATATATTTCCCTGCCATCTTTAAGAGCATTTTCTAAGCTCTTTATCCCTATATCCATATTTCTTCTATCATTTGATATTAAACTTAGTACTTCAGAGAATCTTTTATCCAAGAACTCCTTCCAGACCTTTTCTTCAGCTGATTTCTCTAAGGACTCAAAATGAGTGCTGACTGAACTAATAAGAGATTTAAGATTACCTAATGAGGAGGCTGAGGGATCCTTCTGAAAAGATGGCATGATCTTTTCTAAAGCGCCGGATGCAGCTTCTATTAGCTCACAGTCTTCCATGTGAGACTTCAAAAATTTTTCTTTTGCCTTTGCATTGGCAAATGAAGCTATCTTCATTGTTTGAACCAGAGAGAGTCAAAGTTAACTGGACCTTGAAGTAACTCCGGTTCATCAATCTCCAACATTTCTTTTGTCAAGAAATCCTTGACAGTTTCTGCAGTGTCTCTTGCCAGAGATAGAGATTTCTTCTCTTCAGCATGGTCACTTATGTTCTTCTCAGCTTGACTTTCTTCTCTTCTTTCCGCTTCTTCTTCTTTCTCCTCTAATCTTCCTTCCCCTTTAGATCCGGAGACTGTAGGGGAAACCGGAGGAGAGATATTTGTTTGTTCATGAGCCACCTCTTCCGGAGTAGAGGATTTTAAGCCCTTGTCTTTACCTTCACCGGAGTCCATTACTTCTTTTGTCATTGCCTCAGTGATTCTTTTTCAATATTTGAAGTCGAGGGATCAATATCCAAGTTCTCTATAATAGGAATGTTGAATCTTGAGTATGCCTTCCGCAGGATTTCTTTTGTTTCTTTTGCCACTTTATCAGTCTCTCCAAGCATAAGCTGATTCATTCTAGTCTTACTCCGGAACTCATCCTTGCAATATTTGAAGATCATATCCATTTGTTTTGGAGTTATTGAAGGGTAGAGCTGAATAGCTATCTGTTCTCTGATTTCTAAGTCCTTTTCCTTAGCATTTTCTTTTCTCATTTCAAGTTCCTTTTCCAAACTTTTAGGGATTAGAGAAATTATTTCAATCAAGGCTTTATTGTATATGTTCAAGTACTTAACTGTGGCTTGCTCCAAGATTTTTCTATTTGCATCATTATATGCATCATAGAATTCTGTTATTGGTTGTAGTTTCCATCCATAGTAATAGCGTTGACTACATCATCTGGAGACAGAGTGGGCTTTTCAACAAATTATTTTGCCTCTGCCACCTTATCTGTACCAGATACTTTCTTCTTCTTCATCTTCTTGATTTCTTCATCGGATTCTGTCTCTTCTTCATCTTTCTGACTGATATAAGACCTTGTGGCCTTTGTCTTAGTTCTTTTCTCTATTTTACTGGATGATTTTGCTTCCAGTTTTGATGTCTTTGAGCTTTTGTCAGTGGTAGGTGCAGACCTCTTAGAGGATCTTGTCTGGGTGGGGGCTTCTACCGGATCACTTTCCTTTTCAGCTTCTTCCTTCTCTTTCTTTGCTCTTTCCCTCTTCTCTCTGTTAGTATCAAGTGCTTCTTTTGATATGCCAAATCTGTTGGCAACATCTTCTACTTCTTTTCTCACTTCTCTCTTCATCTCCAGTTGTCTAAGTTCCACATAGATTTTTATACTTAGCTCTTCAAAGGTTCCAAACCTTTCTTCCTTTGGATCCTTTGGCTGACTTAGCATGTGTTGCACATGTAGCTCCACAATTTGTTTATCAACTTCATACCCCATAAGCATGATCCAAACTGTCCTTGGTTCCACTACCTCCATTAGGCATTGATCAGTCTCTACCATAAAACATACAGTGTCTTTATACTTTTCAACTAGAGATTGAGGAATTCTCTCTCTAGCTTGCATCATGTTCTGGAAGTTTTTGAAGAAACCCCAGAGAGCTGTATTTTGTACTTTGTCATCACCAAGTCCGTGCAAATAATCTCTGATTTGGATAGCTACTAGTCTATCATTCTCCCACACCCAGCCACTAGATCCAGGAAGCTCATTCATAAAGTAGAAGAATAAGCACAATATCAATCCACCATACTTGAATGAATTCTTTTTATCTTTCTTTATTTTCTGTAGATTCTCCAAGAGTTGGTTTAAAAGGAGCTGACAAAGATCGTAGTCTGCATCCTTTCTTAGCATTTCATAAGCAGTGTAAATGGCCGTTCCAGGTACTGAATTCTCCCTGCTAGAATGATATATTTTGTATCCAATGATCATGGAGGCAAACTTGACATCCGGATCAGAGATGTCATCTACTATCATTGCTCTTTTGTCAAACTTGGATCCGGTAGCGTCACTCACAGTTTGATTCTTGACAGATTTAAGAACAGGAATCCCACCGGATGAGTGTAATCCGGTAACTGCCCTGATGGCATCTTTTGTGATTTTGAATGGTCCATTCAACCACATGAAGTTGTCATGTATTCTACTCAAAATATACCTAACCCATTCATCCTCAGTAAAACAGGGGAAATGTATGCATTCTGCAAAGTGCTTGTTCCAGAGGCCCTTGTATTGGGGTTTGAGCTCAAATGAATCATTTATCAATTGTTTGTGGTAGATATCCCTCAATTTGAACTCTCTGAAATCTTCAATGTTAGCATGAATGTAAACCCTAATATCTTCAGTGTGTAGGACACCATGCGGTACACTGGAAAAAGCTCCTAGGGGATCTATTTCTAAAGATTTGTAGGGATGTTTCTTGAATTTGGGGCAAGGCCTATCATTGATCTTCACTATATTCAGAGTAGACATCTTTTAAAGAGATTTGCAGAGAGATATTTAAAAATGGAAAATACCTTATGCGCCTTTAGGTTTTCACGAAGCGAGTCGGATCGATTTCTGGATGAATTGACTTCTGCAATGATCTTTGATGGGCTTGAGGAAATTTGTTGCAAAGCACCTCTTTTCTTCTTCTTGAATGTAGAATGATCAAATGTTTAATAAGAAGAACCCTTATATTGTTCCGCAAACCCTAAAACCAAGTTGCAATAAATGCTCGACCTAAGTCATTCCGGTTTGCCTTATTCAGATGAATTGAAGAACCAAATCAATCTAGATCTGAATATCTTGTGGATCTTCAAAATCTTAACCATAGTTTATTTAGATGTTTCTCTTATGAACCCTTTAATCTGCAACTCTCCTCGTGCCAGTTCTGGCACCAATTGACTGGCTGGGGGAAAATGGTTTTCTTTGTGTCTCCCCCTGAGCCAGAGCTCATCTTTTAATTTTTGGAAGGAATATCAGCACCAGAGTTTGGTACGGATCCATCCCTTACATTCTCTGTACTTTTCTTCACCCAAATCTTGTTCATCTCACTTTGAACTTCATCCGCATTTACTTTTTGTTTTCCCTTATCTTGATTCTGATTATGATGTACCGGACCTCTTTTATCCTTATTTTTGCTTCTACAGAATTTTGCAATATGACCGGATCTATTGCAAATTTGGCAAACAACATTTCTTTGCATATTTGATTGATATCCTCTTGATCTGCATTGATTCACCATATGACCCATTCTATTGCATGCAAAGCATCTACCATTGAATGAATTGTTTATTTGCATATTTCTGCATTCATGAGATTTATGACCATACCTTTTGCAATTGAAGCACTGTCCGAAGAAGGATGTATTAGTCTGATTCATTCTCTTTCTGCACTGATTAGCTTTATGACCAAAGTTATTGCAGTTGTGGCAGTATCCATTGAAGGATGGATATCTTTGAGCATTAGGCTACCTTACCGGAGGTCTTCTAGGCCTGTTCCTTGGATTTTCTGATCTAAAGTTCTTCTGACCAGATCCAGAGCTTTCACCTTTTTCATACCCTAGGCCACACTTGTCATCTACCCTCTTTTGGCTTTCAAGGAGAACTTCAAGTTGAGCAGAGCTTATCTTGAATTTCTCTTTGTATTCATTTGCTGTTTGAAGATCCCTTTTGAGAGAGACAATTTGATCCTCAAGTTTTTCTTCATTATCTTTAGCATCTTCAAGATCAGATTCAAGATGTCTGATTATTCTATCCATCTTGTGGTACTCTTCTAATTTTTCTTTGAGAGATTGTCTTAGGTCATCTTCAGATTTTCTTCTCTTCAATTTCTTGAGTAAACTTCATAACTCCTGATTCCATTTCATGTCTTATCATGATGATTTCTTTTGATAACTTTTCACATAACTTGGTTTTCTCTTTCAGATCTTCACTTGTATCATTTGTTTCATTTTGACTTGCCAATTGTTGGAGTAGTTCCTTTCTCTTTTTCATATAGAGACTCAGTTTCTCTTTTAGTTCTTTTATGAAATCATCAGCTTGTTTGAGTCTTTCCTTTAATTCATTGACTTCAGAATTTAACTGCTCAAGATCATCAAGGGCATACTTAAGTTGCTCCCTCATACCATACACATCCATTTGAACTCCTAGATCTTCCTCAAGTTGTTAGGCTTTGTTGGGAGGAACTAGGCTCTGATACCAATTGTTGATAACTGAGAGGGGGGGTGAATCAGTGATCTTAATTTTTGCCTTTTGAACTTCTTTAACAATTAATGCAATATCAAATCAAATGAGCAAACATAACCATGAAAAGGAAATACTACTAACACACATGACAGTGATTTTGACGTGGAAAACCCAGTTAAGGGGAAAAACCACAAGGTGATTAACCTAAGATATTATTCTCTGTTAGAAGAATAGAAGGTACAAAAATGGCACATGCCAATTAGGGCTTACTGCCCACAAGAGACTCACTATCTACAGAAAAGGAAGGTAACATACTGTTTGAACTGATGAGAGGCATCCACACATGCTGAGATTCAGTTCTGGTTAAGCTTAATAAACTGATCTGCTGCACTTCATTCTTACTTTCTTTTGATGAAGCTATACTATCACGTTCCGGACCTCTTTTGCTAACTTTATTCTTCTCTTCTGCTTATCTTCGCACCAGCATGTCATACAAGCACACTTCACATCTAAATCAATCATGTATATATATCCTTACAAGTGATTTCATCACCTTTCAAGTCGACATCCAGAATAGTCAATATTTTCCTCAAACTCTGGTCTGTCAGCTGAATCCTTGCATACAGAGGAAGGCGGATCAAGGATATACTTGTAGAAGTCATCAATCATGTCGGCCAATCATAACTTATACCTTAAGAACCTTTACCATCATTAGTAACACATCCGGAATAATGTCTTATGTCCTGCCAGTCAGTTCTTCCTCTGTTCGCACTGTCTATCAGGAACCTAACACTCTAGTATTCATATCTCTTCATCCTTTCAACACCGGAGGCTAAATCCTTGGATTCTATTTGTCAAGGTACTCCTCTTTGATGCAGAGTGGGACGCAACGGAGGCTAACTAACAGGAAGGAGCTGCCAATAATACAAACAACCTGATAAAAATGTCTATCGGCTGAACATCATCATCATATTTCCTAGAGGCACCAACAGCATCATCACATTTCAACAGCATCATCATATTTCGGATGATCGCAAATATCCTCCTGTCGATTACTATTTACCTCCTCCGTTTGTCGCCTATCATCATCATCATGATAATCAACAGGCGCAAACACCCTCCGGTTGCACTGTTCATCGGGTGCCAAATACAAGCGGCATCATCATGATATTCAATATCACCTTCGTCAGCAGGATATCCAAATATCCGGTTGCTCCAAATATCCTGATGACGTTGCACTTCAACAACTTGCCTTCAATGCTCCACTGCCCGACGATACAAGCAACAGCATCATGATATTGTTCATCCGGTTCCTCGAAACCTCCTGATGATGCTAATACAACTTCCTGCCTACGCCGATACCTTACCACTTAATGACAACAGGATAAACTCGCATTGAGGGATTTCTTAATATCCTAATGACGATGACGTCATATCCTGATGACGATGACGTCACACATCCTCCTGATGAACTCTTCAACACTTAGCCAAAAAAACTTAACTTTCACACCCGCATCCGTTAGCGATATGCGGATGATGAACTTCCCCGAGAGATGATCCTGACTGCGATATATACACTGAGTATATATCCAACTCAAAACATCATGATGCACTTACAACATGCAAACTTCAACAACTTCATGACCCGATCCTGATGGCGATGGATCCGCAGATGATGACGCGGCTCGTTCCGACTGGAAACGCACATGCAGACTCTTGTGTATCCGTCCACTGCATGTAAGCACTCAGAACCGCATAAGTTCACAAAAACAATGTGACGACCGGGCCGGATCACCTTCAAACCAAAATCTAACAACTTATCTTTCTATACCTAGCACATGAGGATGCTAGGCTGATTCACAGCATGCTCTTAACTGATCTCCCGACAATGCAATGCATAAACAGAAAACACAAATGCAAACTAAACTATGATACAGGACCATTCCACCGATTTGCAGGATCAACCGGTGGAAGGGTTGAAAGTGCCCATTAACTTGCAAACAGAAAAGGAAATCAACACAGATACAACTGATCAACTCAAATACTGCAAAAGATGAGATCTTATTCAACTGAGACTCAAATGTCCTGCTTTTACAATTCTACTTCACAATATCTGGACTGATCACCAGTACAGCATATCACCAGTACTACTCTCCTGAACACAACAACTATCAAAATCAAAATGAACTGTCAATATGAACTGTGTCTAAACCCTAACAGGTCGAAGGTATATATAACAAATCCTTCGAGTACTACCAACTCACTTCCCAGCGGCTGGGAGCTTCCAAGCGGCTGGGAGAGAGGACAACTCAGACTATCTTATCCCGATCTCTAACTGCCTACACATACTCCTAGGCTGAACTAATACATAGCATCGGTCCAGTGGACCTTATTACATGATAAAGTCAAACATACTAAAAATAGACTATCCTGTCATCATGCTGATAACTATCCTATATCCTGATCATGTATGTCATCATGCGGACCTATATCCTGATCATGTGTGGGTGCTCCTGCACCATACTCCCCAAAAGAAGAAATCTCAAGTCCACTTGAGATGAGAGTATCAAGGTCGGCACCATGCTTCTGTATCTGTTCTGCAGTCATCCATACTGCTTCAGAAGTCGGCTGTCCCTTCCAAGAGACGAGGTACTCCAAGTACTTCTTGTTCCGGGTCTGTTTGACCACTCTAGTGTCCAAAATCTGTTGTATCTGTGGAGGATCATGTTGAGGAATGTCTTCAGCAACTGTATCCTGTAGGATATCCTGATCTGCATCTGGATTAGCCTTGTATGTAGTTAAATCACATACATTGAAGATAGGAGATAGACCGAGATCAGGTGGGAGTTGGATCTCATAAGCATTCTGTCCATGCTTTTGCAAAATCTGACATGGTCCAACTTTCTTTTGCATGAGCTTAGTATACTTTCCCTTAGGAAGCCTGTCTTTCTTCAAGTGAACCCAAACCAAATCTCCAACAGCAAATTGAACATCCTTCTTCTTCGTGTCAGCATACTCCTTATACTTTAAGGTGGTTTGCTGGAGTTGGGTCTTAACCTGATCATGAACTTCTTTGATTGCTTCAGCAAAAGCTTCTCCATCTGCACTAACAGGATCTGCTGTAGGTAGCTCTCGCAACTCTAAAATACCTCTGGGATGCATTCCATACACTACCTGAAAAGGCGATTTTCCTGTGCTCCTGTTGACAGTATCATTATATGAAAACTCAGCTTGAGACAGAATATTGTCCCACTTCTCTCCATGCTGTTTTGTTAAGCATCTAAGTAGATTCCCCAAGGAACGGTTCACAACCTCAGTTTGTCCATCCGTTTGAGGATGATATGCAGAGGAAAAAGATAAATTGGTTCCCAATTTCCTCCAAAGGGTTCTCCAAAAGTGACCCACAAACTTCACATCCCTGTCTGAAACTATGCTCAAAGGCAACCCATGAATTCTGACAATCTCCCTGAAGAATAAATCTGCAATATATGAGGCATCTGCAGTGGTTTTGCATGGCAAGAAATGTGCCATTTTACTGAACCTATCCACTACAACAAAAACACTGTCAAATCCTCTCCTGGTCCTTGGTAAACCTAAAACAAAATCCATACTGATGCTTTCCCATGGTCTGGAGGGAATGGGTAAGGGCTGGTATAACCCTGCATTAGTTGACCTGCCTTTAGCCTTCTGACAAATTACACAGGTTTCTACAAATTTCCTGACATCTGACTGTAACTTAGGCCAGAAATAATGCCTCCTGACCAGATCAAGAGTCTTGTCTAGACCAAAATGACCTGCCATGGCTCCACAATGTTTCTCCTTGATTATATTCAACCTCATAGAACACCTTGGGATACACAACTGTCCACCCTTGAACAACAATCCATCCTGGATCAGGAATTCAGAGAACTCAGCATGGTATTTCTCCCCGAAAGAAGTACAGACCTGATATATCTCTCCAAAATCTGCATCAGACTCATACATGGTCTTGAGTGAATCAATACCAACACTCTCTAACTGAATCTAATTTACTGTGAGAACTCTTCTGCTCAAAGCATCTGCAACTTTGTTTTTGACCCCTTTCTTATGCTTCAAGGTAAAAGTGAAAGCCTGTAAGGTCTCTACCCACTTCATATGTCTGTGGTTCAGCTTCTCCTGGCTGTTGATGAAACTCAAAGCCTGGTTGTCTGTGAAAACTATGAACTCCTTTGGCATCAGGTAATGCCTCCATTTCTTTAGGGACTGAACTAAAGCATACATTTCCAGATCATATGATGAATACCTTTTCTTAGCATCATTGAGCTTTTCACTGAAAAATGCAATTGGTCTACCCTCTTGACTGAGTACTGCTCCAATGGCCATGTGACTGGCATCACACTCTACCTGAAAGATCTTGTTAAAATCTGGAAGTGCAAGGACTGGCTGCTGTGCCACCTTCCTCTTCAATGCCTCAAAGGAATCATCTGCTCCTTGAGTCCAAACAAACCTGTACTTCTGTCCTCCTTTGATGGTATCCAGCATGGGTGCACAAATATGACTGAACCCTCTGATGAACTTTCTGTAGAAGGTTGCTAACCCATGGAAACTTCTGACTTCATTCATGGTCTGTGCAGTTGGCCAATTCAATATGGCACTCACCTTCTCCTTATCCATCTGCAGCTTTCCTTGTGAGATGACAAAACCTAAATAGGTGATCTCCTGTTTCATGAACAGACACTTGTCCAAGTTTATCATCAGCTTCTCTTCATGTAACCTCTTGAGAACCAGATCTATATGCCTGAGATGTTCTTCTCTGGTGTTACTGAAAATCAGAATGTCATCTAAATAGACTATGACAAACTTACCAATGAATTCCTTCAGAACCTCATTCATCAGCCTCATGAAAGTACTAGGGGCATTAGACAAACCAAAAGGCATAACCTTCCATTCATACAAACCTTCATTTGTTTTGAATGCTGTCTTCCACTCATCACCTGGTCTAATCCTGATCTGATGGTACCCACTCTTCAAATCTATTTTGGTAAAGTACTTAGCATTTCCCAAACAATCAAGTAAATCCTCAATTCTGGGGATTGGAAACCTATACCTGATTGTAATCTTGTTGATGGCTCTGGAATCTGTGCAAAGCCTCCAAGTGCCTTCCTTCTTAGGGGCTAGTACAGCTGGTACTGCACATGGACTCAGACTCTTCCCAATCAGACCTGAATTCATCAATTCTTCAATCTGCCTGGCTACTTCTGCATTCTGTTCTGGGGTAAGCTTATAAGCTGCTTTATTTGGAAGTGTAGACCCTGGAATCAAGTCTATGCAATGACTGATATCTCTGACAGGTGGTAGGGATCTTGGCATTCCCTCTGAGATAACACCTTTGTACTTATCTAATAATTCTTGGACAGCTGGGTCTATCAACCTTGGCTTCTTCTCTTTCTTGCCTGCCTGCTGTTGTTCCTTATTCACACTCATACAGGGGATCAGGGCATATGCAACTGCACCTTCTGCTGCTACTTCTTTCATGAACTGTTTGCCTTCCATCAGCATGACCTTCACTTCTTTGCCTTTAGACTTCTCCTCTTTCTCCTTCAATGGGAATAACGTTACTTCTTTACCATCTTTAGTGATTTTATAGGTGTTTTTAACACCATCATGCTGTGCCTTCAGATCATATTGCCATGGTCTACCAAACAAAAGGTTGCAAGCATCCATCTTGGTGATATCAAACAGCAACTTATCCTTATATCCACCAATCTGAAACTCTACCCAAGCCTGCTCTTCTACAGTTGTCTGCTGACCTTGAGTAAGCCATGAGACTTTATATGGAGATGGATGAGGCAATCTCCTAAGCTTCAACTTCACCACCATCTCTTCAGACACAAAGTTCTCAGTAGAACCAGAATCAATCAAAACTTTACAAGCCTTACCTCCTGCTTTGCAAGTGGTTCTGAAAAGGGACTTTCTCTGAGGGGCTTCTTTGTCAGGTACCTTCATGGTAGTCACTGTTCTTCTCATCATCAGGGACTCTCCACTTTCTGGATATCCATAATTCTCAGGACCATTCACACTCTGAAATTCATTAGAGCTTGTCCTACTTTGATTATCAGGTTCATTGACCAGATTTGTCCTCCTTTCTCCTGCTGAGCTTGTGGCCTTGTCTGGACATCTGCTGGCTATATGGCCTTCTTTGTTACAGTTGTAACACCTGATGGATCCTCTGCCCTGGGATCTTCCTCTGTAAGGTCTTCTACCTCTGAAGTTGCCTTGCTGACTGAAATCCTCTCTCTGATTCTGACTATTGTTGCCCTTGCTATTGTCTTGACTGGACTCTGCTTGATATCCCTGTCCATGTCCTCTGCCTCTGAAAGGACTTCTTCCACCTCTTTGTTGTCTTCCTCTTCCTCTATTGTTTTGGTCTTGTTTTCTCTTCAACTTTTCTTCCACTTTCAATGCCAACTGAAAGCTTTTCTGCACTGTATCTGGGTTATGCAGACTGAGATCTTCCTGAATATTAAACCTCAATCCATTAAGGTATCTGGCTACCTTCTCTTCTTCACTTTCTTTCACCTTTGTCTTCATACAGAGTTTCATGAACTCTTCTGTATATGAGCTGACATCTAGCTCCTTCTGCTTCAGGTTCTGCTTCCTCTTGTGTAACTGGATACTGTAATCCAAAGGAATATAAGCCTCCTTTACCAATTCCATCATCTTCTTCCATGTGGCAACTCTACGTTTTCCCTCCTGCACTCTATCATCCTGGACAAAGTTCCACCATGTCAAGGCAGCTTCTTTCATCTTTGACTGTGCTATCTTCACTCTCTGCTGTTCTGGTATCTCCTCTGTCACAAAGAAATTGTTCAGACAGTCTATCCATTCCATTACTGAATCAGGGTCCATCTTACCTGTAAATACTGGCAAATCCAGCTTCACATCCATGGTTCTCCTCTCCATGGCCTTGAGGGCGTTCAACAGCGGTCTCTGGTCTGCAGGAACGACCTCCTCGCTCCAATTAGGGATCTCTTCTTCTTCCCTATCATCTTCTCTACCAGAACCTACTCTGCTCCTCAACTTTGCTAACTCATCTTTCAACTCCTGATTCTGAGCCTTCACGGCCTTGCTTTCTGCAATCTGTTTCTTCACCAGAACTGCCAACTCAGCGTTGGTCATCCTTGCTGGAACCTCAGATGTTCCTTCTTCATCTGACATCCTGCTTATCCTTTCCAGAAGATCCTAACCTTTGCTCTGATACCACTATGATGCAGAGTGGGACGCAACGGAGGCTAACTAACAGGAAGGAGCTGCCAATAATACAAACAACCTGATAAAAATGTCTATCAGCTGAACATCATCATCATATTTCCTAGAGGCACCAATAGCGTCATCACATTTCAACAGCATCATCATATTTCGGATGATCACAAATATCCTCCTGTCGATTACTATTTACCTCCTCCGTTTGTCGCCTATCATCATCATCATGATAATCAACGGGCGCAAACACCCTCCGGTTGCACTGTTCATCGGGTGCCAAATACAAGCGGCATCATCATGATATTCAATATCACCTTCGTCAGCAGGATATCCAAATATCCGGTTGCTCCAAATATCCTGATGACGTTGCACTTCAACAACTTGCCTTCGATGCTCCACTGCCCGACGATACAAGCAACAGCATCATGATATTGTTCATCCGGTTCCTCGAAACCTCCTGATGATGCTAATACAACTTCCTGCCTACGCCGATACCTTACCACTTAACGACAACAGGATAAACTCGCATTGAGGGATTTCTTAATATCCTGATGACGATGACGTCATATCCTGATGACGATGACGTCACACATCCTCCTGATGAACTCTTCAACACTTAGCCAAAAAAACTTAACTTTCACACCCGCATCCGTTAGCGATATGCGGATGATGAACTTCCTCGAGAGATGATCCTGACTGCGATATATACACTGAGTATATATCCAACTCAAAACATCATGATGCACTTGCAACATGCAAACTTCAACAACTTCATGACCCGATCCTGATGGCGATGGATCCGCAGATGATGACGCGGCTCGTTCTGACTAGAAACGCACATGCAGACTCTTGTGTATCCGTCCACTGCATGTAAGCACTCAGAACCGCATAAGTTCACAAAAACAATGTGACGACCGGGCCGGATCACCTTCAAACCAAAATCTAACAACTTATCTTTCTATACCTAGCACATGAGGATACTAGGCTGATTCACAGCATGCTCTTAACTGATCTCCCGACAATGCAATGCATAAACAGAAAACACAAATGCAAACTAAACTATGATACAGGACCATTCCACCGATTTGCAGGATCAACCGGTGGAAGGGTTGAAAGTGCCCATTAACTTGCAAACAGAAAAGGAAATCAACACAGATACAACTGATCAACTCAAATACTGCAAAAGATGAGATCTTATTCAACTGAGACTCAAATGTCCTGCTTTTACAATTCTACTTCACAATATCTGGACTGATCACCAGTACAGCATATCACCAGTACTACTCTCCTGAACACAACAACTATCAAAATCAAAATGAACTGTCAATATGAACTGTGTCTAAACCCTAACAGGTCGAAGGTATATATAACAAATCCTTCGAGTACTACCAACTCACTTCCCAGCGGCTGGGAGCTTCCAAGCGGCTGGGAGAGAGGACAACTCAGACTATCTTATCCCGATCTCTAACTGCCTACACATACTCCTAGGCTGAACTAATACATAGCATCGGTCCAGTGGACCTTATTACATGATAAAGTCAAACATACTAAAAATAGACTATCCTGTCATCATGCTGATAACTATCCTATATCCTGATCATGTATGTCATCATGCGGACCTATATCCTGATCATGTGCGGGTGCTCCTGCACCACTCTTGACTTCCCCGAATCTGCACTTCACTGAGATACTTCTACTGAGAGATCCGGACCTATCTGTCAGACCTTACTGACTGCTCTGTTCTTGCTTACCGGACCTCAACACTTCTTCAATCTGATTTTTGGTAAGGACTCATCATGTCTTGTGAATGTGTGGGATTACCTTTGTTGCCATCAATGACAACATTCATGAGTCCAAATAGTGTCTCTTGCCAACAGAGGAAACCCTAGTCCATATCGGAGTGAAGGATACAGAAGAGAGGGAAGAGGACCTGATAGGAGAACATTCAGAGGAACTTGTTTTAAGTGTGGAGGTGAAGGATATAGAGCATTTGAATGTAATCAAGGTAGTACAAATAAGATGATAGAGAATAGTGGAAGAGCAGCCTATGTGGAAGAACTTGTTAGATCACCTAGTTCAGTTGGAAAACCTGAGAAAGGAGAATTACTTGTCATGAGGAGAGCACTATTTCAAGCAGAGACAAATGACGAACCATTGCAAAGGAAAAGTTCATTCAGAACCAGATGCAAATCAGGAGGTAAATGTTGTAAAGTTGTAATTGATAGTGGAAGTTCTGATAACCTAGTTTTGAGAAGAGATGGTGACTAAGTTGAAGTTCAAAAGATTGAAACCCCCTAAGCCCTATCATATAGCATGGATTCAGGATAATCATAAGGTACTGGTGAGTCTGTAATGTCTGGTGAAATTTCATATTGGATCTTATCATGATGAAGTATTGTGTGATATTATGCCTATGGATATTTTTCATATTTGTTGGGTAGACCTTGGCAGTATGATAGGAAAGCTATACATGATGGGAGAAAGAATACATATACCATAACATCAAAAGGAAAGAGAATTACTTCTATTCCTTTGGAAGATGATCCTAAGAGTGAAGTATGTGGAAATGCTAGAATCTATTTGGTAGATGGAAGAAACTTTTTGGATGGATTGAGACATGAGAATATGTGTTATGCTTTGATCCCTAAGAAGCCTAAAACATTGAAGGAGAGTAAAGAATCACAACCGGGGGAGATAACTGAATTGTTAACAGAGTATGAAGACATCATATCAGACAATGTACCTGAAGGGTTGCCACCAATCAGGAGTATCAGTCATCACATGAATCTTATACCTAGAGCTAGTTTTCCTAACAAAGCAGCACATAGAATGAAACCAGTAAAGAATGAAGAATTGAATAGACAGATACAAGAGTTATTGAGGAAATGTTTGATCAGAGAAAGTTTGAGTCCTTGTGCAGTACCTACAATTTTAGCACCGAAGAAAGATGGAGAATGGAGAATGTGTACAGACTCTAGAGCAATAAAGAAGATCACAGTTAAGTATAGATTTCCTTTACCTAGGATGGATGATATTATGGATTGTTTGAGTGGAGCAAGATATTTCACAAAGATAGATTTGAAGAGTGGATACCATCATATCAGAATCAAAGAAGGAGATGAATGGAAGATTGCTTTTAAAACAAATGAAGGGTTTATGAGTGGTTAGTGATGCCTTTTGGAATGACAAATGCACGGAATACTTCAATGAGATTAATGAATGAAGTTTTGAAGAAATTCTTGGGTAAGTTTGTTATTGTATATTTGGATGACATTCTAATTTTAAGTAAGACAAAGGAAGAACATTTGTGGCACCTGAGACAAGTATTGCAGAGACTGAGAGAAGAGAAATTGCTGATAAACATCAAGAAATGTAGTTTCATGAAGGAAGAATTGGTATACTTGGGATTTGTGATTTCTGCAGAAGGATTGAAGATGGACCCTAAGAAAGTGAGAGCAATTGTTGAATGGCCTACATCAAAGAGCATTGGAGAAGTCAGATCATTTCATGGATTAGCTAGTTTCTACTGGAAGTTCATCAGAAATTTCACTTCAGTTTGTAACCCTATGACAGAGACAATGAGAGGTGACAGAAAAGATTTTAAGTGGACATCAGAGCAGATAAAAGTTTTGAATTGTTGAAGCAGAAAGTGACAAAGCAACCTATGTTGGCACTACAAGATTCCAATAAGGTATTTCATGTAGATTGTGATGCAAGTGGGAATACAATAGGAGCAGTATTAAGTCAAGAAGGTAGACCTATAACATATTTTAGTGAGAAGTTGAATGATACAAGGAGAAGATATTTAGTTTATGGTCAAGATTTCGATGCCATAATTCAAGCCTTGAAGAAGTGGAGACATTACTTATTACCTAAGGAGTTTGTGTTGTATACAGATCATCAAGATTTGTAATATTTGAACAGTCAAGGAACGTTGAATCAGAGATATATGAGATGGGTAGAGTTCATGCAGAGTTATATTTTTGTGTTGAAGCATAGTAGTGGAAAATCAAACAAATTTGCAGATGCATTGAGTAGGAGAAGGAACTTGCTAACAAAGATGAAAGTTGAAGTGTTGGGATTTGATGAATTCAAGAACATGTATGAGGAAGATCTTGATTTTGCAGAACCTTGGAAAGCATGTAAGGAACCTGTTGTGATAGATAGGAGTAAGTGGTTGGACTATTTCATTCAAGAAGATATGTTGTTTAGAGGAAATCAGTTATGCATACCTAGGAGTTCAATGAGAGACAATTTGATCAAGCAGAAGCATAGTGGTGGATTGGCAGGACATTTTGGCATTGACAAGACAGTGGATTTGGTAAGTGGACATTACTTTGGGCCTTAGATACATAAGGATGTTAGGAAATTTGTGCAGAGTTGTAGAGTTTATCAAGTTGCAAAAGGGAGTAGTCAGAATACTAGATTGTATAAACCTTTGATAGTATCAGAGAGACCTTGGGAAGACATAAGTATGGATTTCATAATGGGATTGCCAAAGACACAAAGAGGACATGATTCAATATGTGTAGTGGTGGACAGATTTTCAAAGATGGCACATTTCATACCTTGCAAGAAGACAAGTGATGCAGTACATGTAGCTGAGCTATTTTTCAAAGAGATTGTGAGATTGTATGGATTACCTAAGAGCATAATTTTAGACAAAGACACAAGATTTCTTGGATATTTCTGGAAGACATTTTGGAAGAAGATGAAGACAGATTTGAAGTTTAGTTCAGCATTTCATCCACATATTGGTGGACAGACAAAGGTAATGAATAGGAGTTTGGGAAACTTGTTGAGATGTTTGGTTGGAGAGAAGGTAGGAAGTTGGGATTTGATTCTATCACAAGTAGAGTTTGCATACAATAATTCAATAAATAGGAGTACTGGAAGAACACCTTTTGAGATTGTTACCAGAGTAAACTCTAGAGGAGTAATAGAGTTGAGAGATATCAGTATGGAAGATAAGAGAACTGCAGAAGCAGAAGAATTTGTAGGACACATGGAGATAGTACATAATCAAGTTAAGAAGCATTTGGAAGAGATGAACAGCAAGTACAAGGAGAAGGCAGATGAGAAAAAGAGACAGAATTTATAGTTGGAGATGAAGTGATGGTGTACTTAAGAAAAGAAAGATTTCCAGTTGGGACATATAACAAGTTAAATATGAAGAAATTTGGACCATGTAGGATACTCAAAAAAATTGATTCAGGAAATGCATATGAAGTGGAGTTACTAGAGACATTGGGCATATCATCTATTTTCAACATTGCAGACCTATATCAACATCATGAATCAGAGTTCAGTGACAACATAGAAGAAGACTTGAATAAGCAGTTACCACAACAAGCACCGGAGCAGATTGAAGACATTCTGGATAGCAGAGTTGGACGCAGCACCAAAGGAAGACATGACAAGGAATATCTTGTGAAGTGGAAAGGCAAACTGGAAGAAGATTCATCATGGGTTTCTCAGGCTGAGGTGGACTGTTTTGGTTTTCCTCCAGCCCCAACAAAGTGAGGGACTCACTTTTTCAATAACCTCAGATGTCTGATGCAAGAGCATCCCTGGTTTAAGAGCAATCTTGCATCAACCAAAAATATTTGCATTTCAGTTTAGTACAATCAGTAGCAGTTTCTGTATTTTGGTCTACATTCTACCGCAGTTTCATTTCAGACCTTGCAGAGCTGGATTTAGCATCTAAACACATTCATGCACATCATATCCAAATCTCAAATCATTTGGATTAGGTACCGATAAGATATCGCTATCAAAAGATTGACTCTTTTCTCAAAACAGAGTATCTTGATAGTCTCAAACAATCAGCTAAAAAAGAAGACTTGCAGAGCATTTCATGACTTGCGAAGCTAAATGACACATCATTCAATGTTGTTTGGATCATGGCCAACCTTCCCTAAGACCTGCACATCATTCCATTCATTTGCGGAGGAGTTCTATTCAATTAGGTCCAACCTATCCGTGTACAAATGTTACAGCTCTTCATTGGAGTTTGTGATCTTCCTTGGCCGATGCGGAGGAATCTTAGGTTCCAGAGATGATATATATTGATGTAATAGATGCCTAGGAAAGCTGTTAGCACAGTTTACAAGTTTGATAGTTTGAATTCTTTGCGAGGGAGCTTCAAAGACATATCTTGTGCATACTTTGTAATTCTGTAATCAGGCCTGTGAGCCCTAATTGTTCGCCCGCATGTTGCCAGCCAATTTGTATTTGGATTCTATGATATACTGAATGACTGAATCTACATTTGCTTTATATCTTTGAGTTGTTTTTGTTGTGTTTAATCTAGCTGCACGACCTGGATAGTTCACTTTGTGGACCCTCCTAACTGTGACTGCACCACATCCTCCCCCTTGCTATGAGCCATGAGAGGTGAAACCAAAAATCAAAATCCTAGAAAACTATGAAAGACATGCAAGGAATGTCAAATAGAAATAGAAAATCACCAAACCCTAGCAGACCTCATTTCTAATTTTTTAGCTAGAAACCCAATTTTTACTTTTTTTTTTTAATCTTACTTTGTCTAGAAACCTTAAATTATATTTATTTGTTATTACAACGTACTTCAAATTTATAGATTGTTCTCATGTTAGGCCCAATTAGAAAGGACCCTTATTGGAAACATGTCCTAGGGGAAAAAAGGGAAGTTGGTTTACAAATTTTGCAGTATGAAAATAAGTGGGGGAAGCATTAATTGATTGAAATATCACCACACAAATATCATGTTGAGATGTTAGTTTGTGCTCACATGCACCTCTTGATGTTGTGTGTGAGGTACAAAGTCAATTAGACACCTTTGACCAACAAAAGGAACTAAAAATAGGTAAAGAGAAGATATTGCAGTGATTCATAGAGGCTCTTTTTCTTTGATTTCTCCATTCCTGAAATCTTCAAGTACTAGTGGTAGTGGTAGTGGCAGGGCAAATATTAGCCCTAGAGTTCACAAATCTAGATTGGATTCATATATTATACCATGCACTACTACATGTTCTCAGCCATTAGTTGAAAACATGAGTTGGAATAAAGACAAACATGATGCAACAAGGAGTGCAATTAGAAGCCTTTGGTTATATTGTTTCGTTCTAGTTCACACAAATAACTAATTCTTTTTGTTTTAAAATATATTGTTTGATTTCTTTGTCTCTTGAATTTTTAAATTAAGGATATGTAGAATTTAAATTCGAAATTTTAGAATACTTATTTTGTTTATTTTATTTGGTTTAGATCTCTTTATTGATAAATTTGAGATGTCATTAATATTTGTGGGGTGGGATTCAAAGCCTCTAATGATGAAGAGATAAAGGGCTCTATTTTGACTCAAAAATTGGCCAATGCGAAGGCTAAAATTGAGAAGCATCATGAGATAAAGAGGAAGGGTTGCATAATCATGATTGTTGGTTAGACAAATAGGATGAACAAAACATTGCTAAATTTATTTGTTTCTTCCTCAAGTGGTTGTACTTCCTAAAATCCATTGATTTCTTGATTAACATTAGCATTTCAAATTTATTTCTTTTTTTCATAGGTAGTATAGTTTTCTTGAAATACATTGATGCTTTAGGAAAGACAAAAAACATTGAATTCATTTGTGAGGTTATAGAAGTCTTGGTTGAGATGGATGTGGAAAATGTTGTGAAAATAATTACAAACAATACGACAAATTTTGTTGTTATGAGTAGACTTCTCATGGATAAGCACCTGTTGAAACGAGCAAGACAACTGAGAGGGGGGGTAAATCAGTTGTAACCAAAACTTTAAAACCATTAACACATCAATCACTTAATCACTATTATTGTATTTTAACCATGAAAAACATGAAATCAGAAACTTAAACACATGAGACACATGAGACACAAGATTTTTACATGGAAAACTCAATAAGGGAAAAACCACGGTGAGTGTTAGCTCACAATATAATATGTAGTAACAATACCAAAAATCAAAGGCTCACTGCAAAAGAAGAGGCTCACTTCCAATGGGGTGGCTCATTGTCGTTGGGTGGCTCACTACCAGAGTTGGTGAACTGAGATGGTAGCATCTACACTATGCCAAGGTTTAGTTCCATTGAAGTAAGATGAATATCCTCTGCTCTGCTCTACTTTTTCACTTCACAATTATCTTTTCATTTTCGCATCCATTACACTAATTCATGACTTCATTTCATGTTTTTATACAATTCATCAACCTTGGAATGAGCATCAAGGTCGGCATTACAAACATTAACTATTAGAGCAATCTCCAAGGTTGGCAAACATACATACATTAGAATAGATCTAGACCTAAACAAATTTATGAAGGAAAAGAATGAATGCGGACCAAACCATGCCTTAGGTGGGACTCAAATGCAATCTTCCATGCAACAACGTGCTATCACAAACTCCAAAGCATAATCGCAAGTAGTGAAAACAACCAAGTCGGCTAAAACTAGTGTTAACACTAAGACCTTTAGAACACGCTTAATGCACGATCTGGATTACACTTTGCGAACCAATCAAAAGGCAGGAACACAATCTAGAGACATCCACAAGCACGTTACAATCACCAAGAACATCCGCACAACCTTTAAACACTTTATCCATAAGATTCTTCAAACCACAGCACTTGAACATCACTATTGGCCACTGTCATAAAGGAAAGATCGCTTGTGGAGCACCAAATCACGAACCATTTGAACTAAAGGCACATATCATCATTACAAACTTAATTTCAGAGCCGTAGTCTGTAAAACTTAAATGCAAAGAAATGTGGAGCAGAATACATTCTCCCTGTCACCACTAAATGTACAGAAAAATATTTTTTACTCTGGTGAACAGAACTCGCTCAAATCTTCACACCGGAGGCTCAAACTTGAAACATATCATTTAAAGACATTCCTTAACATAACTTCCAATCCGTGGACAAAGATATTCAATATATAGAATATGCAGAGCAAAAC
The DNA here is from genome assembly GCA_027924645.1 of Cunninghamia lanceolata. Taxonomy (NCBI): domain Eukaryota; kingdom Viridiplantae; phylum Streptophyta; class Pinopsida; order Cupressales; family Cupressaceae; genus Cunninghamia; species Cunninghamia lanceolata. The sequence continues at coordinate 553,388 of BSBN01001269.1, read as the reverse complement.
ACTACATTGTACTTCTGCAAGCCAAGAAACTTTGCAACACACTGTTTCCACTATGAGAGCAAATTTTCTCAAAAGCACTTGGAAACTCAATATCAGGGACACTTTCTCATTATCTTCAACACTTATGTAAGCCAATACAAAGCAACTAACTCAATACAAGTAAGCATCAAAACAAGAGCATAGTTGGCACCAATGACAACACAGATATGTTGACATCAATGACAACTCCGGTAAGCACATACTTGCAATAACACCATCCTTATTTTTGAGTCCTTGTGCTACGCATTACCTTGACTTCATATTGGAGGATCTTGGCAAAATCTCATGAATCAAAGTGTATGTGGTGCACAATAAAAATATTTGTAAATACATATACAACCATGCTTGGGTCCTCAAATTAATGAGGCAATACACATACAAAGAGTTGGTTCACCTAGAATAACCCATTTGTAACAAACTTTATCACATTGCAACTTTGTTTTAGTCAAAGGCTACCTTGAGGTGCATGTTTATTAGTGGGGAGTGGTCTACATCTTCATATGCCAAGACCAATGTAGGGGTCAACATGGTTGACTAGGTTTTCAATTAGCAGAACTTCTAACTTCCAACGAAAAAAATTGTAGATGTAAGTTCATATTTTCATTCTATTTTTGTTCATTTTACTAGTTTATCAATTATAATTTATAATATTTTTATTTGTTTATAATTGATTTACCCTTCTTTAATCCACTATAATACTTATTTATGTCAATGTTAGCTTATGTTGTCCTCTTTCAAATTGTTGATGGGGAGAAGTCCACAATAGATTATATATGTGAAGGCATTGATAGGGCCAAGAAGGCCATTAGATCCATCTATAGTGTGCTTGAAAAGAAATATTGTCCCATATGGAATATCATTGATTGGCAATGACACCTTTTTATTTTAATCCAACATTCCATTTCTGCATAGATTTCAAGGTGGATGAGGAGGTTTTGAGAGGGCTCTACACAATAATAGAGTGAATGGAACTTGATTCCCAATTTGGAGCAAAGATCATCTCTAAGATTGAGATCTACAAACTTGCACAAGGGGACCTCTTTACATGAGATATATGTAAGGTAGCTCAAATGATATTACAATCAAGTAAAAGTCTACTAAGGGCATACTTTAAATTTAAAACTTTTACATTTTTTACGTTAATGTAAAAACTTGAAATTCTACAATGAGATTGAGTTCCTTTTTTTCTTATTTCAAATGCATGATGAGAGAGGTTTGGTGCTAAGGTGCTAAATCTTTAGAGGACTGTCATTTGTGTTTTGAACCAACTATGAAGTGCTTCAAGATGTGAGCACAATTGGAGTATATTTTAACACATACACTCTAAAAGGCACAACAAATTGTTGGTGCAAAGATTGAATGATCTTGTCTACTTTTATTATAATCTTTGGCTCTATTACAAGAAAATCTTGGGCATTGACTTGTCTGCCATCACATTAGACAAGGTTGATCTATAAGTAAATTGAATCACTAAGGCTAACAATTCCACCTTTAGTTGATACAGGAGCATCCCAGGGTGTAAGAGCAATCTTGCATCAACCAAAAATATTTTGCTTTCATGTTGTTTGTTTGCGGTTTCTAATCATCAGTCAGTCACCGAAGATTTCACTGCATGCCACCACATTTCCATATCTGGCCTCACAGTTTGGAACATAATACACTACATCTACATCATATCCACGTTTTAAAAGATTCTAAGCACCACATGTGCATAACTTGGTTTCTAAACCTTTGTTGGGTTGATAAGCTTACACGGTTCCACTATTAATGGCTTGCGACAACCTTCCAAAGTTTGTACAAACAAAGGAATACATTAGTACATTGGGTCCAAGAGTACTTATGGTGTGCACCACACAAAGATCCTTCAATCCATTATCACTGCACTTGATTTGGGAAGATTCTAGAAGACTACACGTTTCATGTGGCATTCAGCTTTACACCACCTTGTGATTGACACTAGATCATTCTAAGACTTTAGATGACTAGATAAACATTGTTCAATCATTTGAAAGTAGCAAATTGAGAGTTGATATAGTAAGAATTGGAGAAAGAGAGTGAAGATGTCGTAAGGAAGATAATTTTCTAAAGCTCACATATGGAATGCATTGTAACATCATTTGAATGTTGTAATTTTATGTTTTGTAATCAAACGACTAAGGCCTAGCATGTTAGAAGCCCGTTGTGGTAGATTGTAATTCATTTGTGACTAATAAATCAATAAAGTTGGTGTTGTTTCATTAAGTTTCTATTGTGAGTGTGAGTTGTTTTGTTTAGTTGCATGGTTAGACATTCCTTCATTGATCCTATGTCCGTGACTACATCATTAGTGAGGAGGACCTTGTATGGGTTGACCAAGCGAATCTTGAGGCTAAGGGAGTAATCATGGCAAAAAAGGATAGAGCACAGACCCCTTGAATGTTGGTGCCACTGATACACAAACAAATATCATGACTACAGCATTGAGGACCTATCTTAGACACTCACACAAGACATGTCATACACCTACAAATGTTGGGTTGAGAAATGCAAGGTCCTCTCAACTATAGTTATACTTCTTGTTTTGATATTTTGTTTTGATGCCACAAATTTCATAATCCATGAGTTTTGTAAACCTAAAACAATTGACAATGTTTATAGATTTGAAAATGTCCTTTTAGCTCAAATCTACTTTTATTCTCATTTGATCAATGTATACTTGTGTCTCTGATCAAGGTGGATTCTATTTGATTAGTTTATCATGCCTTTAAAGATGATTTATTGAAGGGTGCATAATAAAATCTTTAAATCCTTAAAAATCTCTGTATTTCCTGGTTTTTTCAATTTGTCGAGTCATTGCCAAGTCTTTGCCGAGTCTAAGTGCCAAGTCCGAGTTTGAGTCTAAATTCAGCCTGTCGAGTCTAAGTCAAGTCTGAGTCTTGTAACTATGCTTCATATAAAGCAATACAATAGCTTGAAACATTGATAAAAACGTCCACTTTAAATTAAACACTAATAAGTTACTCATATAACCAAGTTATACCCCTATTAAGTCTACACATGGAAACAAAAATGCCCTGAAAGGGCAATGCAGATGCTAAATTACCTCTTTTTTGTGTCCCTTACAAGTCCTCTTTCATGGTTGTTTATATTTGCTCTTGTATTTAGGATACACCTGCTTTGTTGCCACCAACACACCCAAATTTCATGCAAATTTTGGGGTTATTGGTTTCAAATTTTTTTAAAAGTTTGAATAGAAAGGCAATTTTCTTTTCTGAAAGATTTTTTAAGTTCCACATATTGGTGATAATTTACATTTCCTTGTTATGGCTTGGACTCATGGTCAAGCTAAAATATTTTATTTCCTCCTATTTTCAGAGTTTTATTTATTTATTTCTTGCTCTTACATGTGGCTTCAAGTAAAATCTGTTTTCCTGGAGCTTAAAACTTTGTTGGTTTACTGTTCACCTTCAAGTGTGTCAAACTGTTACCAAGTGTTAGCTTCTTGCTGCAAGTCATCATGCCGGAGGTCTTTTCATTTATGTTTGAAACTTTTGCTATGTTATATTCTGAGTAAATGAGAACATGCATTGTGGCACTTTCTCATTTTATTCTTTGCCAGGTTCCTCTTAATTCACTTTCAATATGTCTCCTAAGGGTTAGAAGATTGAGACGTGTATCTTAATCTTGATTCTCCATAGTCTAGGCCCCAGGGTTCTTAGGCCTCCTCTAAGGATAAAGCTTTGAGACCTCAATTTGCAAATTAAAAATGAACCTGGAGAATAAGTATTGTATGATAGCGTGATGTATCAAATTCTGAAAATGCTGTGAACATCGGACATTGAAAGTTTATTGTTCATCCTTTTTGTATTCTATTTCTGTGAGTACACATAATTTTGTATGTCATATGGTTTTGATGCCTTCTGAAATTCTGAGGTTTCGAAATATTTCCACTTCTTGAACCTCACAAACATTTTGAACCTTGTTACTATGCCTACAAGTTGACCTTTATAATCATAATGAAAAATCATTTTTAAAAGGACAGAACACAGATTGCCTTTTCTCTGTTCATGTTTTGTTCCATGATCCATCTATTCATAAAAGCAATGGCAAGGAAGGCTCTCATCCCAATGTTGCATCTACTGGTTGAGCCCAATGACTTTAAAGAAAGGCAAGGAGGTGGCAGGAACAAGCAGAAAGCCTTTTTAGATTCCCTCACCACAGATGTGCAGTCCTAGAATGTCCACTTAATACTTGACAAAGTTATTCATCAGTGAAATAAACATCATATGCTTTTTCTTTCTGCTTGGCTTGCGATACCTGCCCTCACCTGGCAAGTATTGAGGTTCCTGCCACTATTTCAATTTTGACATTAATATGTGTATTTTATGCTTATTCAAAAAATATCCATCAAGTTAGAGTCTTAAACTGGTTTTATGATGCAACATGAAAGGAGTTGCTACTTCGAAAATATCACATGCTTCAAAATGCATTAGAATAGTAATTCTCACAAGGCATTGTCAATCTAATTTTTAAAGGAGAAAGATGACAGTACAACACAAGATTAGTTCACTAATCAATTCCCATAAGAAATTGAAAAAACGGCATGTGCATGAATATACAGATAGCAATTAAGGTTGCTCTTCAGTGTCTGAGAAAGGTTCATGTTCTGTATATAGATAGCAGCATACTTACCAACTTTAGTCATGCCTGTGGTAAGAAATACAGGGATGTAGGGCATCAGTCATCACTATATCCATTCACAGTGATATGGATGTCAAAGATATGGGACTACACAAGGCAAAAGAGAAAACTAATTGAGATGAAATATGTCAGCTTTAACGAGCAATTCTTTCCTTCTAGTAGAAATGCACCTGAAAGATCAATTAAAGGTCAATTACCTGAGAAATATGAAACTTCTTTACAAGATAATTCTAGTTTATATTTATCATTCATTGTCTGGATAAGAAAAGTGTTTGGTCCGTATCACCATTCTACACCAAGCGGCATTAAGACTTATTCACCAGTCTCCATTCTCATATTCAATCATTATTGATTCCTGCATGCTTAATCTGAGCCTAGAGAATTCTCAATATCAATTACAAAGCGGTATTTCACATCTTTCTTGATCATGCGTTCTAAAGCCTCATTCACATATTGGATTGGAATGACTTCAATCTGCGGATATATCCCCTCTCTAGCACAAAAATCAATCATTTCTTGAATGTCTTTGGTGCCTCCTGTTACACTACCAGCAATTGATTTCATGCCTGCATGTACCATGCACCATGCAGAAGCCAAATATCAGTGCTGTACATGTATGTAAGGTTGGGATTGCACAAACAACATGATCGCTAATCCTTCTACTGAGACTATATTAGCCAAGTCAGGCATAATCTCCAATTATTAAATATTACATTTTCTATATTTTGACCTCACATTTTCGATATTTGACACAAAGCGCATAGATATTGATGTTAACTACAAAACATGCATTTAAACATATGGGTATACACATTTATGCATAAAGATTTGTTCTTGTGGCCAACATTGCAGTACTTGATTTCTGCATCATGTCACAAGTTAAATTCTAAAAACAGTGCTGAATGTATGGCAAAGACAGAGGTACCTGGCAACTTGCTCCTAGGGTTTCCAGCACATATTACAATGATTCCAAAATAAAAAATTTAGAAATAAAAAAATGAAACACTTTCAATACCAAAGCAATATAATTAGTTGCAAGTGCACTCATGTTATACATGAAAGAAAGAAAATTTGATCTTTGTACAAATTGATCGTACAGTATTTGTATATAGTAAATATAAATTACTGTTGGCGAACATACTGTGCTTTTAGTAATTGGAATTGAAATTGCTTTATATCAACTTACCCACAATAAGATTTGCAGGATGAACTTTGATTTCAGAAGGGAAACCGACAATGGCAAACACTCCTGCTGTCTTCAAAAGTGGCATGTAAAGATCAATAGGGTGGTCCCCTGAAGCAGTGTCAATAATGAAATCTAGAGACTTGGATGAAGCCTGCAACAAACATGTTACAACAAAATAAACAATCTTATTCTAATTGCAAGCCATTTGCTACAGAGACTTCCTTTGCAATCTAAAATGTGTTTGGAGATTTGAACACTTTACCTCCATCTGCTCTTTGTCAGATGACACAATAAATTTATCTGCTCCAAGAATATTCAATGCTTCACCCTTCTTTGATGGAGATGTACTGAAAATTGTTACATTTAACCCAAAAGCCTTTCCAAATTTTACAGCCATATGACCTAGCCCACCAAGCCCAATCACTCCAAGAGATTTGCCTGCCTGGTTCATTTGATAGCGAATCATGGGGCTATAAACAGTAATGCCAGCACACAGCAAAGGAGCTGCTGAAGCCAGCGGTAGGTTTTCTGGTATATTAAAGCAGTACCTGTACCATGTACGTTTGAAACAGCAATCATCAGCTTTTTGAAATAGAAACACCAAGCATCATAAGGTAAAAAGATAATTAAGATCATTTAACATATGCCCATGGTGCAAAGCATTATCATTAAATTACTTAATAATGCCAGGAAGATGACAAAGCAAAAAGATGACACTATAGCATTTAAAAATGACATTTGTTCAATGACGCATGCAAACTCAAGGAAAGACACGAAATTCATGCATTCAGGCAGGAATTCAAAGTAGACCTATGTTCACATCTCACATTTTAAAAATCAAATGAACAGTTAAGAAAAAAAATGGAGCTTTAGAACATAAGACGTTAAGGTCAGAGCTGAGAAATCTGAAATGTTATGTATAAAGTTTAGACCATAGTTGGAAGACTTGGAACTCGGCAAAAATCCGGCAGACCCAAAATTTTCAACTCGGCAACGTAAAAAATTGATTAAATTTCATTAAAAACACCTTTTTTTTGGCAAAATTCAATGACAAAATGTCATTGAGTCCATAAATGACTACAAAAGTGTTTTCTATTAGATTTGATTCATTTGAATATAAAATGAGTACAAAATCACATCATCATGCAGAATCCTAATAGGCTGACTACAAAAGTGTTTTCTATTAGATTTGATTCATTTTAATATAAAATGAGTACAAAATCACATCATCATGCAGAATCCTAATAGGCTGATACAATAGTTTGCTAGCAACTATTATGAATTCATAATGATTGCCTTTGAAAAATTATCATCATAATTCATAAATTGCATATTACAACATTTTACATCTTCCTCTTCCCTAATCTAGTGAAAACTAGGGAAGGGATTCTAGTCCTTGCACTCTATTGTGGCTCTGCGCTCCGCATAGAAGTTTGTGTTTGTGGCCGCGGCTCAACCTCCATTTTGCTGCTAGATGGCAATGATTCCTCTTCCTCATCAATATCAATGTCATCCAATGACAATCCAGTAGCTCCTTCTACCGCAGCCACATCCTCCATTGCTTGCCTCTCAAAATCAAGAATCTTGTCTACAGGAAACAATAGGGTCTCCTAATTCTCCTCATCCCGCCTTGTCCAGTCGCTATAAGGATTAATGTCGTCCAAATCAATGACCTTTGCATTGTCCTCTACCTTTCTTGTGCGAAGCCGGAGGTTGTATTGTACAAAGACCAAGTCATTGAGGCGTTTTTTTAGTTAACTTATTCCGCTTCTTTGTGTGAATGGCCTCAAACAAACTCCAGTTGTGCTCACAACCAAAAGCACTGCAAGGTTGACACAAAATGCAGAGGGCTAATCTTTGAAGATTTGGGGTATTTGCACCCCAATCTCCCCACCAAGAATCTACAAAATAAGATATTCAAGAGTTAGTAAGGAACCCATATTTTATCAATAGTTGTAATTTGTGAATTTGAATTTATAACTTGTAAGATGCATGTAAAGACTCCAATTTTTGTTACCTGGTGACTAAGTGGATCTTCCTCAAATAGCTAGTGATGAAGAAAAGAGTTTCGCCCTAACAAACCTATAATTCTACAATTCCTAAACAATGAGGTCTCTCACCTCAAGCTCGGGTGTCATCCTCTCAATGCATGTCGTGAGGCCCTCCATAACCTCTCCATTAGGATCTGCAAAGCTATCCAAATAGAAAAAATGAGGGTTGAGGAAGTACTCTATTGTATGAATGGGTTGGTGGAGTTGATTGTTCCACCTCGGATCAATGATCTCCCAAATGGGATCAAATTTGAGTCTATCCCCCTTGTAATAGTTTCGGATGGACTCTTTGGCCCTATTCATGGCCTCATAAATGTACCCCATTGGGTTTTGGTCCCCATCTACCAAGCATAGAACTCCAACCAAGGGCTCGGAAACCTACAAATACAAACAAATTGAAGTTACAAATTTATAATGAAAGTAAATACTTTTAAAATTTAAAAATAAAAAGATTCAATTTGAATTTTAAATCAAAGTTTTGACTCCTTGAGGTTACCTTGACAATCTCTGTAGCCCTCTATGCAAAGAGATTATCAAAGACTATCGTTGTGATCCTCTCTCCTTCAAGCTTCTTCGAATATGATGATCATTGTAAACCTTGTGACACCCACTCGCACCAACTCTTTCCCTTTGGTGTGTTCTCTCATCAAATTAAGAACGCAAGGGTGATTATAAATAAATTTTGTTATGTTTCTTGCATCTTCTACATCTAGTCTCACCCAATCAAGTTTGCCAATGTCCTCCAAAGAAGGTCAAGGCAATGTGTTGCGTCCAAAATAGTGTCAGTTATAATTTGCACTACATTCTCTATGCCCACCTCTAAGTAACTTCCTCCAACATTACACTTGAAGTTTCTATACTTTTTATTGTAATAACCACCCCAAAAAAAAATTGATTTTTGCAACAGAAGTAAAACTACAATGCAACGTCCTTATCACCTTCTAATCACCCAGATCCCAGAGTGGGCAAGGTGAGAGCATACAGTGCTTAGTACCACTCCTAACAATCTAAATTGAATGCAGCAACATGAAGAAATTGTAACCAACTAAGCACACAAGGCGACAAAGCCAACCAAGTCTTCATTTCTTCAGTGGAGTGTGCTTGATGCAAGAAACTGAAAAATGAACACACTAGGTGACAGAGCTAACCACATCTACGCTTATTCAGCGGAGTGAGCAATTACAAACAAGTAAAACAGGGACACAAGGCGACAAGCCATCTTTATCTACGCTTATTCAGTGGAGTGTGCAATAACATTGAAATGCAAACATGAAGACCACTGGCGGTACTACCATCCAGGGTTTTACAAGATGTCAATATTACAGCTATATAGAGATATTAAAATAAGTAAATGGTTGCAATAATAATATGCAATATTCTGATTTCAGACTGAAATATACTGCTGTAACAAATAGTCACTGTTTAGAGGCACTAAAATCATTCCAAACAACATTAGGAGCATACCCATTAAAGTCTTGACATTTCAGATGAAGATGGATGCCTCAAACACACTGTAAGCACACTGAATCCACTGAAATTACTAAAATATGCAGATCTGATTTAAAATACAGCTGAGCAATATCTGAAAATGCAAAACACCAAAACCCTAACCAGCAGATTAACCTTTCCAAAATCATTTATTCATCTCCAAAATGGTGCAAACTGCACCCTCTCATTGAGCCACCACCAATATGCTTACTACGCCAAGGAAATATGAGGTGATTTGGACTCCAAACACTCACACCCCTCCCTAGAGATGGTACGTCCTGTACCGGATGGTTCGGTCTACATTCAATTGCCTTTCTTCTATAAAATGCACTCAAACAACATTAATTCGTGGTATCAATCCTTGTGCTTGGGGAAGAAATAGAGTTTGGTTCAGCAAACAATGATTTTTACAATGCCTCAAATGATTCTAGCTGGAAATGTACGGCCCTTGGAGGAACAAGCTTCAAGCAAAAATATCATAATATGCCAAACTGAAATCAATGACTGAAATTTGATCACTAACACACCAAAAATTTGCATCAAAACCCAAACATATCAAAAAATATCAATCAAAAGTCTCCATTGCAACACACATGTAATTTCTATATGAAATCACCAAGACTGACTAGGGGGGATTTTGTCTCCAAAACTAGTATTTTCGAGAGGGTTTTCGTTCTCAAGAAAATCAGAGAGGAAGTTCACTCACAATGCAGAAGCAAAATATCAAATCAAGTCTAACCTCAACAATGAGCTCAACACTTCCTTTTCTAACTTCCCTTGAGAGAATAAAATATTATTTTCCCTTATCTCTCCATATTCTCTTCAAAATAATAAAACATTTCATTTTATTATGTGCAAAGTCCCCCTTATATCCCCTTGAGCCCATCGCCATCTAATGCACAACTTCAAGAGTTCTTTATTAAATAATTACACATAAGTTGTCTTTTAATTTATTCACTTTTGACAACTTAAGTAACAACTATTTAATAATTTTAATTATCACTGGATGTTGTGGAAAGTATTAAAATGAACCAAATATGAATTTCTGATCATACCAAAGATACCCCTAGGATTTAGGGTGATGAAATGTATGCGGCTTAGCTCTTTCCAAAAATAGCAGGCTTCTTCAAGAAGTGTGGAGTGCTCCCAGAAGGACGGAATTGTTGGATCTAAGGCATACAACTGAGAGGGGGGGGGGGTGAATCAGTTGTATAAAAACCTGCTCTGCTTTAAATACTTGATTCTTCTTTGTTAGTTAACAGTATATCAATTAATCATCCATGAAAGCATAATGCATAAACACAAGAGCAGATAAACATCAACACATTGAACACCAAGATTTTGACGTGGAAAACCTGGTTAAGGGAAAAACCACGGGGTGATTAACCCAAGGATTATTCTCTGTTAGAAGAATAAGAAAAAGAATGGCACTTGCCAATTAGGGCTCACTGCCCGAGCACGCTGCTCACAAAGAGGCCCACTGCCTACAAGGAGACACACTGTCTACAAAGTGATAAGAATCACAATCTTGAACTGGAGAATGACATCTCTACTATGTCCGGATCAGTTCCATTTAAGCCCAAAACCCCTGCTCTGCCTTTCGCACTTCTCTTCGCTACACTACACTCATTCACACAATCCACACTACGAAATGAACTCACAAACTTTTATTTATACAAGACATCGACTTAGGAACAATCATCTAAGTCGGCAATCAACCATAAGAATATCCGCAAGATGAATAACACATCCGGTCGGCCATCACAAGAACATTCGCAGGATGAACAACTCATCCGGTCGGCTAGTCGGAACAAGAACTTCATTCGGAAGAATAACTTCAATTCCGGGCTCTACCATCAATGCGGACCAACAACACAACCTCATCATGATCCAAGAACCTTCACAAGCCTACCTGAATGACCAGGTACATCCGCACTTTCTCTACTTACTGGAATCTCCTCTTCCTCATCCGAAACTTCAAGAACACAGTCTGTCGCCACTGTCACAATGCAAAAGGCACTTCCGGACCTCAAAATCATACACAACTCGAGATGACACATCACAAGGACATCCCAAACACTCCTTCCAATCCGTAGATTAGGATTATACAATTCCGGACCTCACCGGACCTTTCTGTGATCCTCTGTCACCTCTGAACACTTGCCAAAACCGGTTCCACACCGACAGCCACAACTCCTTCAGATCTTCATGCGGACCTCTGAAATCTTAACTGAAGCATCTCAAGACTCATATCTACAAACCCTTTAATCCGCATCCTCTAGTTCGCATCCTATACAATACATTTGCCTTCTTCTCATCACTGTTCTTCACTGTTCCTGACTGAGGCTAATTTTCTCAATATCCTCAGCACACTGCTCATCGAATCCTTCTTGTCAATGCAATATGAGTATGTTGACATCAATGACAACACTGGTTCACCTCATACTTGCAACAGGAATAAGTGTCATGGGGCTCACTATGATCTCCCGAACTCACTGCCATAACTAAAACCATTGGCTTGTTCACACCCGTGCTCTCCAAGAAAGTTGGAGTTCTCCCTTGCCCAACCAATTAGCCTACGCAAAAACTCAGAAAATAGGCCAACTGTTCTCAAACTGATTATGCACAAGATAGGAAGATTACAATCCTTCCTCCCCAAAATTGCTTGTCAAGCAATAGCAAATCTGGATGTTTCAAAATCTGTTCACTCTCCCATGTAGCATCTTCAACTAGAAGATTCTTCCACTTAATCAAATACTCTTTGATGCTCCTCTTCCTCAAAATACGCTCCTTGAAATCAATAATTGATTCAGAAATCAAGATGAGTTTCCCTTCTTCGTCCAAGGGTGGTAACTCTGCAAAGGCAACCACATTGTGCCCAAGTGCTTTCTTGAGGCGTGATACATGGAAGACATTATGGACTTTACTATCAACAAGTAATTCCAACTCATAGGCCACTTCTCCAATTCTACCTTTGATCCTGAATGGCCCATAGAATCGTGGCTTCAGCTTCTCAAATCCACTATTTTTAAGAGTAGATTGCCTGTAGGGTTGCAACCTCAGATACATCATGTCTCCCACTTCAAAAGTGCACTCAATCCGATGCTGATCAACATAAAACTTTTGTTGATTTTGTACATGCTAGAGGTTGTCTTTCAATGATTTCAGGATGTCTTGACTTTGCTGCAATAAATCCTTGGCTTGGGGAACTCTGCTATCACCAAGCAGGAGGTCAATGAAGCTAGGAACTTCATATCCATACAGTGCCATGAACGGAGACATTTTTATTGACATTTGATAAGTAGAGTTGTAACAATACTCTCCTAAATAGAGCCATCTCACCCAAGCTTTTTGTTGTCTTGAAACATAGTTTCTTCAATAACCTTCCACTCGTTGACAATCTCTGTCTGCCCATAGGTTTGTGGGTGATAACCGGTACTGGGAGTGAGTTTTGTCCCACTCAAACTGAAAAGTTCTTGCCAAAACAAACTTAGGAACCTATTGTCCCTGTCACTTACAATGTTCTTTGGCAAGCCATGCAGTATAAACACTTCTTTGAAGAACAATTCAGCCACTTGGGATGCTCTAAAATCTGTGGACATAGCAAAGATGTGTGAAAAATTTGTCAATCGGTCAAGAACATAAATACAATCCTTACTTTGCACCCTTGGTAACCCGATGATGAAATCCATTGAAATGTTTTCCCAATTTTGGTTGGGAATGGGTAAGGGTTGCAGTAGACTAGCAGGGAAAGTGTGTTCATTTTTGTTTTGTCGACACACTTTGCATTCCCTTATATGCTTAAGAACATCGTCCTTAAGCCCTTTCCATGAAAATGTTTCACGAATCTGCTTGTATGCCTTGAAAAATCCTTGATGACCAGCCAAGGGAGCAACATGGAAAGTCCTCAAAATCTTCTCTTTGAGTTTGGATTCAAGCACTAGGAAGATTCTTTCTTTGTAAAGGATCAACTCATTCACCACTTTGTACTTCTTATCTTGCAATGATCCCTCCAAAATGCTAGTGGCAAACGGACTTTTTGCATACTCAACAAGAATTTGCTCCTTCCAATCAGCAGTTATCTCTATCATGGAACTCAAATGTGGCCTTCTGGACAAAGCATCAGCCACAACATTCTTGTTCCCTCTTACATATTCTATGTCAAAATCATAAGCTTGCAGCTTACTCACCCATTTCTGTTGTCTTTCATTAAGGTCCTTTTAGTTCAGGAAGTATTTTAGACTGTTATGGTTTGTTTTGACAATGAACTTGCCTCCAACCAAATATTGTCTGAACTTGGCCAAGGTGTGCATGATAGCAAGCATCTCCTTGTCATAGATGGAGTAGCTCTTTTCTCCTCTCAACTTTCTGCTTTCGAAGGCAATTGGATGATTGTTCTGCATTAGTACTGCACTAATTCCTTCTTTGGATGCATCACACTCAAGCTTGAAGGGCTTGGAAAAATTTGGTATGGCCAAAACAGGACAAGTACTCATGATTTGCTTGAACTGATCAAAAGAGTGGTGCGTTGTTGGAGACCAAACGAATGCCCCCTTTTTGGTGAGATCAGTAAGTGGGGCAGCCAACTGTGAAAATCCCTTCACAAATCTTCGATAGAAGTTGCAAAGGCCAAAGAAACCCTTCAGATGAGTGAGAGTCTTCGGTGGGGGCCAATCCAATATGGCCTTGATTTTCGCTTGGTCAACTCTAACATCCTTAGAGCTGATCACATGACCAAGATACAATATATATGTCATGGAAAAATCGCACTTGGATTCTTTTGCAAACAATGATTGTGCCTCAAGAATTCCCAAAACCTCATCCAAGTGCCGCATGTGTTCCTCCCAAGTCTTACTGTAGATTAGGATATCATAAAAAAAAAAAAACTCTCTGAGCTGCTTGTTGAAGACTTGGTTCATGCAAGATTGAAAGGTTGTTGGTGTAGCACATTTCACAGTTGAGCATATTGTCTTTTCATTGATGTCAAAATGATGGTGGTTTTCTTTGATGCCAAAATGGTAATGAAATCAGTGTCATCAGTGACATGGTCTTCTTGGTAATGACATCAATGATATGGTCTTCATCAGTGACATGGTCTTCATGGTAATGACATCAGTTTTGATCTTGTGTGAAGATGTTCTAACTTAGTCATTTCAGTGGATTACAATTGCTTAATCATTGGCATCTCTTATGTTGGTCTGTCATATTGATCAGTGGCATTCATTGCATATTATCAATATTGAATCAGGGCAAGGGCTTGTATCATTTGACAAAAGATAATATGCATTATATTAATTTCATCTAAATTGGCTTCATGACAGTGGCAGATCTGATGATGTATAGTTTACAATTCAGTGCTAAAGATATGTTGAGGTTTTGAGTATTTAAGTGATAATTGTGTTTGCTTAACACTTAACTAGTCTTAAAAATCGTCCTCAACACTTATATTTCCTAACCATACTGCCTGTCATCAATATTGCACTTTTTGTTATAATCGGCAGTTGACCGGCTTGGCAGGTTCATGTCACTTAAGTGACATCTTAAGGGTTACATGGTCGTGATTTCTACCGGCCCCGTTGCCTAGGGTGCCCGGTCACCGGTTACTATTTTGTGTGCTCCGCGGGAAACAGTTAATCAACGATCATCGTTGAATCTTCATGTGGCGGGCCGCGCGAATCGGAGGGATAAGGTTTGAACTTGGAGTTGCCTCAAACGGTTAGTTTCCCTTATTAAATTTGACAACTACTGTGTTCTAAAAAGGCAATAAAGCTTGCTATTTTCATGGTTTTTCACCGAGGATGAAGAGACTTTCAAATTGGAATTTTTGGTAAGAGTAAGAGTGGAATTTGGAAGGTTTTCTACGACAAAGAATATGAAAAGAAGTTGCTCTTCATGATATTGTTTTTTAGTTTTATTTTCTTTCAGAGAATGTGATATGAATAAAAAACATGGTGTTGGAAGATGAACCGATTTTGAAGATTTTGTTTGATGGAAGTTTATTTTGTATATAGAGAGATTTTGTATGGCAGGTGAATAATTATTGCAGATAAGGGGATGATCTTGAAGAGTGTGAAAAGGTTTTTCAGAGCATGAGAAAAAAGGGTGATTTTGAGTTGTAGAGTTTTGAGGAGGGTTTTTGAGGATGAGAGAGATTTTGAGAAGATGAGAGATTTTGTTATGAGATGAATTTTTGCAGGTATGATGGTGCAATCCAGATTGAAAGGTTTTTATGAATGAAGAGCAGAGTATTATTTCTTGTTGATGGGACGATGCAATCAAGGTTGAAGTGTCACAGAGCAGATTGAAGATTTGAAAGATAATCATTTTCAGAGAAGGTTAATTTTTCAATTTTGCAGTCAGAGAGTTTATATTATTGTAAATTGTTTTTGAAGTGTGTTGCAGAGGAAAAATACATTTATTTGATTCTTTTTAAAAAGGGAGAAATAAGGTATTGTGATTATTGAAACAGGGAAATCCTCTAATTTGTTCTTTTCAATAAATTTCTGATGTTGTAATGTCAGTAAGACATGCAGAGAAGTACAATATGCCAGTGAGGCAGAATTGTAATGTCAGTGAGACAGTTGTAATCTAAAATTTGTGTTAAGCCAGTGAGGCAGTTGAGTGGTTTTTATACCCTAGGAGGGTTTTCCACTCCGGAAATTTCTTGTGTCAAGTCTTGTGTTGATACTCTGCATATTTTCTTTGTTCTATCTGAAGAATTCTATAATTGTGAAATTAAATTAATCAAAAGGAGTAAAAAGTGTTAAAATTGTTAACAACACTGATTCACCCCCCCCCTCTCAGTGTTGTGTGTATTCCTACAGTTGGAGCATTTGTTAAACCAAAAGGCATAACCAGGAACTCGTAATGCCCAAAATGGCATCTGAAAGCAATTTTCTAGAGGTCTTCTTGAACTCTTATCTAGTGATAGCTAGACCTCAAGTCTATTTTTGAAAAACAAATGGCTCCATGCAATTCTCCTCGGTACGGAGTACCGATTCTTGATGGTCTTTTTGTTGAGGGCTTGATAATCTATACACATGCACATAGTCCCATCCTTCTTTTTGACTAACACCACAAAAGATGCAAAAGGACTCTTGCTAGGACGTATATGTCCCATTTCTAGGAGCTCCTTGATGGCTTTTTCAATCTCATCTGTATGTCTCTTATGGTGTATATAGGGAGTGGTGGTAACGGGCTTTGCACCCTCTTCCAACTCGATCACATGCTCAATCCCTCTTTCTGGAGGCCTTCCAGGTGGAATGCCACTAAAAACTTTGCTATGCTTGGTTAACAATGCTTACACATTCAGATGGTAGTCTCTTTTTCCTTCATGAGAAGTAGTAGGCATGATGACGCATTGGGCTGCCCATTCAACTTGCCCATGGCGGAGCATTCTTTCCATCTTTTTTGCCGTGACAACACGAGGTCCTCCATTTGACATTCCTCTCAACACCACCTTCCTACCATCAGCTTGGAACTTTAGCTCCATTGTTTGCAAATTTAGGGTGATCTCCCCCAAAGAACGGAGCCATTGGATTCTAAGAACAGCATCAGTGTCTCCAATACTCACCACATAAAAATCATCTTTTACCTCGCAGTTGCCCAATTGGGGACTCATTTGTGGGATTTTCCTTGAACATGAAAGAGTGAATACAACTCCTTTGTCAATGAAGTTGTGTGTAGCACCTATATCAATTAGTGCAATAATTCGTTATCCACAAAGAACACCACAAACCCTAAAAGGATCATTCTTTTGATGGCTTGAAAGTTGGGCAAAGGTGCCATCATTATCCTTTTCTTCTTCAAGCTCTTCTAGAACTTCTACTTCATTTTCCTCCAAATCAGCTTGTTGTTCTGAATTTTCTAATTCCGATTCATCAGCTAAATACACTCTAAGTGACAAACTTGACCTTTTCCAAGGCACTTGACCCCAAGTTGCAAGTTCTGGTTCAGATCCTGGTTTGGATTCGCGGTTTCGATTTGTGGATTCGGCCAAAAAAATTTTGGGAGTTGGGTTCGTTTTGGGTTCGATCGTACTATATATATATATATATATATATATTTATATGATATATATAATATTAAATAATATATTATTATTGATATTTATATAATATATATTAAATAAATATATATACTATATTATTAATATATATAATATAAATATTAATAAATTATTATATTTATATATTATAATTTAATAATTATATTATTAGTCCTTATATATTAAATAATATATTTTTTCTGATCACCTCCCACCCGGGGTCAGTGGGTGGATATATTTGTGGAATAGAAAGTTGTAATAGTGACTCAGATTACAGGTCAACTGATATGTGATGACTATCGGCATAAGGTTGGCCATTGGCGAGAGTTCGGAGCCTTACATCGATATGCTAGGTTACACCGATGAAGGGAAGTTGTCGGGCTGACATTCTCTATCGGGCTTGCCTGAATTTGTTACTCCGATCTCTTTGGTCTCACCGATGGTAGTGAGCTATCGGCATGGGGATTTCCGTCGGCATAGCAATGAAATGTCAATCCGATGAAGTTTGTCACCCCAATGGATGTATCCTATTGGCGGTATCGGTGTGAGATCGTCTATCGGCAGAGCTTTGTGGAGTTGCTTCGATAGTGGTTGTCACCCCGATGGAAGACTGTGAAGCTTTGGCGTCAGTGAGACATTGGTCTTCGACGTAAGTATTGTTTGCTTCGCCGATAGTGGTTGTCACCCCAATGGAAGACTGTGAAGCTTTGGCGTCGGTGAGACATTGGTCTTCGGCGTAGGTATTGTTTGCTTCGCCGATAGTTGTGGTTACACCGATGGACTGTTAACTTGTTATCGTCGGCAACAAAATTGCCGACGATAGACTTACTGTTCGTTTGGGCTTATTAACTAATGTGTCCAAGTTATCCTGATGCATGTGGGACTATTGGTCACACCAGAATGTGAACGATTGCGACAGTTGGCTGAAATTGATGCTGGAGAAGTTAGATGAAATGGTTAGGGCGGATGTTAATAAACGGTTCTGCACTTGCAAACTAAATATAGAGATCTGATGGAGTCGTCAGAAGTGTGAGAGTTAATTCATGAGAGAGTACTTTCCAGTGAGCTCTGTTTTTCTTCTTTGGAGAAGTCTTTTGCTGTATGTTGTATGCAGCAAGTGAACGGCATGTGAAGGGACTGAGAAGAGAATGAAAACAGAGTTCAGGTGAAAGGGTTCTGGCCGAGAAGGTAAAGTTATATACTGTGTGCTATTTGTGGCACGATAACAGTATGAAGAACCAACCGAGTGCTGGAGAACTTTGTGCAGGGTTATACTGTCAGCTATTCTTTAGAAGGAACAAGATGTTAATCTCCTGTAAAGGCTATGAGCCTATAAATGTATTGTAACTATTTGGTGGTTGAATAATACAATGGCTCGGTGATTTGGAGTGTGGGTTTTTTTACCCGTAAGGGTATTCCCCACGTAAATCTGTGTTCTTGTTCTGTCTTTCATGATTAATTGTTCTGCTGTTGAAACTGATTAATGTTCGCTTGTGCTTTCCTCTAAGGGTCAATGTTGGAAATGTTCTATGTCAGTTTCCGCTTTAATGGCATAGTTGTGCGTGTTTTTTGAAGCGATTGAAAAGAATTGAAATCTATTGAAGACACCACTGTTCTTATAAATACGTTCTGAGATGCCCTCATTTCCTTACAAGTTGTATCAGAGCTTTCTTCTGGGATCTGCTTTGTTGCTCACATTTGTACATTTGTGTGCTGCATGTGTTTGCATGTAAGAGTTCCTGGTGTATAAGGTCTGGGTATTCCTTCTGTGATGATTTCTTAGTGTGACAGGCTTGAGGAAATCTGAAGGAATCGTTTGATGTTTTGATCCTTGTTTTGAGTGAAGTCTGGCAGTTGATCTTGTGTTTCTGTTTCAGCAGTGCTTGAAGGATGGTGAAACTGAAGAGACTAGAGCTGGTCATGATGTGGCCTGAGGCTCTTAATTGACAGTATTTAATCCTGTTGCATGGGGTTTGCTTTGTGGTTGTGTCGCTGCAGTAACTTTCATATTGGGTGTCTGTGTGAGAGGCTCTCTGATGATATGAAAAAGTTTGTGTTACTGCTCAGCCATGGAGTGTTGTGCTTATGCTGGGTGTTCTGCTTCTGGTATTGGAAGGCATAATTTTCTGTTACCCTGACTGCATGTAGGCTATGGAGTTGATCATTGGATGGTTTGAGAGCTTCTGTAATAGCCTGATTCTCTCAGATGCATGTGCATGTTGGTGGTTGAGGGATTGGTCTACAAGTGGGCCTGAAGCTCTTGAACTGTTGTTTCCTTAATTGGATATTTTTGTACTTGCATGACTCAGATTCATGTTTATTCGATTTGAGGGGTTTTATAGTTTTTACTTAAAATCTATGGTAATGCATATTCATGATGATCCATTATTCTGGTTTAACTATTATGGAGTTTATGTTGCAGACTTTTGGGTTTTCCAAATGTGAAGTGGGTATGGATGTGCATGGGTGTTTTTCAAACACAGTGGTTTTGCAGGGTTTACACGGTCAAAAGAAAAACTTGTGGTTTTGTGAAGCTGCAATTAAGCTAATTCTAGACCCTGACTTTTGGGATGTTGCTGGATGATATAGTTGCAGTTTTGTATGCATGCTCTGTGCATGGTGTGAGGAGGTGAAATGCTTTCTCTGCATGGGAGTGCTGGTATGTGATTTGACACTCAGCGTTCTGTGGTAAAGTTTTTGGTTTCTCGACTATGGTGCTAAGTTGTGGACTTTTTGGCAAATCAGTTTTGTAAGTAATCTGATGTTTAAGTCATGTTGTCTACATGGTTTATCTATTCCTTGAAATCTCAGTTTTGCAATTTCCAATGTGATAGTGAATTTGCATGGTACATTGGTTAGATCTACGAGTTATGTAGTTTCGTGGGCTGATCACCTATTAAGCTACAGTGAGATGACTCGGATGTGGTGTCTTTATCCACAAGATTGTTTCAGTGTTTATGCAGATTTGTTAGCTGGCCTTGTCTCTGGTCACTTGTGCATTGGTGTGACTGTTTCGAGATGAGAGGATGGATGTTGTAGAGTATCTGAATAGTTAGTTATGGAGACTTGTAGTATGTGTATCATGATGTCATGTATAGCTTGAATACACAGGTTTGTGTAAGCTATTGACAGTGATAGTTTATTTCCTTGGTTTGGAGATCTTGGTGTCACTTGGTTTTATAGTCACATGGACATGTTAATGTGTGGACCTGGAAGATTTTCAGATTAGGAGATGTTTGGTCATGTTGCTTGGAAAGCTCGGTTTCCACAATTCAGTGGGAGCTTTAGCAATGACTGCAGATTCATCACTTAATGGTGAATGATCTTCTATAGTATTGCAGATGTTACTAGGAGAAGCTCTTTGATCTTGTTGCTGCAGAAGGGTTCTTTCGCATTTGCAGGGGCACTATTTGAGGATGAGTAACATCTTGAAGTCATGGAGGATTCATGAAATTCTTGGCTGAGGTGTTGGTGGTGCTTGACAGGTGATGTTGGTTTAGAGTTTTGGTTTGTTTCATATCATGATTTCTGCATTTGAATTTTGGTATGACAGATTGATCTAGAGACCATGGTTATGTTTACCTGGAGCATGGAATCTCCTAAGGGAGATGGTAAGATCATGATGTCATGATAAGTTCTTGATTCAGTTGTTTGGAGCTTTGACAGTGGTCTGGTAACTTCTCTATGTTTGGGTACATTTATTATTTGCTTGTTTACTTCATAGTGTTGTAGTGATGCAGTTGGAGTTCAGCATGAGGTGATTGTTCAAAGGTACTCATGGATACATGGAGAATAAGGTGAGACTGTATATGCTGTGTTTTTTGAGTTTGCAGCTGGAATTCCAAGGAGTCTTAACCTTGGTTGAACATGAGTTCAACAGAGACCTATGAGAAGATTGCTCTTAGAGGAGTCATGGTGACTTGTATATCTTGGAGGAGCATTCTTATTCCTGCTCTTGGTCTACTCGGCATTTTATTACTTGAGAGGTATTGCCCATTGTTTCTCTCAGGTGTTTTTTGCTTTCTTTCATAGATATGGATCTTGAACTGCTCATAGATGGTTCTGGAGGATTCATTGTGAGAGATGGATAGCATGTTTAATCTCCTTTTGCATTTGAGTTTAAAGATATCATACATTGATGAGAATTGTTAGGAGATGGTTTTATGGGCTGATTTTCTGAAATGGGAAATGGATTAGTTTGATCTTCTTTGGCTTGAGAGGCTTACATTCTTGTTCAATTGTTTGACCTTGGAGATTGAATGTTTTGTTTGGATGTTGTTATGCTGTTCTCTTTGGGATTTTGAGGAGAAGATCATACTTGACACAGTTGGCTTTCAGAGGTGTATGTAGAAGGATTTTTACAAGTATATGATGTGCAGTGTTTCTCCCTTTGTTCGGGTTATCTTCCTGGATGATTTGTTTCACACTACTTTGGTTTGAGATTCTGTTGGAGCTGATTGTGATCACTAGCCTGTGGTCATGTGTTTTCACTTATACTTTTGGGTGATGACATGGAAGTTCTGTTATCTCTTTCTTTTGTTGGATGTGGAGAACTTGGTGAGCTTTGGACTGGTGGTGAGGAGTTGTTGAAGGTTATTGTTTACAGATTTTGCATATCATGGTGGATGTTTCCTTGGTACTACATGATATTTACACTTTCTATGTAATGCTATTGGTGGATTTTTTGTATGCCATGATCTTTTTCAGGTCAGCATTATCCATGCAGTGGGAGTTCTTGATGCGTTTGGTCTTCTTCGACTGGTTGACACATAGAGCTTGTTTTTGCAACTGATGGGTGTATATGCAGGTGCCATGAGTCTACTGATGTTCATACCTTTAAGGTATGAGTGATTGGATGTTTTAACACTGGCTGTGTGTGCTATTTTCAGTCATGTGGCTTTTATGTTTAGTTGGATGGGTACAATCAGCTTACTGATTGTTGTTCTAGCTGATGGTTTATCTTGTTTCTGGAGGATGTTTTTCATGGCTATGTTCTGAAAGCTTTGAAGTTGATGTTATGAAGCTTCTGTAGAAGCTTGTGAGCACAGTGGAGTGAAGGCAGTATTAGCTTTGATTCTGTGACCTGGAGCGTTGATGGTTTCCTGTAATTCCTTTGTCAAGTGGGAGAATGTTGAGTAATAGTGACTCAGATTACAGGTCAACTGATATGTGATGACTATCGGCATAAGGTTGGCCATTGGCGAGAGTTCGGAGTCTTACATCGATATGCTAGGTTACACCGATGAAGGGAAGTTATCGGGCTGACATTCTCTATCGGGCTTGCCTAAATTTGTTATTCCGATCTCTTTGGTCTCACCGATGGTAGTGAGCTATCGGCATGAGAATTTCCGTCGGCATAGCAATGAAATGTCAATCCAATGAAGTTTGTCACCCCGATGGATGTATCCTATCGGCGGTATCGGTGTGAGATTGTCTATCGGCAGAGCTTTGTGGAGTTGCTCCGATAGTGGTAGTCACCCCGATGGAAGACTATGAAGCTTTGGCGTCGGTGAGACATTGGTCTTCGGCGTAAGTATTGTTTGCTTCGCTGATAGTCGTTGTCACCCCGATGTAAGACTGTGAAGCTTTGGCGTCGGTGAGACATTGGTCTTCGGCGTAGGTATTGTTTGCTTCGCCGATAGTTGTGGTTACACCGATGGACTGTTAACTTGTTATCGTCGGCAACAAAATTGCCGACGATAGACTTACTGTTCGTTTGGGCTTATTAACTAATGTGTCCAAGTTATCCTGATGCATGTGGGACTATTGGTCACACCAGAATGTGAACGGTTGCGACAGTTGGCCGAAATCGATGCTGGAGAAGTCAGATGAAACGGTTAGGGCAGATGTTAATAAACGGTTCTGCACTTGCAAACTAAATATAGAGATCTGATGGAGTCGTCGGAAGTGTAAGAGTTAATTCATGAGAGAGTACTTTCCAGTGAGCTCTGTTTTTCTTCTTCGGAGAAGTCTTTTGCTGTATGTTGTATGCAGCATGTGAACAGCATGTGAAGGGACTGAGAAGAGAATGAAAACAGAGTTCAGGTGAAAGGGTTCTGGCCGAGAAGGTAAAGTTCTGTACTGTGTGCTATTTGTGGCACGGTAACAGTATGAAGAACCAACTGAGTGCTAGAGAGAGCTTTGTGCAGGGTTATACTGTCAGCTATTCTTCAGAAGGAACAAGATGTTAATCTCCTGTAAAGGCTATGAGCCTGTAAATGTATTGTAACTATTTGGTGGTTGAATAATACAATGGCTCGGTGATTTGGAGTGTGGGGTTTTTTACCCGTAAGGGTTTTCCCCACGTAAATCTGTGTTCTTGTTCTGTCTTTCATGATTAATTGTTCTGCTGTTGAAACTAGTTAATGTTCGCTTGTGCTTTCCTCTAAGGGTCAATGTTGGAAATGTTCTATGTCAGTTTCCGCTTTAATGGCATAGTTGTGCGTGTTTTTTGAAGCGATTGAAAAGAATTGAAATATGTCGAAGACACCACTGTTCTTAGAAATACGTTCTGAGATGCCCTCATTTCCTTACAGCTATCTCCCCCCCACCTGGCCTTAACCCTCCACCCAGCGGGGTGGGTGGGAAGAAGTGGTTCGATGGGAGGAATAATATGAAAAATGGGGGCCCCCCTACCCAACCCCAACTATCTCCCCCCACCCACCTGGGAACAACATCTACCTCCCTCGGCATCGGGGTGGGTGGGAGTTTATTACTCTCCTTCACTTACATTCAGGTGAGGGTTGGGTGGGCCCCCCCAACTATTGCCTCCCACCCAGGTCAATTTAGGCGTAAGGGAGCTACACCCTGTAAAAAAAGAACAAAAATAAACTAGAGTGCATGCCCTAAAAGTAGGGGTGCAATAGAACATCTAAAAGCCTAAAAATCTATTATCCCTATGTTTCTTGCCTCCGTCTTAACATGGGAACGCGGAGTCACTTTGCTTATCTCATTTTCTACTGATTTATTTTTCCTTTTCACCATCGCCCATTGATTGGTTTCATCTCCAATTCGCTCTAATGAGGTAGCCCTGCTGCTTTGATCCTCCACGAATGGGGTTGAAGCACCTTCAATGTGTTCCTTTCCTCTGTTGTTAACTGTTGATATCTCGAAGACCTGTGGAGACGAGCCATTCTTTGATTTGGCTACTTTGTTGTCTGAAGTTTTAACACTTCCCATTCCAAAAGAAGAAGCTCTAATAATTCCTGGAGATCCCTTTTTCTGAGATGCTATTTTGTTAACTTGAGGAATGCTTTCCTCAGTAGATGTTGGAGCCTCTGGAATCTTGTAAACATTTTCTTGACTACAATCCTATGAAGAAGTTGGAACCTCTTTGTCCAATAAATGGTTAGTTTCCTTTGCAAGATTCTCTTTTAACACAGAATAATGGTGGGTATCAACATTCCTCCACCATGTGGCATATCCATCATCTTTACCTTTGAATTTTGAACAATTAGTAGCAATGTGACCAGTGTTGTACCATCTACGGCAACAGAACGGTAAACCCTCATAGTCCAAGGTCTGATTTTAGCAACAATTATAAGTTTTTAGGGAGATCTTAGCTGGGAGATTCTTAGATAAGTCTAGATCAACCAAGATTCATGCAAAGGTGGAATGAAGGAAATTTGAGGAGCCTCCAACATCCAAGAACTTTCCCAATCTGTTACCAATTGCTTCAAAATATGAATCAAACCAAAACTGGAGCATGAGGTAGGGAGACGAACCCAAATGGGTGTGACTGAAAAGGATTCAAACAAAGGGTTGAATGTTGGATGCCATGGCTTCAGCATGAGAAAATGCTCCTCGCAGCTCCACTGGTAGTCACATAGAATTGTGTTTTGATCCTTCATATTGTCAAAAACCACTATGAAAAAACCCCAGGCACAAGGATAGATCTGAACATCACCTTTCAATATTAGCCTCCACGTCTCTGTGATCCATCTGTGCAAATCGGCTAAGCTAGGCCAAAATTTAAAAAATCTTCCAATTACAACAAACCTTGCGAAATGTTTTTCATTGTCCAACACCTCTCCAACTTCGCCCTCCAAATCTAGAGTCGGAAACTATTGCACACCACAGGGGTCTGACCGTATGAGGGAGGTCAGATCCCCGGTAAAAACTCCCCTGAGTCTTTACGACCATCTTATCTCGTGCCACAGCACAGAAGGAGGCATCAGGATCAACCCTGATAGCAGGCTTGGAAGAACAGAGCGTGTTTTGTAGCCATCTTTGGCAACTTCCCCTTGCAGATGCATCTTTGTCTTCTTCGGATATGCCAGAATTGGAGTGATTGCCAAGTTTCTACCGGGCATCCATCCCCTGAACCGGATCAGAGGCCCAAACCATTTGACTACCTGCACCCACAATGTGACCCAGGCGGGAGTCAAACAAGTCGTGTGAACCATGCGTGCAGTAGGAAGAGTTCTTGCAAGGAGAATGTGGAACGATCCTCCCAGCAGGGCATGGACATGAACGTCTATCACCCTGTTTGCCCATTGTGGAATCAGAAAAGGGTTTGACGCCATCAGGAGGAGGGAAAAATGCTCAAGGCCGTGCAACACCAGAAGAGGAAAACCTAGGCTTGGGAGGGATTGGAGGGGTAGAAGATTTCAAGAGCGACATGGAGCTAGATTTATATACATAATATATTATTATTACTAATATTTATATATTAAAATATTAGTCAATTATTATATTTATATATTATAATATTATTAATCCTTATATATTAAATAATATATTATTATTACTAATATTTGTATATTAAAATACTAATAAATTATTATATTTATATATTATAATATAATATAATTATTATATTATAATATATAAACATAATAATATAATATATAGATCCCAATGGCGGGCTGTATGAGTCATTGCGTAATAATGTATATAACATTAGAAGTCATGAAACCTAAATATTTCTCCTGCGTATGTATTTCTTCACCCACACCTAAATATTTCTCCCGCGTATGTATTTCTTTGCCGAACAAAAAAATTAAAAAACATGTTTTTGTGAACGAAATTCGCAAAAAAACTTAAGGATTCGTCGCAGCAGCTGGAAATAGTGTTCAAATTCATGATAGGTTCGCCCGGGTTCGTCCCGGACAAACCGAACGATATTTATCCGAACCCTGGATGGACCGACTTGTGAATCGGTTCCGAATCAAAACTGGGTTTGAATCGGTTCCGAATCCAGACCAAGTTCGAATCGAACCTGGATCCAACAAAGTTTTGAACGAATCCGGTAACATAGTTATGACCTGGAGCCCAAGGTTCCTTGCATGTGAAACATAGTTTCTTCCTCCTTAGCAGGTCATCATCCATCCTTCAAGGGAAACTCTTGGACTGATTTGAATCCTTCTGAAAATGTTTCTTATCTTTTTTATGTGGAAAGATCTTGGACTGAAATTTACTTTTAGGGATAGAAAACTCCATGTTCCTTGCTCTCTTAATTGTATCTTGTAATGTAGGCGGGTCAAAGGCTTTAACCCACCCCCTGAGAGGTTCATTCAGTCCTTCCATAAACAAAACAAGTCTTCTCTTCGAAATATTAGGAACCATCACGGAGAGTCTTTGGAAATCAGCTATGTAAGTATCAACTAATCCATGCTGCCTCAACTATGCCAACTCTTTGAACTGCAATTCTAGGTCCTTGTCAAATCTCTCAATAACTCTACTAGTGAACTCATCGTAAGTATCAATGAGATTATGGCCTTGGGTTATCAACCCATGGTACCACCAGAGTGGCTCCTTCTAGGTGAAGAGTGGCAAATTTTGTGGCTTCTTCTTCAAACATAGGCTTTAGAGACAAATAGGTGTCCAACTTCTGGACCCATGCACATGTACTTTTGTCACTCCCATCAAAAGGAGAAAGTGTTACCTTTCCCAATGCAGGTTGATAATCTTTTTGATATGCTTGGCCTCTATTCTCCTATCTACCTCCACCTCTTTTCTTCTTTTGGTTCATGAACTGGTCAAGAGATAGGATGTCTTGAATCTCATCCAGAAGAGTCTTGTACTCAGCATAACTTGTCATAACTTCCTCTGCCATGGGAACTTGATTTTCTAGTTCAGGCAGTGCCTCCTCCCTACATGTGAATGTAGGTTGGAAGGGTCTGGCAACAGAACCAACAACAGTTCTAGTAGAACAATTGGTGTTGCCTTGATGATTATTACCATTTGAAGTACTTGCTTCTCCATTCTGATTTGAGGACACAGTTGGATTTTGACTTATCTTGTGGAGAAGTTGGGCCATCATGCCTAACATAACATCAAACTTCCTTTGTGTTCTTGCATGTGTGCTTTCTAGAGCATTAGAATCTTTAACTTTTTCTACCATATTTTTTTATGCAACTTCTGTGACAACTGTGGAATCTAATGTGCAACTATAGCTTCTGAAAATGTCTCTTCTACTAGGTTTCTCATAAACTAATATTGTTTTCTCTACTCTCTCGTAATACCTCTTTTCTCTTTCACTGTCGTGCATAGAGAATAGGCTGCATGACAAGATTAGCTTCACAAACTGGCAAGATCACCAACTCTGATACCACTGTAATAACCACCCAAAAAAATTGATTTTTGCAACAAAAGTAAAACTAAAATGCAACGTCCTTATCACCTTCTGATCACCTAGATCCCAAAGTGGGCAAGGTGAGCATACAATGCTTAGGACCACTCCCAACAATCTAAATTGAATGCAACAACATGAAGAAATTGTAACCAACTAAGCACACAAGGCGGCAGAGCCAGCCAAGTCTTCACTTCTTCAGTGGAAAGTGCTTGATGCAAGAAACTAAAAATGAACACATTGTTGACTCCCAAAATAACTACAACCCAAAACCCTAAAACATTTTATAATCACCTAGGCCAGCGGCGTCGTCAGGGTGATTAAAAGAGGTTTATCAACAAGCTCCGGGTGATTTTGAACAACCTACAAGAGTGAGTAGGCTCCTCTGCACTTCAGGTTCAGCTAGACCTAGGAGGGATATTCCTAGAGGCATTAAATAAGGCACAAACAAACAAATACAGCCATACCCAATGTACACTTGACCCCAAAGTTGTCACTAGGTCAAGACAAACTGACTACACAAGCCTCTGATTAAGGTGATAAAAGCAATCCTACAAAATGAGGACGCTGGCAGAACTACTATTGCAATTAAAACGTGATGTATTGTTGTAGTTTTCAATAAGGTGTGGGTGATCATAGGCCTCTCAGACCAGTGCCTATCCAATGGGATACAGAGCTTCAAGTTCATCAAAGGAAAACATTAAAAAGGGGTGTATGAATGCCTATTTGGTTATTCAAATGCACAAAAACCAATATCAAACCATGAGAATACTTAGTAATCCAACGCCATACAATATTCTTTCATATGTAATACTGAAATGATCATTTACAAAGCTTGAAAATGGATTAAGAACTGTCACATTCATTCAAAACAGATTTTACAATCATACCACGAAGTGTAGCAAGAGGAAACCCTAACTGCAATAGAGACTTCCTAAAAGAACACTTACAGCAATGGAGAAAAACAATGAATTGATATCAAGATTACAATATAGTTCGCATACACTTTTGATGAATGCTTCCTGAAGAACTGAAAATAAACAATAGACGAAGCCCTAACTGCCTTGGATGCACAACACCTGTAGAGAGAAATTTTGCCCAGAACAATCAACCCCTGAAAAGAGTTCAGACCTTTCCTTTATAGCCTTCACACGCAGGTCTGAGAATGACCTGGATGGGAAAACCCTTAACAACCCCACCAACTACATTAAAAGCATTAATTTCGGCCACCCATTTCGCATTAATGGCGTCCTTGGAAGTAGTTGGTGCATTCCCAAGCGGTTGGAGGAGTTTGGAAGGCCAGGAAGTTGACCTCCGACAAATCGGACTTCAGAGGTCGGGCCTTCCATCTTACAACATGCACTATGAAAAGGAAGAATAAAGGACCGTCCGACCCCGATATATGTAAAGAGAAATGAAAGTTGCTGGAGGTCGAGCCTCAAGTCTTCTTCCTTTTGCCTTCCAATATAGGAAGAAGAAAGAAAAGGAGAACTCCCGCATTTTAAAAACATAAAAGCCTTTGAATATTTCGGCAGGCTTCGAACTTTGGGCCTTCTGCATGCCGCCTACCAAAAGAAAGAAGGAACGAGAAACTTTCGCCTGCCGATGCCCACAACACTTAGAAGAATACTGGCCCCGTCGGACTTCAGCCCTTGGGCCTTCGTTGTTTTGCCTACTTGGAAGAAGAGAGAACATCATAACCCTGACCCCCGAAGTTCGCTTTACTTAGAAAAATTTTCAAACTTTAGGCCAACTTTGGCCCCCAGGCTTCCACCTTGCGCATGTCCATCTGGAAGAAAAAAGAGAGGAGCCCCGCCGTCTGCCCTCAGCACAAAGAAAAGAACACCTATCGGGGATCGACTGTCGGGCCTTCCCCGTTTCGCCTTCCTCAAAGGAAGGAAGGACCAACCTCTGAGCTCCGCCGCACACTTCATACTTAGAAGGATTTGAACAAGTAGACTCATCGAACTTCGGACCCCGAGGCTTCTCCCTGATACCTACCTTGAAGAAGACTGAAGGCCAAAGGCCCGAACTCCGACCTCCGACAAACTTAGAAGAGTTTTCAAGAACTTAACACTTAGGCAAATTTTAGCCTTGGAGGGCTTCGGTGCCAACAAGGAAAACACGACAGAAGGAGGAAGCCCAAAACTCCGAAACTTCGACAAAGGTGAAAAATACAAGGAAACACTTTTAGAAATTTAGACTTAGTCATTTTTTGGGCTTTTCCCTTGTACTTAAAAGGCAAACACATAAAAGCCTATGGAAGATGTCTTTGATCGTGTAAAATCCTCTTCTCAATTGAATCAAAATTTTTATTTTTCAAACACAATTATATCTTGCCAATACACAAAACAATTACTAAAACCATATAGAACAAGTATATGAAGCCAAAAGAGGATTTTATTGTTGTCAATAATCACAAACTAATTGATATGCTTGCTGGTTATTGTAGCTCAGTCACAAATCAGAATGTTTACAACTCCCAAGTTCTTATTTGAATGATATAGTATGAAGCCAATATGGTCTCCAATGAACAACATCAATGAAAGAACACAAATATATATCTGATTTGACTTTACTATAGACTGTAGATGACCGTCATGAATAACTGTGAAAGTCTGATATAAAACAGAGAACAAAGATCATAACAAGACAACTCCCCTAATGCAGAGATAGATATGAAATTGATTCCCAAAGGCTGTAGCTCCTCATAAAGACTTCCAGTGACTCCAAATGCATCAAATACACAGCTGGAAATGCAACTGTATGCTGGACAGCAAACTGGTCTGTAAGTATGATCCTCAAAATGCCTCCAAAACTCTTCAACAACCTGCAAAATTAAGCTCTAATGATGAATATCTAAATGATATCATCTCACATGAAGTATGGGGTCATCACCATACAAATACAAGGGGTCATCACCTTGCAAAATGACATGAAAATTGGAATTCTCAGTCAAACAAAAGGAAATAAGAAAACATACCAGATTCAACATATCTTCAAATGAAGATGGAAGTCTCTATTTAACCTCTCCTTTGATGAGCGATCTTCCTCTATGATGTTTTGTAATGCAATTTGAGCTCCACCAATGATGAGCAATAGACTTGAACAATTGTAAATGAGTTGCAACCAATACTCATTCATTTAAAACAATCTTTAATTATTTTAAATGAAATACAACTACTCCATATGAATCGATCATTTAGCAATGAGTTCTTCTTGCATAGGCGGCTGCTTGCATACACTCATTTAATATCTTCATTTTGCATTGAATATCATGCATAGGCTTGGGCGATCACAACCACATTGGTGTTGGCATTTGAATGCAAATATTTAATAAATAAAACTTGCATTTAAAATCATTGTTCCTTTCCTTGGGTGATCCACATGCAAACATTTAATAAATAAATTTGTATATAAAATGATCCATTGCCTTAGCCGCCGGTCCTCTACTAGCATTTAAAATCATTTGCTAGCATTTAAAAATATCTTTTGTTTGCTCCTCATCGCTTGGCACTTTATCCAATGTAATACAAAGCGTGTACATTTTTACTCCAACATGTACACTCTAATTCCCACGATCCAATGCAATATGTGTACACTTTTATCTTGAGTGAACTCCTTATGGGCGTTGGAATTCAAGGGACCAATATTCAATGATTTTGCAGACCACATGATAGTCGATCCATTTGAAATAGGCATTTTGAAATATATGAATATATTTTAACACCTTGGACCTATCTTCCTCCCACATTGGCTCTTGATGACAAATAGGTCCCACCTGGAGCAATTCCTTATTCCACACAAAAACTTAATAAAAATAGATTAGAGAAAATGCAATTAAAGATTTCATTTTCCCTTTTATTCCATCATCTAACAAATCAAGCCAAATGATTGAAAATACAATTTCACTATTGCATTTTCCAAATAACATACTAGTTGGGCCAACTTTCCGGTTCTCCATGTATAGACATATACCAACTTTCAGGTTCTCCATGTATAGAAATAAGCTCAAACTAGAAAATATAACTTGGCTCAAAATGGGGACATTACAGATCAGTTATAAACTATAGGTTCAAGTGGGATTTTCACTGAATTTGGGGCAAAAAGGTGCAAGTTAGGAATTGGTTTTTTCAGGCGTCAACACACACTAGGCAGCAAAGTTGACCACATCTATGCTTATTCAACGAAGTGTACAATTACAAACAAGTAAAACAGGCACACACGGCAACACGCCATCCTTATCTACGCTTATTCAACGGAGTGTGCAATAACATTGAAATGCAAACATGAAGACCACTGGTGGTACTACCATACAAGATTTTACAAGATGTCAATATTATAGCTAAATAGAGATATTACAATGAGTAAATGGCTGCAATAATAATATGCAATATTCTGATATCAGACTAAAATATACTGCTGTAACAAATAGTCACTGTTTAGAGGCACTAAAATCATTCCAAACAACATTAGGAGCATACCCATTAAAGTCTTGACGTTGTAGATGAAGATGGATGCCTCAAACACACTGTAAGCACACTAAATCCACTAAAATTACTGAAATATGCAGGTCTAATTCAAAATGCAGCTGAGCAATATCTGAAAATGCAAAACACCAAAACCCTAACCAACTGATTAACCTTTCCAAAATCATTTATTCACCTCCAAAATGGTGCAAACTGCACCCTCTCATTGAGCCACCACCAGTCTGCTTACTACACCAAGGAAAGATGAGGCGATTTGGCCCCCAAACCCTCACGCCCCTCCCTAGAGATGGTACGGCCTATACCAGATGGTTCGGTCTACATTGAATTGCCTTCCTTTTGTAAAATGCACTCCAATAGCATTAATTCGTGATATCAATCCTTGCGCCTAGGGAAGAAATAGAGTTTGGTTCAGCAAACAATGATTTTTGGAATGCCTCAAATGATTCCAATGCCTGGAAATGTACGGCCCTTGGAGGAACAAGCTGCAAGCAAAAATATCATAATATGCCAAACTAAAATCAATAACTGAAACTTGATCACTAACACACACCAAAAATTTGCATCGAAACCCAAACTTATCAAAAGTCTCTATTGCAGCACACTTGTAATTTCTATATGAAATCATCAAGACCAACTAGGGGGGATTTCGTCCCCGAAACTAGTATTTTCAAGAGGGTTTTTGTCCTCAAGAAAATGAGAGAGGAACACAGGTTCACTCACAATGCAAAAGCACAATATCATATCAAGTCTAATCTCAACAATGAGCTAACCACTTCCTTTTATAACTTCCCTTGAGAGAATAAAATATTATTTTCCCATATCTCTCCATATTCTCCTCAAATCATAAAACATTTCATTTTATTATGTGCAAAGTCCCCCTTATATCCCCTTGAGCCCAACGCCATCTAATGCACAACTTAAAGAGCTTTTTATTAAATAATTATACACAAGTTGTCTTTTAATTTATTCACTTTTGACAACTTAAGTAATAACTATTTAATAATTTTAATTATCACCCAATGTTGCAGAAAGCATCAAAGTGGACCAAATATGAATTTCTAATCATACCAAAGATACCCCTAGGATTTAGGGTGATGAAATGTATGCAATTTAGCTCTTTCCAAAAATAGCAAGCTTCTCCAAGAAGTGTAGAGTGCTCCCAAAAAGACGGAATTGCATCCAGAAAGTGCCATGGGGCTCACTATGATCTCCTGAACTCACTGCCATAACTAGAACCATTGTCTGTTCACACCCATGCTCTCCAAAAAAGTTGGAGTTCTCCCTTGCCCAACTAATTAGCCTACAGGAAAACTTAGAAAATAGGCTAACTATTCTCAAACTGATTATGCACGAGAAAGGGACATTATGATGCTCCCTCAAAATTGTTTGTCCCCAAGCAATTGCAAATCTGGATGTTTCAAGATCTGCTCACTCTCCCATGTAGAATCTTCAATTGGAAGATTCTTCCACTTAACCAAATACTCTTTCACGCTCCTCTTCCTCAAAATACGCTCCCTGAAATCAATAACTGCTTCAAGAATCAAGATGAGTTTCCCTTCTTCGAGTAACTCGCCAAAGCAATCAATAATATTAGTTTATTATTTTTAGATAAGTTTACATGCATTTGACATGCATGATTGTAACTTCACTTCGAACTCTATAAAGAGGTGAATGGCTTTGTAGTTGTATTCAATTTAATAGAATAATGTTGTATTCCATTTCGTTTTCCAAAACATGGGATCAGAGTCGTACAAGTTCAAGGGCATAGGGTTTTAATTCTGCAACAAATTGTGGGTCCAGAAAAGGGAAAAATCGCGCTTACTGTTTTGGGTGGATTTTCTTTGGAGATGTCACACCATTCTATTGTTGATCATGGGCGGCTTTTGTCTGAAAAATTGTGGCATATTTTGCTTGAAAAACAACAGATTTTTGAGGTAAAAATCGTTTGATTTTGTGCACTAAATCATGCAAAAGTTTTTTTGGCATAAAATCACACCCTGTTTCTGTTAGATGACGATGGTTTTTTTCATGCAAAATCGCAATTTTTTGCGGGTTTAGCAAATCATGACAAAGGATTCTGAAGCTCAAAAATTGGCGGCAGTTTTATTAACGTTTTTTTTAGCCATCCTTTACCTACAGCTAGGGCACATATTCATGCAATTACTTTCAACTGTTTGTATATAGATTTCTTCCAAGGTCAACGGCTAGGGCACAACAACAGTTTTTTTTGGTTTTAAATCCCTAACTAGGGTTTTACCAACCAACGTCCCAAGATTTTTAGGATCATTAGTTGGGCTTGTATATTTTCCGAAAATGGAATTTCGATTGGATAAATATTCCAGTTTCAACTTCCACACCTGAAAAGTTAAAAACCAGATGCAACTAATGCACAAAAACCTGTGGAATTGTAAATGAAAATGAGAAACTTCCTACGGATGGTACTAAGGTACTAGAATGGCAAAGTAGAGATGATAAAGCCAAAGCGATTATTGGTCTTGCTCTTTCCGATTCTGAGTTACATCATATAGATCTCGCAAAATCATCTAAGCAAATCAGGGAAAAATGTGAACACACTCTTTGGAGCAAAAATGGTTAATGCTAGATATTCTTTTAAGCTTCAACTTTTCAAGTTCAAGATGACCGAAGGAGTCGCTATGTCAAGCCACATAAACAATGTGAGATCTCTTCTTCGACAACTAGCAGAAGTTAGTGCTACAGTGGATGATGAAGATGCTAAAGCCATTTTATTGAACAATTTGCCTTCAAAATTCAGCAATGTCATATTTATTCTTAGTCAACTTTCTACTAAAACTCTAGAAGATATGATTTCAGCTCTCATTGCTGAAGAAAAGAGGACTATTGCAGGAGATAAAGAAGATGAACCTCAAACTGAGGTAGCATTATACTCAAATCATAGAAGATTAAATAAGGACAAAAGGGGGACAGAATGCTATTATTGCAAGAAAATGGGTCACACAGCTTGGAATTGTAGAAATCGAGCAACTGATGTTCATAAAGGGAAAGATCAAAGAAACTAAGTAGCCATTGTTGAAGAAGTAGCCATTGTTCAGATGTTGATGATGGTGGAGAAGTTTTTTATGCATTCTAAAGAAGCCTGGTTCTTTGAAGACAGGAAGGAATCCAATGTACTTGAATCTCAGTATTGATAGTTGCCAAGTTAGCTTGGGAGTGTGGATCTAGGGAGTCATACCCTTACGAGGGTCATGTTGTTAGGGTCATGAGACAACATGATAGAGCTCTGTGAGTGTAGCTCAACATGGATTGTTGTCCAATGATTTGGAGGATTCGTGATTTGGGAGTTCAAGGAGGTGGTAATCCGGGAACTTAGGAATTCAGCTCAGGAGCTATGCCTTTATGAGGGTTACAAGGCAGCTTGATGGAGGTCTGCCTGGTTGAAGAACTGTTTTCAGAGAAAAGCTTCTAAAGAATTCATGATTCTAAGTGTTTTTAATTTGCTTATGTTAGTTTCTTGTGTTTGTCTTAAG
Source organism: Cunninghamia lanceolata (assembly GCA_027924645.1). NCBI lineage: Eukaryota > Viridiplantae > Streptophyta > Pinopsida > Cupressales > Cupressaceae > Cunninghamia > Cunninghamia lanceolata. The sequence goes on along the minus strand of BSBN01001269.1, from coordinate 517,328 downwards.
AGGGGGTATTAGAGATATTTAATACTTACTTTTATAATAAAGTTATTTTAATGACTTAAATTAGATTAGTTTATTATTTTTGGATAAGTTTACATGCATTTGACATGCATGATTGTAATTTCACTTCGAACTCTACAAAGAGGTGAATGGCTTTGTAATTGTTTTATCCAATTTAATAGAATAATTTTATGTTCTATTTCGTTTTCCAAAACAAAATCAATCTTTCTGTTTTACAAAAAGGCATGAAACACAGGTGAAATGCTAATATACCCTGACAATTCCCAAAATAGGAATATTTAGTGATTTCCAGGAATTTCCAGCTCACTTGCTCCCTATGGGGTGGTGGGACTTGCTCAGAATTTAAAATAGGAAAAATGAAAGAAACAAAATTAGCAATTAAAGATTTTAGATTTTCAGTCAGACATAATCACGTTTCTGGATACCACTAACAAAGAAAAGAACAGAGAAAAAATGAGCCTCAGTCATAAGAAGATGTATTACCTAGTTTCCTACAAGGTAAATGATAATATTTAGCTGGATGATCCTGACATTTACTAATCCTTTTTATTAAATAAACTAGAACTTACTCTCCTTGATCATTAATGCAATTATGTTTTGATTGTAATGCCCAAAGTAAAAAAATTTCTTTTTGTTTATGTACTTGTATCATCTTCTGTATTCAGATTAAAATGTTTAGATTATTGTATCTAGAAACATTACAAACTTCTGATTTATTTGCAATTTTTCTCGAATATTTATGATATTTAAAAAAAATAAATGTGTAAATAATAAATGTTGTTTGACAATTTCCTACATTTTTGAAAGTGATGTCCGTAGAACGCATACACAATTTAGAAACTGCTTCTGTTTCTCCACTTTAGTGGCATTGTTACAATCCTTTATTATAGTAGGCAAAGTTTTTTTATATTAAGCAATTTTGAGCTACCATTCTTATAGAACGTCAAGAATCTATTATAAATTTCTTTTGTAAGATCTTGACAAGAAATAGCCGTATTGTTTATCTTTGAATCCTTGAAAAAAAATTATGCCTCCAAGTGGAACTTTGGCCATGCAAGTTCAACATATTGTTAAACGTCTATAAACGAATACTTTCACAAGATAGTTCAACATATTGTTAAATGGCACTAACTTAGTGTATAAACAAATACTTTCACAAGATAGTTAATTGAGCAGACTTTCACAAATAGGATTGGGTTCCTATCATCTTTTCAGATTCAAAGCAATGCATCTGAGGTGTTTAAATATTCTGAACATTAGATGTGTATGAAATTTAGAATGCTTCTGGTAAAAACTGTGTGAAAGTGTTTTTGATATCTTACACTAAAAAACACTCTTACACAGTTTTTACCAGAAGCACTAAATTTCATTTACGTGGACTCTGGAAATATCAAGTCTATTATTGGATGTGTAGCTTTTGCATTGAATCATGAAGACGGACAATACCTTACATTTTGCAAAAATTACACAAGTGATGGATCCAACCTATTGTCTTGACTCTTGATCAGTACATATGTGTTTTGTGTTGGCAAATTATAGTTGACAAGCCATTACCCTGAAGCAAGATTTTGTGGACAAATTGGCTCCTTCAGAAACAATAAAGGAGCCAATTTTAGATTGTGCTGTGCTTTTCTTTGCTAACTTGATCTATTTGAGGTATTGAATTACTTTCTGGTGTTTCACTGAAGGTTAACATACCTTTTCCTACCTCTGTGATCTTGGGGTTATTATTCTCTATTTGCTTCATATTGGAACCCAATGAGTGATTATTGTATTAATGTGGAGAAGTTTGAAATACATTTAAGGATATCGATTATTCATCAACCATCATGCAACCACCAAAACAGCTGACAATTATTATCAAACAATTATAATCTTAGTATTGTTTGTGATTGCTTATGATGTACTATTCTAATTCTAACAACACCCCCCCCCCCCATTACATCATTTTCTCATGAGCATAAGTCAAGTGTCAAAAAGCTTCAAAATTCATAGTTGCAACAGATTTGGTAAAAATGTTGGCACACTGCTCTTGACTAGTACAAAACTGGAGCTCAATATTCTATTGTTGAACATGTTCACAAATAAAGTGATGCTGAACCTCATTGTGCTTTGTATGCTTATTAAATATTGGATTGTGAACAAGTTTCAAGACACCCTAATTGTCATAGAACAAATTTTAGGTTGCTGCTCAAGTATTTCCATTCATGTTAGTCTGTGATGTATGTTGCAAGGTGTGGCCCTTGGTCTCCTTGTTCAGCATAGCGCTACGGTGGTTTGCGACAAGGGCTTAACCGCCTCCCGTGCTTGTTAAGTCAAGTGGTTGTATCGGGCATTAATAGGTCGATCTTTTGGTGCAACGACAGCTAACAATTGGTATCAGAGCCGAGGTCACGGGTTCAAACCCCGCGCTTGCGCTGGGAGGGGGATTGTTGCAAGGTGTGGCCCTTGGTCTCCCTGTTCAACGCAGCGCTACGGTGGTTTGCGACAAGGGCTTAACCGCCTCCCATGCTTGTTAAGTCAAGTGGTTGTATCGGGCATTAATAGGTCGATCTTTTGGTGCAACGGCAGCTAACAGCCATATCACTTCACAAATAGCTCTGCCAGTAGTACAATATCTACTTCAATGGAAGATCAAGGAACAATGGTTTGCTTCTTACTTGTCCATGTTATCAAACCAAATCGTGAAGTGGATTTCCTATCATCTACCATGTATCTTATCAAGAAATTTTGATTCTACTTGTATTCTACGCCTTGCTCCATTGTACCATGGATGTACCTCAACACTCACTTTTTTGCTTTCCAGTGACACCTTAGGTTCCTGCATGAACCACGAAAGATAACTCATAGGATAGCTAATATCTAGACTAGTGTACGTCAGGGAAATGAGGCTCTCAATCAACTAGCAATAAAGAGTTGCATTCACCTAAGGTGATGGACCATTCCTTGATAATTGACCTACCTCCATTGGTGTTGACATCGGCTTACAGTCTACAATTCTAAACTTCTCAAGCAATGTCTTGGCATAATTCATTTGAGTTACAAAGATATAATTTCTCAACCACCACACTTCGAGTCCAAGATAATAATGCAGAAGCCCAAAATCTACCATGTCAAACAATCTCTTGAGATCATTCTTCATTGCTTAAATCATCTTCTAAGAACTTCCATTGATGACTAGATTGTCAACATAAACAATTAATATTACACTCTCCCCTCCACCCCTTGAGGTAGAGAATGGGATCACATAGATTCTTGGTGAATCCATGTTGTAGGAGATGTTTGTCAATCTTGATATACCAAGCTCTTGGAGCTTGTTTCAAAACGTAGAGAGATTTGAATGGCTTGCACACCTTTTGCTCTTGGCCTAGTGCGTTGTATCCCTCTAGTTGAGTCATATAGACTTCCTCCTTGAGATCTCCATTTAGGAAGGCACTATTCACATCCATCTAATGTGCTTGCCAACTAAATTGAGCTATCAAAGCCAAAACTATTCTGACGGTCTTAGTCTTTGTAGTGGGGGCCAATGTCTCTTCATAATCAATGCCTTCCTTTTGAGCATATTCCTTTTACTTGTCAATGCTTCCATCAACTTTGTATTTTATCTTGAACACTTATTTGCATCCAATTGCTTTCTTCCTCAATCTAAGATCGATGAGTTCCCATGTATTATTCTTCATCAATGCCTAATACTCAAAATCCATGGCATCTCTCCATGACTTCGACTTAAGCTTCTTTCACTATTTTTGGTTCTAAGCTCTAAATCATTGTGCACATTAGAGCCAAATTCACTTCCCAGCCAAATTCACTTCCCCATAAATCTTGTTGCAAGTCTTTGGCCCTAAAGTCAACATGTCTAAAATTGCATCTAACTTCGCATCCTTCACAGTGCTCAAATACCACTTGGGTATTTTGTGCATAGTGAGGATGAAGATAGAGGTTGTGTTGTCTGAAACAAAATCTTCACCACCTTCTCCTTCTTCATGTTCTCAATGTCCTCAAATTCTTCTTCACCCTCAAATATTTTTGGCATTTGATTTGGAGAAGCAAATGGTGACAAAGGTGTGCAACAATCACTCTCCTCATTAAAGACAACATCTCTACTAATGTACAGTTTCTTTATGGCAAGATCTATTAGTTGATATACCTTCCACTCTAAGCTATATTTGACAAATGCTTGATCTTTGCGAACCAAGTAATATACCCACATTCTTCTAGTGTAATCATCCACAAGAATTGGAAAGTACTGAGAATTAGTATAACTAAGCACAATTGGTCCACATAGATCAATATGATACATAGAAGAAGTTGGTCCTTTCAATAGACTTGACGGTATGTGAAAGAGACCTTAAGGCACATGAGAGCAGAATGGTATGTGGTATATCAACAGTAAATAGAAGTGATTAGTGTTGGAAAATTGTCATTGATGTCGAAGGAAAGATGAGGCTGACTTCATTTGTATAGCAGAGTTGTGTGTGTATGAAGAACATTTATTGTTTATGCTGGCCACCTTGGAATATAGAAATAAAAAATAATATATTTGAATTACATATGTTGGCCGACTTCCTTTTGGCGCCTTGAGTTATAAAGTATAAAATAAAAATAAAATTGAATTCGAAAAATATGGGCCGACCCATATTGGTGCCACCTTTGAAGATTTGAATTTCAAATATTAAATACCTTTGTTTAAGGGGCCAACCCCTCTAAGAAGAAGTGCCAAAAACCAAGGGACAAGTCGTCCCACTTGGAGAATTATGAAAAGGCACATCTATATATAAAATCGTCTCCCTCCATGAAGGTGTGTCTCTTGCACAAATCACTCCTCTCCAAGAAGGTATAAAGGATAGTTGTGAAGTTTTGTGAAGAGTGTGTGTGTAGAAACAAAGAAAAATCAGTCATACACCAGCAGATGTGTGAGGAATAACAGCAGAAATATAGATGGAGTATATGCATATTTTATAAGGTATATATATGCTGATGTGATAAAGAATATGTGCAGATCTGAAAAGGAAGTTTATGCTGATTTTATGAAGAATATCTAAAAGATCATAATACATTGAAGAGATTGCAAGAAGGCAGATTTATCATCATTTTTGAAGAAGCTTTATTTGGAGATTGGTGCCTATTCTGTAAGTGGGGATTGGTGTCTCCAATGGGTTGGTGCCTACAAAGAATATTTGTAAAAGAAGTAGGTTGGTGCCTACAAAGAAGATTTGCAAGAGAAGTAGGTTGGTGCCTACAAAGAAGATTTGTAAGAAAACTTACATTTTGTTGTGACTGGATTTGGACGGTAGATACAAGCAGTCCTTCTCCATGGTTTTTCCCCAAAAGGGTTTCCATGTAAATCTTGTGTTCTTATTTGTGTGGATCTTGTGTGGTTGCTATAATTGTGGTTCTTAATTTGAAAAAGTAAAAGATTGCCTTATATTGATTTACCCTCCCCCCCTCTTAGTATAAGCGTGTGCTCATCAATTGGTATCAGAATGGGTTCCTTCGAAGATAGTTTAACCATAGAAGGTAGATCTTGAAAGCACACATGGCGAGTCAAGAAGGTTTCTCATCAAATAGAGTCCCACTGTTCGACAGAACAAACTATGCATTCTGGAGCAAAAGGATGCAGACTTATCTAATGGCTCTTGGCTTTGATATTTGGCAATCAATGGTGAATGGTTATGTTGCTCCATCAACTCCACCAACGGATTAGGCTGGAAAAAAGGCAAGTGAAAATAATGCAAAAGCTATGAATGCTATTTTGTGTGGTCTATTTGAATCAGAGTTTGTCAAAGTGATGCATTGCAATACGGCGAAAGATATTTGGGACAAACTTAAGAATATCTATGAAGGCGATGATACAGTTAAGAAGGTGAAACTCCAAACCAATAGAAGACAATTCGAGAGCTTGAAAATGAAAGATGAGGAAAACATTGCAGCCTATCTCCTTCGTGTGGATGAAATTGTCAACACCATTAAAGAACTTGACGAAAAGGTTGAATAATCAAGTATCGTACAAAAGGTGCTAAGATCTCTTCCCATAAGATTCGATGCCAAGGTGTCAGCCATTGAAGAAATGAAAGACTCGGATAAATTAACAATGGATGAACTACATGGGATCCTCATGGCATACAAAATGAGGACTGAAAGGGAGAAGTCATCAAAGCGAGAAGCAACGTTCAAAGCCTTAAAGAAGATGAAGATTAAAGAGCCCGAATCAAGTGATAGCTCCAGCAATGAATATGATGCTAAGGAAGCCCATTTTGTTAGAAAGCTCAAGAAAGGATCCTTCGAGTACAAAAGTAAGTTACCCTTTAAATGTTTTAATTGTGGTAAAATAGGTTATTTTGCTGCTAAGTGTCCACAAGCCAAAAGTGAAAGTAGTGATGAGGAAGAACATATAACATAAAGAAAGGAAGTAAACATCATCAATCCAAGAAGAGCTACAAACAAGAGAAGAACTTTCACAAGCACAAGAATTGTCTCTATTCCAAAGAAGATAGTAGCTCATCCGAGGAAAGCAATGAAGGTATCTCCAACAGTGATAGAGAAGAAATGCTCTTCATGGCAATCGAAGTAAAGAGTGACGCCCTCGAAAATGATGACGAAAGAAAGGAAGAGAAAGATTCAGAAGAAGAATATGACGAAGATCAAGAAGTGGATCTTGAGGAGGAACTCAACTGTGCCCTAAGCGAGATCAAGAAGCTTAGGAAAAGGAACTTGAAGCAAAAGTTGCAGCTACAAAAATATGAAGAAGAGGATCATGATTCAAAAGCAATTATGTCGCAAAGCCTTGAAGAAGCAGAAAAGATTATCATCGACTTAAAGATTCAACTAGAAGAGGCAAAGAGGATAGAAGAGGAAGTGAGAATTCAACTAAAGACGAAGGAAGAAGACTGTGAAAAACTAGAATTTGAAATTGTGTCCCTGAGAAAGGAACTAGAGAAAACAACTACTCAATTGAACAAAAGCATAAAGCTTGAAAAGAGTATTGAAATCCTAGATGATATCCTCAATTGCCAAAGGCCAACCTTCATGAAAACTGGCCTTGGCTTTGAAGAAAATCAGAAGACTACCAAAGAAGGTTCAAGCTCTAAGGCTATAGAGTTACCAAACAAGATAAATCAAGAAAAGATGTGCTTAAGACTTCCATCAATAGTGATAGCAACAAGAAGAAAGAAAGTAATATCTCACAGAAAATCGGTAAAGACAACAAGAACAAATTCAGAAGATCATTCCCTTTGAGACAGCTCCACATGACCAGGTTCCAAAACTCTTTCTTTGGTTATTGCTTCTTTTGTAATCGGTTTGGTCATAAAGCAACAGATTGTAGGGCACTTGCAAGAAATTACTTTGGCCATAAAGCGACGGATTATAGGGCACATTCTAATGTCCCCTTTTAAGATGTTCTTGATTTCTTAACCTGCACGCAAGAATAACTACTAGAAAGGAACGTTAGCAATATTAAAGATCAATAAATTAGAATATAGTAATGAAATCAATACATCATAATCATAAATATCTCTTGAATAGGGTAATTTCGAGTTGAAATCCTGTAGTCAAAGATATTAGCAACATATACAAGTACATATATTCTTCATAATCATTAGGGTTAGCAACATCATGATGATAATCAATAATAATGAGTAAGTACATATATCAAATATATTTCCTCATACTTATACTTTAACCATGTTTTGCCTCATGATATACATTTGGGAATGGCGACGTCGAGCCTGGTTGTTAATCTAGCCCAATCATCTACCCTAGTGGAGGAGGGGAAAATATTACGTTTAGAGCGTCAGATAATCGTACTCCACTGCCATCGGCCCAAGGGTTTCATGCTCGCCCAGCAATACCACCACTTGGCAATCACCTACCGTGTGAGCCATTAAATAATAATAATAACAAACCGTACGTCCCTAACAACCCAAACATCCTTCGTAGGGGCAAAGGTGAAAGATTAAAAACGTGGAAAGGTCGCGCTCATCCCTCGTATATCATGAGTTAGGTAAGTATAACTATTTAAGGGTAATCGTATAAGTTAGAGAAATCGTACCGATATGAGATTCGTCTCTTTAGATTATTCAAAGATGCAGAAGTGATCCTATGATCACCAATATAGTGAATACCTTGATATTTGTTAGCGTTTAATTTTGCACCTTTCGGTGAGAAAGAAAAACGGACAGCGTGTATAGTAGGACTATTCTTCGAATTAGGAGGGGAAGCTCCCTCAACAAGAAAATTAAAAAGACATTTACAAAATAACCTATCTTTTTGTTTCTCAAGGCACGAGCACAAGGCAATGAAGCTCTTCTGCAAGGCTATAAGATTTTCTAAAGCTTTCCAGAAGAAAATAACTAACTTTATCTTTTAAAACAATTCTGATTTCTTCAAGTAAATTCAGAGCATAAAGAAATCAGAAGAACAACTTGGAGGTTTTCAAAACAACAGAACAAATACAACTCACAATAATTGCTCATGCACAACGTCATGAACAATTTACATAACTCTTGACAACAATATAGATCTCTGAAACCATGATTTGTATTCTCATTCAAAAAGCAAGAATCAACAACAGTGCTTGAACAATAAAATGCGAGCAAAAATTAGTCTCAGCATTTACCATTAGAGAGTTTAAGTGTGTAGAATACACTTATTTATACCTAAAAAGCCAAGATGCAAGGAAATAAAAGGAAGAGTTAACTAAGACTCTTCACTCTAGATCTAATGCTGCATGGGAAGCATGCAAGCTTATTAGCAATTAAAACTAAAAGTATCTTGTCATGCAAATTTCAATTAACTGAACTTGCATGTTATTACACAATGAGTTCCAACTCAAAGATATTTTTCATGATTTCCAAAAGCAAAATCTAAAAATAAATTTAACTTTAGTTAACAAAGACAGTTCTCAAAATAGAAGCTGTTTTGGAAATCTCTCCTGCTGCCAAAAATAATTCCCTCCTGCAAAATGTGAAAAATAAGCTAAGTCTGGGAATTAAGATTTCTCTCAAATTCCTCAACCTTGGCTTCATCTGATATAATCATGGACTCAAGGTGGACCATCCTCATTTGCAGGTCTATGGCAGCATCCTCTGTGATTTTCTCAAACACTTCAAAGTCTTTCTCAGCCTTGGCGCACTTTGATGCAATATCAACCAGGAGGTACATTTTGTCAAAATGAGGGTCTCCACAAAACTTTCCACGGATCAGCTGAATGAACTCCTCCTGTAAAACATGAATGAGGCAATTTATGCCTTCCTCACTGAAATACCTGCATGGAATGTTTTGGACAAAATCAATGGCATATCTTTCAATGCCTAGGAGCTTTTCTTTCCATATAGGCAACTCCGAGGCTATATTCTTTGAGGTATAAACCAAGAAGGAATACTGGTGAGTCCAGGAGAAAATTGCAGCCTTTTGATCTGCCGTTATAGGCTTCAAACCAAGTGCACGCAGCCTGACCATCAATCTATCATATACTGGTTCCATGTCCTTCATACACTTGATCACATTCTAGATTCCAAGGAGGACATCCTTAGAATTGGACACCACTTCTGATAACTTTGCTAGAAAGTTAACACTCTTTACTATAAAATGATCCACCCGATCCCTAGTGTGCGTGCCATACACTACCAGCTGACTTAACTGTTTTTGCTCATTAGTAGACTCCATCACTTGTGGCAAAAAGAGTGAAGGAGGCGAAGGAGAATGCAGAAGCTGTGAGATGTACTGACGTAGCTGCTGGACTTCTGATTTGAGGCCAGCCTTGTCCTCTCCATCTTTCATTACCTTGTTTCTCATAGATTCTGTAGCCGCCTCCAAAATATTCATTGCTGTCTGTCGTGTGTTATGACCAAAACAAGTCTTGACAATATGATAATCCTCAGGTTCAACTTCTTCAATTGCTTTGTCCTGAGGAGGAATAGCTGTCTCTAAAACCAACTCTCCTTCACTTGTCTTTAGAATCCTCGACTATTTCTTGGGCTTCTTTATAGATGGCTCCTTGAAAGTCTTTGCCAAAGCACTGAAATCCAACTGATAGGATGGCCTTTTCTTTTTCTCACTAACTGCTATATGAAGCCAAGCTGAAGTAGATTCTTGAAATGTTAGCTTTGGATGACTTTCTTTTTCAGCACCCAGATTTGGCGTGACTTCGGCCTCAGGAGGTGCAAAATGAATATCCATCTCTGGGTCAAAATCCAACACTATGTTGGGTTCGAACTCTAGGTCTACCTCCATCACAGTGTTCACTTCAATTCCTTGTACGACCTCAAGTTCTCCTGCATCGTTAACTCCAGATGAGTTAAGTGGTGTTGAATCAATAGGTATAGGAGATTGGTGAGGCTTAGGTATCCTCTGCGGTGCCAGCAAATTCCCTTCTTCTGAAGAGGAAGAGGAAGAGGAAGAAGTAGAAATAGAAGTGGTAGGCGAACTAGGCTCAGCTGGTGACAAAGGGGTCGCCTCTGGTTGTTGTTGTGCTGGGGTTTGAGCCTTTCTCTTCGGGGTCACCCTCAAGGGTTCTTCCCTGATAATGTTGGTCACTTGGGTTTTCTCTCACCACCTTGGATTTCAAGCGTGGAGTCAAATGAGTAGGAGAAGATGGCGGCTCTACTGTAGATACCTTGTCTTTGGGTGTGTTTGTCCTCTTGCTCCTTTGACTGCCAATGAACATCCAACTTCTTTTCACCACTCCTTTGGTTCTTTCTGTAATGGAGGTGATCTCTTGAAGTGACCAATCCATTGGCGGCAATGGTTGTGAATCAATTCCCTCTTTGACAAATTTTGGGGAGAGAATTAAACCATCTTCGTGCAAGTCTTTGCCACTCTCGTCAAGGAAAACTGGAATCTGCTCCAAGGTGAAGCAACTATAACTCCTTCGCCGAACCTCATACTCATCCTGACAATTAACCCAGAAGTCTTCCATAGTAGGTACATGAGCAAATTTGCCGCTAAGTCTGGATTTCATCACTTGATTAGGGTCATATGTGCGTTTCTCCTTGAAGGTCTTTAGGCCGAATTTGGACATTTCTTCACCAATTACCTTTGCATCGGCTGCACTTTTGCACTTGAAAACACCCATTTGAATAGGAAAGATCACTGCCATCTTATGTCTACTGCGTAGAAAACTGTGTACTTCTATCTGACGCAGAAACTCCATGAAGACAACTTCATCGGAAGGATATCTTAGGAGCATGTATGGATATGACGTAAACCCGTAGGCTCTAATATAGGAGAAAGTAGGGAATTGAATATACCAATCCGCCCATTCCGAGATTATCGCCCTGGCTTCTCCTGATAACCTGACATGCATCTGGTTTTCCAAGTCATGTTCCGTGAACATCAGGAATGCATCGTTGACTCGCCGGAAGTGCTTCTAAGACTCTGAAATCTCAAGCTGAGGATACAGCCTGACGATCCTGGTGTTTTGCAAAGAGCCCACAAAGTTCAACCCCGCAAAGTGGTGTTGTTTGGCCACCATGAATAGCAAATAGGACACCATTCTGAACTTATGAGTTTGTGTGAAGGCGATGATTTGTCGATGAATGCAATCACTTATGAGAGTGGCCCACTCATAAGTGGCGCTTCCATTGGCAATGGTACTAATCACATAGAACATCCATGTCCTAAAACTCCTTCCCTCAGCTTGGCCTATAATCCGGTTGGGCATGGTGATCATGATGGCATATTCATCTTTGAATTGACCTCGGCCCACGTTCCTTGGGAGTGTATTCCTTCTTTCTTTTAGCCATTTGCAAGCTAACTTTTGACATTTATCAGTGGCGGTGGCCCAAACTCTATCACTCTCTTCAAGGTCCAGGGTGAGTGATTCTTCAAAAAGAGGAATGCCCAGGGCCATCTCTATGTCATCAGGCTTCAAACTAGCAATCAATCTTCCGTCCCTTGATCTGACTTCTCTTGATTCAGGAACATAGTGTTGAATGCACGAGAGTACAAATTCGAGACTATGGGCAGAGATGGGAAATGATCCGGCTTGAATAAGCCCAGAGTTCTTCAAATTTCTTGCAGCTGCATTCCCTGAGTTTATCAGTGGTTCTAAATCAAAACCCTCAGGTGAGACTTGGCACAAGTTTGTTTCTTTGACTTTGGAATATTCGTGTTTGAGCAGAGATTTGGCCTCGATGGTGATTGACGAATATTGCATGATGACTTAAAGAAGCCTTCTCTGATGACCTTTATGCACTGAAAATGGACAATCTGGTCTTCTGTGTGTTTGCTGCCTAAGAAAAACAAATTTTCTTTTCGCTGTCCAAAAGAAATTTTGGAGCCACACCCTCAAAAATTCAACAGATCTAAGATTAAACCGGTCCAGGATGATGGAAAATGCCTTTTGCCGAGGTGGGTATGTGTCAAAAATGAGAAATTTTGGACAAATAAGCCTCAAAAATCAGTTTTATCTTGGCTGTAGGTGGTGATTTTGCCTTTGAAAAACCATGACCAGCAGTGAAAATCCTTGAAAATTTGCCACAAATGGCCTCCTGGGTTTGGACATTGCCTTGGGAATATGCAAATGGACCCTGTGAAAGAAGAGAATGAAGAAAAAGAAGGAAAGAATTGATCGAATTGCCCCCTTTATGCTTCGTAGATCCAGAAAAGCTTCAAAAAGCTTCAAAAACCCTCAACAATGGCCGCCAGTGCAAGAAAGAGACCTTCTGGTGGACAAATTTTCTTTTGAGTGTGATAGAAAGAAGTAGAATGATGCAAGAATGGATGATCCTTGTCCTGTGTGTGAAGATCCAATTCTCAAAGCCTTCAAATTTGCCTTATGCAAGCTTTCATCCGTCCATTAATGGCCGCCATGTGAGAGGTTCAGCTCCATGTATCATCTTCTTGCCAAGCAAATGATGAAAACTATGCCAAATGCCTTCTTTATGGTGAACGCCCTCCTCCTAGGGTTTCATTCTCCAACTTTGACTTTGCTCTGCCTCTCCAACTTTGCACAAACAATTAATGAAATGAGAAAGGTGAAGAAGTATATTTATAGGTTTAACCTTTCTCTCTCCTGGAGCCAATCTTCTCTCTCCTCAACACCAATTTCCATACAACTAAGACTCCTCCAAAAAGGCGTGCAAATGATGTATTTTAGGTGCCTTTTGCATGAGGTTAGATAGGCGTGAGTTTTGGTGAACTTGAGCACCTTTTAGGAATGCCTCAAAAAGGCGTGAGAGTTGGAGGATTTGAGCGCCTTTTATCAATGACAAAAAGGCGTGGGTTTTAGCTAATTTAGGCGCTTTTTGTAGGATGAGAAATGGCGTGGCTTTTAGGTGTTTTGAGTGCCTTTTATAGACAAGGAAAAAAGCGTGGCTTTTTGTGGATTTGAGCGCCTTTTGAGAGGTCTCAAAATGGCGTGGGTTTTAGCTATAATGCACACCTTTTGGAAGGCAAGGAATGGCGTGCTTTTTACTCAAAATGAGCGCCTTTTTGGTGTGAGGGAAAAGGCGTGGGTTTTGGGTAGAATGGGCGCCTTTGAGGGTTGATTTTGAGTGTCTTGGTGGAAGTATATTTCAAAATATATTTAAGTATATCCTATACTTTAAATATTTTGAAATATACTTCCAGGATGTTTGAGATAGGTCCCGGATCCATGGGATTTAACATGCAGATTCTAGATTTTTGAGGATCCGCCAGATTTCAGGATTTCAGAACAACAGGTTTCAGGATACCAGACTTAGCCAATTTCAGGGCTCAAATTTGTGATTCTTGACCTTGAAAAACTTTGAAGTTGGCCTTGACCATTTTGATGGAGGCTACCTAGATCACTGCCCTTGCAAGCCTCTGCCTCTGCCTCTGGAGCTTATTTTTGCCATAACTTCTTCATTTGATGACGGAATGTCTTGAAGTTTGGAAACCAAGCTCATATGATCTGAAACTATCATTGAAGCTCTTCCTCCATGGATGATACTCAAAAATGGTGCTCATTCAAGGCAAGAACGCCCAAAAATGCCTTAGAAATTTTTTTGAAATTTTCCAAAATTTCAAAATTTTCAAAATTGAATTTTGACTTGCCAGATGTATTTGCATTGCTTCCCTTGGTTCTTTTATGTCGTTTTGGCCTCAATTCACCACTTTGACCTCCTCTTTTTTCTTTTTTGACATTCTTTTAATGCTCCGTGCCTGATTAGCTTGTCAGAATCTCCCTCCATTCGAGCCTTGGATCGCCATCTTTTGATATGTCTTGTACCTGCAGGGTTAGCGCAGTAATGACAAGGCTACATGGTGCTTGGGAGGTGTGTTTGGGCACATATACGAAAAATTTCGTATGGGTACAACAATATCTCACAAGGTTATTATGTGCAATCCAAGATTCCTCTTATTTATGCTATTGTTCATATACTAGGAAGTAGGAACTATATATATATTTGATAACAATATCCACCAATGATGGCTGGATAGAAAAAGTATATTATTATTGCAGCCTTCTAATGAAATCGCTGCACTACTTTATATGGATTGCTGTTTTATATATATATACCCGAGTTGATATGTTGTTGAGATTCTTCTTAAGACTGCTGGGTCGATTATTGCTTGAATGCTGATCTGTTTTGTCTTGCTGTGATCGAATGATCCTATCAATGTGTATTGATGAGTGATGTTTTTTTTTGGATCATGGATTCATGTCCACCGATTCCTATTTATATCCTTTATCTTGCCCATCGATCCTAACCTTCCTAAGATCGTTGGATACTTGGCCGCTACTTTAAGACTGTTTATTAGTTGCTGCCTTAACAAACAGGGATCATTGTTGTTTACAGTTGCTTAGAAACATAGTTGCCGCCACTTATGAAATCGCACCTTTAGACTTGTCTTATTTGCCAATATCCTTTGTGTTGCTTATAATGTTGTTTAGGAAATCTTTGGATGTGATCGCTGCTTTCTTATTTCTGCAGTTCGCAGCCTTAAGCGCTGCCTCATAGTCGCTTTCAATATAATAAGGTTTATTAATAAATAATATTTATTATTATATTTTATATTTATATTATTATATAATAATAATAACATTTACTAATTATATTTATTTATATATATTTATTATTTATATTTAATAATATATATTATATATTATATTTATAATATTGCTTTAATACATGATTTATTATTTAAATATATTTAATCTATATTATTTAATCGATTACAATGTTTTAACGTCATTCATATCTTTAATTTGAATGAATATAATCGATCCAATTATAATTAATATAGGGACATGACACACATTCAAGAAATAATTTTGGCCACAAAACTACGGATTATAGGAGATATGCAAGAAATAATTTTGGTCATAGAGCAACGGAGCATGGGACAAGAAATAACTTTGCATGGAACAAGAATGGAAGTTCTTCTAGGTTCTTAAACAGAAACTTCAATTCATTTGCTCCCTTAATGGATTTCAACATTATGTGCTATAAGTGCAATATGCCAATAACTATAGTCATACAACACGGTTTTGTAGAAGTGATTTTGTGGAACCACCTAGACAAAACAAGGAGGATACCATAGCCAAACAACAGAAAGAAAATACAAAAGTATGGAAAAAGAAGCAGGAGCAAGAAAATAAAAAGTTGAAGTCCATGCTTGTGCAAACAGCCTTTCGTGCTCAAAATGAGGGAAATCAATGGTATATTGATAGTGGTTGCTCAAGCCACATGACTAGAGACGAGCAAATTCCTCACCTTGAAAGAAGCAAATGGAGGAACAGTAAAATTTGGGGACAATGCTACAGCGAGAATAACAGGAAAAGAAACTCTTAGCCTTGACAATGGACAAACAAAAACTGAAAATGTATTATATGTTGAAGGGTTGAAGCATAATCTTTTAAGTGTGAGTCAAATGTGTGATCAAGGACACACCCTTACTTTTCATGCTCAAGGTTGTGAGATAAGAAAGGCAAGAACAAGAAGAGTAATTGCTGATGCAAATAGAATAGAAAGCAACCTATACATCCTAAGTGAGATCAAAGGAGAAAAATGCTACATGGGACAAGAAGATGAGAGTTGGTTATGGCACAAAAGAATGGGACATATAAACTTTGACAATCTAGTAAAAAGTAGCACCAAGCAGGTTGTGAGAGATATGCTGAAGATTACAAAACCTTCAAATACTATTTGCAAGCAGTGTCAACATGGAAAGCAAACGAGGGTGGGTTTCAAATCAAAGGAATACTCTACGTCAAAGCCTTTGGAACTTGTCCATATAGACCTCTGTGGGCCAAGAAGAATGAAAAGTTTGCAAGGTGAGAGCTATCTTTATGCTGCTAATTGATGATTATTCTAGGATGACATGGGTCACCTTTTTAAAGGAAAAGTCTAAAGCATTTGAGAAGTTTAAGGCATTCAAAGCCTTAGTTGAAAATGAAACTGGTCTGAAAATCAAGTGCCTAAAATCGGATAGAGGAGGTGAGTTCACTTCAAATGAATTTGAGGAATTTTGTGAATGTATTGGGATAAGGAGACACTTTTCAGCTGCAAGGACTCCACAACAAAATGGAGTTGTAAAAAGAAAGAATAGAACCGTTCAGGAAATGGCAAGAACCATGTTAAATGAGTCCAAGTTATCAGACACATTTTGGAGAGAAGTAGTTCATACGGCAGTCTACATTCTGAACTGAGGACAAATAAGAGTCAACAATAGTAAAACACCATATGAACTATGGAAGCGTAGCCCTGCAACGGTGAAGTACTTCAAAGTCTTTGGGAGCAAATGTTATATTAGAAGAGATGATCAAGATTTGGGAAATTTTGACTCTAGATCTGATGAAGGAATCTTCCTTGGTTATTCTTCAAGAAGCAAGGCTTATAGATGTTACAATAAAAGATTACACAAGATTGTGGAGAGTGTCAACGTAAAAGTGGATGAAGAAAGGTATCAAAAGGAGAAAGTGCGAGCAAGTGATCATCCAGAAGACTCAAGCTGCAAAGAAGAAGAATTTGAAGACTCAAGCTGCAAGGAAGAAGAAGAAGATGATGAAAAGAAAGAAATAGGATGAAAGGATACGAAGACATCATCCAGATTTGTTCAAAAGAATCATCCAAAAAATCTAATTCTTGGTGACAAGGACACTGAAATACAAACTAGAAGAAGGGTAGCAAATACACTTGAGCAGACAAACTTCTCCTTGCTATCTAAAATAGAGCTCAAGAACTTTGCAGAAGCAAATGAAGACAAACATTGGATTGGCACTATGGAAGAAGAGATAAATCAAATTGAAAAGAATGAGACTTAGGAACTTGTCACAAGACCCAAGGACAAAAATGTGATTGGCACTAAGTGGTTTTTTAGAAATAAGCTGAATGAAGATGGCCAAGTTGTGAGGAATAAAGCAAGGTTGGTATGCAAAGGGTATGCTCAAGTAGAAGGCATTGATTTTGAAGAAACATTTGCTCCTGTTGCACGTCTAGAAGCTATAAGAATGTTTTTGGCATTTGCTTGCTTTAAGAACTTTAAAGTCTATCAGATGAATGTCAAGTCAGCCTTTCTAAATGGAAACTTGGAGGAAGAAGTGTATATTGAACAGCCAGAAGGTTTTCTCCTATCAGAAGATAAGGATTATGTGTGCAAGCTAAAGAAGGCACTTTATAGACTGAAACAAGCCCCCAAGGCATGGTACTCAAGACTTGACAAGTATCTACAACAGCAAGGGTTCAAAAGGGCAATTGTTGATAGCAATCTCTACATCAAAACTGAAGGTGATGATCAGTTAATTGTTGTAGTGTATGTAGATGATATCATTTTTGGTGGAAGTAGTGACAAAATGTGTCAAGAGTTTGCCATGAAGATGTAGAAAGAATTTGACATGTCCATGCTTGGTGAGCTGTCTTTCTTCCTTGGCTTACAAATTTCACAATCCAATAAAGGGATATCCATCTCACAGACCAAGTATATCAAAGAGATGTTAAAGAAATACAAGATGGAAGATTGCAAACTCGTGAGTACACCTAGGGTCACAGGATGTAAATTAAGGATAATGAATCCCCTTAAGCAAATCAAACTCTCTACAGGTCAATGATTGGGAGTTTATTATATGTGACAGCTTCAAGACCTAATATTATGCAAGCAATAGGCATGGTGGCACAGTTTCAGGCAGCACCAAAAGAAACCCATGTGCAAGCAATTAAAAGGATATTTACATATCTAAAGGGCACCTTGGATTTTGGTTTGTGGTATCCAAGAGGTGAAGATTTTACCCTAGCAACATATACAGATGCCGATTGGGCAGGTGTAATATCCCCCTTCTAGAGGAAACACTTAAACCTGAATCTGCATTCAAAATGATTCTCAAGGAGACATTAGTAACATTAGAGATCAATAAACTTCAGCGATAAGATCAAAGATAATATAAGTATTTCATTTGTATCAAGGATTATTCATTTCCTTGTCATTCATAACTATTATATAATACCTTCCATAAGTACACTAGGACGAATATTTAACATAGTTTAGATTCATACCCTCCCCTCTTACTATTCATCAAGGTATTAGGATCTTACATGTTGGGGCGCGTGGACTATTCCTGGACCCAGCTTGAGAAACTTAGTTCCTAGCCCTTGGGGTCTACGCACGGAGTCTCGGATCCAACTTGGGAGCTATGTCCCAGCCATTGGGATCAATACTGTTGGTGCTTAAATATGTATATGCAAGAACCTTCCCAAAAAATCCAAAAGTTCTAAGTCCTTGGGCCTCCTCAGCATTTTTCAACTTCAACATCATTTTTCTTCTGAGGAGGTCATCATCATCATTTTTCTGGTTATCACCCTAATGTTGCTTGTGAGGGTCATCATATTTTCTGCCTGCATGATCTTTTGCCAGGGTGATATTTTAACATCAAGTGATCTTAGTTAAGATCATCCTGATGATGTTGCTGCAAGGTTCTAAGTATGACCCGTTTTTCATCGGGGTCATCATATTTGAACATCGGGTGATCTTGGTTAAGATCATCCTGATGTTCCTTTATCACTTCATGTTCTTTCATCGCCCGGTGCCGATATATGAATGTGATGGTGACGTCATCCGGATATGTGGAGATGCGCGGTATGCAGATATGATGCTGACGTCATCAGGATTTTTGTGGGCATGCAGGATGTTCATCGGCGAGACATTTGGTATCGGCTAAGCAGGAGGATCTTCCTCCGATGCATCAGGTTGTGCCGATGATGGCGATTATCATGCGGGTGATATTGCAATATGATGCTGACATCAGGGTGATATTTTCATCGGGTGATGAGGTCTGGATATGCTTTCCCGTAGGGTGATTTTTTCTGCGGGGTGATATTTCATATCAGGGTGATGTGAAATATCGGGGTGATATTTTGCATATCGGAGGATGTGTGCAGGGAGAGCCGTCGGCATGACTTTGGTCATCGGCGTGTTAGGAATGTGTCGCTCCGATATGTTGGGTCCTCCCGATGAAGGATGTTCATCGGCAAGATATGTGATATCGGGAGGACAAGCAAGTGGTTTGCCGATGAGGAGGGTCTGGCTGATGGAAGATGATGAGGTTTATACTGGTGTCATTGGGAGCAAAATCACCGACATCATATATGTTCGCGGCCCAGTTTATAAAGTGTTAAGGGGGTCGCCGTGGGGTGCATGTGGGATAATTTGTTCCTACATGATTTGAAATATCAGGGTGATAAATCTTGACGGGAAACGGTTGCGATGCACAGTATGATGTTTTTCCCAAGGCCGCGAGTTGGTGCGCCATTAATGGCGGATCTTACAGGGTATGGGCGATGGCGTGGACGGATCAGGTACTCGATTGAAAGTGTACATCCCCAAGCAACGGCGCAAGGCTCAAGAACCTTTCCCTGTCTCCTCTTCCACCTGCTGCATTGAATGTTTGAGCGCCATTTCCTCAAAATGAACTGTATCTGGCGGACTTTTGAGTCGCCCAGTGATTAATACTGAGTACTTGCCTTGCTGTATATAGCAGGCTGTGTTGCTCATTTGTTGGTTGTTGAAGGTCTGGGGCATTTTTGTGTAAATAACGAAGAATAGGGCATGATCCTGGTTGTTCTATCCCATTTTGGAGTTTATGAGTTGCAACATGAATGTATTTTGCACATATGTTCAATTTTAATGTTGATTTTATATGAGAAATGCTTCATTGCATGTGTTTATCTGCTTGTCTCCATTTGCTGCATGTTATTCTCCTTCTTCTGAATCTGGTTGCTAAGGGTTTATCAGGTTCTAGGGTATGGTTTTCTATATCACATGTTTGATATCTAACTTCCATTCAAGGAGTGGATTAAATTGTTTTAGGTTGAGCATGGGGAAGGTTGCATGTCAACAGGGATATCTGTAAGTAGAGGCAGCTAAATACCCATCCTTGGGTGATGTTTGTAAGGCAAGCATCAAGCTCAATCCCTTGAAACTTGAATGACAAGTTGCAAACCATCTGTTGTATATGTCTAGTTGACTCCTTGCCCAATGGATAGGCACCAGTCTGCTCCTGGGTCAGTAGTTATGAGCCAAAACCCCTTGTCTTGCATCCAGGACATTATGTCCACCCATTTCATCACTTCAACCGGTTAGTTGTAGGAGTAGGATTAGGAACCCCCTGCATGCTCTCATACCCACCAGACAAATATATCCAAGAATGTTGCCAACCTTGTGATCTACCATGCAGATCTTGGTCCAGACATGAGAGTATTCTGCCTATTGCTGTCAAGCTAAATCTATCAGTCATTTAGCAAGTCAAGGTCACATCTTTAGTTATAGGGACACCCCCCTTGGTGCGGCAGAACCAGAAGTGAAGGAGAGGAGCTCACGCAACCTCCTGTATTAGTTGGCTAAATCTGCCCGTGCATTAGAACTGGCAAACCCTAATGCTGATTCAAAAGAAAAACCAACAAATACAAAATCTTCGGACCCAACATCGAGAACTTAGTCCCTAGCCCTTGGGGTCTACGCACAGGAAGTGGAATTACTCCGCCTTTCCCTACGATACCTATGGTTTCTCATTGGATGGAATAATAAGGGCTACGGAGATATGATCTTTATTTCAATATTCCCTTGTACTTATTATCATCATGATGCATGAATTAAAGACATTCAACTTGCAAATTGAAATACTATCATCGGTACCCTTGTTTGTACAATTGTTCATCATTGTTAGATCCTAAGTCTAAATATGAATACTAGTTCAATTAAGAATAAAGAAGATATTTCATTATAACTATAATCATTTATATGGATTTACATCAACTATGATATATATATATATGCCTGTGTGAAATCACATAAATCCTATATTTAATAATTAAAAACATAATAAACAATACTTACCTTTCTGGATTGCAGACTTCCTTAATCTGCTGACTGCTTTTATTAATAATCAATATTGATATTGGCTGCTGCAGACCTTGAGTCTTTATTTATTCTCTCTTTTTCAATATCTTCTCTCCACTCAGATTTTTATTTTATTTTCTGCCTGGCTGCTGGTATTTCCTTGATTGCAGACCTTGTAATTCTAAATCAGAACTCTTTTTTTTCCATGCCCTTGGAATGATGAATAGATCCCCCTATTTAAATGTTTGAGGGGTTGCATAAACCCAACGGACACCACTTTTCATAATATGCGATTATCCTTGAAGGATATCCACCACCTTATAAAAGTCATTCGCTGATTTTTTGTTTGCTTAATCATTACGTGTATGAGACTGGCGTCTCTCTCAAAGGGACCCGATCCTCGTGTATGCAATATATATCTATTATTTTATTTGTTGCTGTAACTGAATCGTAGCCCTTTATATTATTTGGGACTTGCCTTATTTGCTATGAGTTTTGACTTATAATAAGTCATAAGTACATTTATTTATTAATAATAATATTTAATTTATATCTATTATTATATGATAATAAATATTTAATTATCTATATCAATATTTATATTATTATTATTTATATTTCATGCTTACATTAATATGTTATATATTTAATATTATATTATAATTATAATAATATATAAATTTGTATTTATATTTATTATTTATAAATACAATTAAATAAAAATAATATTATTTAAATATTATTATATATTAATAATTATACATGTTTATCAAGTATTATTATATGCATGATTATCATCAAAAGTGACTTCTTCGTCTTATCATGATGTTTAAATCTTTAATTTAAATAATGCCTTAATATCAGGACATCACAACAGGTAGTATTGATGATAGGAAAAGTACCGTTGGAGGAGCATTCTTTCTTGGCATCAATGTCGTGTCGTGGTTGAGCAAGAAGTAGGCTTCAGTTTCTTTATCCATAGCAAATGTCGAATACATAGTAGAAGCATCATGTTGCACACAAATTCTTTGGATGAAGCAGACATTGAGAGACATTAAGGTAGAATATGATTATCCCATCTCCATACTTTCTGACAACACTAGTGCAATCAATATCTCAAAGAACACTGTCATGCACTCTAGAACAAAGCACATTCCTATCAAATATCATTTCTGTAACGTCGGAAAATGTCCCCTTGGGGGCCTTTCCCCTCTTTAGGTTTAGCTCCCAAATCTTTTGCATGCATTTAGGACATCTTACTTCATAATTTGGCATCCCGATGGAATGAGCCCTAGGTAACATGACAAATGGGACCTAGGAGGACCCCTTGAGTCTTACCCTACCCAAAATAGGGGAGAAGACTTGGGCGCTCGCGCCCTAGTCTTGCCCTATTTTGGGGCAGTCCCAATTTTTGGGTGTCGATTTATGACAGTTATTTGGTTCCTATGCCGACACAGTAAGTTTGAATTACGAAAATCTTGGCGGGAGTGTTTGTAGTTGCATATATTATTATATAAGCATGTTTAGGCATTCATTTGTAAATTTGATGATTACTAGCAAGCTATTGTAATCTCAAGGTGATTCAAGGCTTTCATTGTGTTGCAAGAGCAGATTTGTGTGGTTTATATGTTTGTGTTTGCAGATTTGAGCATTCATTTCATCATGGAATGAAGAGCATCTTCCTCCCATGATATCTTCACTACAAGGTGACATTATATTGTGTTTTCATCATCATTTCCTTTGGTTTTTGCCTCTACCTCACAAGGGCACGCACTCTTTATCTAACAACCGTGTTCGGAGACTTCAGTGTCCTCCGAGGCTTGACTGAGGCAAGCCTCTAAACACCACAACCCCCTCCCAAGGTTTTCATGGTTGCAGGTTACAAGGTGAGGAGCTAGGAAAAGTGAACCTGTAGGAAGGCATCTTGAAGTGTCGAAATTGCAGAACAGAAGGAAAAACAGCCACCTGGACTTGGGCGCCCGCTCATTAGTCCTCCAACTTCCATGACGGGAAAATCTCTAGGACAGCAGGGAAGAGTTGCAAACTGAGTTTCTAGATCCAAACAAAAAGTAGGGCAGTGGACTTGGGCGCCCGCTCTGTTGTCCCCGACTTTTCCACCTCAGAACCTCGAAAACAAGTACTCTGTGATTTGATATTTTACTTCCGTCTGCAAGAGCTTTTTCTGTTATTCTTTCGTTTACAGTCGTATTTGTGAAATTAGGGTTTTAATGGTCAATTAAGCATAAGAGAAGGAAAATTGATAATTAAACACCCTAATCCAAGCTTCCCTACATCTCACAGTGATCTAGGGTATGATAGTGAATTGCCACTGGACCTTAGATCCTTGAATGTATAGGGTGAAAGGAGGATTCAAACATCTAAACACTTAAAAACTAGACAATCCCAATTTTACCCTAACCAATTTCTTAAGAGAACAGGTTGAAGAAGAGAATGTCAAGTTGGAATACATTACCACAAAGGAACAAATTGCAGACATTTTCATGAAGCCTCTTCCTAAAGAGACTTTTGAGTATCTCAGGCAGAAATTGGGAGTGATATCACTCATCTAGACAATAAATTCCTAAGGAGAAGCATGAATTCAGGTGGAGCTATTCATTGCATTATCCTTTAGCTCTGTGAAGACTTTTCCATTGATGTCAAAGGGGGAGAGTTGTAGAAAGGGGGAGTATTACAGACAAGGGGAGCAATAGAGACAGGAGGAGAACTATGTTCGTGTTGCATTCACAAATTATTTCTATATGAGGTTGCCATCAATGACAAAGGGGGAGATTGTTGGAAAATTGTCATTGATGCAAAGGAAAGATGAGGCTGACTTCATTTGTATAGCAGAGTTGTGTGTGTATGAAGAACATTTATTGTTTATGCTGGCCGCCTTGGAATATAGAAATAAAAAATAATAAATTTGAATTACATATGTTGGCCGACTTCCTTTTGGCGCCTTGAGTTATAAAGTATAAAATAAAAAATAAAATTGAATTTGAAAAATATGGGCCGACCCATATTGGCGCCACCCTTGAAGATTTGAATTTCAAATATTAAATACCTTTGTTTAAGGGGCCGACCCCTCTAAGAAGAAGCGCCAAAAAACAAGGGACAAGTTGTTGCACTTGGAGAATTATGAAAAGGCACATCTATATATAAAGTCGTCTCCCTCCATGAAGATGTGTGTCTCTTGCACGAATCGCTCCTCTCCAAGAAGGTATAAAGGATAGTTGTGAAGTTTTGTGAAGAGTGTGTGTGTAGAATCAAAGAAAATCAATCATACACCAGCAGTTGTGTGAGGAATAACAGCAGAAATATAGATGGAGTATATGCAGATTTGATAAGGTATATATATGCTGATGTGATAAAGAATATGTGCAGATCTGAAAAAGAAGTGTATGCTGATTTTATGAAGAATATCTAAAAGATCATAATACATTGAAGAGATTACGACCAGCAATGGAATGGTACGATGAAGTATGGGGTTGTACAGCCAGAAGGACTCCCAAGAACAGCAATCAGCTTTGCTAAAGCAAAAAAATGATCAATCTTCTCCTCCAATCTAGAAACTGCTCTTAAAACTTCACAAACCACTCAAATCCACAACATAAACTGAAAGTTCTCACACAACAAAACAAACCAACTAAAACTGTAAAATCTTCTACAATCTATCAAAACACAGGTAATCCCTGGATGGAATTACTCACATGAATAGGAGGGTTTTCATCCTTGGATCCATTTTTCAAAAGGTTCTTCATCCTTAGGCAGAAATATGAACATACATTCGATCTCAAAAAAGAGGGTTTTGATTTCATAAACTGGATCTCTTCTTCTATACCGAAACTCTCCTTTTATAATCCTCTTTTAATTTTAAAATCATTTCCCACTTTATTTTTTAAAGTGTCCAGAAAATACGTCTTAATAAAATATAACTTTTGGCCCCTTTTCCTAATGACACTTTTTTATAACTTGGAATCTTTTAATAATAAACATAAGTTGTCTTTTTATGAATATAACATAAAGTTAGGACAACTTAAATTAAATTATTAAATTATTTGCCTTACATCACCCCATTAGCCTATAGGAAATAAAATAATAGGCTAAGGGTCTTCCAAAGACTTACGCTTGGCAAGGGGACATGACAACTGATTACCAAACTAGAAGGTGAAGGTCCCTATTTGTGCTCGTAATTCTAGAATCTAGATAGCATAACTTCAACAAACTTCCGTATCATTTTGTCTTGATGCCTTTTCCTTTATTTGTAACATCTTCAAAATTACCATTGCAATTTGTTTTAATTAATTCCCCCTTTTGATTAGGAGTAAATGTGCTCTGAAGACTGTGAAAGGGGTTGTGCTTAAATGGTAAGGCCATAAAGTTCTCAAGATTGAGATCCAAGTTCGAATCCCCCAAGTAACATCTATGTGGTTTCTAAGTTGAATAAGTTGAACTAGTTGATTCTTAGTTGAATATGTTGATGGGGAGGAGGACCCCTTGTGACCTCCGGCTTGGGGCTAGAAGTAGCTTCTCTTATGAATCAAAAAAAAAAAAGTGCTCTGAAGACTTTATCACCGTCATTAGGTAGACTAAAGATGCATCAGATATATGCTGGTTTTGTTTTTTTTTTGGATTGAAGATAGTGCAATAATATTACCAAAAAAGGAGTAGAAACTGTGCATATATGTGGCCAAGGGGGGCCACCAAAAAAAGATTTCCAGACCAGTTACTACATACTACATAAGATTATAATATCATATCACAGCATATGTCTAGCAGCTGCTTATAACAAACTTTATGACTGTTATGACAATAGTAAGGAGACCTAATCTGCATCATCCAGTTCTTCAAAAGCCTCAGTAGGATCATATTGGGGCAAAGGAGCAGCCTCACAGAATTCCATAGATGCAGTCTTTGTGTAAAGATTAGTTTCAAAGTGCAGACTACCATCATCATCAACAGATAACTTCTGGTTATCTAAAATGGGCCAAGTGTCCTGTGAGAGCAGAAACCTTTTGATCTACCACCATCGCCTTCCCTGTAATGACCAATTTGCTAAATTCCTGATGCAAAAGCTCCATTTTCTCATTGAAGGAATGGCAGGTCATATTAAAATCATGGAAACCCTATTCTACAAAATCATCAGCTGCCATAGGCCCCGAAAGATCCTCATATTCAATCTCCTTGGCCACAGTCTTTAGTTGTTTTTCCACTGCAACAGCCACCTGTACATATAAATCAATTTGTGTGAGTCTCGTATTAGACCCAGTAAGCAATCTTGGTTTGTCTTGGAAATGATCCTCATTTCTCTTTTTCCACAATGCCCATAAAATTTCAGTTGTCAAAACCAGCCAAAAAAGATTAGATTTTGTATCAAAGTCAGAAATAAAACCAAGTAAAATTCTAATTCTTTCCATTGAATTACAAACAGACCAATCCACAATATTCCCCAAAAACAGATTCCAGACTTGAGCAGCATAAGGATATTTGAAAAAAATGATCACAAGACTCAAAAACGTTACACAATCTGCAGACATAACTATTAGCCCCGACAAGAAGTTTATTTAACAACAAAAGCCATTTGAAACACCCCTTCTTAGGTTCCAAAGACCTACCCCAAAAGGTCTTAAAAACTTAACTTCTTAAAGCTTATGACACAATTCCAAGACTTGGCACAATGCTCCAGGATTTGATTAGAGTTACTGAGGATCCTGTAGATCCTTCTAGATTCACACACTGCCAGTTTGCAACCATCCTTCCAAATCAGCCTACTCAACCAATCCCCTTCACTCAACAAATCTGACTGACCAGGATCCCTTGAGTAGGCTGCAACCAACACCGAATATGTTCTTTTTTGACTCTTTCAGACGAAATTCCTCTTTCAGTTTTTCCCATCTCTTACAACCATTATCATCTAACAAATCATTGACATTGGAAAAGCCTAGTTTGTGTCACTTAAGACCAAAGCACCCTTGAATGAGAGCCAGAGGTCTGTCGTTATGTTTAAGAGTCCACCAAATAGAGTTGTGAGCACCCCACCGAAATGAGGACTCACCACTTGCAGGAAAAGAAATGAATCTCTTAATACTTTCCCAAGCTTTCCAAATAGAAGCAAAAACCACAGACCCAACAGGTTTAACTTTGAAATCCCCAAAAAGGTAATCATGAAAGTGCAAATTGCTCCATCCTGGACTCCTCCTTGGTCTAGCCAATTTGATATTGTTCCTAACTAACACTTTCCAAGGCTCATTGCCTTCTAATGAGTTAACAATCCATTTTGCCACCAATGCCATACCTTGGAGTCTAAGATCCTTCAATCCAAACCCACCTAGCTCCTTCCCAACGCAGCACCATTTCCAATTAACACAGTGCCTTTTACTGTTGCCTTTCCCATTAGACCAGAGACAGGCCCTAATGACTTTTTGAATACATTTTGTTTGCAAATTAGAAAAAAGCCACATTGAGGCATAAAACACAGTGTAGGCTGATAAAACTTTTTGACAAACTTGAAACCTTCCTGCTAGGGACAGAGCCTGTCTATTCCACCCTTTGAGTTTAATCTCTACTCTTGCATACAGCCAGTCCCACATTTGTTTTAGAGACAGATCCAGGGCAAAGGGAATACCTAAGAACCTAACCAGTTTCTTAGGCCCACCCCATTGCCAAACTTCCAAGTCCAACCACCCGGGAGGAGAATCATCCCAAACAATGAGAGTGGACTTGCTAAAGGAAACTTTAGCCCCTGAGGCTACACAAAATTTACCAATCTGATTTTCAAATAATTTAGATTCTCTTCCTCTAGGACAGGGTAAATGGCAGTGTCATCTGTAAACTGCATGTTCAACAGGGGGGAACCATCTGGGAGCTCAATACCTTTGAAGAGGCCAGGAATTTTGTCCGTTCTTAAGTAGTAAAGGGCTTCAGATGCAATAACAAACAAAGCTGGTGCCAAGGGGCACCCTTGTCTTATTGATCTCCCCATTTGAAACAGGTCAATAAGCTCTCCATTTACTTCAATTTGAGCAGAGGCATCATTGAAAAGCATTTTCACCATTTTAGTAAATTCCCATGGAAAACCAAAAGCCTGAAGCACACAAATTATGAAAGACCATTCTATTATGTCGTAGGCTTTCTCAAAGTCTAGTAAAAGAATTCTAGCATTCTATCCAGACTCCTTAGCCCAATGAGTTGCTTCCCAATTAGTCAACAGATTCTCCAGGATGTACCTTCCCTTTATGAACCTTGTTTGCGTTACATTGATAATAGCGAGCAAAATATCTACTAGTCTCCTTGCCGACACCTTAGCAATAATCTTGTAAGATATATTGAGCAAGGTGATAGGTCTCCAGTTCTTCAAGTTGGATTTATCCCCTCCCTTAGGCAAAAGTTTAATAACCCCTCTATTTATTTCCTTGCCCAAGGAGCCTCTTTCAATTGCCTCTTCATAAACTTCCAGCAGATCGTCTACCACCCATTTAGAGTTGACTTTGTAGAACTCCACAGGAAGCCCATCGATCCTAGGAGATTTATTGGGGCTCATAGAGAAAATGGCATTCCTAATTTCATCCTTGGAAATGCTCTTCTTCAG
Organism: Cunninghamia lanceolata; assembly: GCA_027924645.1. Classification (NCBI taxonomy): domain Eukaryota; kingdom Viridiplantae; phylum Streptophyta; class Pinopsida; order Cupressales; family Cupressaceae; genus Cunninghamia; species Cunninghamia lanceolata. Next base: position 488,425 of record BSBN01001269.1, on the reverse strand, counting down.
CTTGCTGGCCATATCATCATCAATTTCCCTAGGGCAAATATCTGCACAGAGTTTCTAGGCTCCCAACAACTATGACCCCCATCTTCTACTTTGAACAAGCATTCATAGAAATTTTTAAAAACCTCCTTAATACCATTCTGATCTGCATACACAGTACCATTCTCTGAAATCACTTCCACATGCTCTTGTCTAAATTTATTTCTCGAAATGTTGAAGATAAAATTTGGATCCTCTATCTCCATCCTTAACCCAGTTAAGTTTGGCCCTATTTTTGGCACTTTGAGCTATCAAATTTTCAAAATACCTGAGCCTATTTTTAATGGCACACACTGAAGCAACCAAACCTTCATCAAATGGATTCTCCTAAGCCTCCTTTTCTGCTTCCAAGAACTGGCTTTGAATCTCTCTTTCTTCTCTTCTCCTGTCCAAGGCAAATTTTTTCCCACATAGTTGGAACATTCCTTGACAAGCTTTAACAAGCTCAGTCCAATAGTTATTGGCAAACTTATGATTCTGATAAAACTTTACAATGTTCCTTAATGAGACAATTCCATGTCTACAGTCCTCATTGTCTAATAACATAACATTGAGTTTGAAGGGTTTAGGAAGTTTTGCTTTGGCTGACATGTCATGGGCTATAAAAAGGATTTCAGCACAAATTGGGTGATGGTCTGATAGAGAACTAGGCATAACTTTTACTACATTATCCCCTTGGGGGCATTTAAACTGAAAATATTCTTTGTTAACATAAAATCTATCCAATCTACAGTATATTCTCCTGCCACCAGCTTGTGCATTGCACCAGGTGACCATATGCCTTTACTCCTGCACTTGGAACCTTCTAAAGGATCTATCAGCCTAAGGGATTTCTTTAATCTAAGCCAAAAGTATTTCTCATTACCTTTCCAATCCAAATGCATCCCTCCTATCTTGTCTTCCTTATTTTCCACCATATTAAAGTCCCCCCCCCCCCCCAAAAAAAATCCATGGAATTTTAGGGAGATTGGAGGCAAGCCAATCCCACAAAGTGCCCCTCTCCTTGTAATCATTTGAGGCATAAATAGAGGAAACACCAAATTTTTCTCCATTCTTATCAATGCTGACCCATGTAGCCCTGTTACATGGAGAAATCCCAGTTTGTGAAACAAAAGTACCCCAACCAGGATTGATGAGGATAGCAATACCTCCTTTGCCTTTATTATGACAAGTGTGCACTTTAATGGAGTCCTTCCAGATAAACCTCGGAGCATTATCTACCTGAAAATTCACAGCTTTGATTTCTTGCAGCATTAAGAAATCCAGATTTTTGTGTCTATTAACTAGATCCCTCACTATATATTTCCTATCAAGGGTCTCTAGCCCCCTCACAAGCTGATGTATTTCATGAATACAGAATGTAAATTCAACTACAGCTTCAAGGGGCACCCTCTTTTGATACCCCCATATTGTCAAAACATTTGGGGAGCTTCCCCCCCTTCACTCTCTTGGCCTCATTCACTATCTTTTTGACATATTTTCTCTTTTTCCTACCACCCTCCCTTTTGGGACATTCAACAACTTCATCTACTTCACAGATAGCACCATGAGCAGTCACAATTACCTTTTCAGGGATTTCAGAGTTGACCTTAGATTGATCTGGGGAGTGCAACTAAGATGGAAGCCCTATCTCATTGACAAGATCACCCAACTTCCTTGCCAACATATCTTCTCTAATCTTGATCAACGCCAATTGTTGTGCATTTTTCTTAGAGGGGACCAGTCCGACATTGCCCACTAGGGAGTTTTTTTCCTTCCCATCTTTTGTGTCCTTCCCTACTGCAGCCTGTACAAGGCTAACCTCAATAGGGTTCTCATAGTCCTTAAGAGCCGAATCCCAAATAGCCTTTTCTTCCCCCTCAAGGGGGCTCACAGAATTTAACGCATTAGTTTTCAGATTGGAAGGAGGAGCAACCTCACCAGACTGCCAGAGGGCAACCTCCGAAACATTAGATCCCCTAAACACCATTTTGTCCTTACTCACAGAGGGAGAAGGAAGAGGTGTGGATGCAACAAATTCAGTAGAGGCACTTGGGGTAACTTCAAATGAAACTTCCTCTAACTTGAGCTTTTCAAAGCTGTTTTGAATTTCCCTAATTGAACCATCCAACACGTGGGGTAGGCAGGGGGTTTGGGACACAACATAGGCCTAGGAGCCGAAGGAGAACCCTTCTCAGGAGATACATCCGAGACCACCCTATGTCCAAAACTCTCCAAACCAGAAACAACCTTATCATCACCACTTGTCTCAAACCGCATATTGTTGCTTTTGGATTTTAACAATGGGCAGTTTTTCCTTGTGTCCATCAATTTTACAGAGGAAGCAAAGCATTAATCCCTCCAAGACCCATTACTTCACAAGAAACAGATTTGCTCCCAAGATTTATATACAGCACTTTCGAGATAGCAATCCTCGGCTTAAGAGAGACCAGCACCCTAGCATCCATATGCGGTAGGGTGACCCAAGAGTCTTCAACTCTCAAAATTTTGCCAATGGGATCTAACACCTTCTCTAGGAAAGGCCAGAGTTGAATGGGCACATCCTTAATTAACAACCATCTAGGGACCGAACAGAATTTAAGTTCTTGCATTGACGCATCAGGACTCCATGAAAAGACTTTAAACAGAGAATTGCCAACATTCCACATATCCTTTTCCAAAACTCTCTTTTGCATTCCATGATTCTTAAGAATAATAAAAAAAACCCCTTTAGATATCATTCTGCAAAATAAAATGTAGACCCCCAATTTCTTTCCCCAGACTGAAGACAACCAATTATCAAAAGAATTTCTAGAAGGCAAGTTGTTACAATCCAGACAAACAAAAAATAAAGCCACATTCTTCAGCCTATTTTCTTCTGCATAAACCGCCCACAACATACCAGCATTGGGTTGAAGAATGAGTTTCCGAGGCAAACCAACTTGCTTACCTTCGACCCTCTCCCTTGCTGCCTCTTCTCCTTCTCTCCTGCCACTCCCACTACCACCGACGCCCTCCTCTCCAACCTCTTGTGCCGAGAAGCGCGCATCTTGGGGGGAGGGGCGGCAATATCGCAGTCCAGAGCCTCCTTAAAAGTTTTCCTGCAACCTCGGCTCCTCCATTCTGCCCTACTTCCTTATTTGTTTGATCATCTGCACTGCCATAATCACCTACGGTGGAGGAGTAAACACCTCGGTCGGAATCGTGCACCCTCGTCTCCCTTCACATGTGCCAAGACAAAGGCGAACACAGACCCCCGGGCGGGAAAACCTATGCAGTAAATCAAAAAGCTATAATTTCTATGCCCACTAAATTTAGAACATCAAGGGTTAACAAGGGAAAAATGAAAAAATAACCATGAAAAATAAATCTGACTTTGATACTTCAAACTAACTCAAGTGGCAAGTAGACAATGAAGATTCTACAAAGATTGCAGACAAAAGATAACCAAGAGGACCAATGTTGAAACTGAGAACGGCCCTGCACTTTGTTCATGGAGGGGAACCAGAACCCTCAAACAACTTGCAGAGCCGTGTATTACCATAAACATTTAGGCTTCTGCTGGTTTTGTTTTAAATAATTCCCCCTTTTGATTAGGAGTAAACTTGCTCTGAATGACTATCACCGTCATTAGGTAGAGTGAAGATGCATCAGATATTTGCTGGTTCAAGAGTTCTATGACAGAATTGTCTGAGGGTTGGGGTTCCCGATGGTGGATTGCCTTGATTGATTCGGTATGCTTCTCATTGTTTTTGCTTAAATGCACACTACTAGAATTACAGAGTTTATAGAGTTTTAGCCTACTGAATAATTGTGTTGCTGATATAATCTAATATTTTATTTTATTTCTTTGCTAACTACAATCAGACTAACTTCCACATGCATGTAAACTTATCAACAAGTTACCCATTGACATATATCTATCATGACACATGCATAATAACTATGTGCCCCCAGCATGAAAGGGGTTGTGCTTGAATGGAAAGGCCATAAGGTTCTCAAGATGGAGATCCAAGTTCAAACCCCCCAAGTAACATCTATAGTTGGAACTCCAAGTTGTGGCTCTTGGACTTCCATTGTGGCTCTTAAGTTGAATTGAGTTAAATAAGTGGCTTCTAAGCTCTAAGTTGAATATGTGGATGGGGAGGAGGTCCCCCTTGTGACCTCCGCTGGAGTGTGCCAGCCTAAATATCCTCACACTTACCAATCAAAAAAAAAAAAAATGTGCCCCCAGCACTTGACGATTCCAAAAAATATAAACAAAAATACCTCAAAGAGATTCAACCCATTTTGGTTCAGATCTTTCCGAAACACAGTGTCATCTTAGGATAAAAGATCTATCATGTGGCTAAGTCTACATGATATATCACATGAATACCACAATATTTTCGAGTAGAATTTGCTTGTTACACGGATGATAGATGTGAAGTAAACAAAACTTTATGCTAGTCTATGAATGTTACTTCATGTGTTGAATGGAAACATTTTCGTGAGAAGGAAAGAGTTCAATGTCATAACTAATGATGTAAAGGCTCAGTCACTGCAATCTTTTAAAGCATTGCTTATTAATGTATGATTCCACTCAAGCTTAATGAAATACCATGTGAATGATCACTGATAATCAGATTTATAGTTTAATGGTTTTCTGGATCAGGTGCAGTTTAGGGCATAATCTAGTGGATGAACAATTTTCATTTCTTATACTGATCCAACACTCTCTCAGATTACTTAAACAACAAGAATCTCATTTTTAAAATAAATAAGTACATCAATTGTTTATTTTTCCATATAATATATTCAAAAACATAGTTCTCAATTCTCATACAATAGCTTCTGAATTAACATAATAATACTCACCCAAGAGGTTGCGCTGAAAAGATATTCTTTATCAAAACTAGAATTTTTCCAACTACTTCCCAAGCATGGATGCATACAATTTAACAACAGAGCAAGAAGGTTGGTTTTCTTTCAATTCTTTTTATTAGAAGGGAGAGAGAAAACTAAATTCTTCATTTCAGCTATATTCAAAGGTTTTAGAAGCATCCAAAAAATCTACCATTATGTTCAGTAGAATAAATGAGTTCTTCTCACCTTTGGTGAACCACAATATGGTCAGAATATCCTCCTTTAGTTATTGTGCCATCTACATCAACACCATTAAAGGTGAAAATACTTCCCTTCGCACAATTAACTTCCATTTTCTCATTGCAATAATCACATTCCTGGCAAGAATTGACATATGTGCCGACTCCTATGTGATCATCAACTTTGAAGCGAAACACGTTAGAACCAACTTCTTTGACAATTCCAACAATTTCATGCCTATGACACAAACATTAAGGATGAAATCAGATTTATTTATTTCCAAGTTTCAATTCCCCACATGTTTAGTTCATATTAACATGCATTTGGATTTACATAGCTCAAGGTCTTCTAAGGACAGGAAGGTTGGTAAACGCACACAAATGTACATGAAAATATAGGTGCAAGAGAAGGAAGCTTACCCTGGCACCAATGGATATCTTGAATCACCATGTTTATTTCGAGTCCATACAACATCTGCATAACAGACTCCACAGTGCGTTATCTTGAATGAGACATCATCTGGACCTGGGGTTCTGCATCATCCCCACATAATAAAGAAATAAGAGAAATGAGTATGTTTCTTTTCATTTCACTAGCTTTATTTCCCTCTTGTCCAAGAAGGGGAGCTAATGGTTAGTGGCATTTCACAAATGTATTATACAACAATGGCAGGGTATTGCACCATCTGCTTTACATCATTACTAGTCCTATTGCTATTACATATAATATATATAATTGGATTGGATGAATATAATCGAATCAGATATTATTATTACTAAACTATAAGAGAAGAAAGGGAGTGAGTGAATCCAAGAGTGTTCACTTTCTTTACATCTCAGTAGTTTTATTTCCCTCTTGTCCAAGAAGGGGACCTAATGGTTAGTGGCATTTCAGAAATGCCTTATGCAACAATGGCAGAATATTGCAGTCTGCTTTATATCACAATTAAAAAGTAAAATATTATGTGCAGGAAGAAGAAACAAAATCATAGACTAGTCAATATTGATAATGTGTAGCTCTCTAAGAAGAGAAAAGTTATGATATTTGTACATATGGTTGGTTATTGCCACTAAAGCTATCATACATATCACCTTAAGGCTGACCTAAAATTTTTATTTCTTCTTTTCTCCAAAGTTCTTACCCAAATAAATCAATCCTAGAGTAAAATCTGGAGAAGGCTATGATTATTGTTGCATTTAGCTTCAATAATTTACCAATACCTCTCAACTATTAGATAATTAATTTGAAGAAATTCCAAGCTAAAGGTACATGGCTTCTGATCTTTGTGTACTCTTTTCATTATATATTTTTCAACTCCCCTGTGCATGGTAATAGAACTTTGCATTGCTATTGTATTTTCTTGGTCAAATAGTTTGTCCAAGGAAGTGCTTATAGGAAAATCTGATAGATTTAAGTTAAATATCCAAGTGACAAACATTTGAATTGAGTGAGAGTTTTGCCTTATCTTTACAAGGAAGTGCTCAATCATAGGTGTTTAAATAAGCACATAATCTATAAAAGCTCCTCAGATACAATGAATTATATACACAAGAGCCTTTCAAAAACTTCTGATCTTTGTGTACTCTTTTCATTATATATTTTTCAACTCACCTGTGCATGGTAATAGAACTTTGCATTGCTATTGTATTTTCTTGGTCAAATAGTTTGTCCAAGGAAGTGCTTATAGGAAAATCTGATAGATTTAAGTTAAATATCCAAGTGACAAACATTTGAATTTAGTGAGAGTTTTGCCTTAATCTTTACAAGGAAGTGCTCAATCATAGGTGTTTAAATAAGCACATAATCTATAAAAGCTCCTCAGATACAATGAATTATATACACAAGAGCCTTTCAAAAACAGTTAAAATGTGACTGGAAGTACAAAAGTCTAAACAGTTTATGAAATACAAACGAACTTTACTGAATTTCTTGGAGAAGAGTTTTGATTTTTTCTTAACATAGATGTTATAGATGTGCATCAAAATGAAAAAAAACGTGGACAGGAAAACACGTTGATAAAACCACATTACTAGCTTTCTCTCTTTTCCAAATTATAGAAACCAGTGACATACCAAAAGCTCTGTTCATACAATACCACTCAAGAAGAACCTATCAAAGGTTTAATGTAGATAAAGATTCTGAGAGCTAAGTTCAATTAACTGTTTTTTTCTGTGGGGCATGGCATCAAAGAAATTCCATTATCTACTTGTGGGAAAAACATTGTGTGGTTATTTGCATGTTTGGAAATCCAATGCTAAGTATGGTCTACTACTCTTGACCAACTATATTTGTAAGTTGGAATCTATCCAGTCATCTCAATCATTAACAAGTCATGCTACACATTCAACTATATATTAGTACAGAAACCTATTGTTTCCTATTTACCATAAGAAGCATGTTATCATAAGGATTTCAAGGCATTTTACTAGTTATCATGAAACCATGAGGCAATAAATATCCAAGACTAGTTATACCACTCTACCTTAGACCTAGTGTGACCCCTCCTAGCTCAACACATAAATCAATTTAGATGTTACACTTAGCCAATAAAATTCCTAGAACTGAACCCAATTATCAACATATATTACACATAACCATGGTTAGGCCAAATCCATGGCTTTATGTAGATATGACTAACATGCACTCTACATGATCTATAAACTAGGATGGATATTCCATACACTAGTCATCAACTTAAAGATTTAATGAAAAAATGAGAGTTGTAAGCTTGCCAATAAATAAACTTAACTCATAATATGTAAATGTGAAAAAAAACATGCACAAATAAGAAAACAAAGGTCTTACCTTGGAGAAACCCACGTGTGGGAGAAAATTCCAGAAAAATGTGAGCTACAACTCACTCAAAATCCACAACTTAAAAAGAAAATACAATCTTAGGCCTCTTGGGCACACAACCAGCCTGGAACAATAATTTTGTCCCTAAGATCATGTAATATGCACACCCAAATTTTTTTTTTTGTTTGCAAGTATAAAATGTCAATGCAATGTTCGCACACTTTCTGATCACCAAGATCTCGCTGTGGGCAAGGTGAGAGCATACGGTGCTTAGGACCACACGCATAGCTTCTTTGATAATTGCAATGCTAGAATGCTCCACGATGTCACATAGGACGGCAAGCCGACCCTATCTTCACTTCTTCAGTGGAGTGACCAATGCAACATAAGAATGAACGCACTAGGCGGCTAAGCCGACCACAGCTACACTTGTTCAATGGAGTGCAAATGCATTTACAGAATGATCACACGAGGCGGCAAAGCTGACCTTATCAACACTTATTCAACAGACGTGTGTAATACAAGCCATTAGCAGAATGTCTAACTTGCTCAAACCAAAATGGTTGATATAGCGAGTTCATGCCAAACTGGGCTAAGACATGAATACTATAAAATATTGGCAATGAACCATCCAAATTACAATATGAAGTGCATCATGAAATGACCCATGGCGGTACTACCATCCTGGGTTTACAAACACAAGATATTACAATGATGTAAAGTAAATACAATGAAATATAGAGGCTGCAATATCAACTTATAATTCTTATTTCAACATGATATCACTGTTGTAGCATACAAATCACTCTAAAATTGCAAGAAAACATTGTAGAAAGCATGCATAAACTGTCTACAACTAAAAACACTGAAAATATACCATAGAAGAAGCCACCAAATTGAATATGAAAGTTTGATATGAAACAGAAATCTCTGTAACATTGTTGCAGCAGGTCTGTAGCACTGTAGCAGCCCTGGAAAACCCTAACCAGCAACCCCAAAAACACTCCAAACTCAACCCAAACTGAAATGCACAACTTCCAAACACTGTAAAAGGCTCCCACACCACTAGGCGTTTTCAAACACAACAAAAAAAGTCTGAAAAGAAGGGCAATCTGATTTCCAGACCCTCACGTCCCCTCAAGGAGAGGTACGGCCTGTACAAGGATAGTACAGCTTGCATAAACTTCTTATACCTACCCAAAATTACTCTTAAACTCCACCAAAGTGTGCTAATATTCATTGCACCTAAGAAAACAAGACAAACAAATCAGAAAACAACATCTTTACTCCATAAATTTCTCACACCCAGCATAGTACATCCTCCATTCGTACAGCCTTGCATAGGGATGGTACGGCTAGATGCAAATCTCCATTTTGGCTCCCAAAAACGGTTAGGATATTCAATAACATGTGTCAAAACATCAACTCCACAAAATATAAACTCAAAACACATCAAAAATATTCATTTTCAACAGCATCGTAGACAAACTTCACTTATAGCATAGGTGTGATCTCAGGATGAAATCACCAACTCCAGCTAGGAGGGTTTCCATCCTCGAAACTAGTATTCCTAGAGGGTTTTCATCCTCAAGAAATATGGAGGAACTCAAGTTCTCTCACAGAGTAATTAGCAAAAGCAATTTTCAAATGATAGTTTGTAAACTCACAAATGAGCTCAACTCCTTAAATAGGCACTTTTAGGGCAACACAAGTGAGAATATAATAATAATTTTACTTTTTTTCCATATTCTCCTCAAATAAAATAAAAATGACCTTTTATTTGCTCATTGAAGTCACTTTATGTCCCCCATGCCTAGCGCTCCTCTTTCTACACACTTAAAAGTCACTTTTTTAATTATTAAAAGTTGTCACCTGGAAAATATAAAGTTACTTTTGACAACTTACATAATTATTTAAAAGAATTTTCCCTCTCACCATCCAATTAGCCTACAGGAAAACATAGGAAAATAGACTAATGGCCACCGAACTGCTTACGAACGAGAAGGGGACATTACAGTCCTCCCTCCCCAGAATTGCTTGTCCCCAAGCAATTGCAACTCAGGATGCTCCAAAATCTGCTCACCTTCCCATGTGGCATCCTCAACTGGAATATTCTTCCACTTAATCAAATACTCTTTGATGCTTCGTTTCCTCAAACTACGCTCTTTGAAATCAATCACTGCTTTTAGTACCAAGATAAGTTTCGCTTCATCATCTAAGGGAGGTAGCTCAACTGAAGCAACCACATTATGACCAAGCTCCTTCTTGAGTTGTGAAACATGGAAGATATTGTGAACCTTGCTACTCTCAGGTAGCTCCAACTCATAAGTCACTTCTCCAACTCTTCTCTTGATCTTGAATAGACCATAGAATCGTGGCTTCAACTTCTCAACTTCACTCTTTTTGAGAGTAGACTGTTTATAGGGTTGCAACCTTAAATAAACCATATCTCCCACTTCAAAAGTTTGTTCAACTCTATGTTGATCAGCATACAACTTCTGTTGATTCTAGGCATGTTGGAGGTTGTCTTTGAGTGATTTCAAGACATCTTGACTCTGCTGCAATAAATATTTTGCCCCTAGAACTCTACAGTCACAAAACATTAGATCAATGAAGCTAGGAGCTTCATAACCATATAAATCCATGAAGGGAGACATTCTAATAGACATATGATAAGTAGAATTATAGCAATTTTCTCCCAAATGGAGTCATCTCACCCAAGCCTTCTGCTGTCCCAAAACATACTTTCACAAGTACACTTCCACGCACTTATTCACTATCTTTGTTTGTCCATCTGTCTGTGGATGATAACTAGTGCTGGGAGTGAGTTTTGTTCCAGTCAATTTGAAAAACTCTTGCCAAAACACACTTAGGAACCTAATGTCCCTGTCACTAACAATATTCTTTTGCAAACCATGCAAGTTAAACGCTTCTCTAAAGAACAAATCAGCAACCTGAGATGCCTTATAATCAGCTGCCTGAGATGCCATATAATCAGCTGAAATAGCAAAGAAGTGAGAAATTTTGTCAATCTGTCAACAATAGCATAAATGCAGTTTTTACCTTGCACTTTGGGCAACTCGGTGATGAAATCCATTGATATACTTTCCCACTTTTGATTGGGAATAGGCAGAGGCTGCAACAAACCAGCAGGAAAAGTTTGTTTATTCTTATTTTGTTGACATATTTCACACACTCTATGTAATATCCCCCCCCTAAGGGGATATTTGATTTCTAGATTTTGCTTGTCTGTTTTAATTTGTTTTTTGCCTTTCTGATTGTTTTTGGGTTTAGGGTTTCATTGAATATGTTGCATGTTTGATATTTGCATTGAATACATGAAATAAAGAGCATATAACATAAACCCAAAAAATCTAAAAGAGATATCAACAAAATAACAGCTACCCAGATAGCAATGAGCCAAAATATGAATTATAATAACATACCCATATCAAGTTTTACAACTTCATGTCGGGATCATTGTCGGACCAACAAGTGGGTATGACTGGAAATGCCTCAAATCTCCACAGAATGATAAAGAATGTTCATACAATGGATATCAGCAATAATAAGGCACTAGACGCCTCACAAAGACCAAATATGAAGCTGCAATGGAATAGAATAGGCCTCTACAAGACGCACACCTCACTATGAAATGTATAATCTGGCTAGAATATGCATATTAGCAATAAACTACCCAAAAATCAATCTCAACTCCTCCATTTCATAACCATATAAAGCCATGAAGGGAGACATTCTAATAGACATATGATAAGTAGAATTATAGCAATTTTCTCCCAAATGGAGTCATCTCACCCAAGCCTTCTGCTGTCCCAAAACATACTTTCACAAGTACACTTCCACGCACTTATTCACTATCTTTGTTTGTCCATCTGTCTGTGGATGATAACTAGTGCTGGGAGTGAGTTTTGTTCCAGTCAATTTGAAAAACTCTTGCCAAAACACACTTAGGAACCTAATGTCCCTGTCACTAACAATATTCTTTTGCAAACCATGCAAGTTAAACGCTTCTCTAAAGAACAAATCAGCAACCTGAGATGCCTTATAATCAACTGCCTGAGATGCCATATAATCAACTGAAATAGCAAAGAAGTGAGCAAATTTTGTCAATCTGTCAACAATAGCATAAATGCAGTTTTTACCTTGCACTTTGGGCAACTCGGTGATGAAATCCATTGATATACTTTCCCACTTTTGATTGGGAATAGGCAAAGGCTGCAACAAACCAGTAGGAAAAGTTTGTTCATTCTTATTTTGTTGACATATTTCACACACTCTATGTAATATCCCCCCCCTAAGGGGATATTTGATTTCTAGATTTTGCCTGTCTGTTTTAATCTGTTTTTTGCCTTTCTGATTGTTTTTGGGTTTAGGGTTTCATTGAATATGTTGCATGTTTGATATTTGCATTGAATACATGAAATAAAGAGCATATAACATAAACCCAAAAAATCTAAAAGAGATATCAACAAAATAATAGCTACCCAGATAGCAATGAGCCAAAATATGAATTATAATAACATACCCATATCAAGTTTTACAACTTCATGTCGGAGTCATTGCCGGACCAACAAGTGGGTATGACTGGAAATGCCTCAAATCTCCACAGAATGATAAAGAATGTTCATACAATGGATATCAGCAATAATAAGGCACTAGACGCCTCACAAAGACCAAATATGAAGCTGCAATGGAATAGAATAGGCCTCTACAAGACCCACACCTCACTATGAAATGTATGATCTGGCTAGAATATGCATATTAGCAATAAACTACCCAAAAGTCAATCTCAACTCCTCCATTTCTGACAGCAATAGCTGTATCAATAAGGACAACCAAGGTAAGAGATCAAATGGCAACCAAAACTCCACCCAACTCCCTCAAAATTGGTTCGGCCAAGCTGTAGAATGGTACGGCCAGCAAATGGAAAATGCAGCAGCAACAAACTCTCCTCAATCCCTTGATCAATCTGTTCCTACAAATATCAATGCACAACTGCAATCACAAATCCTTCAAATATATTCATTACATGCTCGAGTCTCCGTCGGAATGTATCATTTGAATGCACAACTGCAGACACTGGATGTATTTGCCATTACATTATTTGCTAATAAAGGTTTTCGTCCCCACAAGCCAAGAACAACACAATCTTGCAGAGGTTTTCGTCTCAACAAGACAATACCAATCCCTAGAGCCAAGCTCCATAAATCCTCGAAGGGAAAATCTCAAAAGAGAGAAGAAATAATAATCCACGCATATCCAAATAAAAGCACTTTTCCCTCTTTTATAACTCTCCAAGAGGGGTGTTCCACTTTTTGAGGGAAATATTCTTTTAATTTTACTTTTAATATTTCCCAAGGCGAGCACTCCATAAAAAGACTTAAGTGACTTTTAAATATTTCATTTTTCATCACTTAACTAATAAAACCCAAAGTCCAATATTAAATAATAATATTAATTTATAGACTTTAAAACGGAGGCCCAAATAAACTCGGAATTTAGTGATGTATAGCTCGCCAAAAAGGTCTCGACGAGACAAATCCAACCCCACTCTGAAAATCCCAATCCGACACCGAATCCGAACTTACTAAAAATAGTAACGGCCATAAGTAAACTGAGCCAACACAGAGGGTGCCAACTGGATCCACAAACCATTTGATATCATTGAGCTCGATGCAACGTCTGGGATAGCCATCAACTGACTATCAAGTCACCAAAACAGCGCCAGACTGACACTTACTAAAAATATCAGTGTTCTCCGAGGACCAAAGAGAACAAACTCAAAAAGATTGTTGCCATGCAAGCACTTACCATAAATAGTAAGTACGGACAAGTTGTCCGAAATCTCTCCGGAAAGTGTCAACCAGCTCCACTGGATCACCCGAACACCTTAGTGACATCGAAATACTCCTCTGATTAGGCTGTCACCAACCCAAAAAGTCAGCTCCGACTGTGCTACAAGAGAACCCGAAAATGGGGACATTACACTCTAATATGCTTAAGGACATCATCCTTAAGTCCCTTCCAAGAAAATATTTCCCGAATCTGCTTATAAGTTTTTAAATATCCTTGTTGACTAGCCAAGGGAGCATCATGAAAAGTTCTTAAAATCTTCTCCTTCAACTTGGATTTGGGTACTAAAAAATCCTTCCCTTGTAGAGGATCAGCTCATTAACCACTTCATACTTCTCATCCTACATAGTTCCCTCCAAAATGTTAGTGGAAAATGAATTCTTAGCATATTCTACTAAGATTTGATCCTTCCAATCTGCTGTAATTTCCATCATAGCATTCAAATGTAGCCTTCTTGACAATGCATCAACCACCACATTCTTTTTCCCCTTGACATATTCAATGTAATGTCCCTTTTTGTTGGCAAGCAAATAAAATAATTAATTAAATAAATAAATAAGTTGTCTTAAAATATTTTAAAAAGCAACTTATATTTATTTAATTTTTTTTTTTTTTTAAAGTAACTTTAAGTCAAAAAAAAGAAAGTAAAAAAATAAAAGTTACTTTTGTGGAAAATAAAAAGCTTTTCAACGTCGGCCAAAAAAGAGGATTCTGGAAGAAGCCAAGGGATGTTTTAAAAAGGGCTTGGAAGAAGGGTTTGAGCCTGCATATGATTATTTCTCTTTGATATTTTCCATTGTGGAAAAAACTTTGAACAGCTGGTTCAAGGGTTTGAGGTGAATTCATTTCAGAGTTCACGTTGGGCGTTAACAATTTATTCCATTTTATTCTGTGGTGTTTGGTTATTGTTTGTGGAGATATTCAGGTGTGCAAGTTTGACGGAATTGTGAAGAAGGTTACATTTTGCAGGTGCATTTACTTGGTTCAGATTTGAAGTCTTTGGAGCGGAAAGTTCTATCATTCTACAGTTTGTTGCAGAGAATTTCTTTGCAAGTTTATGAGATTTATAACAAATATAAATTTGGAGTTTGTTTGAGATTGGTATTAAAGATTTATGGAGTATACCCCTATTTCTAGCACTGGATTGAAAGGGTCATAGTGTTAGCGCCTGGTTGAAAGTGGATACTTTTGGATGATAGCATTTCAGGGAGGTTCATATCTCATAGCTGTCGTTATTTATTCCTAAGTAACCGCAGTCTCATATGGGAACCGTAGCTTATTAGCGGTAGCCACAACTCTAAACGTTGAACAGCCGCAACTTTTTTACATGCTAACGAGGGCGTGGAAAGGCCGCAGATCATATGTTGGAAGGATCGTGGATAGTAAGGAAGGATATGTGGCATTGGGGAGTGTCGCTTCTTTTTTGGAGTTTTCAGAAATCATATATGTTATGATATAGTGTGTGTGGGAGTGTTAGAAGGGACTGCCATATATGTCAAGGAGCTCGCAACCTTGTTGAGTTTTCTTGTATGTAGTTTGGGATACAAGGTGATGAGTGTGGACCCCACAAAGCAGCCACATCACTCCCATATTCCCAGCAGCACCACTCTAGTATACTATTTGGGACTTGTAAAAAGGTGACGCTGCCTCTAGTAGAAGTTGATGGTGTCTTATGAAGAATGAGTTGTCCATCCTGGAGACATTACTTGCTGTAGCAATATACAATGAGGAAGTATAGCTAATGCATCAGTTGCAAATCATCCATTACCAACAATATTTGTCACAATTGAAGGTCAGAGGTTTCTAAATTTCCCATTCAGTATTTTATTGTTTGTAACAGCAGTCTACTCCATTTGAATGTTCATTTTCTATAAGAGCAAGAACAACAAACTGTTTGTCTGAATGTCTATGCTTGGTATGTAAACATCCCTGTTGTTTGAACTGTAATACTGCATATTCTGAGTGTAAACAGCAATATAGACATTCAAATCTTTAATTTGAATCAATCTTTTATATCTTGCAACCGTTTGATATAATGCCCATCTCACACCAATGAAGCTGGATAACAAAATGAATGTTTCCTATTGATTAAACATCTATGCATATTGCTCTATATCATTTAAAATCAGAAATAGCAGATTTGAGTGCATTCTGGTGAAGTGTTTGACGTAATGTCTGCATAAAGTAAATCAGAAAATTGTGAGTTTGAACAAAATTCTAGACAGAGGTTCTTACACTGGTATCAGAGCCAAAGTTCTTGCAAGCCTGGAGGGTTATGTACACTAGTGAAAGGGCCAAAAGATACTCAGAAAGAGAACAGAAAAGAAGACAATTCCAGTTAGTTGATCCATATCCAGAAGAGGACACATTTTCAGCAGCATTAGCAGCAAGGCGGCCACTTACAGCTGTTGTAGAAGTTGAATCGATGGATACAGGAGAAAGTGGTTTAGGTAACGAAAGTCCTAGGGATAGAAGGAGATATGAAATTCCAAGTGTGGAAAATATTTTGAATGAGCTTGCTCGTGGACAACAACAAATGATGCAACAATTTATGCAGTCACAACAGCAGTTGATCGCAGCCATAGGTCAATTGTCACAAAATATGGATACCATGAGAATAAATCAGAATACCACAAGTGAGGGCAACAATACATGCAATCATAATTCAAGGAGGACCAATATAGGTGGATCGGATAGACCATTTCAACCAACCTTATACAAAGGGAAGAAGAAGAAGCACCACAACCGGAGGAGGATACACCATTGGTCGATGAAGTAATAGTTGTTTATGATGAGTATCATACACTCCCTGATCATATTAGGGATGAGCTGTCCTTAAACCAGTTCATAAATCAAAAGAACGACAAAAAAAAGGCAAAACAGGAACAAAGACCACGAAATCAACATGCCTTGGGTAAACTTACTCTTCCAAATTTTGATGGTAGTGGGAGAAGCACTGCTCGTGCTTGCATACATAAGCTTGATACATTTTTGACACTCAAACCCATGCCAGAGGATGAGGCAATTGAGTTTGCAACCATGCATTTGGAGGGAGTAGCATATGATTGGTGGCATCATGGATTAGTGACACAAAACCATGCTTTGATTCATTCCTATGATAAGTTTAGCAGAAAATTGATTGCTAGATTTGATCAGACGGATGTAGAGGTGTATTTCCGTGAGTTGGCACTAATTAGACAAAGTGGTAGTGTTCATAATTACATTAATGAGTGCCAAAAGCTTGTTGTCATGGTTCTTGACATATCAGAAAAGAGAGTTGTATTGTTGTTTGTTGAAAGGTTGACTGAAAATCTACAAGATTTAGTGAAGGCTTTCAAGCCTACTACTCTACAAGATGCAATTCAGATGGCTTTAGATCTTAAGACTACTCCTCCCAAGCAGCAAAAGAAAACATTTCAAAAGGAAGAGCCCCAAGTCCAGCTGGAAAAGAACTTATCACATAAAACCAGGCAAGAAGAACTCAAGGATGAGTTGAGGAAGAATAAATTATGCTTTTCATGTAAGGAGCCTTGGATGCCTAGACATCGTTGCCTAGGGAGAGGCAAGGTCCACTACATTGAGGTCATTTCGGATGAGGATGAGGAGAATGAAGCCAAGTTTTCTGCAGGTTCAAAAAAGGAGAAAGATAAACTTGTTGAAGATAATGATAACAAAGAAGGTGTGCTTGCTTCTTTTTCTGGAGTTCAAAGGTATAACCCATTCCGGTTTCAAGGTGTTTATTTGGAAATAGAGTCGTTGCATTGCTAGATAGTGGAGCTACTCATAACTACATTGATGAAGGATTGGTATTCAAGAGGGGAATGTAATGTCCCGTAGGCTGCCGGTGGGTGATGGGCACCACCGAAGGGAGATGTACCCCTTCCCAGCGCTCGTGGCCCAAGGTCTCCTCGTGTATGCTCTGGCAGCGGTTAGGAGATGAGCCCTTCCGCTGGCCCTTAATGCCAGGGGGTCCCATTCACCTTCAATTCGGGCTTTTGGCGTAGTGGTTGTCTTAGCTTTGGTATTAGAGCATCCTGATCTGAGATTGCTCGAGGCAAGCAATCTTAGGGACGGCGGATTGTAATGTCCCCTTCTTGATATATGGTTAGGCAATCATTGGGTTCTCGTGGACTAACAGTTTGGTTAGGGAACCGTGGTTGGTTTGGCAGTGGAGGTGTTTGTCTATGGTGGAGTTGTGGTTCGAAGTTAGTGGATCCAGTTGACACCCTCTGAGTTGGCTCTGTTTGCCTTTGGCCATTACTTACTATTTTTAGTAAGTTTGGGTTTGGTGTCGGATCGAGATTTTCAGAGTGGGGTTGTGTTCGTCTCATCGAGACCTTTCTGACGAGCTATAGATCGTTGCATTCCAACATCATTTGGGAATTTATTTTAAAGTCCGAAAATTATAATACTTATTCAAAAGGGACTTTATAAATATTAAGTTGTGACTTAGGAAAAAGACAAATATTGAAAAGTCACTTAAGGAAGACATGGGCGCCCATCCCAAGGGGGATTAAAAGGTAACTTTAAAATATAAATTCCCTCCAAAAAGGCCAACGCCCAACTGGAGGAGATAAAAGTGAAAAGTGGAGTTCATTTTCATTATGCTATGTTTATGATATTTCTCTTATTGAGCTCTGCTAGGGTTTGTTCTTGAGAAGGGTTTGAGGATTCGAACCAGAGGCTCTTGGAGATGAAAACCTCCCTCAGTTACGGCATTCTACAGGTGTGAAAGATCACCCAAAGGTGCCATTAGAGGTGATTTTGATGATATTTTTGTGACTCCAACAACAATAGAATAAGATACTGGGTATCCTATTCCCTCTTGAATAAAGCTTCTCAGATGCTAAACTATGTGATCAAATGAGACTGCTCCAAGGTTCCTTTTATGTCAGGTCTTGACGTGCATAGGGATAGACTTAGTAGAATGATGTGATTTGCTGGTAATCATAAGGGGGACTTACGTATCAAACTTAGTGTTTCAATGCTCAAGGAAGAAAGTCAGAGGGGTTTTGGTGGATTCTGGAGTACTGGACGCGGATTCCTCTTCTCATATACTGGATTTTCAGCTTGTGGCAAAAAAGATCTAAGTTCGGCCAGACTAACCTAAGTGGGTAACAAATGATTTTACAATTTGGCTCTTTTATAATCTACTCCTAAGGAAAACTCAAAGAAAATGGAAAAGATAGGGATGGTGGAAAAGAGTTCAGGAATCTAAATGACGGGAAGAACTATTGTTGAAGATTGATGCTAGAACCACACTTCTGCTTCGTCATGCGACAACAGCTAGGCAGAGATGGTGCGATCTTCTGAGATAACAGCAGGGATTTTCACACTGTCCTGACATGGAACATGGGATTTGATCACTCAGGAACAGTCAAAGTTAAGCTTGGAATCAGTTCAAACTAACCATACAAAGTGATTTGCAAGCCACAGATCACGAATGGTATGAACAAATCAGCACTCGATCATTCAACAATAACATTTTCCATCATACTAACAAAACTTGAAATAAAGAAAATAACTTGAATAACTTTCAGATTTGCTTCAAGGAATCAATAAAACCATGTCAAACATCCAAAGAATCATATGAACACCAAAAATTCAATGCTTATATCTTTGCTTCAGAAGTCTATATTACAACAATCCAACTGATCCTTGGAGTTTCAGCTCAGAAAAACAATGCAAAAATAAAAGCTAGCTACTAGGGTGCTCTAGGAACATCAGAATGATAGAAATGAGAAAAAGAGAGAGCTATAATAAGGCATCCCTCAGCCTTTATATAGGCTATCAAAATACATTAGGGCAAAAGGAAATCAGATTTCCTTGAAACATGTGCCATGGGTCAAAAACCCTAGAAAAGTGGGTGGGGTCGTCAGATTGCTCATGCAGGAGACTGCCACCTGTCCTGGGCGTCAGAAGGTGTAAGGAAATCCTCCAGCTGTCCTGGTCACCACCTGTCTAGGACTCCCGGATAGGACTGTCCTGTCTGTTTGGAACTTCCTCATGTTCTTTAGTCTCTACCTCCAGGAACCTGATCAAGACGACTTCCAACTCCTCCATGGGAATACTGGGCATGTTTTCAATCTAAAACTCCATGATGGATGCGGGGGTGGTGCAGGCGACAAGGATATTTTCCCAATCCGCCCTTAGCTCCAAGATACTGTTAATGAGGATCAGAAACGAGGATGCATCCTCAACATGAGATTCCTCAGTAAGATAACTTGCTTTGAAGTATATGCTCTGCATCTTGCCTTTCAACTCCTCCAAGTCAATGACTCCATCCGGTGCTACATCCAGATCAAACCAGGTCTCCAATGATACAAGGATTTTGTCCTGGATCTCCTTCAACATGGTGTGGGCCTGGGAAGTGTCACCTTCAATCTTCTCTAGGTTATCTCTCTTCATGAGCAATGCGGAATACCAACCGAGGAAATCATATACTGAATCTGCATGTATTACCTTTTTCTTGACCAAGTCTGGCTTCAAAGTGTTCATCAGTGCCTTTAGTCTAGGGATAGTTTCCTCCCGGACAACCATAAATTGCTGATATGTATCCAGAATTGCATGAATCTTATCCACAAGTGTTGTAACTTTGCCATTCACTTGGACGAGGTCTTCTATGAATCTATGGGCTCTATCGGGGATTTCTTGAGCAACTAGATTATGCGACCTTGGATAACCCCTTCTTGAGTCAGGGATTCCTTCTGTTTGAATGATTTTGAAACTTATTTGTTGAAATTTGGCTAAATCTTGAAATATTGCCTCCTTGGAAGATGATTCAGATGGAAGTGTTGCAATTTTGTATTTTGTGAACAAGAATACATTCAAGTTGAATCTTCCAGAAGGAATTGGAATCCATCTGACACGCTTCCCTACAGGTCCTGAAGTGGATGTATCTTCCAGCTGGGTTAGGAGGGTCATTCTACAAGATTTCATGAAGGTTAATACTCCATTTTGGACAAGAGCTATTTGTGGAGGGACTACAAGAAACTGTCCAAGAGCGCAAAATTCCATAGGTGCAGGATTTGCGTCCAAGGAAAAAAACTATCCTAGAGCGCACATTTCCACAGGTCAAGGATTTTGCGCCCAAGGACAAAAATTGTCTTGGAGCGCACATTTCCACAAGTCAAGGATTTTGCGCTTTTGACCCTGCCTATCCAATTTCATGGATTTTGGCCAAGGACTTTCAGTTTTGCAGCAGGTACACTTTTAGCTATTTTACGGAGGTTCAATTATCGACATGGGATTCGAAACACGGGGCTTTCGTTTCTTCCATCTTTCGTTTCTTCCATCCCCTCGAGGAATCTCTCATTTCCATGGCGAGATATGAAGTTCGTTTCTTCCATCCTTCGTTTCTTCCATCCCCTCGAGGAATCTCTCATTTCCATGGCGAGATACGGAGTTCGTTTCTTCCATCTTTCGTTTCTTCCATCCCCTCGAGGAATCTCTCATTTCCATGGTGAGATACGGAGTTCATTTCTTCCACCTTTCGTTTATTCCATCCCCTTGAAGAATCTCTCATTTCCATGGCGAGATACGGAGTTTTCAAGCCAGACTATGAATTCCAGGATCCAAGCATCCACAGAGGAGTCAGATTATGATTTTCAAGCCATCAGATTGACTGGATAGGTCAAGAGGCTGAACTGGACACCTCCAGTCCTAGGGCGCAAAATCCAGGGATAAATTTCTTCCCTGGGCGCATATTCCAGCAGGTACTGGAATATGCGACTAGGAATATTCCTGTCGCACTTCCAGCCTTCTGGAGGGGTACTTAAGTACTGATTGCTTTTTTGAAATTTGCCCTAAGTTCTTGAAAATTTCATTGATTCGAGAATCCTCTGAGTTCTGAAATGAGGTTGAGTGCCGGACTGGGATCAGAAGGATATCCCCTGGATTGACCTTCTAGATTGGAGCCGTCGGGCCAGGAACTGAGTTCCATGCCAAGGATGAACATGCCAAGAAATGACAGTCTTAGTTGAGTTCCGGGTCTAGTCAGGATATGAATCTAGACTAGGACTCCGGGCAGGAATTCCTTGAACAAGACTCTGGGATAGGCACTTCCGGACAGGACTCCGGTTTGGACCTCTAGGCTGGATTCCTGGACTGGAGTCCGAGAATGACTTCCTAAGCGGGACATGGAGTCTTGCAACCAGACTAGAACTAAGTTCCATGCCGAGGATGGAATGGGTTCACTTCCTAAGGATGGAAAGACAAAACCCCTCCCTGAGGACAGTTTAGAACAGGTAGTTAGGGTTCCAGGCCTATGAGGGAGGAAATCTATGCGTTCACTTCTTTGATCACCAGTGAGCCAATTCTGAAATCCTGCCGAAGAGACCGGGATTGTTCCAAGAATTCAGACAAGTTATTCAAGAGGGGGACCCAATTAGCAATTGGGGTTGATGTTGTAAAGTGGTCACAACAGGTGAATACAACCAGTGTTCACATATGTGCTTTCATGGAGTTTGTATAAGATGATTTCAGAGTTTATTTGGCATATCATTCGAAGATAGTTATATCCAGTTGATACAAAGGGTATCTGCAGATTTTGGAAGAGATTAGTGATTTGAAATTGCTGTGCATTCCTCATGCTAGCCATAGTACCTCAGCCAGGCCGTACTGTTGAATGTGGGGTTTTGGAGTGAAGATTGAAGTCGAAACTATTTGCTATCCAGTCGCCTAGCCTTGGCAACCATTTTCAGTCATATTGCAGAGGTTTTTAAAGAGGGTTCAGTGTTGTTTGTTGCTATCTATTCCAGCCATGGCCGTACCATGCCATGAGGGGACGTGGGTATTGTAGAAGACTCATTACAATGCATTTGCAAATTCATATTGGGTCGTTGTGAGGTGACTAGTGCCTTTATTACTGCTGATATCCATTGTATGAACAATCTTTATCATTCTGTGGAGATTTGAGGCATTTTCAGCCATACCCACTCCAGTCCCAGCACATGTATCAAGTTGCAAATCTAAACATGGGTATGTAATAGAAATTCATATTTGGCCATTTTACCATCTGGGTAGTTGATATTTTCTTCATATCTGTAGTATATTTTCTGGGTTTCCATTCTATGCTCTATATTGTATGCTACGGCAACACATCTGCAGAAAAACTGAACCCACCTATTGCATCTTCTGTCTAGTCTATAAGAACACCAAAAAAAAAAAAAACACATAAAAATATCTTTAAAAATACCAACATGTACGACACATTACAGGGAATGCATAAAGAGGATTTTGAAGGATTTGTTATTGTTGTAGTTGATGGCTTTACCATTCCTTGCAAGAAGAAAATCAGCAAACTCAACATTCTCTTTGGTGAGTACACACTTTGTGATGATTTCTATGTCATTAGTTTGAATGGGTATGATGTTGTTTTGGGACTGCAATGGTTATATTCACTTGGTAAAGTTTTCCAAGACTTTCAAACAATGGAGTTGAGCTTCCATCATGAAGGGAAAGAAGTGATATTGAAGGGTCTTCCAGCCAAGCTGCCACATCAAGTTTCAGCTAGAAGAATAGAAATTTTGAGTAAGCAAATGTTTCATTTTTCCAATATGAGTGAAAATTCTAGTGGTTCATCTTTGGACAGCATGTTTTCACATAATTTTTACCACAATTCCAAGGCTATAGCAATGCGAACAGAAAGTAGCTATGTAGATTTTTCAATTTATATCAGAGTGGAGCAGCAAAAGCATGGTGGAACATTTCAGAATTTTAAGAAACTTGCTGAATATTTGCGAAGGATTGTTGTTCTTTTGGTGGGAAGAAGGCACAAGATATTCTGAATGATAGTTGAAGTTGAGCTTATGCTATAGATATTGTCATTCACATATTTGATCTAAGTTTTATGTGTTCTTGTGTAAGGTTTTATTAAGTGGATTGTACTAAAGAACAATGTTGAGATTTGTATCGACACTATCTTTCATCATAGTAACTTTGTGTGCTTCTAAGGGTTCATCTTTCTAAAATTTTAAAGTGTGGTCCATTACCAAAATTAGCTATTATTTAATCCATTCTTGTGTATGTGGATCTACTAGTCTCTATTTTCAACCAGCTAGGAAGCATTCATGATTTACTTTCCTTTATTTTAGTTGCAAGCTTTTATTCATAAAAATCCTCATTTGTGAGAGAAGAACCTTTCAAGTCTTGTGCTCAACCTTCAAGAACTAAAAAAAATAGGTCAAAGTTTATTTTCAATCATTTCCTTTATGCAAAACCTCATTGATGATATTGTAAAGTGTGCACAGCTGCGAATATTGTTCATAGCTTTAGGGTTAAGGGTAGTGTTTAATGTTCAGTGTTTAGTAGTGGTTCCTTTTGAAAACTTGTTGGGGCACATTGTCTATCAAGCTCAGAAGTAAACAGATCACAATAATATTTGAGTAGTGATGGAAATCTTACAAGATATGGGAAAACATGATTGTTCCTTGGACAAGTGAGCTACTACAAGAGTTTCATCAAGAACTTCGCACAAACATCCTATGTCATGTCCCCTTCTCAAGCGTAAGCTTAATGGATACCCTTAGCCTATTCAATAATTTATCGTATGCTAATGGGGTGGTGCAAGGGAAATAATTAAATTATTAACTTAAGTTGTCTAAAGGTAATTTCATATTATTTTCTTAAAACCAACTTATGTTTGATTATTTATTTTAAAAGAAAGGTGGCCGACATCATAAAGTGTTTTTAAAAGATGGCGAAAAGTGAACAGTAGGCATGGGGTACTAATAGTATGAATAGGGTTCTTTAGCTTTCTAGTTCTTTCTTAGCTAGTTCTCCTCTTAGCTCTCTTCACACTAGATTAAGTTTAGTCATGGATTTTTTCACTATATCCCACATTGGTAGTGTTTTTAGTCTCTTGGGTGGAATATCCTATATATACCCACCTCTCGCTCTCATATGGTGTCATGTCCCCTCTTTAGCGCTGTCTAGCAGAGACATGAGAGTTGACCTATCATCCGGGTTCCCGTAGGTCAGCGGAGTGGTTAGGGAACCTATCCTGAGGCAGTGTAGCTTGGTAGGAAGCTTTACAGGCCTTTCCAGACAGTTTGTGACAGTTTCCTATTTTTTAGGAAGGGTTCCTATTTTTTAGGGTTTGACCGAGAGTTGACCAGGAGGCATCAGGGGACCTCCAGGAGCATTTTTGGAGTTTTGGTCAAATTCCCTATTTTTTAGGAGGTATCCCTACATTTTAGGGAGGCACTGTCAGTTAGCATGACACGTGGCGACATCACCAGTGGCGTGGGCTACAGCAGTTCTTAGTTCAGGATAGCCAGGTGATGGAATTGGAATAATTATTGAATATTAAAGTGTAGCTTTAATATTTAATAAAAATAAAAATAAAATAAAGTGAATAACATGTCACTTTATATTAATAAGTTATTAAAAAGACCCCCACCTAGTTGACACAATGTTGTGTTTAAAAAGTGGTCTTTTAATAATGAAGTTGGGCCCTCAACTTGGGCGCCCAACTTGTGAGACTTCATGAATAAAAGAATCTTTCAAAGATTCTTTATTTTGGATGCCTTTTGGAACCCTAAAGTGGACGCCCACTTTGGGAAATGAATAAAGTGACTTTGAAGTGCTTTTTGGATCTATCTTTTGCATATCTTTTGAAGCTTCATGGCAGCTCTGAACTCTGTGGAAGGGGGCAGCAGCATTTAGACTTTTGGGAACGAAAACTCTCCAGGATTTTGGTGAATTGGACGACAACCCAGTTCTTGTTTGTGGGAGGCCTACTCTGGGTCTTCATTTGTGCATCATTGGACAGATTCCAGGGCATGTTATTGCAGATCTAAGCTTGCAGCAGTGCCAAATCAGCTTTATTCTTCAGATCCTTCATTCTCAGTTGCATGTATAGCCTCTTCTAGGCCAATATTGCCTTTGTATGCAAGTAGGGTTGCAAACCAGGCTTCCATTGAATATAAAATACAGATCTGATGGGTATGTGCATCAATTTCTTAGTTGTTATCTTTCTATCAGTTAATATTTATTTTTAGTCCATTTTTATTTGAGATTGCAGCTGTATGTATTTCTATTTGCCATCTTGGCAAATACACATCTCAAGAAAACTGAAACCCCTTCTGCATCTCCTCTCTAGTCTGAAAGAAAACAAAAAAAAATAATAAAAATCATAAAACAAATTAAATCACAAAAAAACAGCACTTCATTTCAGCAAAGGGATCCATCAGGGATCTTTCAGTGGTATCAGAGCCTTTGACCTGCCAGCCTGTGGGGTTTAGAGATTTGTTTTCTATGCATACAGACAGGTATTACACACGCAGGACAGCCCAAAACGAGCTTGGGATTGGTACAGCAGAGGAACCAGTAATGGCTGAAGAACAGAGAAATGCCAGGAGAGATCAGGATGAGGAAGAGAGAGAGATGATGAGAACCCTCATCAACACTCAGCCTAGGATTGCTCAGACCCTTGACAGGATACAGGATGCCTTGGAACGGTTGGAGTTAGATAGAGGCAGACGGAGCAGATCAGTATCGGTGGCGGGAAGCCAGCATAGTCACAGGTCACACGCATCAGCTAGGAGTTCCCATCATTCCCCTAGGCGTGGACAGGCCAGGGATAGACCCTTACTTCCTCAGTTTGCACCAGGTGAACGGCCAGCACAGGTAGAGCCACCTGAGGTGGAATTCCATGACTCAGTCATGGCAGCTACAGCTGAGTGGAGAGCCTTACCCCCTGAGGTCCGGGATGTCTTTCCTTTTCCACAGTATTGTGCACAGCGCAGAGATTCTACCAGGTTCAGAGGAGACCGAGGCACTAGACCACAGCAGCAGAACTATGACCTCAGTAGAGCTACTGGGAAGATCACGTTGGCTACATATGATGGTACGGGTAGTACGAGTGCACGTGCTTGGGTGCACAAGCTAGACATATATTTATCCTTGAGACCCATGCCTGAGCGTGAGGCTATCCAGTTTGCTGTCTTACATTTAGATGGGGTTGCCTATGATTGGTGGCATCATGGACTGGTCACCCAGGATCATGCCTTGATTCATTCCTATACAGAGTTCACTGAACGACTCATTACCCGGTTTGACCGTAA
This sequence comes from Cunninghamia lanceolata, assembly GCA_027924645.1. NCBI lineage: Eukaryota > Viridiplantae > Streptophyta > Pinopsida > Cupressales > Cupressaceae > Cunninghamia > Cunninghamia lanceolata. Next base: position 461,588 of record BSBN01001269.1, on the reverse strand, counting down.
GGACACAGAACTCTACTATAGGGAGTTGGCACATCTTAGACAAACAGGACATGCTGAAGCTTATATTAATGAGTTCCAGCGTATTGCAGTTATGGTACCTGATATGCCCCAGAGGCGTAGCGTGATGTTATTCATTGAGGGGTTACAGGATAGGCTTAAGGGATTGGTACGTGCCTTCCAGCCGGCCACCATTAAGGATGCCATTGATGTGACCTTGAGATTGGACACCACTCCCACTTATCAGTCGGATAAGAGGCCATTCAGGGAATCACGGCCTTTTCAAAAGGCCAATACTCCACAGTTCAGAGATGGACAGTCAGCTAGACCTCCTAGGATGGATCAGGAGTCACGGAATGATTTGAGGAGGAAGAAATTATGCTTCTCCTGCAAGGAGCCTTGGGAGCCCGGACACCGCTGTATGGGTAAGGGCAGAGTTCACTTGGTTGAGGTCACATCCGAGCTTGGGGATGAGGAGATACCAGACACCGACATTGAGGACAGCCCTGAGGAGGTTATTCAGGAGCGACCCCAGCTAGAGATAGATATCCCTGATTCATCGGCGGCAGCCAAAGTGACTATGGCTACCCTATCTAGTTATCCCAGGTTCCATGCCTTTTGGTTGAAAGGAACCTTACAGGGACAGCGAGTCATGAGTTTGGTTGACACAGGAGCCACGCACAATTTTATTGATCAGAAATTGGTGGAGAGGCGTGGATTACAGTCTAAGGTGTTCGAGGGTTTTGGAGTTAAGGTTGCAGATGGTGCAGTGTTGGGTTGTACTCGGAGGATCTCACAGCTCAGCATTCAGATGGGTGATTTTACCTTGACGGATGACTTTTATATCCTACCCTTAGAGGATTATGATGTGATTTTGGGTATGCAGTGGTTATAGGGTATTGGGAGATATATTATTGATCACCACCGCATGCAGTTAGAGTTCCTATCTGGTGGGAAGAAGGTGATCTTGAGGGCAGCCTTTGACGGTGGACCCAAGGAGGTATCTTCTCGCAGGATGGAGTCTATTATCAGACATGATGATGTGATCTGGGCCACACATTGTTTTGTGAAATCCAAGACACCCACTCCTCAGGATGGTAGAGCATTTCATGTTGACATACAGACTGTGATGGATCGGCATGGCCGAGTATTTGGTGACATACCTCCTGGTGTACCCCCGGATAGAGGGTTTGAGCATGGGATAGAGATGTAGGATGGAGCTAAGCCAGTGATCACCACCCCGTATCGTCATCCTAGAGCATACAAGGATGAGATTGAGAAGACTATTCATGAGCTGTTAGATATGGGTTTCATTCGCCCCAGTTCTAGCCCCTTTGCTTCTTCTGTAGTTCTGGTTAAGAAGAAGGATGGGACTCTACGGATGTGTATAGATTACAGGGCCTTGAACAAGAAGACAATCAAGAACAGATACCCTATTCCGCGCATTGATGAGTTGTTGGACGAGCTTCATGGAGCCATCTACTTCTCTAAGATTGATCTTCGTTCAGGCTATCATCAGATTCGTGTACGAGCAGAGGATGTACACAAGACCGCCTTCCGTTGTCACTATGGGCATTATGAGTTCCTGGTGATGCCTTTTGGCCTTACCAATGCTCCAGCCACCTTCCAGTCATGTATGAACCATCTCTTCAACAAGCAGTTGAGGAAATCAGTTCTAGTGTTCTATGACGATATTCTGATCTACAGTCGTACTTGGGAGGACCATCTCAGACATGTTGAGGAGGTACTTAGCATCATGGAGAGTCAGTCTCTATTTGCTAAGTTGTCCAAATGTGAGTTTGGACTTAGAGAGGTCCTATATCTGGGTCATGTGATTAGTGCTGATGGGGTGAAGGTGCACGAGGAGAAGATTCAGGCAATTAGAGATTGGCCACACCCTCGGAACATTACTGAGTTACGGGGGTTCCTTGGTCTATGTGCTTATTACAGGCGATTTGTGAGGGGTTTCTCTCAGTTGGCAGCTCCCTTGACAGACCTCACAAAGAAAGGGGCTTTTAGATGGACAGAGCAGGCACAGGGAGTCTTTGACAGGCTCAAGGAGGTTTGGGCATAGGAGCGGTTTTGATGCAGAACCGACACCCCATTGCTTTTGAGAGTCGGAAGCTGCGGGATAATGAGAGGTTGTATTCTACATATGATAAGGAAATGTTGGCTATTATGCATGCATTAGCCAAGTTCAGACAGTATCTTGTTGGCAGCAAATTCGTGGTAAGAACAGACCACAACAGTCTGAAATATTTCCTTGATCAGACAGAGCTCAATGATCGTCAGCAGAAATGGGTGAGCAAGATTCAGGCTTATGATTTGGACATTGAATTCATAAAGGGGAAGAATAATACTGTGGCTGATGCACTTTCTAGAAAACTATCACTTGCTGCCCTATGTTCATTGAGCGAGATTTCAGCAGATTGGAAGGCTCAACTTTTAGTTGAGTACTCCAAAAATCAGCATGCTTGTGAGGTCATGGATGGTTTGGTGTTGGATGATAGGTACACTGTGGTAGATGAAGTCATCTACTACAAAGGAAGGGTGTATCTGGTTCCTGGTTCTCAGTTGAAGGAACAAATTATGCATGCTTATCATGATACTCCGACAGCAGGGCACCCAGGGCATGGTAAGACCTACAGGGCGATTCGGGAGAGATTCTCTTGGAAGGGTCTCAAAGCTGATATCTTACGTCATGTTCGTGAGTGTTTGACGTGCCAGCAGAATAAGTCTAAGCATACTTTTCCTGCTGGTTTATTGCAGCCCTTACCTATACCGGAGCAGAAGTGGTCAGGGATCTCCATGGATTTCATTACAAGACTTCCTCGGGTGCAGGGGAAAGACTGTGTCTATGTTGTAGTAGACAGGTTGACTAAATACGCCCACTTCTTTCCTATTGCAGCTGATTTCACAGCATCTCAGGTGGCGGAGTTGTTTTTCAGAGAGATATTCAGGCTCCACGGTCTTCCCAAGACCATAGTGAGTGACAGGGATAGTAGGTTCATGAGTTCTTTCTGGCAAGAACTTTTCAGGCTCACAGGTACGGAGTTGACACCCAGTACCAGCTACCACCCACAGACAGATGGGCAGACCGAGATTGTTAATAAGTGGGTTGAGGGGTATTTGCGTAGCTATGTGTCAGGACAGCAGAAGGCATGGGTGCGTTGGCTATATCTAGGAGAGTATTGTTATAATACTACACACCATATGTCTATTGCTATGACACCTTTTAGAGCCCTCTATGGTTACGAGGCATTATCTTTTGTTGATTTGGCTGTAAGTGACAGCAGAGTGCCTTTGGCACAGGATTGGTTACAGGAGAACCAGGACATCATGAGATCTCTCAGGGAGAATCTTCAGCAGGCGCAGAATCAACAGAAGGTCTACGCCGATCGGCATAGGACTGAGAGAGTATTTGAGGTGGATGACATGGTTTTCCTGCGGTTGCAGCCTTACCGACAGAGCACCCTTAAAGGGGGTGGAGCTGAGAAGCTCAAGCCTCGCTTCTACGGACCATCTCGGATTCTCAGGCGTGTGGGAGAGGTTGCTTATGAGATTGAGTTACCACCTGACAGTCGGATTCATAATGTGTTCCATGTATCTTGCCTGAAAAAGGCACTGGGGCAACATATTGTAGCATCACCCGATTTACCTCCCTTGGATGAGGAAGGTAAGCTGACTCTGGTTCCTGAGGAGATCTTGGAGGAGAGGGAACGACGACTGAGAAGTAGGGTGATTCGGGAGTACTTGATTCGTTGGAGGGGACTCCCTATAGAGGACGCCACTTGGGAGGGAGAGTCCATTTTACAGCATCCGACCTTGCAGTTGCTTGTGGGCAAGCATCTTCGAGAGGGGAGGACTGTCATGTCCCCTCTTTAGCGCTGTCTAGCAGAGACATGAGAGTTGACCTATCATCCGGGTTCCCGTAGGTCAGCAGAGTGGTTAGGGAACCTATCCTGAGGCAGTGTAGCTTGGTAGGAAGCTTTACAGGCCTTTCCAGACAGTTTGTGACAGTTTCCTATTTTTTAGGAAGGGTTCCTATTTTTTAGGGTTTGACCGAGAGTTGACCAGGAGGCATCAGGGGACCTCCAGGAGCATTTTTGGAGTTTTGGTCAAATTCCCTAGTTTTTAGGAGGTATCCCTACATTTTAGGGAGGCACTGTCAGTTAGCATGACACGTGGCGACATCACCAGTGGCGTGGGCTACAGCAGTTCTTAGTTTAGGATAGCCAGGTGATGGAATTGGAATAATTATTGAATATTAAAGTGTGGCTTTAATATTTAATAAAAATAAAAATAAAATAAAGTGAATAACATGTCACTTTATATTAATAAGTTATTAAAAAGACCCCCACCTAGTTGACACAATGTTGTGTTTAAAAAGTGGTCTTTTAATAATGAAGTTGGGCCCTCAACTTGGGCGCCCAACTTGTGAGACTTCATGAATAAAAGAATCTTTCAAAGATTCTTTATTTTGGATGCCTTTTGGAACCCTAAAGTGGACGCCCACTTTGGGAAATGAATAAAGTGACTTTGAAGTGCTTTTTGGATCTATCTTTTGCATATCTTTTGAAGCTTCATGGCAGCTCTGAACTCTGTGGAAGGGGGCAGCAGCATTTAGACTCTTGGGAACGAAAACTCTCCAGGATTTTGGTGAATTGGACGACAACCCAGTTCTTGTTTGTGGGAGGCCTACTCTGGGTCTTCATTTGTGCATCATTGGACAGATTCCAGGGCATGTTATTGCAGATCTAAGCTTGCAGCAGTGCCAAATCAGCTTTATTCTTCAGATCCTTCATTCTCAGTTGCATGTATAGCCTCTTCTAGGCCAATATTGCCTTTGTATGCAAGTAGGGTTGCAAACCAGGCTTCCATTGAATATAAAATACAGATCTGATGGGTATGTGCATCAATTTCTTAGTTGTTATCTTTCTATCAGTTAATATTTATTTTTAGTCCATTTTATTTGAGATTGCAGCTGTATGTATTTCTATTTGCCATCTTGGCAAATACACATCTCAAGAAAACTGAAACCCCTTCTGCATCTCCTCTCTAGTCTGAAAGAAAACAAAAAAAAATAATAAAAATCATAAAACAAATTAAATCACAAAAAAACAGCACTTCATTTCAGCAAAGGGATCCATCAGGGATCTTTCATATGGGCATCTCATTTCATTGTATGCTTTGCATTCTCTTGAGTTGAATATAGTCTGATTTTTGTTTTGCTTTCCTTCATTTGCATTCTTGGGTGACTTTTTAACCAAATCTTACATGGTATCAGAGCGGTTGTGAGTTGTGGGTTAGCATTTTTCTTTAGAAATTTGAGAGTGTAGGGTTGTTTTTCAAGCACATGAGTATGCTCTTCTCTTGCATCTTCGAATGATCTGGAGAATCAAAAAAAGTGAAGAAAATACTAGTTTCTAGGGGGTTTCTTGTTTTGACTTGCCAGTTGCAGGTTTTTCGGAGCTTCTTGGAGACATTCTGAGCTCACCGTTGAGTCCAGAGCAGCTGAGATAGTCAGATTTGCCTTTCGTTTCGTCCCAGTTGGACACCGGAAACCAAATCTGTGAGGGTTTGAAGCCAGAGGTTCATTGTCAGATCCAGCAGGGAGCCACTATTTTAGAGCATTTTGGGTCAAATCTGACCCTGCCATTACATTCAGAAGACGTGAAAAGCCCAAGATCAACTATTCATTCGTCAATTTTGGACAAAGTTGTCCAAAAAGGCAAAAAAAATTTGCCAGGGAGTCGTACGGTCTTCCCAGCATGCATATCGAGGTGATATTTTTCAAAAAAAATTCAAAAAAATTATTTATGATTTTCCTGCATTTAAAAATATATATATATATATATATATATATATATATATATATATATATATATGTATATAAAAATTGCAGGTTTTGTTTTTAAAAAGCATTGTGTTAGCGTTTTAATTTGCACCTTTCAGTGCAACACAATACAGAACGTGTACAGTAAAATTGTTCTTCGAATTAGGAGGGGAAGCTCCCCTCAGACAAGAAATTTTAAAAAGACAATACGAGTAACCTATCTTTTTGTTTCTCAAAGGCACGAGCACAAGGCAATTCAAGCTCTTCTGCAATGCTATAAGAAGTTTTTAAAGTATTGCAAAAGAATATCTTAATCTAAAACACACACTTATGCTTTCTTCAATTAAATCTAGAGATTGAAGAAAACACAAGAACATAGGCGAGCTGATTTTAAAGGAAACACAAAGAACAAAGGAAAATCAAAGAAGAATGTTTATGCATAAAATCACAAACATTCGCTTCTAACCTCAACAACAAAAAGCTTGCACAAATTCAAATCATACATCTATTCTCAAAGTAATAAATTACCATTAGGAAATTAAGTGTGTAGAATACACTTGTTTATACCCTAAAACAAAAGGTGCATGAAATAGAAAATAGTTAAACTAATACTCTTCAACCTAACCCTAATGCTGCACGCAAGCATGCAAGTTTATTAGCATTTAAAAAAAATAAAAATAAGTCCCATAACTGAACTTGCATGTTATTACAAAAAAGAGTTCCACAAATAGATATTTTGCATGATTTCCAAACCAGATCTAAAAATAAATTTATCTTTGAAAAGCAAAGTCAGTTCTCAAAATAGAAACTGCTTTGGAAATCCTTCCAACTGCTCAAAATAGATTTCCTGCAAACACTAAAAAATGGCTAAGTCTGAGAATTGAAATGTTTCTCCAATTCATCAACTTTAGCCTCATTTGGAATAATAATGGAGTCAAGGTGAACAGTCTTCATCTGCAGGATGCCACTTGTATCGTCTATTGTTTTCATTAGATCCAAATACTCCTTTTCAGCCTTATCAAATTTTACTTTGATTTCCGCCAAAAGCTACATTTTTGCTACATGAGGATTTCTACAGAACCTCTCACGGATCAGCCATATAAACTCATTATGCAAGTCATGTACAAGGCAATTTACGCCTTCGTCAGAGAAGTACCTACAAGGGATACGCTGAATGAAGTCAATCACATACTTCTCCACATTGAGAAGTTTTTCCTTCCATGTAGCCAACTCCGAGGCTATGTCCTTAGAGATCTGAATCAAAAAGGAATATTGATGTGTCCATGAAAAGACTATGGATCTATGCTCTGTTGTCATGGGCCTCAAACCAAGAGCTTGCAACCTCACCAAAATCCTATCATAGATAGGCGCCATCTCCGTCATGCAATCCAACGTACTATCAATCCCAAGGAGAATATCCTTAGAACTTGCCACTACTGCAGTCAACTTTGCAAGAAAGTCGACACCCTTCACTATGAAGTCCTCTATCTAGTCCTTCGTATGCTTGTCGTATACCACTAACTGGCTCAACTGTCTCTGATCACTAGAAGACCCCATCACCTGCGACAAGAGAAGAGAAGGTTGCGTAGGAGTATGCAAAAGTTGCGAAATGTATTGTTGCAGTTGTTTGTTTTCTGCTTTGAGGGCAGCCTTGTCCTCTCCATCCTTCAGCACTTTATCTCTCAAAGTATCAGTGGCAACCTCCAATATGTTCACCGCAGCATGCCGAGTGCTTCTGCCCAAGTTAGCCTTGATAATCTAAAAATCATCATGCTCTACATCCACCACCGTCTTATCCTGAGGAGGAATGGCGGTCTCCAAAATCATGTCACCCTCAGGAGTCCTCAATATCCTTGACTGTTTCTTCGCAGAGGGCTCCCTGTATGATCTCGCAAGAGCATGAAATCCAACTGATATGAAGGCTTTCTCCTTTTCTCTCCTATCACCGTGCTCAACCAAATGGGAGTAGCCCTTTCAAGCTCAGGTTCCGGCTAGGACTCTTTCTCAACTTCAGGCTCAATTATAGGCTCGACCTTAGGCTCAACTGTAGGCTCGACCTCAAGCTCCTCAACTCCTAGTTCAATCTCTGTCTCAATCTCTATCTCCTCAACTCCTAACGAGTCAAAAGGTGTGGAAGTATTAAGTATAGGAGACTCATGTGGCTCAGGCACCATCGGTGATGACAGTTAATCCTCGTCTGAAGAAGAAGAGGAAGAAGAAGAAGAAGTAGAAGAGGAAGTGGTAGGTGAACTCGGCTCTGCTGATGATAAATTAATTGCATCCGGTTGTTGTTGAACTGGTGCCTTAGACTGAGTTCTAACCTTTCGGATCACCCTCGGGGATTCTTTCTCAAGAAAGCCAACCTCCGTAGTCTTCTTGCCTATTACCTTTGATTTCAATCGTGTCACCAAGCGAGAAGAAGGAGGTGGCGGCTCTACTACAGAGGTTTTATCCTTGCGGACTCTACCTCTCTTTTCCCTCTGAGCATTGAGGAACATCCAACTACGCTTCACAACCGCTTGAGTCCTTTCAGTGATGGAGACTGATTCCTTAATGGACCAGTCTATTTGTGGTGAAGGCCGCTGATCAATCTTCTCCTTAATGAATTTAGGAGAAAGAACACTATCCTCTTCCTCCAAGCCTCTAACATCTTCATCTAGGAACACAGGCATCTGCTCCAATGTGAAGCGACTATAACTCCGTTAGCGAACCTCGAACTCATCCTCGCAATTAGCCCAATAATCCTTAATGGTAGGCATATGAGCAAATTTGTTGCCAACCATGGACTTCATCACCTCCTTGGGGTCATAGGTGCATTTTTCCGTGAGAGTCTTGAGACTAAATCTCGCCATCTCTTCTCCAATTATTTTAGCATCGGCGACTAATTTTTGTAAATATCGAATTGTATAGGAAAACCAACTCCATGCTTATGTTTGTTGTGTAGAAAAGTGTGAACTTCTAAACTCTGACACAAGAACTCCATGAACACCACCTTGTTGGAAGGATACCTCGGGAGCATGTATGGTTATGAGGTGAACCCATACACTCGTATGTATGAAAATGTGGGGAACTATATGAACCAATCTGCCCAATCTAAGATTACGGCCCTTGTCTCCTTTGAAATGCGCACATGCATCTAATCATCCAAGTCACGTACTGTATACATCACAAATGCATCATTGACTCGACGGAAATGCCTTAGGGAATCTCAGAACTCCAACTGAGGCTAGAGTCTGAATATCCTGGAATTTTGTGGGGAACCCACAAAGTTCAATCCGGCAAAGTTGCGCTGCTTCGCCACCATGTATACCAAGAATGATATCATTCTGAATTCACGAGTTCGAGGGAACTCGTTGACTTGCCGATGAATGCAATCACTTATGAGGGAAGCCCAATCATAAGTCTCACTACCATTGACTAGATTGTTGATAATATAGAACATCCATGTTCTAAAACTACGTGCTTCAACTTACCCTGTGATGCGGTTAAGCAATGTAATCATGATAGCAAATTCATCCTTGAATTCTCCTCGACCTACATTCCTTGGAAGTGTGCTTCTTTTCTCCTTCAACCACTTGGATGCTATTTTCTAACACTTATCAACCTGTGTACTCCATACCCTGTCACAATTTTCAAGGTCGAGGTTGAGAGACTCCTCAAAAGATGGAATGCCAAAGGCAAATTCGATGTCGTCTGATTTGAAACTAGCAAGCACTCTTCCATCCACTACTCTAATTTCCCTTGTCTCAGGGTCGTAATGCTTCATGCAAGCAAGTATGAACTCTAGGCACTAAACCGAGATAGGGAAAGAGCCGGCTTGAGTTAGCCTAGAGTAAATCAAGTTCTTTGCCAAAATACTGCTAGCTTTCATCATAGTGCCAAGTCAAAACCCTCGAGGGAAACTTGGCATAAATCCGTCTCTTTCACCTTTGGATATTCATGAATGAGTGTTGATTTGGCCTCAATAGTGATGGAAGAATATTGCATGGTGACATTGAGACTTTAGAGAAGTATTCCTTTTCACTGTCCCGCACTAAAAAATGCAAAATCAGACCTTTAGCTCGCTGTCCCGGAAAATCAGAATTTTTTCTTCGCTGTCCAACTCAATGTATATTTGCCTTTTTAAAGCGAAATTTCTGAGTTTTCTCTTCAATTTGGCCCCTAGAAATGGATGCAAATGTCGATTTGAAGTGTTTTTAGGTGCTGGGAAAGCACAAAAACACTAAAAATGACACCTTTACGTCGAAATTTTGCCCTAGAAGGTGGCTGGAACTGCTCAAAAATGAAGAAAAAGTTGGTGAAGAAGTCTGATTTTTTGACTTTGGGATGCTGCCCTTGCAATCTGAGATGAATTTTCTTCACAAATCCCTTGAAACTTGGCTTCTTGATGCTCTAAACATGCTGGACCTGTATAACAATGGAGGATTTTTTTTTGAGAAAACCTTTGAAACTGCCTTGTGCAAGGCTGGAAATAATGAATTCTGCCTTTGTATGATGTTGTCCCTGCATAAAATTGCCTTCAAACTGCTGCTTCCTTGTAAAATTTCTGAGTTTTTATGATAAAGATGAACAAAAATTCTTTGAAATATGAAGCACTCCCTTTCTATGCTTCCAATCTGTTTTGAAAATGGGAAAAACCAAGCCCAAATGCCTTCTTATAGAGAGGCATTGCCTTTCTAGGTTTTCAATCTGCTTTTATTATTTTTAGAATGCTTTTTATTTGCCTTAGACATGCAAAATTGAAGAGTGAAGTTGAGACTTGAAGTTTAAGTGCTTTAAATAGCATCATGATGAGTCTCCATGAAGAGGTGTGCTCCACTTTAGTAGGGTCAGCTATTTTGGAGAGGCGTCTTTTTGTTTGTGGCGATTTTCTATAGAGAGGCGCCTTTGCTATGCGCACGCACCTCCTAGGCACGTGTGCCAAAGGACAAACACGCCTTTGTTATGTGCACTGTCATCTTCCTTGTGCGTTTTCTTTCCTTTTCCTTTAAGGTTTTGAATTTGGTGGAAACAGGTTTTGAATTTGGCGGAAACAGGTTTTGAAATGTGCGCTTCCTCTCCACTTTGCCTTCACAATTTTTAAGGCTTCATTCTTGCTTTGGCGGAGGCGCACTTTTGGAAAGGTGCTTCCTCTTTTGCAATTTTTCCTTTGAAAAACTTTCTCTTCTTTCCTTGTGGTGGAAGAGGAACTTGCAAAACGCGCTTCCTTCAAATGATTTTGCCTTTGAAAATTTTCTATCTCCTTCCTTGTGACGAAAGAGGACTTCTCAAAACGCACTTCCTCCTAATAGATTTTGCATTTGAAAGTTTTCTCTCTTTTGGCAAAAAAAGGAACTTCAAAAGTGCGCTTCTGCTTTTTCATAATGCCTTTTCCTCGTCCTTCATCCATTTTGCTTGAATTTTGGCGCACTTTGCTCTTGAGATGTGTGTTTTTCTTCTTCAATTTCCTTGACTTTGATTCTCGCACTTTTCAACTAGGCACGCGCACCATGAGCCAAGTGCACTTTTGCCTTAGAAAAATTTTCGAAGATTTTGACTTTTGACGAAAATTTTATTTTTGATCTTGGGCTTGTTTGACCTTTCCTCTGTGCCTTTCGCCGTCTTTAACAGTATTTTGGTCTTCAACTTGATGCTTCTAACCTCCGCTTCTAGGTGATCTTTCATAGCCTATAGCCATTTTGGCTTCTTGAAACTTCACTTTGAGCTATCCTTCCTTCAATCCTCTTTGATATACCTTGAACCTACGGGGTTAGAAGAAAATGACAAGGTGACACAGTGCTTGACAAGGGATTTGATATCACTTTGGGGTGTTTGTATACATAGGCAAAAAAAATTTGTATGGGTACAAAACATTGTAAAAATTGAAAAATCAAAAAAATTAAAGGGGTTTAACCCCTGTGAGGTACGCAATACCTGCGCAGAGCGTACCACCTCTGCGCAGGCTATGCCCCCACTTGAGGTCTACGGACCTCTAAGGAGGCCGTAGCCTCATCTTAGAGACCGCGCCTCTTAGTGGGACCCCACTTTTATGTGTGGGGTGGGTGTGGCCATCGGCCCACCCCCCACTTTCTTTTTTTTTTTTAATTTTAACACAAAAAATTATCCTTCGGCCTTCATGCCTCTCCAACCTGCAATTCGGCCTTCAAGGCATTAGAATATTTCTTTTTCTCAACCTTCGTGCCTTAGACCTAGCCTTTGTGACATATTTGGAGATTCTTTTGGCAACACTTGCCATTTGGTAGAGGCTTTGACAATTCTACCAATTTTGGCAATAGCTAAATTTGGCTAGAGGAAAACTAATTTTGGCAGGGGTTCCAATTGTGTCTGGCAGAGGTCTACATTTGGCGATTGCTAAATTTGGCGAAAAGTGTTTTTTTAAACTTTACCCCCTCTCCGTTCGCAGGTTGAAATTTGCACTCCAACTTTGAAGACTTGTCTCTCGGGATCCCAACCTCCGTTTTTCGAGCAACTTTTTTTCATTTGGGCTATTTTTTTGTGCTCTCCGCACTAGTGCAAACGGTTTTTGATCTTAGTGCTCGGATTGTTCAGAATTTGTAGATTCTCACAAGCGCACAAGTCTCGTTTTGGGAACTTCAAAGCTGCATAACTTTTGCATACGACATTGAATCAAGGCGATTCTTTTTTTGAAAGTGCATGGTTTTTTTGTGTACTTCGCAGTGGTGCTATTTATTTACTTGGAATTGTTCTAGAATTGTACTTTCAGTATACATTCAATTTTGAGGATTTGTAAAAGCATTGAAGTCAGACCACTTAGCGTTCTCTAGCTAGTGGCTATCGTAACCACACTAAATATAATGTTTATGCTTGTGCATCTCTTTCTACTCGTGCTCTCCTTTCCTTTCACAAATAGGTAATGTTAAGTTTCTATTGCTAACACCATACAACTACAACACATGGCAACAAAATGCCTATAGTTATACACCCTATGTTGAACAAAAGATAACTGAACCCGCAAATGCTAAGGAAAAAATACTCTGGATGATTGAACAAACAAAAGCTCTAGGTTGTCTTAGGAGTTTAGTTTCTGTTGATATAATGTTTTAACTTGATGGATGTACAAATTCACATGATGCATGGGACAAACTAAAAACTTTCTATGGGACAACTGATGAAGTTAGGGGATATCAAATTGTTAATCAACTAATGGCACTTGATTCTAAGTATTTTGACAACATCCAAGACTTTGTAACAAAAGTTAATGATTTGAGAGCACAATGTAAAGCATGTGGCATAGACAAAAAAGGCATTCAACTTGTCTTGAGTACTCTTAACAAACTTGGACCTGAATATGCAACTTCTGTTTCCAGCTTTCATACTCATAGATTGCCTATGGGCTTTGCTTATACAATGTCTTCCTTTGCTTCATTTTCTGAATTGTTAATGCAAGAACAAGGCAAGCTTCTTTCCATGGGTCTCCTAAAGCCATCGCAGTCTCAAGCTTTGTTAACTAGTCAATCAAAGGCACAGAAAGAGTAAGGGAAATCTGACAAGAAAGAGAAGTCCAAGAAGAAGTCACACAAAGATCAGGCACAGTCATCGTCTGCTCCAAAAACAGACTCCAATTCCTCTTCTTCAAAGGGGAACTCTCAGAAGAAGGAAAAACTAACTTGTTGTTACTATAAGAAGGTTGGTCACAAAGAACACTCTTGTCACAAGAAGCAGATCGATGAGATGAAGCATCTTCTGAAAAGGAACAACAGTAATCTGCCTTCTTCACAACAATCCCCAACTCCTTCCTATAATGTCCCAATTTTTGGGTTCTCTTGCAGTGCAGTTGGCACTGACCTTGTGGGTGTGTCAATGTTATCAAAGGGGTTATTTCAAGATTCCAATGAGCTCGGGTGGTCTAGAGGACTCATGCCACTTTTCGGCATGATTTTCAACTTCTAGTGTGCTCTCCAAGAATCTTGGAGAGGGTGTCTATTTATAGTAAGTTGCCCGGTTGGCTCCGTTTATCATTATCCTTCATCGAGATCACTCAAGTGCAGTTAGTTTTCGATTCCGATGCAATCCGGCAGTTTTCGCAAAATGGGTGTATTAATGGTTTTATTTTAATTATTTTACTAAGGTCGCTAAATATTATTTAAAATATTTTAAAAGCACCTTAGTGTTATAGCTCATCGAAACCAAGATGAAATGTTTTAAATCATAGATGCATTAAACAAGGACCTTGCGTGTCAAATTATCATTATTTTAATTAAAAGGTCTTTTTCGAAGCTAAAATGGAGTTTTATTTAAAAGTGAATTTTAAAATATAAGCTTCTAGAGAGTTTGACAGAAAAAGTATAATAAGGCATTTGAGGAGCTCATTTGGATTATGCAGTTTATTTTATTTCTCTTATTGAAACCCTTGTGGTTCTGGAAATCGAACTTGGTTTATCTCAGCTTTCTTGAGGACGAAAACCCTCTTGGAGATGATCAACTGTGATGGTGAAAGATCCTCCCAGGTTGATCGCTAATAAACTTATTCAGAGTTTACGCATTGCACTTCATTGCAGGTTTGGCATTGTTTGGAGTTTCAAAGGAGGTATTTATTTGCAAGCCATCTTGGAGGATTTTATTGGTGATCTCATTTCAAAGATTACATTGAGCTAATTGGAAGCATTTACAAGTTGTCGTGGAGAAGCTATTCATTGTTGATATCAGATTTCTTTCCATGATAATTTGATATATATAAAAGAGATAATAATGACCGAGTTTCAGGGGATTTAGAGCAGATTTGGAAGAGTTTCTATAGGGTTTGATATTGCTTGCTAAGGGACGTGGGAGTTGGGTAGCAAATCACTCCCCTTCTTGAATGATTTGGAGCTTGGATTTTATGGTGCAGCCATTGGAGCATTGCTTAGTCAGTTTGAAGTTGGTATTGGGCAGATTTGGATAGCTGAGTTAGAGTTTTTACTTCCAGCCAATACTCAGATTTTGTTACAACAGTTCTAGGATTCATGACAACAGCTTATATGTACTTGGGAACTACATATTTTCATTTTGGGTGTGTTCATTTGGCATTGTACTCCCATTATTAATGAATGAACTTTGTAACAACGAGCTATTTGTTGGCGTTTCAACTCGCACCTCTGGAATGCAAGTTGGAAATGGACAGCTATGCACAGATAAATTGCTCTCCTATTGGAAGGGGGAGTTCCCTTTTTGCTGATGTTCGCTGAAAAGATAAATAAATTAAATTTCGCCTATCTTCTTTTTGATTCTCAGCTGCGAGCACAAGGTTATAAAACTCTAAATGCTGCAGAAGAGGTTTTTTCCTTTTTAAAACTTCTACTACAACTAGGCTTAAACTAATGACGCTTTTAATCTCCTAAGTAAATTCAGAGTAAAGGGATTAAAAGTGGACAAGGAATGATTGTTTTATCACAAAAACTTCAGTAAATTTCTCCCAGATTTACATCACAAGACTCATTGTACTTTAATGATGAAAGCTGAAATAAAAGTTATAGAAGCCACACATCTGACGACAAAACTTGATGATCTGAGATAGAATATCAAAGCAAAGGCAGGCATGAGATTTCCATTCTAACATCACAAAGTCGATACAACTCCAGGACAACAATACTGTAGCAAAAGGCAGGCATACAGCAAGCGATCAAACACTGGAAATAGATTACACAGAGTGAACGAGCACTTTCAACAACAATTTTACAGGCTAGAATAGGCACAGCAAAATATGTTATCTCCAACACCATTCCCTTACAATGAACACAAAGTGAACAAACACTTGGAATAACAAGATTTGCATACTAGAATAGGCACAGCAAATTTGCTATCACCAAAGTAGCTCCATTACAATGGGCAAGGCTGCCCTTATTTATACTAAATCCGAGTAGGGAACCCTAAAATCTCCTTGATTAACCCTAACTAACTTGCCAACTCGCAAGCTTCATTTCTATTCTAAGACAAAGATACAACTAACAAACGCTTTAAAGCAATTTGCTTTAAAGCAAAGAAAACTCCAACTAATACAAAGTGATTTCTTTCTAAATAAAGAATGGATGAGCTTAGGATGAAAGCAAATGATTTAAAACAAAAAGCATCTGATTTGAAGTTGTTTTCTTTTGAATCACTTCTTCATCAACATTCTTGCTTTTTGGTGATGTCATCCATTGATATTCTGGGAAACAATACCTTCTAAAAAGCGAATGACCGCATCTTTGCCGAGAACACTGATACTCTCTAGAATGATATTCTGATTCTCTAACATTTCTTCACCACTTGCAACCATCTGAAGAAATTCATGAACTTCACCCACAGCTTTGTCAAACTTCACTGTCATTGCGGCAAAACGATCTATCTTACCGGCATTGATATCATCATTAAAATTGCTGCGGACGAGAGTCAGGAACTCTGCATGCACTTGCCTGAGATCATATAGAGTACCATCTTCTTTTTCATATGAACACGGGATCTGAGAAACAAAAGATCTAACGAACTTGAGAACATTTATTACCTTTTCTTTCCATTCTATTAACTCTGAAATTATACTGTCATAAGTTTTTACTGTGAAAAGATATTGCGCTTTCCAAGTAGAAACCATCTTCTTATCTACAGCTGAATCAACAAAATCATGTGCTATCTTCAAGTCAGAGATAATGATGTCAAACACCGGTCTATTTTCAACCATAGTCTGCTGCAACCCCTCAATGCCTTGACGCAAATCATGAGCGTTATACTTTAATTGATAAAACTCTGAAAGTACAACTTTCCCTTTAGTCACAAATTCTTCCACCCAATTATTTATGCGCCTCCCATAGAGGACCAACTGACTGAATTGCTGCTGATCAGCCCGTGATCCCAGATTCGAAGGAAGCAATAAATCAGCCTGTAATGTGCCATGGAAAAAGTTGCAAATATACTGGCACAACTACCTAACTTCAGCCTTGAGGGCTGCTTTATCTTCTCCATCTTTCAACACCCTTTCCTTCAAATTATCCGCTACAACCTCGAAGAAATTGATATCTGTATGCCAAGTGCTCCTTCCAAGATTAGCTTTGGCAACTTTGAAGTCATCAACATCAATATCATCAACATTTTTATTTTTCGACAGCATTGCAGTTTCAAGGATCATTTCTCCATCCGCATTCTTTTCAATGCAAACCTGCTTCTTCAGCTTCTTGTCTGGCGTGTCTTGGTAGACGCTTTTAAGCTCTGTTAAATCCAGCTGATATGAAAGCTTTCTCCTCTTCCTTCCCAGAACTTTTTCAAGTCAGGATGAGCCATCTTCTCTTGGAAACTCGGTTCTAACTTCATCAATTCCTGATGAACCAATATGTGTATTAGAGTTACGAACCGGCAAATTTGGCTCTAAATCTATGTGGATAGGAGAAGTGCTCGGTGAAGAAGGTGGAGAGACATGATCTAAAGGTAATGCTTCAACATGCGGCGTTGATTCAACGGGAACTTCTGATTCAACTGTTGGTTGTTCCTGTCGGACATGAGCTGGAGACTCGTCCTTTTTCCTCTTTAACTTAGCCATTTTTGTTCCTTCTGGAAGAACACTCATAGTTTTAACCCTTCGTTTTGGTTTGGAAGTGGAAGGTTCTGATGGTTGTACAACTGGTGGCTCTGCTATCGGAATATCCTCCTTCCGCTTATTCTTCAAGAATATCAAATTGTTTTTAACAACTCGACTTGTTCTTTCTTCAATGGAAGCGTTCTCTTTTATTGACCAATTAACTGGTGGCAATGGTTGTTGCTCAACTTGATCTCTGAAATACATGGGAAGTAGAACTTCACCATTTTCTGACAAGCCCTCTACATCTTCTGACAAAATATCAGACATCTGCTGAAGAGTAAACCTATTGTAAGTGCGTTCTCGCACTTCAAACTCATCAGCACAATTAGCCCAGAAGTCTTCAACTACATGCGTATGTGCACAATTTTGACCAAGGTGTGATGCAAAAACACCACGAGGATCATATGAAGTTCTCCTGTCAAAAAACTTGAGACCATACTTGGATGATTCATTACCAATTACCTTGGCATCTGCTCCAGATCTGCATCTGTAAATTCCCATCCCAATTGGAAAATTTAAAGCCGCCTTGCGTCTGCTACGTAGAAATGTATGAACTTCATAGGCTTGCCTCAAAAATTCCTAAATGCTATTTCATCTATAGGATAGCTCGGTGTAATGTTCCGTTTTCTAGCTTGATATTTTACAGTTGACCGTTGGCCTATTCCGGAGACCCATAGGCTACTCGGGGTTGAAATTGGGGTTTCATGTTTTGGTGGTTGCTTTTGTTCGTGGATTGTGGTTTGGTTGGCGGTTTCTTTCCGGGTTTGTTCTTCTTAGTCCCTGTTGGTTACGGCTATTTTTAGTAAGTTCAGGATTGGCACCAGAACGAGATTTTGAGAGTGGGGTTGGATTCGTCTTGTCAAGACCTTTCCAACGAGCTATAGATCATTGAATTCCGACATCATCTTGGCCTCCGTTTTAAAGTCCGTAAATTAAACATTATTATTTAATATTAATGTTGTTTTAAAAGAGGGGACTTTAAGGGTGAGGTTGAAAAAGAATTGAAGAGGATTATATTATTTTCCCTCTCATGTTTTATCCCATATGCAAGAGGATTTTAGAGACTCCCAGTTGAAAAAGTATAAAAGGAGGAAGAGTGTTCTCATTTGGGGATCCGAAAACTTGATAATGTTATGCTGCCGGATTGGCCTTGGGATTGCTTCAAGGAATGTAAGCCTCCTAGCTAGGCATTGCTTCTCGCTTGAAAGATAGCGACTAGTAGTGAATTAGTTTAGTTTTGTGAGTTGCATTGGGGATTTGAGCATTGTATTCAGCTTGTGCCTTGTTAGTTTAGTTTTGCATATTAGAGGTTTTCCAGAAATTGCATTTTAGCTACAGCAGATTGTTGTTTTTATTCGTAAATCAAAAAATAAAAAAAATTGCTTCTGGGTATTGTTTCATTCTCTCTGTCTGTAAGGGGCGACCCTATTCCCAAAGTTATAGATTTTATTTTGAAGGCTGTGATTTTTAAAAGGAAATCGCCCCTCTTGCTGGGCTGTACCATTTGTCTTTCTTGGGAATGGTGCCATTAATTCATATCAGCTTTTTGAGTCAGTTTCTTGTGCCAATCTTGGGCGCCATCATCTTAGAGTCATATTGCATTCTGTTTCGTGAGATTTGAGTGACTCTGGAGGTAGTTGTGAATGGATTTGTGAGTTACAGGGCTGTTGTTCGTGCACGGGAAAACAGGACTATCATAAATCAGATTTTGAGGTTGGTCTGTTTAGTGCAATTTCAGATCTAAGCTTTATTACTCAGTAAAGGAAACTCATTTATATTGTTGCAGCTCTATTTATATGTTGATTCACTTTGATAGCAAGACATTATCTTTCATATTGTAAGCTGGCAGTAGTACTGACAGTAGTGATTATTCTTGCTTATCATAATTTGTAATGCTCAGCTTTCCGTTCAGTAATTGCAACTGTATTTCCTTTATCTCCGCCCTATGGTAGCTCCTTTCCCATCCCGGGTTAGAAAGCACATTCTGGGTGTCGAGTACTTTCCACATTTTAGCTTACTTCTCTTTCCAGCATTGTAATTTCAGTTATCTCCGCCATATGGTCGTCTCATTTCCGTATCGGATTGAGCAGCACATACTTGGTGTTGAGTGTGCTTTCAGTATATTAGATTGTAGGGATCCTCTGACCACATGCTCGTTGTTCGCCAGCGCATCTTGGTTAGAGTTCTTGCATAAGCATTTTGATTAAGATCCTCTGACCAATGCTCACACCTTGCCCACATCGGGATCCTGGTGTACATTCTGGTTAGAGTTGCTTCAGCATCGTTTTGGTTTAGCTGCTAACCTTAACGGGTGCATTGGTTTGTAAACTGTTATTGAAAATTCAAAAAAAAATTTGGCTCGGAATATTTCACTTGGCAACATCGCTGGCTCTCTTGAGAAGCCATATACTCTGATGTAGGAAAAAGTGGGAAACTGGATAAACCAATCAGCCCATTTTGCCATTGCCATTCTAGCATCTGCTGAAAACTGTATATGCAACTCATTATCCATATCTCGCACTACATGCATCAGGTATGCATCATTTACCTGCCTATAATGTCGCTCAACCTGAGAAAATTCTAACTGCGGGAAATGGTGATATACATGTTGAATACCTAGAGTTCCAACAATATTCAAACCTCTAAATTGACCCTAAAAAGCCATCAAATACACAAGGTATGACATCATGTGGAATTCATGGGCCCTTTGAAAATCAAGTATTTGTTGGTGGAGACTATCACTGATGAGTGCCGACCAGTCATAGAATTCGGTTCCATCAACAATCTGGGACATGATGTAAAACATCCAAGGCTGGAACTTGTTAGCATCTGCTTGACCTGTGATTCGGCTCAGCAGAGTAATCATTATTGCATGTTCCTCCTTGAATTCTCCACCTCCAACATTCTTTGGCATGACATTCTGTTTTTCTTTCAACCACCTTTGAGCAATCTCTTTCCGGTACTTTTCTTTATCATTATTCCAAACCCTTTTGCATTCTTCAATTGAAACAGTTAAGTTTTCCCTCCAGACTGGTATTGAAAAACACTTCTTAATGTCGTTTGGCCTCAGACTACAGAGCACACGTCCATCTCTTGATTGGATTTCTCTTGTGACCGAATTGTAATGCAACATACAAGCAATTACAAATTCGATACTTTGCACTGTGATGGGAAAGGATGCTACTGCAAGCAAACCGAAGTGTCCTAGATTCCTGATAGCATTATTTCCTGCATCCTCCAAAGAATGTAAATTGATCACTGGAAGTACTTTATGCAAGTCTATCTCGAAAGTTCTCAGGTAATCGTGAACCAACGCCGTTTTGGGCTTCATTTGTGTTGGAGAGTATTGCATACTGAAAGATTTGAAAAATGACTATGAACACGCCTATGTCGGAAAAATCTTGGGCAAATGGATGAAAATTACTTGATGATTTTTTAGAAAAAGCAGATTCCGAGCAAAAAAGCTAGCACATGGGTTTTGTAGGCAATCCTGTTTTGAAGCAACCCAGATTGTCGGATTTTGAAAAAGCGGAGGATTTCTCGAAAAAGCAGCAAAAAATAGATTCCCGAAAAAAGCAAAATTCCCAATCTTCAAGAGGATGAAATTCTGGATGGACCCATCTCGATGAAAACTGAAAAAAGCTTCGGTGCAATTTCTAAAAAATGATCCCCTAGAAAAAACGACCCTGAAAAAGCATGCCTCCTTGCTTCCTCAACCCGAACCTATGAAGAACGCTGAAAAAACACTTCGTTTGGGTCTTCAAATCTTCGTGGAAAGAAAAATATGTCTTCTTCCTCTAGATGCAACCTGCAAAAGATAATGAATAAAAGAAGCCAAATACTTGTCTTTATAGATCTTTAAGGCGAAAAAGCAGCTTTCTTTGTGAAAGAATAAAACTTGGATCTTATCCATGAAGAAAGCAACTTTTAAAGCACAAATCCAAGTGGATGTCTTCGAATAAGAAGAATCCCTAGTTTATAGCTGCCTATGGCTTCATGTGTAAGATGACTAAAAATATCTTCTTTGATAATGTCATCAAACACGCAAGCTTGCAAAAGTGTTAGCCAATTTTTCCTTCGTTTTCGACACTTTTGCACTCGTTTCGACTCCAGTATGGCCTGTCTCTAACTTCAACAAGATGGCAAACTATCACCATTGACTGAAAAAGTTGATTGATCCTGGCATTTTGGAGACCTATCAACTGTGATTCCATCCCCAACCTCAAACAGACGATCTGACATCGTTCAACTACGAATTTGACTTCTGGAAATTGTCACCGAGTGAAGGTTTGGATGCGGCTGTCAGAAAACACTGTCGAACACGAAAAATTTCTAATTCTAGAAAAGTTGGGCGCCGCTAGCCTCCAGGGGTGCCTAGTTTTTTATGCCTTAACCATTTTTTCTAAAACTTGCAACTTTTTCAACTTTTCGATTTCCCTGCGCGTTCCGGTGACAGGTGACCCCTGTTTGGCCGTCGATTTCTGTCTGCTGGGACAAAACTGAGCCTAATGATCTGGCAGAAAGGCAGGCCTGATGAAAACTGAGCTGACTGTACTCTCTGTCTGCCTTAGAAAACGCGCCAAACTGATTTACTGCGAATCTGACCGAACTGACGAAGGAGGATTTTCATTTTTCGGAAAAAAAACTCAAAAATAAACTGTGGAGAAACTAAGCGCCCCTAGCCTCCAGGGGTGCCTAAGATTCAATGCCTTAGAAATTTTTGGAAATTTCAAATTTTATTGTCGTTTCTCGATTTCCATGCTAACAGGTCTTGTTTGATCTTCGTTTTCAGTCGTCCGGATGACTACTGAGGTAGGACGGGGGATGATTTGAGTAGCTTGAACACATCTGTGATGAAATCCCAGCTTTTACCGACGTTTGACTGAGTTTGACCAAGTTTGACTACCTGGAAACAAGCTGACGAAGGCATTTTTGACGTTTCTCGAAAAAACGCGTAAAAAATTCTAAGACATGACAAGTTGGGCGCCCCCAACCTCCAGGGGTGCCTAGGATTTTGTGCCTTAGCCAATTTCTTGATTTTCAACCTTCGTTTGCAACTTGCTCCGCTTCGCATGCCGGCAGCTGCTTCCTGATGTTGATTTCGACGATTTCGTCAGTCAACTGCCACTGGATAGTGAATGAACTAGATAGCCTGGGCACATCTGATGTGATTTCCAACTTTTCAGGACCTGATGACCAAAATGACTGCTTTTATGCTCACCAGAACTGATCAACGGAAACATTTCTTGCATTTTCTTGAAAAATGCGAAAAAAATCTAACACTAGTCAAATTTGATGATTTTCAACTTTTTTCCTCACTCCGGATTGACCCTGCTCCGTTTTGCATTCTTCGTCGAATCAACAACTATTTGTCGGTTCTGCATCATCGGAACAACGTTGAAAACTTGAAAAAAAGCTCTGGCAGATGAACTTCCTCCATTGATGACTTCAAAGCTCATGCTTCGCCTTCTGAAAAAGCGGAATTGACCCAGTAGAGAAAACACGACCTTTTGTAGATTTCATCTGGACCACGCTGATCGTGAAGCAAAATCAGCCAATGAGAATCAGGCACGACACCTGAATCGGAGATTCTATTTTTAGAAAATTTTGCCAGCATCCGTATCTCAAGAAACCCAGAAAACCTAATTTGACGTCTATTTTTAGAAAAAAAAAATTGACTTTATGAAGAAATTTTCTAGACTTGCTCAAAATGCCTTAATGAAGCAAAAATTTTGATTGGATACAACACTATTCTATCATAGATCAATATATTGTTGTTGGATTCAAGGTCAGATTGTGCTTCATTGTTATTTTTATTTCATGCAAAGTGTTTATATAATGTCTATGTTGTTTATCTACAAATTTGAGATGTTTCTTGTGTACTTTCAATTCCCAACTGCATATTGAATTATCCCAAACACAAATACATTGAAATGCATTGGAAACAACAACAAAACAACAAACAGAAAAGTGTTTGACAAAATGCCTGCTCACTAGAAGGCAGATATATTTGGGAGTGTTGGAAAAAAAATTGTTCCAAACTAGGGTGGGACATTACACTTCCAAATCAGGCAAACGGAAAGCAACTGCACTTCTTGCTACTGCAAATTCTTCTCAACAGTGGATTCTTAACTTGGGTGCTTCACATCACATGAGTTATGTCAAAGAATAGTTTTCTTTGTTGGAGCCTTGTTCGGTGCCCCGCATTCTCATTGGAAATGACTCTCCTGTCGAAGTCACCAGGAAAGGTTCTGTTGATGCTGGCATTGATACATTTGAGGATGTCCTCTATGTGCCTAATATGTTAGCCAACCTTCTTTTCGTCTATCAGATTGCCCAGAATGGTAGAAAAGTTGAGTTCACTTCCGATTCTATACCCTCAGGAATCTTGAAGATAATGCACTTCTTGCAGTTGGTAAGGCTGATCATGAGTCTCGATTGTATGCTTTCTCACATTTTGTAACTTATTCATATTCTACTACTTTGCTCACCCATTCGGATTCTATGAACAAGCTATGGCATGAGCGGTTTGGCCATCTTAACTTCTGCTATCTCCAGCAGCTCAACAAGAAGGATATGGTCACAGGTCTTCCTAAGATTAGTGTCTCAGATGGAGTTTGTTCTGGTTGTGCCTTGGGAAAACATCCTGAGGACAAGTTCGACAAAGGGAAGGCTTGGAGGGCTTCAGAAGTCCTTGAACTGGTTCACAATGATGTGGTGGGTCCATTTCCATCCTTGTCTTTTAACAAGGCTCGCTACTTGCTCACCTTCATTGATGAATATTCAAGATACACCTGGATCTACTTTCTTCGGAAGAAAGGAGAACCTTTTGACAAATTCCAGGAGTTCAAGGCTCGTGCTGAGAAACAATCTGGAAAGGTTGTCAAGATTCTTTGCACTGACAATGGCAGAGAATATGTGCAACACCGCTTTGAACAATTTTGCACTCTTGAAGGGAAAGATCTTTAGCATACTATTGCCTATACACCTCAACAAAACGATGTGGTAGAGAGGAAAAATAGATCCCTGAAAGAGATGGTTGGCTGCATGATCCATGCACGCTGTTTACTGGCAATGTGATGTTTTAGACAAAACTTGGAGTAAACGGAAATATACAACAATACTATAAAGCGTATGATTCATACCAGAATTGCACAGAATAAAGCATTGTTTCCATTCATTGAATATATCAGTATTACACTACAATGTCACAATGCTGCCTCCCGATTACAAGTATCGACTCAATATATAACTTATGCCAAGGTTGGCTGAGATACCAACCATTGGCAATGACTCCACGACTATCCAACCACCGGGGTTAACCCGATAACACTCCTAAACTTAACTGTGTACAACATTAATTAATTCATGATTATTTACTTGGCCGACTACGACCGACTACAATTATGACCTACTACATCATCCCCCCACAAAATTAGACGTCTTCCAGATGATAGAAAACCATGAAGTATCAAGTGACATTAAGTATGCTCTGCCAAACTAACGACAATGCTAAAGATCCTGGAGGAAAAGCTGGAAGTAGGAGCTGAGTAAAAGTAGAACCAACACATTCAGAACACCTGCCAGTAGACCAACCAACCAAGGGACCCAATCTGATAGCACACTGAATGTTGCGAATATTGCACCCCATTGCTCACTGAATTAAGATAGTACTAGTTTGATGGAGGTTTGGGGGCAATGCCCCCAACGGGGTTGAGGGGCAGCGCCCCTCGCGGGCATTTGGGGGCAGCGCCCCCAACAGGGATCTGGGGGTAGTGCCCCCAGCGGGGTCAAGGGGCAGCGCCCCCGCCGCTAAGCCCAAAATAAGACTTTCAAAACCATTCGGACCTTCATGTCGCACATCATTTTTCTGAATGCTAGACTTAGTTTGTATGGCCTAAATTGTGGCAATTCTCTTTGTACGATGGCCAAATTAAATTCATACGGCAGATGCAACTTCCTTGTGCAAACGTACGGCCTCACTACACTGGAATTGTAGGGTATTCAGTTTCTTGTTATCTCCTTCCTCTTTTTCTCCTTCCTCTTTTTTCACTTTCCCCTTTTTCCAGTCGACGATTTTGAGATTTTTTTTTTTAAACTTTCACCGCCGGATGGGTCGTACGACCCAGTCGTACGTTTTTGATCGTATGACCCGGTCGTATATCGTACGGCGCCACCTTTTTTTTTTTAAATATTTTTTTCCAATTTCTCCCGACATTTTTTTTCGTCTTTTCCAATTTTTTCATCCATGTCAAACGAAATCGGATTTTTCTATTTTTCTCCGACGGGGTCCACATTCGATCTGCAACTCGGACTGTAGAACTTTCTTGTCGCGTAAATTGTCTCGTAATATTTCTCTGTGCCATATCCTCCAATTTAATTATTTCAACTTCATTATTCGGAGACATACCTTTATTGATTTTGTAATCGTCGACAAGGACCGGAACTGTTGTCTTTCTTGGAACCAGAATTGTTGTTTTTCGGAAGCCGCATACTACGTTCGGCAAACTGTCTAACTTTTTAACATCATTTTTTCTCTGTTGCTTTTCACCGATCGCCAAAAAATTGCAAGTTGGCGGAATTACTCTATAGTCCTTATTCCTTCTATATGGTCTCTTTCTGTCCGGTGTTTTCAATACTAGGTTCCCATAGTTCTATCACCCCAATTCCCCATGCTTACCAATGGCTCTTCATACCTGATCCCCTTGTCTGGTTCAAATTTATATGCAAGTGTATCATCTATCTTGGCATCACCCTCTATATATTCTTTATGTGCCTTTTCTGGTCAACTTGCCTCTTCTGGTCGACCTCCCTCCCCTGGTCGACTTGTCTCTGCCACTAGTTGCTCTGGTGTACTGTCTTTTATAGCCTCTTCTTGCTTATACTCTTCATATGCTTTTGGAAAAGCGTTACTTACTTCCTCTTGATTATTACTTTCCTCCCCTTTGTCACTCTTTACCAGTTCCTTCTTGCCAAGTGGTCGAGTGTCTGCCAATCCATCAAGTGCACTCGGCCCAATGTTGCCGAGTGTTTCACTAGTCACCCGAGAGCATTCGCCACTTTCTCTTATTGAAATCATGTTACACTCCTGCTGGAAGAATTCATAGTCTTCCATCTGCCAATGAAATAACCCATTCAGTGAATTTGTCTCATCCTCTGAGCATTCATGGAAGTCGAGAATGGCTTCCTTGTTTGGTTCTATGGTTCCTCTTTCTCCCTCCATTCCGCATCCTTCCTCACCTTCTGAATCTGATGATGCCAATTCTTCGCTCACTATTTGATTTATCAAATCAATCACATACTTTCTTCTATTGCTTTCTATGGAGAGTGTGTTTCTTTTCCAATTATGATCCGCTCTAGGTGCCACCAACCATCCTCTTCCGAGCAATGCATCGTACCCTCTCTTATGTATCGGGATGACTACGAAGTTTAGCAAGAACGGTTGTGTCCCGATCATCACCTTCTGCGCCATCAATGTTTCCAACGGCTTGATACCATGTTGGTCGGCGCCCACCAATTGGAATGTCGGTGGCCAGAGTGTAGGTTTCTCGAGACTCTTCCATGTGTCTTCGGGTAGTACGTTGACTGCTGCTCCCCCGTCGATGATCGTGTTTAGGATTTTCCCTCCAATCTCCATTTGTACGATTGCTGGCTTTTTCCCAATGTTTACCGACAGTAACATTGGGTCGATGACTTGGTCACCTTGCGGTGGAGGCTCTACTATTAATTCCTTCCTTCGACCTTCCTGTCGTTGTCGTTGATCATTACCGACTACGTTTGTGATTGCCATTTTGAGTTGTGGCATAGTTTGGAGAAGGTCCGTCACCTTGATAGGTATGGTGGTTTGCAGTATCTATCAGACAATATTGTTCTCCGCCTCTGATCGCCAAGAGGTACTTGGAATATCCAGAGTGGTCTTCTCTTCCTTCGTCATCGCCCGCTCCACTTCTGCTTTTGCTTCTTTCATTCTTTGCTTTTCTGTACATGGATCTGGGTAGACAGCCTTCTTTGCCTGGGCTTTGGTGGTGACCGCTAGTACCTCTTGGTTTTGTTCTTCCACATTCAGCATGTTGATGCCTTTCTGCTTTGGGCAGTCATCGTCTTCATGATCACCTGGTCCACACCATTTGCACAGTCTTCCCCCCAAACCTTGACCATTTTGGCATTCCCTAGCGAAGTGGCCCCATTCATTGCACTTCCGGCATTGTATCATGGGTCTCCCCTTACTGTCGTATTGTATTCTGTTTCTCGGACTTCTATTGCTTTCGTAACCTCCAGGGGATGCATGGCTATTGTATTGGGGCTTTGGTGGTGTGTTCGGCGGTGTTGACGGTTCTCCTTGAGTGAAGAGTACTTGCGTACCCCTTGCTTTCAGATTGTATGGGCATTCCTTGATGGAATGTCCCATTACTTGGTAGATATCACAATCTCCATTGCAGTAAGTGCACAACTCTCGGCCCTCTTTCGTTGTTTCTTTGTCAGCTTTGAATTCTTTCATCATGCATAACATATCTCTTCTTGATGCTTGGATGGTTTTTGATTCCCCATCGCTGCTGTCGTCGGTACTCTCCTCATCATCGATCTTCTTTCCTCGGGAGGATGTCTTATTTTCACTTTCTATATCCATCGCCCGATTGTATGCTTCAGCGTACGATGACAGAGGTACAACTTTCATTTTCTTCCTCAATGATGGGACTAGTCCTTCGATGAACCATCTCTTTTTCAGTCCGTCGGCTGGTTGAGTCTCTAGTTTCCCCAACAACTCGAGTCGGCGATTATACGCTCACATTCTCATGATTTCCTTGTTTAGTGTTGTACATCTCTGCTACAATTTCATTGTCATCTCTCAACAGTTTGAATTCATTCTAGAATGCCTTCTTCAATTCTTTCCATGAGGCTTTATGTGCTACTTCCAAATCTGTGTACCAGTCTATAGCACTATCTCTCAGTGTCGCTGGAAATGCTTTCAACCAATAGTCTACATCATCTTGCCCATTGGCTATCCAAATCGTCTCGCACGTCTTGCAATGTCGTACTGGATCTTCTGACCCGTTTCCCATAAACTTTGGCAACTTTTGCCTCTCGCTTGCCGATGGAGTCACCATCTTTCTCCCGGAATGCCCTCTCTGTGTCTTCGACCTGATTGGACTGGTTCTACTGTGTCATTCCGGTGTCTTCCTTACACTCTTGGCCACGTACGGTTCCTTCCCACGTCCGTTCTTAGCGTCCTCTACACTTCGAGTCTCCTCGGGTTCGTTCTAGTACTCCCTCTGCCTTGGGGTCTTAGGCTCAGATCTTCCAACTCTCGGCCCTTTGTCGTCCAATATGGATAACTCTCCGATGTGGCGTATGCTGTTTTCAATTTCTTCTGTCAATTCATTTTCATACCCTTTTTCTTTATTTGTCAGCAGTGTCTTGAAAATTACTTTGTCGGTTTCGTCGACGAGATTTTGGTGTAACTTGGTATCTTGATTTATTTCATGATGATGTTCATTGGCTTCTTCGACAATGTGTCTCCGTCTTTTCCTTCGTTCTTCTTGTTCCTTTAATCTCAATGATCTTCGTGTTCTTTCCTCTCGTGTTTCTTGCCCACTTGGTACTCGGTTCTAATCCTTATGGAGTTGTATGGGTATGAATCACTGCTATTGGTACGATCATTGGTTGTGCGGCACTCGACAACTGGTGTCGCGCTCTTCCTTTTCTTGTTTCATTCGCTCTTCATATCTCTGCAGAATTTGTTGTCGTCTTTGCTCTCTATCCCTTTCCTCTCGGAGATCTTGCAGAATCAATAAATTTCTTGCCAGCAACCTCAGAATACAATCCAGAAGACGGCTCACGTCAAAATTAACTTTGAGATTTTCTTCAATGATTTCCTCCGAAATGTCCATCCGGATGGCTTCGTTTTTGATATGTTGTCTTAGTGATAAATCCCACAGGAAGACAAGATCCTGTGTCAAATTGTCTTCCCGATCGTTCGGTTCTCGTTCGTTGTCCCTTTCCTCCCGTATTCTTTGTATTCTTTCTTCTGTTCTTTCTACTTGGTATTTGGTATATGTTTCTTCTTCTGATTGGACCAGTCGACCCATTATGCCGCCATCTTCATTGTGTTTTCTTCGACCCCTAGTACATCTGACGGTCTGCTCGTCCTGACGACACCACTTGTCCGATGGTCTCTGACGACTCAACTTGTCATCGACTGACGATGGTCTCCGACGACTCAACTTGTCATCCACTAATAATTCCTCTTGTCATCCACTGACGACTCCTCTTGTCATTGGCTTGTTACCCTTGACCCGTTTTCGAACAGGCAATGGCACCAAATGTTTACTGGCAATGTGATGTTTCAGACAAAACTTGGAGTAAACGGAAATATACAGCAATACCAGAATTGCACAAAATAAAGCATTGTTTCCATTCACTGAATATATCAGTATTACACTACAATGTCACAATGTTGCCTCCTGATTACAAGTATCGACTCAATATATAACTTATGCCAAGGTTGGTTGAGATACCAACTATTGGCAACGACTCCACAACTATCCAACCATCGGGGTTAACCTGATAACACTCCTAAACTTAACTGTGCACAACATTAATTAATTCATGATTATTTACTTGGCCAACTACAATTATGACCTACTACACACGCTCCCTTACACCTAAGTATTGGGTAGAAGCTATCAACTGTGATGCTCACATCCAGAACAGAGTTCCGCATAAGGCATTGAAGGGCATCACTCCCTTTGAAGCCTGGTGTGGCAAGAAACCTATTGTGTGGCACTTCAGAGTTTTTGGCTCCCCATCATGGGCTCACATTCCTTCAAAGAAGCGCAAGGCTTTGGAACCTCAGAGTCGACCTTGTATCTTTGTTGGTTACCTGGATGGTGTAGAAGGATATCGACTTTTGGATCCTGAGACACATGAGCTCTTCATTGAGCAAAGTGTGCAATTCGAGGAAAGCTCTCCTAGCTCATCCTCTCTTCTCCCTTCCTCCACAACAGATTCAAATAGTGACTCGAAGAATTTTCCTCCAGCAGCCTCTACTCGCCAAGTTGATCATGAGGCTTCATCTTCCTCTTCACAGAGTTCAAATTCTGAGGATAAGGATTATCCTCTTTCATCTACTCACATGCCTCGCTAGGCTCGTCAGACACTTGATTCTACAGGCACTCTTGTTGGGGATCCTTCAAATACACGGAGGACTCAGTCACAGCATCAGGATATTCTGCATTCCTACATTGCCACAGCTTCAGATCCATAGTCATTTCATGAAGCATTAGGTATTGCTGAGTGGGATTTAGCAATGGAGGAAGAGTACAACTCATTGATTCGGAACAAAACTTAGGAGCTTGTTCCACTTCCTTAGGGAAGAAAACTGGTTCAATGTAAGTGGATCTATCGGACCAAATCTGCAACGGATGGATCAGTTGACAAGTTCAAAGCACGGCTTGTGGCCAAAGGTTTCTCTTAGGTTCCTGCTATTGATTACACTAAGACCTTTGCCCCCGTCGCGAAAATGAACTCCATTCGCCTTCTACTTGATATTGTTGCAACTCAAGGTTGGGTTGTACATCAGATGGATGTGAAGAGCGCATTTCTCCACGGGGTTCTACATGAGGAGATTTACATGCAACAGCCACAGGGATTTTTTCAGGATTCTTCATTGGTTTGCAAGTTGCAAAAGTCTCTCTATGGCCTCAAATAGGCCCCACGGGCTTGGAATGCCAAGATGGACTCCTTTCTTCTCTTAGTTGGGTTCTCCAGATGCCACTCAAATCCTAATGTCTATATCTTGAGACAGGAGGATGCTCTTCTTTTCTTGGCTCTCTATGTTGATGACTTGATTGTCACTAGAAGCACTTCATCCATCATTGCGAGCGTCAAGACTGCTTTGCACGATAGGTTTGCCATGACTGACTTGGGTCGCTTACACTATTTTCCCGGGATTGAGATTACTCAGACCTCTTATGGGATCACTCTTGCGCAGCCCAAGTATGCTCTTGATCTTTTGGCTCATTGTAAGCCTGCACTAACTCCCTTTCTGTCAGGAGTCAAGCTGGAGGTGAAGTGTTCCACACCACTGGTTGATGCCATTTTGTATCGTCAGCTTGTTGGTAGCCTCATCTACCTGACTCATAATTGCCCCAACATTTCATTTGCAGCTGGCATTGCTTCGCATTTCATGACAGAGCCACATGAGCTTCATTGGAAGGTTGCCAAACGCATCTTGCACTACATACAAGGCACTCACCGGTACGGGATTCACTGTGCAGCAAGCACAAGTTCAAACTTGGTTGGATACACAGATTCTGATTGGGTTGGTGATCTTGATGATCGCAAGTCCACATTTGGCTACAATTTTCACCTTGGTTCTGGTCCCATTTGTTGGCAGCGCAAGAAGCAACATGCCATTGCTCTTTCTTCGACTGAGGTTGAGTATCGAGGGGCTATCAATGCCACCACTGAGGCTATTTGTCTTCAGAATATCCTCACTGAACTTGGCATCACTTTTCAGAAGCCATCAGTCATCTACTGTGACAACCAAAGCGCCATCTAGGTCTCAAAGAAACCAGCTCATCATCAGCGGACCAAACACATCAAGATCCACATGCATTTTCTCAGGGCACTGATTTAGGAGCAGGTCATCGATTTGCAGTACTATCCTACATCAGAGCAGGTCGCAGATATCTTCACCAAACCCTTCACTGAGAACAAGTATGTCCATCTTCGGTCTCTCTTGGGGGTGCGAGACATTTCTTCTAGGGGGGTCACTTAGCCCTTCTTGCTTCATCCTCTCATGGGGGGAGTTTTTTCCCACTGGGTTTTCTCCTTCCTTTTCTGTTTGAGGGGATCTTTTGTACATGGGTACCTCATCAGGCCTCGTTGTCGGGACCCATCTTTGCATCTTTGTTTACATTTCCCCCTAAGTTGCACTTAAGGGGGGGTGTTAGCGTGGATAGGGTTCTTTAGCTTTCTAGTTCTTTCTTAGCTAGTTCTCTGCTTAGCTCTCTTCACACTAGGGTAAGTTTACTTCGGGATTTTTTCACTTTAACCCACATTGATAGTGTATTTAGTCTCTTGGGTGGAATATCCTATATATACCCACCTCTTGCTTGCATATGGGCATCTCATTTTCATTGTATGCTTTGCATTCTTTTGAGTTGAATACAGTTTATTTGGCTCACAACTAATTTTTGTTTTTCTTTCCTTCATTCATTCGCATTCTTGGGTGGTTTTAGAGCCAAATCTTACAGTACAAAGTGATGACTTCAAGTTGTTTTTAGTAGTGGGCCATAAAAGTGACATGAAAATAGGGGTTAAAAGTATTATCAAATTAAAAAATTAAAAAAAGTCACTTTATTTTATTATTGAAGGGGAAAAGTGAAAATAAAAGAGAATATTTTGTTGCCCTAAAAGTGCCTATAAAAGAAGGAATTTAGAATAGAAAGAGGCTATTGCTCGATTTGAAAAAACTCCTATTTCAAAGATTGAACTCTGCTCAGTTTCTTCTACTTGCGACAAAAACCCTTTGGCAAAGAATGTTTTCGAGGACGAAAACCCTCCTAGCCATTTAAGTGATTCCATTCAAGGGTCACCTTTGGTGCTGAATGTTCCCAGTTGCAGTTGTTCAAATTTCCAAATTATTCTAGTGTGATTAGGTGCTCAGTTTGCAAAGTGTGTTTCAATTTTTAGTGGTGTTATTTTTAGTTTACTTGTGTGAATTTTTGGTGTGTTTCAGATTTTTCCAAGAGTGTGTTCCAATTAATATTTTGGTGTGAAGTTGTGCCCAGATTTGAGAAAAATGGAAGAAAATCATTTGCTTGCCAATATAATCATATTCTTTTTTGTGAAGTGGAAATACAGACCTGTTGTTTTAGGTTGTACCAGTACAAATTGAAGCAAGTGGTACACTTGTACCTAGTTGTACTATCTCTATTTCAAGTGGTACATCATCTTTGGAGGGGGCAATTTAAGTCTGAAAGTTGCTATAGATGATTGACATCATTTAACAACCTATAAATTTGTTGTACAGTTTATACCAGCAACTATTCATTTCCAGATTTGAACCACTTAAATTTGATAAGTATTTTGGGTGTTGTACAACAGTGTTCCCCAGGGATGCGTCCCCCTGGGATTTCTATCGCACCCTAAATGTGGAACGGCTCGGGGACGCGGAGACGGGGACAGAATGCCCCTTCGTCATCCCTCTTCAAATATGTAAAATAGGGACATCCCAAGGATGCCCCGTTTGCAGAGGGAACATCCCCTGGGAACGTCCCTTGAATCGGGATGTCTGTACGCTCTGCAACACTCCCCCACAAACATAAACTTGTTGGTTGAAGCTCCAAAAAATCCTTTCTTACTGTAAACAGTTCTTTCTAATTATTTCCGCTCTATCGTCGGATTGAATCTGCAAGGCCCCATGCGCGGTTTCATCAAAACCATTATACTCTGCTCAAATGCCATTTTCTCCTCTTCAAAACCGCTTTCCAAAACGCGGGCAACATTGTCGTTGGAAGATCTCAATTTCCTCTACAGCTCACCAGGGCAAAGAGTGTTGCGGCATTGCAGGCGATTTTGCTAAGCAGTATTTTGCTCCATAGTGGTTTCGAATCCTATGGAAGCATTTCATCTGAATCTGAAAAAGAGCGGCTCATCTCCACTAGCATTTATGCATTCAAACTCGACCGCACAAATAGACCAAATTTATTATTTATATTTATAATATTATAATATATTATAAATTTATAACACCAAATTTTATATATAATTTTAATATTTAATATTTATATATTATAAATATTAATATATTTATTATTAGTATTATAATACCAAATTTTATATATAATAGAATAATATTAATATTAATATTTATAATTATAATATTATAATATATTATAAATATTAACATGTTTATTATTAATTTATTATTTAATATTTATATTAATATATTATAACACCAAATTAATATTTATATTAATATATATGTTTATTATTTAATATTTATATTAATATATATGTTTATTATTTTATATATATATCCGTCCCCATGTCATCCCCTTGCCGTCCCCAAAATTTTAAAAAAAAATTGCCGTCCCCAGAAACCCATCCCCCCGCCCTGGAAACCTGGAGAAACTGTCATGTCCCACATCAAATTGATTATCTCATTCCAATTAAAGATTGGAATGATAAGGTTATCTACATCAAGACCGTTGAGGCAGCACTATTGATTGTCTTGCATTATCATGACTAACATAGAAGCCTGACATATTCTAATAGAAACCATCGATGGAGGGTGGATCAGCACATATATAGATATCGTCATACATTGCCAAGGAAAGTATACTATTATCAAGGCCAGTCGCTGCTGTCATTTGAAGGCAAATCGTCATACATAATAATCGCCATAGGATCAACTTCAGCGAATGATAATGACAAGCCATTACATCTGCTACATTGTTTAATAAATCTTAAGTGAAGAAGTGATTGATCTAAGGCTAAGGGCGCCAATCAAATGAACAAGACAAATCATGAGATTTCATCCTACGTGGCATTCAAATCAACCACATAAGACAAAAAAGATAAGACAATAACCAATTGGCGATCCCTTGACTAATCCAAGCCTTAGCAAATGCGATAAAAAAAAAGACACGAATCATGAGAAGCGACTCTTTGAAAGTTGTGACCGGTGACTCCCTATAAGAGGAGGTTCATGAGAAAGTCCAAGGGATCACACGGCATCTCATCTCATAGCAGTCGCAGCAGTCTAATCATCATCCATCAAACAACATTCATCCATATCATCCAATTGAATCAAAGCAAGCTCTCATATATATACAGATCCACTAATATAAACCAGTATATTATAATTCTGTAACAGCAAATCGTGTCTTCCATCAACGATCCATTGATACAAGTATTAGATCAGCACAAGGTATTACTAAGAGCAATCAATCATACAGGGTATGTGCCTTATAAAGTAATATGTCTCATAATCATTAGACTATGAATGTTCTATCTAAGTCGATCATGATAGCATTATCATAATAGAATGAAAATATTAGAATAAAAATGTTTATCATAATAGAATGAGAATATTTATATCATAATAGAATGAGAATATTCATAACATAATGAAATGAGAATGTATATAACATAATAAAAATGAGGATGTTTAGAATCAAGGAAGGACAAGGTCCGAGCCTCCAAGAAAGAATAATGTATGATGCGAAGTAGTATGGCAATCCATCACATGAGATGGTACAATGATAAGTTCCTCACCATTAATCTATCTACCACCCTACGAGTATGGGAGTGAATTAGGGAAGGGCAGTTAGGATCTAGCACCTAGGTGACTCTCAAGTGGGTGAAGTATCGCCGGGTGTATAGCGTGAAGCCCCTTGAGCCAAGAGGTGAAGTATCGCCGGGTGTAGCGTGAAGCCCCTTGAGCCAAGAGGTGAAGTATCGCCGGGTGTAGCGTGAAGCCCTTGGGCCTATGGTTGTGTAGACCTAATAATTATTAGAATGGCTTAACGGTAGGTGACTCAAGTGAGTGAAGTATCGCCAGGTGCACAACGTAAAGCCCCTTGAGCCAAGTGGTGAAGAATTGTCAGGTGTAGCAATGAAACCCTTGGGCCTATGGCAGTGGGTCTTGTTATACCAGCGCCCTAACGTACCCGTCTCATATGGGGTGAGTGAAGTAGAGAAGATTAACGATCAGGTTCATGGATGACTCTCCTGAGGCATATCATGGAATCTCTATATGATAGAAATGAGAAAATGTGAAATGCATATATGTTAATGAGCTTTGATATTGATTATGATTATGTGGTTACTAACCCTAATTGCAATATTATGATGTTATAAGGATTTATCGGTTACTAATGTTCTCTTCAAGAAGTTAAATTGTGTGCAAGGTAAAGAAATTTTTTGCTTCCTAAAAGGGGACATTACAGAAACACTTTGTACAATTGCCTTTGGGGTTGTACAATCAGTTTCAAGGGTATAACAAAGAGGAAGGTCCATACAAATTGAGTTTCAATCATTTGGGGGCAATTGCAGCCTTTAGAATCAACATGATTTCAATTCCTTCAAATTTCTTGGACTATTGTCCCAAGTAGGATGTTAGTGTTTCTCATTGATGCATTTTTCTAAACTAACCTATAACAAAAAAACCATAGTCTTGAACATAAAATAAACTTCAATACATGTAAATGCAAGAAGAATTATTAATATGTAAGATGCTAGGTCCTAACACACACAAGATAAATAGAATGCTAAGAAAGATACTGAAGATCATTCCTCAAACACGGCACACAGAAAGCAATGACTATGCCCCCAATCCGTACTGCATCGCAACATACCAAGATTATAGATAAATCAAGGTAGTTTTGAATAAGTATTGGAAAAGGAACAAAAGATAAACCATAACACAAATTGACTGACTTACAAAGTAAACATACAGCCAACATATTCTCTTGCCAAAGAGGTTGCTCAGGATAGATTGGATAGGAAAGATAACAACCTTATCGTAGGAACTCTGTGTCCGTTAAAGGGGGCTATCTACCTAAAAAGACAATGTCTCACTTGCAGGAAATGCCACATGTTGCAGGAGACGCGTGTGTTGGTCTCGACAATGGAACACTTCGAAGAAGACAAGCTTGTTGATCTAGGGCTTGGTTAAGCGGTACTTAGCTGATGTTGGCAATCGCTATGCAGGACAGTAGATGACTCTGGAAGAAAGCCTCTTTGCTTCAAGTTTGTTAAGGACTTTTGCTTTGAAAGGATGCGCTAGCTTGCTGCTTGAGTTAGTCAAGTCGAGGCGAACTGGATTTTGACAAACGAAAGACTAGAAGGGTGAAGTGCTAATGGATTGAAACGGGTGGAGAATGATGGATCGTGTGCCTGAGTACTAGATACATCCTGCGTATTCCAGACTGCCTACATACCCTGTATCCACGGGATCAAGGCACACTTACGATGGAAAATGAACGTGATAAATATGTAGTTCTGGATAGAGTGATGAATGGGTCAAGAGGGAAGGGGGAGATCTTATGTACCTGAGTACTGGAAATGTCCTCCATATTCCAGACTGCCTACATACCCATATCCATGGGAGCAAGGTACCCTAAGATTGAGAAGAGATGATATGTAGTTCTGGTTATTGTGATGATGTAGAACAAGTGTTGAGAAGATAACCACCTTATCGCAGGAGCGAAGTGTCCGTTAAAGGGTGTTACCTGTGGAAATGAGACAAGATTGAAGTATGCGCTGCGAACCACGAACAAGGAACCAATCCTAGACCGACACTAAGGAAAGAGTTGCCCCCATTCTGGTAGAGGAAACTGTAGGGGTGACCGCCGAAGAAGACACAGAAAGACTTGACCTAGAATCAGACAGTGTTAACTGTAGACACAGATCAAGCCGTGGGATGACGATGATGGACATTGACAAATTTCCAAGCTATACTAGATATGGGTATGTAGGCAGTCTGGAATACGAAGGACGTTTCCAGTACTCAGGTACATAAGATCACCTCTTCTCCGCTCTTTTCCCACATCATCACATCAACCAGAACTACATACTTTCATCTTCGCAATCTTAAAGTACCTTGATCCCATGGATATGGGTATGTAGGCAGTCTAGAATACGAAGGACGTTTCCAGTACTCAGGTACATAAGATCACCTCTTCTCCGCTCTTTTCCCACATCATCACATCAACCAGAACTACATACTTTCATCTTCGCAATCTTAAAGTACCTTGATCCCATGGATATGGGTATGTAGGCAGTCTGGAATACGAAGGACGTTTCCAGTACTCAGGTACATAAGATCACCTCTTCTCCGCTCTTTTCCCACATCATCACACTACCCAGAACTACATATTATCTCTTCTCAATCTTAAGGTACCTTGATCCCATGGATATGGGTATGTAGGTAGTCTGGAATACGAAGGAAGTATCCAGTACTCAGATACATAAGATCCCCTCCTTTCACCTTGACCCATTTCATCACTCTATCCAGAACTACATAGTTATCACGTTCACCTTCCATCGTAAGTGTGCCTTGATCCCGTGGACACAGGGTATGTAGGCAGTCTGGAATACGAAGGATGTATCCAGTACTCAGGCACACACGATCCATCATTCTCCACCCGTCCCAATCCATTTGCATTCCATCCTTCTAGTCTTCCATTTGCCAAAATCCATTCACCTCGACTTGACTAACTCAAGCAGCAAGCTAGCACACCCGTTCCAAGCAATAGTCCTTCGCAAACCTGAAGCAAAGCAGCTTTCTTCCAGAGTCATCTACTGTCCTGCATACCGATTGCCAACATCAGCTAAGTACCGCTTAACCAAGCCCTAGATCCACAAGCTTGTCTTCTGCGAAGTGTTCCATTGTTGAGACCAACACACGCGTCTCCTGCGACATGTGGCATTTCCGGCAGCAAGACATTGTCTTTTTAGGTAGATAGCCCCCTTTAACGGACACAGAGCTCCTACGATAAGGCTGTTATCTTTCCTATCCAATCTATCCTGAGCAACCTCTTTGGCAAGAGAATATGTTGGCTGTATGTTTACTTTGTAAGTCAGTCAATTTGTTTTATGGTTTATCTTTTTGTTCCTTTTCCCATACCTATTCAAAGCTACCTTGATTTATCTATAATCTTGGTTTGTTGCGATGCAGTATGGATTGGGGGCATAGTCATTGCTTTCTGTGTGCCGTGTTTGAGGAATGATCTTCAGTATCTTTCTTAGCATTCTATTTATCTTGTGTGTGTTAGGACCTAGCATCTTACATATTAATAATTCTTCTTGCATTTACATGTATTGAAGTTTATTTTATGTTCAAGACTATGGCTCATTCACATGTTCCAACAAGGTTATATTATGTCTAAGGGGATCTAAGTTCAAACCGCTTGCTTGCAGAGTCAACGTCCACGCACTCGGGTATTACTGCACCTTGGTCTTTTATACCTTGGTGGCAAACTATCCACGTGCTATATCAAAAATAAGGATTGCTCTTTATAAACAAATGTGAAACCATTGCAACAAGCTCATCCATTTACACCATCCATTTTTCCATGGCCTTATATAGTTTTCTAGCAAAGATCAATCAACAGTCTTTCTCTTATGTTCTCTCCTATCTCCTTTCTTCTATCTATCATCAACCCAACCTCGCCTATCTCCAACAAATCTTCTAGTCGAGTGTCAACACAGTTCTTCTGTCGCTTCCCTATCTTTCCTCTCGAGGGGGCACCCTACGCCAGCTACGCTGGGGCAACTAGCTACACTGGGGCATCAAAAATTATATTACATCTTCAACAATTGTTTTCTTTGACGCAACGCTACATGCTGCATTGCATCAAAGAGGGGCAAAATGTAGACACCCTAAAATGACCGTGTCATCAAATCACTTGCATTTCGTTATCTGTCTCATCACCTGCATTTCAACGTTAATTAAATAATCTAATTATTTAATTAATTTCACCAAATTCTTCTAAATCACAAAATTGCGACATTAATTAAATAAATCCTCATTATTTAATTAATTAAATTAAATTCCTCTATATTCTTCCACAATTAAATAATTTTAATTATTTAATTTAATTATTGTCCTCTTTCCAAAAATCAAATCCACATTAATTAAATATATCCAATTATTTAATTAATTCAACAAATTCCCTCTTATCTAAAATTAAATAATTCTTAATTATTTAATTAAATCAAAATCATTCTTCCAAAATCATGCACAACAATTAAATAAATTTATTTATTTAATTTGCTTTTAAATCTTCTAAATTAAATAATTCCAATTATTTAATTACTTCTTCCAAAATATCTTCTCTAAATTTAAATAAATCAATTATTTATTTAAATTGCTTTTTCTTCTAATTTGAGTTATCTTTAAAATAACTCAAGCTTTCTTGCTCATCAATTAAATATTTCTATATTTAATAAAGCAAAATATCTTCTTTTCTCATGCAAATCTCTTCTTCTTGTTTTAAATCACTTAACTGATTGCTTTATTCTTTTAATTGATTTATCTCTTCAGTTAACTTATTCTTCTATTCTTGATAACTCCTCTCATGCAAAAGAAAGCAAGACACATGTCTTCTTCTCATTCGTTGCACGTTCCTCAACTGTTCTCCTCCATTGATTCT
Organism: Cunninghamia lanceolata; assembly: GCA_027924645.1. Classification (NCBI taxonomy): domain Eukaryota; kingdom Viridiplantae; phylum Streptophyta; class Pinopsida; order Cupressales; family Cupressaceae; genus Cunninghamia; species Cunninghamia lanceolata. The sequence continues at coordinate 421,042 of BSBN01001269.1, read as the reverse complement.
TCTGAATTATCTAGACCGTTGATCGATTTTCCTTGAAATCTATATAAACCCCCCTCATCTCCTTCATTATCTCTCTCTTCGATCGTATTCTCAGGCATATTTAACAGCGCTTCGAGCATACACAACGCGTCGATTGAGCAACCTTACGATCATTTGACATTGATCTCTTGAGCACACTACTTGCTTGTTGCAGCTATGGCTTCGCAATTCCATTGAGCAATCCACATTCAATCCAAAGGAAACAACACAGATTTCGGTAAAAGTCTTTATTTCATTGAGTGTTTGTTATGGCTTTTATTTAAATTCGTTTCCTTTATGTTATTGGTTTTTTTGGTTTTTATTAGTTTAGAATAGATCGATCTCAATCCATCTTCTCCAATCCATTTTCTAGATATGTGTTGCTATTAGAGTTTCAGAATCACTTATCCAATAGTTTCAGTTTTATGTTTACTTGTAAATCTGGATGGTATTACTATCAGATAGCATTGCATTTGATATTGTAAGAATCTTGGATGGTTTATTGCCAGATTCCTTTTGTATTGCATTTCATTTCCAACTCCTTTTGGCATTGATTAGGTCTACGGTTTTTATCGGCCAATTTGGCTTGATCCGACCTTCTTGTTATCTCTCAATGGCTTTGAGCATATCTGCATACTTGTCCACCGAAATAGTGTTGATCTAGTCTGCTAGGCCACCTATATGCTCTAGTCGGCCATGCCGCCTATTTACCTTTCCAGTATTGCATTAATCTATATAGTGTTTCCAAACACCTTATGCTCTCACCTTGTCCACATTAAGACTTGGGTGATCAAAAAGTGCTAGGGCTTGCATTTGCATCATTCAAATATTGTTAAAAAAAATTAAAAATTAGTTGGGGATATTACAATGGTATCAAAGCTGATAATCTTGTCAACCTGTTCAAAAGCTAATCCTTTGTTTCAGAGTTCTTCACATGCGTCCCAATGACAGAGAGTACAAATATTATCAAAGAGAAATAAGGAGAGTTCAATCTCCTGATCCATTTAATACAAAGGCAAAGATTCCAATTCTAGAGTTTGAGGTAGAGGATTTTGATATGGCTGACAGAGAGAGAGAGAGAGAACTAATGAGGGGGAAAGAATTGATTTGCAACTCGGTGCCATTATCCAAGGTCAACAACAGTTGACAAATTTGTTAACTCAGATGTTGCAGAATTTTCAAAACATGAATACTTTTAGAGCAAATCAGAATCAAAATGGTGAAGGAAGTATGTTAAGAAATCATAATAATAACCACACCAAAACGATGATCAGTTCTGCAGCTCAACCTCTCCAACCCAAGTTTCTAACTAGGAAAGAGGCCCCTGAGGGTGGAGAAAAGCAACGAAATCAACATCATGATAATTTCCTTAATTATTTGCATGAGTACCAATCTATGGGAAATGAGTTTCATTCAGCCATGTCTTTGTAAGATTTCTATAACCTTGTGATGTCCCTATTTCTGTGATGGTCATAGTTGATATGGCTATCATATTCCAAGGGAATAATTGGCTGAAACAAGAAATTAAGTGACTTAAGTGGTTCTATTTTTAAGTTAACTTTATAAAGTGTTCTAATTTTGAATTACTTTATAAAAGTATTTTATAAAAGTCACTTAAGTGGGTCCAAAAGCATTTTATGTCATAAAGTGACATTGTGTACACAAAAACAATTATTTAATAAAGTTCTAGTGTGATCGTGTATATAAAAACCATAGTTCCATGAAGTTTCGGGGACGGCAGGGGACGCGTTTCGGGTTCGGGGACGGGGGGGGCCTAAATTTGGGGACGGCGGCGGGGGGGCGGCGGGGGAGCGGCGTGCTGAAATACATATAATACTTGAAAAATTAGTTATAAAAAGATGTATAATTGTAGAAGCCTAAGGAATAAGTAAAGTTTAGAGTTTAAACACATTGCCATGATTTCATTGAACTAGTGAACATTGAAACAATGTGAGACATTGGAATGAGAACTAGATGTTTCATAATTTGAATTTCATAATCATTGTTCATAATTACAATCAAATTTCAACAATGTTCAAAATATTGAAATAGTAAATACTAAATACTAAATAGTAATGCCAAAATGGTTAATGGATTGGTGCCACCAATGATCTAATCATCCCCAAGCTCCATGTCGATCTCGTCATCACTGGAACTGCTCGACCCCAAATGCTCAAGCTCATCTAAACCAATACCAACCAGCCCTGTCTGTGTAGCATCCTCATCTATCTGTGATGGCTCTTCTAGCTCTACATCCCATCTGGCTGCTGGACTCTCCCTGTATGTAGTTGTGGTGCGGTCAATGAGACGCAAGGAACTATGTACAGCCACAAGCTTCTCTGCCCTCCTAGAAGTAAGCCTGTTCCTCTTAACAGAGTGGATGAAGCTATAAGTAGACCAGTTCCTCTCAACAGCAGAAGAACTAGAAACCTGGGACAGCAAACGAATGGCTAGAATAGTAATCAAAGATCTAGGCCCATGCATAGTCCACCACAACTTGGGGTCCTCCTGTGACATAGTCTCCAAATCTATCTGGGCTGCCTCTGAATATCCCCAAAGAATGGCAAATTTTGACCACTCAGTACGAAGCAAGCTGGCCTCTGCAGAATCATACATTTTGTCAATGGCCTTCATGAACCCTTCCTTCACCTCAGCATCCTGTATAGGTGTGATTCTACCGGGCCTAGGTATGTACCACTTTGGGTTCAATGCATAGGCAGCCATGTGTAAGGGAGTGTTGAGCTTCTCTCATCTACGTTGAATGATTGGATGAATATGCTTGGTGTAGAATTGCATTGTGGGGTCCTTCTCTCGCACAATAGTCTTCATTTGATCAAGCATGGAATCAATGCACTCATATACCTCTCCAAGGGAAGGTGCATTAGAATCCCCAAATCTAATAACTGTGAAGACTGGCTGAATGATGGAGACAATATATTTGACATCAGCCCAAAAGACATCATTCGTCACCACCTCCTTAACCCTCAATCCCTTCTGTGTCTTTGACTCAGGCCATCGGTTCCATTCTGCTGTCATTACCATTAGTTGCAATGGCTCTTGCAACTCAAGCATCCTCTCCAAGAGAATAAAATATGATGCATACCGAGTCTCTATAGGCTTCAGGAATTCCTTCTTGGAGAAGGACCTGAAAAGTGCATGTGAAGTATGGTGATTGCAGATAAACATCTGCACATCTCTAGCATCACTGACAATTAATTTGATCCAACTGATTTGACCCATGTCCTTAAGTGCATTATTCATAGCATGCACACAACAAGGAGTCCACCAAATATGTCTATAGGCTGCCTCAATCAACTTCCTTGCAGCTCTGCACACATGGGCAGCATCTATCACTACCTGCACCACATTTTGTGGCCCAACCTCCTCTATAGCATCCTTGAGGATCTGGAACTGATAATGGGCATCCTTGCTATGCCCAGAACAATCAATAGCCCTAAGGAAATAAGGGCCCGCTGTAGATGTAACGATGATGTTGATGAGTGGACGGTGCCTAATGTCCGTCCACCCATCCATGACTATGCTGCATCCACTTGTGATCCAGGTTCTCTTCATCTTCTCCATCAAAATATTAATCTTGGAATAGTGTTGATCCAAGATTGTTGTCCTCAATTTAGTCTCCCCTGGTGGCACATATGATTGTCCTGCCCTTATTATCTTTGACACAGCTTCCTTATAATAAGGAGAGCAAGCCACATGGAATGGAATGCCATTAGCAAAGAAGAATTTGCCAATGGCATCATCTGCCTCATCCTTTGCTTGCACATTTGAATAAATCTGCCAATGGTTGTGAAGATGCCATCTTACGTTTCCCCTTAGGCTGTGTTGCACTTGAACTGGACGGATTTGGTGGCCTTTGAGTCTGCAAAGTAGCACTAGAAATTTGATCACCCCTACTCCTTTGTGGCAACATAACAGAAGGTGGTGCTTCATCCTCTTTACAACCCCATAATTTTAACATTTCAGCCCTGAACTTCAAGTTACCATCCACAACTTTGCATACATCTACACCTTTGCCTCGGACAAGAAGAAGGTGAGCATTAGTTCTTGTAATGCTTCCAAACCATGTAAGCTTACATATGTTGCACTTCCATTTTCTAGTGCCCCCCCCCTTTGCCGCAGGGTTTGCTTCTATCTTAGATGCAAATTGTTTTAAAGGTGATTAAATTGTTTTAAAGGTGGTTTGCTTCTATCTTGGCCCATTTTTGAAGGAATTGTGAAGGGCACTTATCACGAGCTTTACTCCCAACGGAACTTGTGTCAGTTTGAGAGTGAGATCGAGTATTTGAGGCATGTTCACCCTCCCCTTCTAAATCAAAATCAGGATCTCGATCATCAGATTGAGATGAGTCATTTTCACTGTGAACTTCAACCTCTCTATCCTCATTGTCACTTATGCTGTGTGACTGTGAACTCATTATGATGATGATGCTGCAGCCTGCAAAAGAAAATCAAAATTGAAAAAAGTTAAAACAATGTACAACTTCATTGTTAAGAAAAAAATTTTAAAAATGAAAATCAGAAAAATTCAAAAATCAAAATGTGGTCTCATGGACTGCAATGATTCCAGGATATGCACAAAATGATTGCAGGATTTGTTAAAGCAAATGCAATTGGCTGGTGCAAAGCCAAATTCCACAACCTTTGCCAGCCTAGCATCCTCCCTGCCTGTGTCAAAATGGGAGCTTTGGAATAGGGTATGGAGTTGGACATCCATCTAAAACATAAAGGATAGAGGAATTTTCAATTTTGTGACTTGTCAGATGTTGTAGTTGCAACTGCCCTGTTAGACGTGTATGCAAAGTGGAAGCATAGACAAGGCACGTGAACTGTTTGACAGAATGCCTCAAAGAAATGTGGAAGCATAGACAAGGCATGTGAACTGTTTGAGTCTTTGACAGAATGCCTCAAAGAAATGTGGTCTCTGCAGTCTGCATAGACAAGGCACATGAACTGTTTGACAAAATGCCTCAAAGAAATGTGGAACAGTGGAAGCATAGACTGTGATAGAGAAGGCACGTGAACTGTTTGACAGAATGAGGCATTCTGTCAAACAGTTCACGTGCCTTGTCTATGCTTCCAGCCTTCCACATTTCTTTGAGGCATTCTGTCAAACAGTTCACGTGCCTTGTCTATGCAGAGACCACATTTCTTTGAGGGAGACCACATTTCTTTGAGGCATTCTGTCAAACAGTTCACGTGCCTTGTCTATGCTTCGGAGCTTCCACATTTCTTTGAGGCATTCTATCAAACAGTTCACGTGCCTTGTCTGTGCTTGCTGCTTCCACTTTGAGTTTGCAATGTGCATACATGTCTACAGTCTAACAGTGCAGTTGCACTTGCAACCACAACATCTGACAAAATTCCTCTATCCTCTATCAAAAAAATTTAAAAATAAAAACCAAAGCTCCCATTTTGACGCAGGTAGGGAGATGCAGGCAGTATGGACTGCAACGATTGCAGGATATGCACAAAATGGATTTGTCGAAAAGGTTTTAGAACTGGAAGTTTAGGAAATCCGAAATTAAAAACGTTTTAAAATTTTTGTATGTTGAATGCCTCAAAGAGATGGCATCGCATGGGATATAAGCATTCATTTTCTGTTCTTCAAAGGTAAACGTTAAACTACAAACATTTGACTGTAAGCCGTAAGGTATTAATGGTGCAGAAGGCACTTCCAATAAGATTGTTCACAGTGGGGAAGAACAGATCCAATGGGGTGCAAATGGTGGTTGATGACTATATGGAGAAACTTCGACAATATTGCAGTGTTGAGGATGTTCAAATTAGATCAAATCCAATGAAAACCAGGCATGCTTAAATTCACATGTTAAGATCAAAAAGAATGCCTCAAAGAGATGGCATCGCGTGGGATATCCCACGCAATGCCATCTCTTTGAGGCATTCAGCATTCATCCCACGAATCACGACCCAAAATGAAACCATCGGGCCTCACCTGTGATTCGACGGTGCAACTGCAGGCAGAAAAACTTCAAAGTTCAAACACAGTTGAAGACTTGTTGAACGCCGGTGAAGTGAATGAACATTGAAAACAATGAAAAGTAAAACCTAACGTGTGAGTTTAATCTTCGATTTTAAACAAAAAAAACAAATTTCATGGATCGAGGGGGGACGCCTGGAAGACTCAAGGACGTCCAGACGTCCCCCCAATGAGAAACGTCTTCTGATTCGGCGGGGGGCGGCGGGGGGACGGGGGGGACGTTTCCCTGACGTCCCCCCGTCTCGGAAACGTCCCCATCTCCGAAACGGCACATTTTTCGGGGGGGACACGTCCCCGTGGATCAATGATAAAAACCTTCATTTAATAAAATTAGGTTAGACCTAATTGAAGAAGGTTTTATAAGGAGCAGCTGGGAATCATTTGGATATGATTGAGTTATGTTGTTTTTGGCTTGAAGATAAGTCCTTGGTTTCAGCTTGAGTTCAAGGAGATGTTCCCTTGCATTCATGGAGAATATGATGAATTGGACGAAAACCCAATTTCATCCATTAGGTGAAATTACTTCAAATTTCACGATTGAGCTTCAAAGCATTGTTCCACATTTCTTATATTGGGTTTATTAATTGGTCGGAGACCATTATTGACGTTTGTTGAAGGTTTCATAGATTATTTTGAAGGATTCGGAGATATAATTATGCAGAGTATTTTTATGATGTGGTTTAGTTTAATTCCCAGCAATGTCTGATAAGAATCACAGCCCACCGATTATTATAATCATGAAATAAATAACAGATTGGGTTTGAGAATTTAAATTTATTGTTGGCAAAGAGGAGACAAAATCTAACAGGATTCAGCAGGTCTTCAATTTTAATAAGGATTAGTATATGAAAGATAAGAAGTTGTGGGTCCCAGTGAATTTCACAGTGTTATCAAATGTTCAGATCTTATAGGGCAAGCGATACATAGTCTTGAAGGTAAGTGGAAGGAATGCGATTTCATGAAGACGTGGGAATAAGATTTGAAGATTGTTAATTTAAAGATTGTCTTTCGTGGGTCCCAGACATATATTGTTGTCGCCAAAGAAGAACGAATATATGATATGCAACAATACAAATTTATCTTATTCTGTGGAGTCGTGAAGCGACAGGAGTTTTAATTAGATTAAAGGCATTGTTGATATTATTTGTGGAGTTCATCAAGTGACGGTTTGTATACTATTGAAGATCCTTCTTGCTTGAAGACTAGTCATCACCAATTGCAGATCCGAGGTTGACAGCTTAGAGTTGAGTCTTGGGTTCTAATCTTCCTAAGCGCCGATCTACTATAATGAAGACTCTTGTATGGTGGCCAATCTGAAGACCCGATTCCATAGAGATCATGCTTGATTCCCGAGTGACAGTGACTAAGTTCATCGAAGATATTGTATAGCATTGAAAGCCTATTGTATTGGAGTTTGCCATTGAAGGCATCGTGGAAGGTAGCCGCACCACCTCACTGAGGTCAGCAGTCAGTCTGAGTGGTATTTCATCGACCTCATTGGAAATTTGCTATGACAGATCTGAGCTATTGAATTGGTATGTTGCATGTAATTTCTTCTCTGAACTTCGTATCAACAGTATACATTGTAACCGGCTGCCATAAGGAGCCTATTTGGATATTGTAGTTGAAGAGTAGAAGATCTGATTATCACAATGGGATCTGACTTCATATTTCAGTCTATTGCTATCATTGTAGTTGGCAACTCTGTATTGAATTCATTGTTTGAAGGCTGCCTATATTCATATATCCTGTCATAGATTTGCTTTGCAATTCATAGTCATAGATTATGTTACGGAGACAAATTGAAAGGTGCAGTAGTAAAATTGAATTGCAAATTCTGAATTTGATAATTTGAACAAGCATCTGATCATACTAACTTAATTGACGAATGAAATATGTCATATTAAGTGTTTGGGAAATCGAAAAATATTGTCTACCAGGTAGGGGATATTACAAACCTGAAGATGAGGAATCGCCCTAGAAGAGAAAGAAACATGAACTACAATCATCAAGACTTGTAGTGGAGATTGGGTAAACTGTCAATAGCCACTTGTGATGGTTCAAGCAAGTACACAACACGTTCATGGATTCAAAATTTGGATACCGTCAAAGGCCCCTTGGTCTACTGGTGAAGTTGAAAGGTTCTGAATGAGCGCACCAGGGATCAAGTCTTGTTGAGTGCAAGGCCCCCAACACCATAAGGGATGAGGCTGGGATCGTGCCCTGGGCGAATTTAGCAGAATGGATACCCCTCAGTCCTTGGCTCTTAGCCGAAGAGATTCAGCCTAAGGCTCGTGCTCCAGAATCAGGTAGCAAAAACGAATTCATGGATGACCTCCATCAAACAAAAAATTTGGACACCTACTTCCCCCTTACCCCAATGTTTGAAGAAGAAGCTATCAAATATGCTACCCTCACTTGGAAGGAGTAGCACATGAATGGTGGTACCATGGGCTGGTCACACAAGGGCATAGTTTGATTGACTCATATGCTGATTTCAGCCAATGAATTAATGATAGATTTGATAGAAAGGATTCTGAGGTCCATTTCGAAGAGTTGGCCCAATTGAAGCAATCGAAGTTTCAAAAGCTATCTGTTATGGTTCCTGATGTCTCTAAAAGGAGACTTACTATTATGTTCATAGAAGGTTTGACCAAGCCCCTCAAGGGTTGGGTAAAGGCATTTGAACCACCACCTTTGCAAGATGCCACCAAAAGAGCAACGAACATGGAACTTTATGTTCCAAAGAACAAATTTCATTCAAAGGCTCCACAAGCAAAGCAACAGAAGAAGCCATTTCAGAAAGAGTGGCCAAAGAAGACGAGCAAAGAAGAAGAAGCTAGAAATGAGCTTCGAAGGAAGAAGCTAAGTTTTTTCCTACAAGGAATCTTGAGAGGCAAGCCATAGGTGCTTGGGAAGAGGACAAGTTCATTACATTGAGGTTGTTTCGAATGAAGAATCCATAAAGGGAGAACCTAAACCTGAGAAAGAAGAGGTTGAATCTGAACCTAAGAGGCAAGATGAGGAAGTTGTCTTTTTATTAAAGAGGGTTAAAAACAGGTTTTGAAGGGAACCTGGAAACACTTTACAAACAGCAAAACGTCAACAAACCCACAACTAAGCCATAGCTAAAGCCCAACCAAAAGACAGCAAGAAATAGGGAAAAACTACAAAACTATCTGTTGCCTTCAGTTCCTCCATATAGAGGTTGTCTTCTAACTCTTGGGACTATTGAGCCTTCTTCTTGTTGCCCTCATTTTTCTTCTTGTTGGTGCTTCTAGTCCTGAATTAGAAAGTTGTTGTCGAGGGTACCTTTGCTACATTATCCAGTACTCCGAAGTACAACCCCTTCAGAGTTCAAAGAGTCCTTCATGGACAAAGATTGACAGTGCTAATTGATAGTGGGGCAACCCACAACTTCATTGATGAAGGTTTGGTGGCCAAAAGAGGTCTTAAGGTTGAAGACTTTCAAAGATTCAATGTGATGGTTACTAATGGTTTTACCATGCCTTGCACGAAGAGAATTTTCTAGTTGAGCATCACTTTGGGAAACCACAAGGTGACTAACGACTTCTATGTCGTTGCTATAGGAGACACCGATATAGTGTTGGCAATTTAGTCGCTACGTTCCCTTGGAAAATATTCTCAAAATTTTCAAACTATGGATCTGAAATTTCATGCAGATGCGAAGAAGGTTGTTCTTTGTGGGATGTCTAGTGGAGCATCTAGAATTGTTTCAGCCAAAAGAATGGAGAAAACTTTCTGTCATGGTCAAGTTGTTTGGGCAGCTCAACGTTTGATAACTCCTAAAACTTCTTCTGATGGTAAGAAGTCTTACCATGTAGACATCCAACCTCTTTTGGATAAGCATAGCCAAGTCTTTAGTGACATACCTCTAGGGAGGCCACCTGATAGAGGGTTCGAACATGTGATAGAATTAGAAGGAGCAAAACCAGTGATCACTACTCCTTATTGCCATCTCAGAAGGCATAAAGAAAAGATTGAGAAGGCTATTAAAGAGCTTTTGGACATGGGGCACATCAGGCCCAGTTCAAGCCCTTTTGCTTCATTTGTAGTCTTGGTTAAGGAAAAAGATGGAACCATGAGAATGTGCATAGACTACAGAGCTCTGAACAAAAAGACAATCAAGAATAGATATCCTATACCCAATATCGATAAACTAATTGATAAACTTCATGGAGCTGTCTATTTCTCAAAAATAGACCTTAGATCAAGATATCATCCAATCAAAGTTCATGAAGAGGACATCCACAAAACAGCCTTCGGGTGTCATTATAGGAACTACGAGTTTTTGATCATGCCATTTTGGTTGACCAATGCAACTACTACCTTCCAATCTTGCATGAACCAAGTATTCAATAAGCAATTGAGGAAATTTGTCTTAGTCTTCTTTGATGACATCCTCATTTACAGTAAGACTTGGGAAGATCATTTGAGGCACATAGATGAAGTTTTGGTCATTCTTGAAGTTCAAACATTGTTTGTTAAGGAGTCAAAATGTGAGTTTGAGATGATAGAAATTATGTGTCTTGGACATGTCGTAAGTGCCCAAGGAGTTCGGGTTGATCAAGAAAAGATTTGTGCCATCTTGGATTGGCCTCCTCCTAAGACCTTACTTCAACTAAGAGGTTTCTTTGGTCTCTGCAGCTACTACCAAAGGATTCTCACAATTGGTTGCTCCTTTGACCAATTTGACTAAGGATCATTTTAATGGACTACTGCAACCCGACAAACTTTTGATAATTGAAGGAAGTGATGAGTTCTTGTCTTGTTTTAGTTGTTCCTGATTTATCTCTTCCTTTTGTGCTAGAATGTGATGCTTCTGGTGAAGGGATTGGAACAGTTTTGATACAAAATAAGCATCCGATTGCCTTTGAGAGTCACAAACTCAAAGATTTTGAAAAGGAGTTCTCAATCTATGACAAGTTTAGGCAGTATCTAGTGGGTGGTAGATTTGTGGTTAAAACTGATCACGAAGTATTTTTTTTAATCGAAAGGATCTCAACGAAAGGCACTAGAAGTGGGTCAGCAAGCTTCAAGATTATGACTTTGACATTGAATATGTCAAGGGGAGGACGAACATAGTTGCTAATGCTTTGCCACGGAAACCCACGTTATGTTCTATGGCTGAAATTTCAGCTTATTGGAAAGCTCACGTCTTAGTAGAATATTCTAAGAATGCTTTTTCTGCTAATATTATGGAAGGCAAGCTGCAAGATGACAAATAGCAAGTAGCAAATAATCTCATACTCTACAAGAATAGAGTATACCTTGTTCCTGAATCAAAGCTGAAAGATAAGATTTTGAAAGCAATTCATGATACCCCCTTGGCTGGTTATCATAGGTATTACAAAACTTACAAGCATATCAGAGAGAGATTTACTTGGAAAGGACTCAAAGATGATGTCCTTAAGCATGTTAAAGAGTGCCAAGTTTGCAAATAGAATCAATTAGAGCAAACTTTTCCAGCAAGCCTCTTGCAGCCCTTACCAATTCCAAAGCAGAAATGGGAGAGTATCTCCATGGATTCCATCACTAGACTTCCATGAGTTCAAGGCAAGGATTGCGTATTGATTGTAGTTGATAGACTCAAAAAATAAGCACATTGCTTTGCAATTTCTTTAGAGTTTAAAGCCCCGCAAGTTGTTGATATGTTTTTTAAGGATGTGTTTAGACTCCATGGATTGCCAAAGAACATTGTGAGTGATAAGGACAGCAGGTTCCTTAGTCTGTTTTGGCAGGAGCTCTTCCAATTGGTTGATACGGAATCGACTCCTAGCACAAGTTATCGCTACAAACATATGGGCAAACAGAAAAAGTCAACAAGTGGATTGAAGGTTATCTAAGAAACTATGTGGCAAAATAGCTGAAAGCGTGGATCAAATGGCTCTATCTTGGGAGAGCATTGTTATAATACCACATACCATATGTCCATCAGTATGACTTATTTCAAAGCATTGTACGGTTATGATGTTATGATGGTTCAACAAAGTCAAGAGACTTTGAAGGCACTCAAAGAAAATCTACAACAAGCTCAAAATCAACAAAAGATTTATGCTGGTAGGCACAGATTGGAGAAGAAATTTGAAGTTGGAGATATGGTTTATTTGAGATTGCAGCCTTATAGGCAATCTTCCCTCAAGAAGAGGAGCTAAAAAACTCAAACCACATTTCTATGATCCATACAAAGTCTTGAGGAGAATCGGTGAGGTTGCTTATGAGTTGGAGCTACTAGAACAAAGTAAGATTCACAATGTGTTTAATGTTTTGTGTCTCAAGAAGGCACTTGGTCAACATATCACACCTTCTATAGAGCTACCTCCATTAGATGATGAAGGCAAATTGATATTGGTTCCTGAAGCTATCTTAGATGTTCGAGAAATAAGATTGAGGAATAGGAACATTTCAAAATATTTGGTCCATTGGAACAACCTGCCAATAGAAGATACTACTTGGAAAGGAGAGCAGATTTTACAATATCCGAATTTGTAACTACTTTAGGGCAAGCAATTTTGGGAAGGGAGGATTGTCATGTCCCCTTCTCAAGTGTAAGATTAATGGAGACCCTTAGCCTATTCAATAATTTCCCATAGGCTAATGAGGTGGTGCAAGGGAACTAGTTAAATAATTAACTTAAGTTGTCTAAAGGTAATTTCATATTATTTTCTTAAAAGCAACTTATGTTTAATTATTTATGAAAAAGGTGGCCCACATCATAAAGTGTTTTTAAAAGAGAGACAAAAGTGATAACACTAGGCATGGGGACAAAGTGACGACTTAAAACTTGCTTTTAATAGTGGGACATAAAAGTGACATGAAAATAGGGATTAAAAGTATTATCAAATTAAAAGATTCAAAAAGTCATTTTATTTTATTATTAAATGGGGAAAGTGAAAATAAAAGAGATAATATTTTGTTGCCCTAAAAGTGCCAATGAAAGAAGGAATTTAGAACAGAAAGAGGCTATTGCTGGATTTGAGAAAACTCTTATTTCAAAGATTGATCTTTGATCATCTTCTTTTGCCTAAGACGAAAACCTTTTGGCAAAGAATGGTTTTGAGAACGAAAACCCTTTGGCAAAGAATGGTTTTGAGAACAAAAACCCTCCTAGCCATTTGAGTGATTCCATTCAGGGGTCACCTTTGGTGTTGAATGTTTCTAGTTGTAGTTGGTGTTCAGATTTCTAGATTATTCCAATGTGATTAGTTGCTTAGTTTGCAAAGTGTGTTTCAGTTTTTGGTGGTGTTATTTTTAGTTTGCTTGCGTGAATTTTTGGTGTGTTTCAAATTTTTTCGAGAGTGTGTTCCAATTAATATTTTGGTGTGAAGTTGTGCCCAGATTTGAGAAAATTGAAAGAAAATCATTTACTTGCAAATATAATTGTATTCTTTTTGTTAAGTGGAAATACAGACCTATTGTTTCAAGTCGTACCGGTGCAAATTGAAGCAGCTCGTACACTTGTACCTAGTTGTAGTCTCTGTTTTAGGTTGTACATCATCTTTGGAAGGCACGATTGAAGTCTGAAAGTTTCTATAGTTGTTTGATAGCATTTAACAACTTATAAACCTATCCTACAATTTATACCAACAGTTGTTCATTTCTAGATTTGAACCACTAAAATTTGATAAGTATTTTGGGTGTTGTACAGTTACCTTTGGGGTCGTATAGTCAGTTTCAAGGGTACAACAAAAAGGAAGGTCCGTACAAATTGAGTTTCAGTCATTTAGGCGCAATTGCAGCCTTCAAAATCAAAATCATTTTAGTTCCTTCGGAGTTCTTGGACTATTGGCCCAAGTGGGATGTTAATGTTTCTCATTGATGCATTTTTCTAGACTAACCAATGGTTGTTCATTTGGTAATTTGTTGATAATAATATTTCAGTGTTGTTGTTAGAGTTTCAAAATCACTTATTCAATAGCTTCAATTTCATATATTAATAGTAAATCTGGATGGTATTACCGCTAAATAGTATTGCATTTAATATTGTAAGGATCCTGGATAGTTTACCGCCAGATCCCTTTTGCATTGCAGTTTATTTACAGCCCTTTTTGGTATTGATCAAGTCTACGTTGTTATCAGCCAATTTGGCTTGATCAAACCTGCTTATTATCTGCCAATGGCTTTCAGCATATTTGCATACTTGTCTGTCAAAATGGTGTTGATCTAGTCGGCTAGGCCGCCTATATGCTCTGATCAGCTATGTCGCCTGTTTACTTTTCCAACATTGCATTCATCTAGATAGTGTTTCCAAACACCGTATGCTCTCATCTTGCCTACATCGAGACGTAGGTGATCAAAAAGTGCAAGGGCTTGCATTTGCATCATTTAAATATTGTAAAAATTTCAAAAAAAAAAATAGGTGGGGATATTACATCCTACCTGCTAGATGTTTTGATGTAGAAAGGTTGATGAGCACACGCTTATACTAAGAGGGGGGTGAATTAATATAAGGCAATCTTTTACTTTAGAAACCCTTTTGGGAGAAAACCACGGCAATATATTGCTTATATATAAATCTCTCTTACAATCTTCGTAAGCACCAACCTACAAGAGACATCAATCCCTTCTTATATGATTTGTAGGCACCAACCCACTGGAGACACCAATCCCCACCATTGAGCACCAACTCAGCAAGAGACACCAATCTCTTTGGTGTGAGGCACCAACCTTCAAATTCTTCAATGGATGATATTGTCTTCACAAAGATCTGATTGTTGATACACTTTATTTCACAAATCCGCGTGTATTTCCTTCACAATTCTGCATATACTTCCCTCACAAATCTGCATGTATTTGATGTAACATTTCCACACAATTTTCTTTTAAATATTTCTGCTCAAGGTCTGCTCCAAATCAGCTCTTAGGTCTGCTCCAAACCAGCACTTAGGTCTGCTCCAAATCAGTTATAAATCATTTTGAAGTTCTGCTACAAATCTGCAATAGATCTGCCCAAATTCACATGAATATCATTGCATCTTCCATGCTAAATCTGCTCCAACTTCCTTCAATATAAATCTTCACCACCCTTCATATTTTTTTATTCTAGAACTGCTCTAAATGGTCTGATTTATGATTGTATTTCTGCTCTTCTTCTTCTCCTTAGGTCTGCTCCAAATGGGAAATGATTTGCATTGGATTGCTTGCTTGAAAGACCTCCAAACACCTTCTATTTATATGCCATCAAGTGCCTTTTCACAACCTAGGTCGGCCTCATAAAGATCTGATTTTAATTTAATGAAACTTGATATTTTTCTTTACTCTCCCAAAGTGGTGCTTGCATAAGGAGGGTCGGCCACATTTAAGTTAGTTTATTTATTTTAATATTCCCTAAAATGGGCGACTCACTAAGAGGGGTCGGCTGCCCCAAAGGAGATGTATTTTCCCTTTACTCTTGAGTGTTGCCCTTATGAGGTCAGCCTCATTTATTTATTATTTTCTCCAAAGCACTTAATCCAAGGGAGTCGGCCAGCATGAGTGTAATGTAGTTGATTTCCTTCTTGATCACTGACATTCTTGAACAACGGTTTCCTTCATTGACAAATTGCTCTCCACACCTTTGACATCAATGACAATATTATGAATTCCTTCTTTCCTTTGACATCAATGACAACAATATTCCAACAAACGTGTGTAACTTTCATTTGAAGAGATCACTAGAAATCTTTTGAGGACTTAGGCTCTAATTGTTGAGTGTCATTACTAGCATACACAATGAAAAGACAAGAATTTGGAATGAAGTATTGTTTCCAAAAAAACATCACTGTTTGTTGGCTAATCCCTTATGTTTTATATGTACCACCAAGGCTTAATGTACTTGGTAAATCAATTGATCATCTAGGGCAATGTGAGAATGGTTGCCCCCACTTCGAGAACTCACATTCAAAATCATAGTAAGGCCAAGAAAAAATGATGTGATGTGTGACCATGATAAAGTCAAGAGAGCCACCAAATGGAGTACGAATATGACTTTCCAAATGGACAACACTTTTACATAACGGTACTCCCATCACGCTATAAAAATATACATAATTTCCAATCAAAAGGTTGTTTTCAACAAGACATGGATGGGTAGGGTATATTGGAAAAGGATTAATGGGATATTAGGTGTTTCTAGACAAGTTGTTATAAAAGATGGGTTCAAACTCTATGTCATGATAGTGTGCACTATATGAAGAGATCCAAGGGATACTTAAAAATGTACACAAAACCCTCATGGGAAGGCACATGAGACCCATGTTATTCGAGACAAAGTCCGAAGTAGCATGTAGTATCAACTATGGAATAGTTAAGCACTTGAAGCAAGATTTTCATTCCCTTGTACCCAATGAAACCACAAGGACATTTTGAGCGATGGGATTAGGGTTTCATTAGTCCAGTTCAAAATCCAAATCAACTACAACAATGTAGGTACATCACCATAGAGAGTTAGGATCTAATGATTGGGGAAGCATTGTAGGCATTGATGGATAACCTAACAGCTAGGACAACCAAGTTCACCCATGAATGAATTATCATAAGGTTTGAAATGTCATTTCATTTGATGAGTGAGCAAGGAAGGAACTATGTCAATGTGATCATCCAAAGTGATGTCAATGTGATCATCCAACACTTTGCGAAGGAGTTAAATATTTTCCTCTCCTATTCAAATTCTTACTACCAACAAGTGAATAGGCAGGTAGAGTTGACCAATAAAGTAGTCTCAATTATCCAAAAGTCACTTGGAATGGGAAGAAATGATTGGGAAGAGAGACTTCCTACAATCTTTTGGGTGTACATCCACATACAAAGTTATGGCGAGCCACACCCCATTCCAACTGATGTATAGATAAGAGTTCATTGTATTTATTAAGTCCTTAGGTCCAAGATTATGAATTATATTAGAAAATAGGTTTCACAACCAAAAAAGCTTGACAATTAAACTAGTGGATCTAGGTAGACTTGATGAGAAGCACTTGCACATGCAACAAGCTATCATAGCGGTACAAAAAAAATAGAAGCATTGGCATGGCTATGACTTACAGCAAAAGAGTATCAAGATTAGGAATTTGGTTCTCAAATACAGAAAACAAAGAGAAATCAAAAGGACATTCAAAATGTTATTGTTAGGGCCAGCTTGGATATAGGAGATTTGAGTCAATGGAACTATTGTTCTAAAGACCCTTAACAATCAACTAGTTAAATAGAACATTAATGATTCCAAACTGAAACTAGGGGCAATCAACTGTAGGGGATCCCATCCTGTTTGAAATACCTCACCTCTATGAGACCAAACTCACACCCATATAGACTAGGAGTCCATCAATCTAGAGGAAGAACCCATGTCTCGGAGGTTCTATCCCTCTGGGGATGAAACTCATCTAGAATATTGTTGTTGTCTAAGAGGGTTGTTTGGAGGATTCTACACTTGTCTGAAACCAGAAAAAAACATATATTTTTATTTTTCACACAATCCCTACACTTTTGCAGCCCATTTGAGAGGGCTACACAACCACTCAAGACACTCAGCCTTCAAGAAATGTCTCTTACCATCTTGGAAGAAGTTATATCAGCACAGCCATCCCAAAGTCCATACAATCACAAAATTATTTGGCAAGTTCTTTTGAAACATAAAGTGCAAAACATGATATTGAGAGGGAAAATTTTCAAAGTGTTGAGATTATGACTGCAAATTATTTGACAAATTCCTAGGGTCTAACAGTGAATTCTTTGACAAAAGGCTTAACAACTTGGGTAATCAACCTCTTTGAGAAACTTCTCATCCCATCTTGGAAGAAATTATCCCAATCCGAGACATTCCAAAGTCCACCAAATTCACAAAACCTATTTACCAAAATTTGTTCAAACAAATGGGGTAAAAGGTATTGTTTCAAGGGGAATATTGTTTAAGTGTAAAAATTTTGACTGCAAATTGTTTGACAAAAGACTTTGGAGAGAGAAGATATGAATTGGAGGTGGACATGTTGAGAATAAATTGGTTGGAGAGAAACGAACCATCAAAGAATCCTCCTAGTGATTCTCATATTCATCAGCAGAGATTGAACACACTCTAGAGTGAGGTCAATCAACATACAAGGGAGTCATTAGTGCAAACATTGTTTATCACCTTTTGGAATCAATAGGATTTGCAAAGTCTCAAATAGGGTATCTTCTAGGAAGGGGTGTCCAAAAGAGTACCACCCTATCACCAACTCTATGATTAGGCATTCAAAGAGTTTGTCATGTCCCCGTTTCTGGCTTGATCATCAAGAGAAGAACGAATTAGCCTATCTATTCCCAGAAGCTAATACCAATGATAAGGGAATGAAATTGGTTTTTGACTAACTCAATGTTGTGCTTTTGCAGGAATAAGTCAAAAACTACTTCAAGGGAACTGTGACAAGACTAGCAAATTTGGCTAAGTCTGAGAGTCATTTCATCAGCTCGAGTGGTCACATTGTCAAGTGATTTTATCATGATGTTTGGGCGTATTTCTAAGCAACTTAGGTTCATTATGGCGCCTGGCTTTCAAGTTCATTTATAGCACTCAGTAAGGGATCTAACTTGAGGCGCTCCATGTAATTAACCTCCTCCAACCTAGCGCCTAGTACTGAGATAAGTGGAGTGGGTGTGGATGAAGTTTTCATGCTTGAGCGCAACTGTCATGATGAACCTACCAAATGTGCGCCTTGGGTTTTGAAGGATATGATCAAGAGAATGGAGTCATCTGAGGGTATGATGTGAATCTATTGAACTTGCAAGATCATCCAATGTTGAGTTTGGAATCACTGAAGTGGTCTAAGTGAGTTAGGCGCACTTCCATGCCTTCACAACACTCAAAGTGCGCCTAGTTCTCATATTGCACCTAGACTCCTTTGCAAGTGGTGAATTCCTTCAAAGATTGATCAAGTGAAACCTCACCTTCAATAAGATCCAATGGAATGATTGAATTGATCAAGTGATGACAAATTCATCTCTAGGCGCATTTTTTCCTCTGGCAACTTGTCAATGAGTGCCTAGTATAAAAAGGGTCTCTTCTGGCGTTGGATAATGATTTTGAGATGAGGCGCTCAATTTAGCTAAGCCTCTTCACTAGGGCGCCTAGATGGATGATGAAGTTTGGGTGAGTATCTTGAGGTTTCAAGGCCTAGGCGCAGATACCAGTTAAGACTACCCCAAAAGTGTGCCTTAGGTAGATGTAAGACCTCAAAACCAGTTTGGATACAAGGCACTCCATTAGGGGGCAAGATCATTTCCATTTGAAGTCAAGTTGCTTTCAAATTACCTTGAAAAGATGATGAGTTGGAACCTAAGCGCAAATTCCTAGCCAAACTGACAGTAAGTGCGCCTAGTTGAGAAAGCGACATCTTCAAGGGGGGAAATTGTTGGACGCTCATTTCATAGGAGTCAATCTAACACTTGGAAGTTTCAATCTGTGATCTAAGCTTGTGGAAATGTGTCAAAACTATCCCTAGGCGCCAGATCTACTGCAAATCCTCCAAATGTGAGCCTAAGTGGGGAGGTAGCTTTCAATCACTTCAATTAGTCAAGGCACTTGGTGAGTTAGGTGTTTTACTTCACCACAAAGACTTCAAATGTAAACCACCACATGCATGAAGGTGAATCCAATGCAAGGCGCGAGTCTCCTCCTACACAGACTCAGAAGTGCGCCTCAAGTAGTTTGACTTGGCGTTGGAGCTAGTAGACTTCCTCCGGAATGTGAAGACAACACAAGGGATCATTTCCTAGTTACATCATCTCCTGTTGGCACCTAGTCTTCAGTTGGGCGCAATCACCAATTCAAACCACCAAGATGTGCGCCTAGAACCCATAAGGCACCATTTCATGAGCAAATCCACTTCAAGTGGCGTCTAGAAGAAGATAAGGTAGTTACAACTACCTGAACTATCATTGGCCAGAGAGATAACATTGGGATCCTTACTGGTGCATTGGGTAAGGTTGCCACATCACACTGAGTTGTCAAGTGGAATATTCTCTTGAATATGCTTCTTAGGAAACGTGCATTGGTTCCTCTTTATGCCTTGAAAAAATGTGCCTTCATTGCCATGGAAGGCCTATAAAAGGAGGAGCTCTCTCATTCATTTGACATCTTATTTTTTGGCGAAATTTCTCTCTGCAAAGCTTTATGCTTGTGATCTTGAGGCCTGGGAGTTTCAAGAGTTGGGGTGATGCTCCCTCAACTGACAAGGTAATGCTCCCTTGTTGCATAGTGAGGTGTTGACATCCAGTTGACATCATTGAGTTCAATTGAAGTGATCTACATCAACCAGTGAGATAGAGCTAGTTGTGAAGAAGTTGAAAGCATTGTATACATCTAGGCTTCAAGGCCTTTTCTTGTAATCATCTGAATAAGATTGTATAATCATGCCATTGTGGGCAATCATCATCGTAATAAGACATTTGCATTGAGTTGAATCAAGTAATAATACAAGTACCCAACTTCAAGTTGATTCATGCAAGTTGCCTTTGTTATCTTTTCATATGTGATGTTAAGTAGACTAAGTATTAGAAGAGTTAAGTGCAAGTAAATTTGTCTAAGTAAGAAAAAATTTCAGGTAGTACTAGTTGGGTATCTTACAGAGTTTGATTCAGATGTGGCTGAGAAACTTGTCAATTCATAGTTAGGGGTAGGTGTGGGGAGAGTCAGGAACACCCTCAGATTCACTTCCCATCATTAATAAAGAGTCAAAGACTCGTGTTTTCATCCACCAGTGAGAGAAGAAATGGGGAAAGAAGCCAAGTTCAAATCAACCATCCAAAAATCATTGTAGATGAGGGAAAGAGTATTCCCACCTCTGCCCTACCGCCAACACATCGACCCATGAAAGGAAGTGTAATCAAATATCCAACCAAGGAGAAGGGCTCCAAACATGGCTAAGCCTTAGATGAGGAAGAAACAAAGGAAATCCCAAAAGAGCAATGAGGTGAAAAAGGAAAAGGAGAAGACAATGCCAGAAGAATGCAGTGACTAACTCTGCTGTAATGTGTTTCTTAGACATGTAGCAAACTGATGCCTTTGACAAGTGCCATAAGCACTTTTAAAATCTCTACAATTGCTTTTTGTAATATTTTACCATCAGATGCTTTCACAACAGAGAGAACTTGAGCTATAACAAAATCTAAGCATAAAAATGAACTAGCAAAATTATCCAAGCAAATCCCACACACATACTAAATAACAGCAGATACATTACATCCATAAACATATGCATTCATGGTATACCCCATGAACAGCTCAAACATGACCTAAAACTACAGCAATCTCTTGGGAGCAATCTAGAGATGGAGAAACATAACTCAAAATTGTTGAGTTGTTTGTAGCTTCGATCAGATAACGTATTTATTATGATCATAATAAATATGAATATATAAGTAATATTAAGTATTACTTATATATTCATACTTAATATATAAGGTATGTTAAAATAAATATGAATTTAGCATGATCGAATGATATATTACCAAAGTATAAACACCGACTACAATTCAAACGGTGATTAGCACAGATGTGACTCCTAACGTCACTCATATATATACCAACGTCTTTGCCCTGCAATACCATGAAAAAGACACAGAAATCGGAAGTGTATGAGAAGTGGAAATTGCATCTGCAAAATAAAAGAAAATAATAATTAAGTCTGCAATACAAATATCCAACATTCAGAAGTTATCAAAGTTAGAGATCATAAGTTCGATTTGAATTTACATGGTATCAGAGCCAAGTTAAGCAAAATCCGGGCAGAAAATCAAACTTGAGAAATTCAGATTTAATACATCTCATTTCTCAAATGGCAGCAGCAATCCGATTCGAAGACAGATTGGAAGGAGGAAATAACTTCTCATCATGGAAATTCAGAATTATGATGATACTAAAAGAAAATAAAGTTGATTCATTTGTGAGAGAAAACAAAACGGAACCAGAGAATGATCCTGATAAAACGACATGGATTGAAGGAAATGACAAAGCCATGAAAATCATAGTTGATGGAGTTAGAGATCATATCGTGCCGATTCTGACAAAACATGAGACTGCATATCATATGTTTAAGTCACTTGAAAGCAATTATGAAATTAATAACTCCAGCAGAGCCTTAGCCCTAAATAGAGAAATAAATCATATAAGTATGAACAAAGGAGAATCTATCAATGCATACTTTATGAGAATATCTGCACTAAGGGATCAACTATCAACACTTGGGTACCAAATTGAAAGCAAGGAACTAACACTTATTGCCCTAGATGGTCTCCCAAATTCCTGGGAGACATTTGTTTTAGGCATTAGTGCAAGGTCTAAATTTCCAAAATTTGACCACCTAAGATCAGACTGTCTTCAAGAAGAATCTAGACAGACAAAGAAAGGGTCAAAACAGAAAAATATAGATGAAGATCTTCATGTTCTAAATACAAACTCTCACAAGAAAGAGAAGAAGAAACACTTCAAGAAGAGGAAAAATCATCACGGGAAAGGTTCATTCAAGAAAGACATTTCTCACATCCAATGTTTCAGATGCGACCAATATGGACACTATGCAGTTAGATGTCCTAACAAAACCAAGCAACAAGCATCTTATGCCAAAATAAAGGAGCATGAATCCGAGAAATATGTATTCTACTCTGCACTTTCAAACCAAGTAACAAATAAATCCAACACCTGGGTTATAGATAGTGGTTCATCAAGACACATCACAGGGTTCAGGGAACTACTAGACACCATGGTAGAAGAGACTGACGAAGAAGTAACAATTCGAGATAACTCTGTACATCCAGTCAAGGGTGTTGGCACATGCACCCTCAAATTAAAGACTAGCATCTCCATCCAACTTACTGGAGTATTGTTTGTCCCAGGCATCAAAAGAACTGCACTTGAAGATAATGGATATAGGGTGACCTTTATGGATAGCAAAGTATTGGCATGGCCAAAGAATTCTACTATTAAGAAAGCCAAAACCATAGGTCATAGACAAGGGTACTTGTACGAGTTATGTACGGAACCAAATCTAGCCCTAATTCATGAAATTGCAGACTCTAATGAAATATGGCATGGAAGACTAGGACACCTAAATTTCCATGCCCTATCTTCCATGGAAAGACTAGTTACAGGGTTACCCAAACTCAAACAATGTAATTCAGGGGTATGCATGGGGTGTGCCTTAGGAAAAAATACAAAGGGGTCCTTTCAAAATAGTTCTAGCAAAACAAATAAAGTATTAGAACTAGTCCACTCAGATTTATGTGGACCCATGTCTGTACCCTCCTTAGGTGGGTTTCTATACTATGTAATCTTCGTTGATGACTTCTCTAGAAAGACATGGATCTATTTTCTTAAATGTAAAGAATCACAGGAAATCCTTAAAAGATTTAAGGAATTCAAATTGAAAGATCCCTAACCAATTCTGATCTGCAATTTTCTGATTTTTTGGAATCTGCTGATTTGTTTGTTTCAATTTTTGTCTTTGACTAGCGAAGTGTAAATTGGTGTCTTTGCTTGAGTGCTGATTTGTTTGATGTTTGAGTTTAAATGATTGTTTGTTTTAGGACCAAATCATAAGGAAACCATAGAAACATGGAAGAGAACTATTGCATAAGTAAAAGACAACACTTGCACATCAAAGGGACCCCTTTAAACTGATTATATCAGATCTGATTACAAATTCAGAGGTCTGATTTCCACTATATCAGACTATAACAGCAACCAAAAGACTTCTATGAAATGCAATATTAAACTATCCCAATGACAATCACATACCCGGGAACCAACGCATAATTTATGGAACATGTAGTTGCTGAAACCCCAATTTCCAGCGAAGATTTGATTGAATATGATCCCTGTTTTGTACGGCCAGCTAGTATAGGTACTGGAATGAGGATATATGCTGATAAGTAGACCCAATCTGCACTTATACCCTGATAATCCACTGCTGCAATCACTCCAACTGTAATTACAACCTATAAATAAGTCCAATGACGTCCAAACGGAAACCCAGTGTAGATTTCCCTATAATGTGAACTAGGTTGTCGTCCAATCCACTGTCCTCTAAGGGTTTTCATCCTTAGAAGAGCTACAACCTGCTGAAACTCTATCCAGAGCTCCAAACCTGCACTTGTGTTTTAAGAAAATGATGATTGAATGACCAAAAGAGAGCCCCATTCATTGCTTTATAGATTCCATCTCCATTTTCCAATAAAAACAATAAAATAATCCCACTAAAAGGGTACGCCCACCTTGAGGGTTACTTCCTCATGAAAAAGAAACACCATCTTTCAAAACAATATTAAGGCTACTAGGATGGGGACCTTTTCACTATTCTCCTTCTAATTCTCTGTTACTGTTCACTTTCACTGTTCACATCAAGGCAAACCTTTAGTGTTTTCAATTCAACTCTTGAAATCATCAGCTAACATCAAACTGAAGGTCTCGGAAGGTTCCCTGCAAAGCGCCAACACCCTTGGTCAAGTTCCCTAACCAACCTATTGACCTACGGGAACCCAATAGTAGGTCAACCTCTGCTGAAGTCTGGGCAGTCTAAGGAAGGGACATTACAGCCCTCCCTTCTCGGGATTGCTTGCCCTCAAGCAACTGTAAAGCTGGATGCTGAACTATCATCTCTCCTTCCCACATGGCATCCTCCAACAGCAAATCCCTCCATCGCACCAAATACTCTCTGATCACTCGGCTACACAACCTCTTCTCCCTCATGTCAAAAATCTCTGCAGGTGTGAACACTAATCGGCCCTCCTCATCTAATGGGGGCAAAACAGGTGAAGAGATAACATGTTGTCCCAAAGCCTTCTTCAAACAAGATACATGAAATACATTATGTATTTTACTTTCGAGAGGTAGCTCAAGCTCATATGCAACCTCACCAATCCTCCTCAATACTCTGTATGGACCATAAAACCGAGGCTTGAGCTTTTCTGCCCCACTCCTCTTGAGGGTACTCTGTCTGTAGGGCTGTAGGCGCAAGAAAACCAAATCTCCCACCTCAAAGGTCCTCTCAACTCGATGTCGGTCAGCATATATCTTCTGCTGATTCTGTGCATGCTAAATATTATCCTTAAATACCTTAAAGATATCCTGATTGTCCTGTAACCAATCCCGAGCTCTAGGCGCTCTGCTATCACCTAACGCCAAGTCCACAAATGATAAGGTATCATAACCATATAACGCTCGGAAGGGAGTCATACCGATCGACATGTGATATGTGGTATTATAACAATGCTCGCCCAAATACAACCATCGCACCCAAGCCTTTTGCTGTCCTGAAATGTAGTTACGTAAGTAACCCTCAACCCACTTATTAACTATCTCCGTCTGTCCATCTGTCTGAGGGTGGTAACTAGTACTGGGTGTCAACTCTGTACCTGCTAAGCGGAATAGCTCCTGCCAAAAGATGCTCATAAACCTGCTATCCTGATCACTGACAATGGTCCTGGGGAGTCCATGGAGTCTAAACACCTCACGGAAGAATAATTCTGCCACCTAAGATGTTGTAAAGTCAGTTGCAATAGGAAAGAAGTGTGCAAACTTCGTCAACCTATCCATAACCACATAAATGCAATCCTTTCCTTGAACTCTCGGAAGACCCGTAATGAAGTCCATCGATATACTTTCCCACTTCTGCTTTGGAATAGGCAATGGTTGCAGAAGACCTGCCGGAAAAGTATGCTCTGACTTGTTCTGCTGACAAGTCATACACTCACGTACATAACGCAAGACATCATCCTTGAGCCCCTTCCATGAAAATCTCTCTCACCTGCCGATATGTCTTCAAATATCCAAGATGTCCTGCCATTGGTGTGTCATGGGTGGCTCGTAAAATCTTGTTCTTCAGTTTTGATCCAGGTACCAAATAAATCCTGTTCTTATAATAGAGAACATCATCAATCACCGTGTATCTATCATCCTGAATCTTGCCATCCATAATCTCACATGCAAACTAATTCTTGGAATACTCAACAATTAGTTGAGACTTCCAATCTGCTGAAATCTCACTCAAAGAACAAAGTGCAGCCACTGCAGGCTTCCTAGAAAGTGCATCAGCAACAATATTCTTTTTCCCCTTGACATACTCAATGTCAAAATCATATGCCTGTATCTTGCTGACCCATTTCTGTTGGCGCTCATTAAGTTCTTTCTATTCCAAGAAATATTTCAAATTGTTGTGGTCAGTCCTCACCACAAACTTCCCACCCACCAAATATTGCCGAAACTTCGCCAAAGCATGCATAATGGCGAGCATTTCCTTGTCATAGGTGGAATACAATCTCTCATTATCCCTCAACTTCCTACTCTCGTAGGCAATGGGATGACGGTTCTACATAAGGATCGCTGCAATACCCTCTCTGGATGCATCACACTCTAACACAAAAGGCTGAGAGAAATCTGGAAGTGCCAAAACTGGACAAGTACTCATGACCTGTTTGAGCTTATCAAATACAACTTGTACCACCTCTATCCATATGAATGCACCCTTTCGTGTGAGATCTGTCAAAGGGACCGCAAGTTGTGAATAACCCTTCACAAATCTCCTGTAACAACCACATAGGCTTAAGAAACCCCTCAACTCTGAAATGTTCCGCGGTGGTGGCCAATCAAAGATGGACTGAGTCTTTTCCTGATGTACCTTGACCCCATCACTACCAATCACATGCCCCAAGTACAAGATCTCTGTAAGTCCAAATTCACATTTGGACATCTTGGCAAATAGAGACTGGGCTTCCATAATGCCAAGAACCTCATCCAAATGCCTCATGTGCTCCTCCCAATTCCTGTTGTAAATCAATATATCATCGAAGAACACAAGTACATACTTACGTAGCTGCTTATTAAATATATGGTTCATGCATGATTGGAAAGTAGCAGGTGCGTTAGTAAGGCCAAAAGGCATCACCAAGAACTCATAGTGCACATAATGACATCTGAATGTTGTCTTATGTATGTCCTCCTCACGCACTCGAATCTGATGGTACCCTGATCGAAGGTCAATCTTTGAGAAATACACCGCACCATGAAGCTCATCCAATAACTCATCTATGTGTGGAATCGGATACCTGTTCTTGATTGTTTTCTTGTTTAATGCACGGTAATCAATACACATACGCATAGTGCCATCCTTCTTTTTTACTAACACCACAGAAGAAGCAAAGGGGCTAGAACTAGGTCTGATGTGCCCCATATCCAGCAGCTCATGGATGGTCTTCTCTATTTCATCCTTAAATCTCTTAGGATGACGATAAGGAGTGGAAATCACAGGCTTGGCGCCCTCCTCTAACTCTATCACGTGCTCAAATCCACGATCAGGAGGTCTACCAAAAGGAATATAACCAAATACTACTCCATGTTTGTCCAATACTGTCTGGACATCAATGTGGAATGGCTGGTCATCCTATGAAGAAGGTGTCTTGGATGAAACAAAATACTGTGTTGCCCACGCCACATCTCCATGTCTGAAAATGGATTCCATCCTCCAGGCTGAAACCACCATGGGTCCACCCTTAGAAAGAGCCTTTAGCACAATCTTCTTACCCCCAACTATAAACTCCAGCTGCCTCCTCTGGAAATCCTGTATATATCTGCCAAGTGATTGCAACCATTGGACACCTAGCACTGCATCAATGTCACCCAAACCCACAACATAAAAATCATCGGTCAAGGTCTAATCTCCCAACTGTACACTAAGCTGTGGAACTACCCTGGTTGGTGCAGGAGCACCAAGGGCTTAGAGCCCATGTGTATATAGTTTTGCATATATTGGTGTGATGTTTTTGTTTTCGAATTGGGAAGGCGCGGGAAGAAGTTGATGCTTTTACAAATTGGGTCCATCGGAGTGAGAGAGCTCATCGGCCAAGCATTGAGAAACTATATCGACAGCTAGTGTCCCACCGATAAAGTAGGTCTCGCCAACAAAGACACTTATCGGCGTGAGATGCATATTGGGAGGAGGTATGAAGGTTGGGCCGAAGGAGAAGGTCTTACCGATGTGTGATGTCCATCGGCATGAGGGTGGTCATCGGCGGAGCCTGTGGTTGTGTCTCCAATCACTTGGTGTTATCCCGATGGAGTGGTAAAGGTTGGTGAAGGCCATCGGCATGAGAATCACTATCGGTGAAGGATGTGGGTGTCACTCCGATATTAATTATCTGTCCGATGAAGTGTTGCCGAGGCTTGTCATCGGTATGAGGCTTGCTATCGGCGATGGCTGTGAAAGTCACTCCGACAGCTATGTGTTACTCCGATGGAGTTGGACGTCGGTGCAAGGACTTCTATCGACGTAGCTTTAAGATTTGAGGCCGATGCACAGTGGTCACGCCGACGGAGGATGAAGACTTGGTATCGGTGAGACAAGGGACTATCGGAGTTCATGGTTGAATGTTGGCCGATAGTTTGGGTTGTGCCGATGGGGGTAGATAGGGGTCGTCGGCGGCAGAACTGCCGACAATAGTTTACCAAGCCGTCGGATATATAAACCGCAGTGGCCGACTTGAACGGGTGCATGTGGGACTAAAAGTTCTCATGAATGCGAAAGTCAATAGAATGCATATCGACAGGGGAAGAATATGATCGGTGTGACAAAGAATCTGTCTTGCCAATGGGAAACCATAAGTATGTTTCGATGAGACATCTGTGTTATCTTGCCGATAGCACAAAGCTGAACCGACAGTTGGAATATCAACCGTTCTGGAATTGGAACCGTCCTGTAACGGACATGGAATACTTATAAAATGCAGCATTCTTTCTGTATGAGGGGTTGAGCAGAAGAAACAAGAAAAAAGATTTTGATTTGAGAAGCATTCTGATGTAAAGGCAATTTTTGAATAAAAATCAAATTCAGTAGTTCGATCATTTGTGTATTTCTATTCTGTTTCCGTTTTCAGTTTATTATTCTGAAATAGATTAGTCCTTTCTGTTTCTGCTATTTTGTTTTCCTTTGCCAGCCATGACTCTGTTTTGATGATTCTTCAAATCCCATTGTACAGTATGGAGGTCATCAAACAGAGCCATGCTCTTTGTTTGTTTTTCTTTTGTGGGTGGTCGGATCGCCGATTAGAGGCAATGCATGCTTGTTCTAGGCGAGCTCAGTGAGGAGTCTGGCTAGATAAACAAATAGGAAAAATAGATTTGCAGGGGTGGAAAAATAGAGAGGAGGAAAGTGAGCACCAAGCAGTCTAGACCTTGAACAGAGTGAGAAGGGTGGGCAACGGGCTCAGAAAGTTATGTGCCATTGAGGCAGTATCTTGGAAGCAGTGAGGTCAAGGTATGTGTCCCACACCAAGCAGAAAAGTAGAGTTTTCCATCTCTGCAAAGAGTATGTCTTTTAGCACTTTGAATTGGTAGGAAGGCTAGTGTTGTCAAACAGTCTTGTACACCTACAGGATGCAGAGCAGGAACCTAGAGTTCTCCCTATCAAATTGGTATCAGAGCAGTAAGATTTGGGTTATTACTAGATAGGAATAGAAGAGTTGTATGTCATCACCGAGTTCAAGTGAGTCTGTTAGTTCATCCAAGAAAATGGTGACTAATGCAGAGTTAGCAAAGAAAGTTGAAGATCAAGAAGAGGAGAATAGACTCCTACAAGAAAGACTAGCAGAAATGGAGAGTAAGCTAGGCTTAATGTTGCAAAAGACTGAAGAAGTCAGCCAAAGAGTTAAATATTCTGAGGATAAGGGAAAAGATGTATCTGTAGAAGATGAAGAGCCCACACCTGATCCTAAGTTGGAAGAAGAACCATTCTTGAAAGCTTTGAAAGCAATGAGTGGTTAAACATTGGAAGGAGTACCACTTTTCAGTGGGAAAATGGACCCAGATTTGGTCATGGAGTGGATAGAAGGACTTGAAAATCACTTTGAATGTGATGGTGTAAGCGAGGCACAGAAAGTAAAGGTGGCCAAATCTAGACTCAGGGGAGCTGCCTTAACCTGGTGGAAATTTGTGCAGACTGAAAGAGCAAAAGAAGATAAGAAGCCCATAGCTACTTGGAAGGGAATGGTAGCTAAAATTAAAGAAGCATATATGCCAGAAGATTATGAAATACAGCTGCACAGGAAGAGACAGAATCTGAGACAAAAGGAATTAGATGTCAGTGCATACACTGAAGAATTCCAAAAGCTATGCTTAAGGTCCAAAGTAATGGAGGATGAAAGCATAAAGGTAGCAAGGTACCTTAACGGTCTGAAGTGGAATATACAAGAAGAAATCAGTTTGTTGTGTCCTACAACAGTGCAAAAATGCTATCAGCTGGCACTAAAAGTGGAGGAAAAGAATAAGAGGAAACAAGACTCAAATAGCAGAGGAAGAGGAAGAGGCAGAGATAACAGAGGACACAGAGGAGGTTTTGGTGGAAGGAATGCTGACAATAGATCCCAAGCAGAATCCAAACTCACAGAGCAGAGTGGGGAGTCAAGTGGTAGAGGAAACCACAGAGGAAGAGGATCTAACAGAGGAAGGTCAGGAGGATCAGGCAGAGGATCCTATTTCACCAACATGAAGTGTTACAACTGTGGCAATCTTGGCCATCCAGCATATAGGTGCCCAAAAAAAGCCACATCCTCTTCTCAAGGAGGTGATAAGAGGAATCACTATGTCCAAGACAATGCATCCAGCAGCCAGTTACCTGAGGTCAATCTGAACTCAGAAGATGGAGAGAACCTGATGATAAGGAGAACCTTGATGAAGGAACCAGTAAAGTTTGAACCAAGCTAGAGGAGAGCACTATTCAGAATCAAGTGCAAGATTTTGAATAAGGTATGTAAAATTATCATAGACTCAGGATCTACTGATAATATTATTTCTGATGAGGCAGTTAGAAAACTGAATTTGAAAAGAATTACTCATGCAAACCCATATAGAGTCACATGGTTGAATAAGGGTCAACATGTGGTAGTGAATGAACAAAGTTGGGTAGAGTTTAGTATAGGTGGCTATAAGGATAAGGTATTATGTGATATACTACCCATGGATGCATGCCATCTCTTATTGGGCAGACCATGGCAGTATGACCGAAAAGCAGTACATGATGGTGAGAAGAATGCCTATTCTTTTTAGAAAGATGGTGTCACCTACAAGATTCAGTTATTGGAGGATGAAGATGCAGTTCAGACAAAGAGTCCTAATATCTTGGTTGTGAGTGGAAAAGAGCTTCTGAATACTCTTAAGGAGGATGGTATTGGTTATGCCATCATAGTAAAACCAAAAGAAGGACAGCAGGATAAGAAGACAGAGATTCCCAAAGAAATGCAGCCTATACTGGAGAAGTATAAAGGCATAATTAGTGATGGTACACCAACCACATTGCCTCCACAGAGAGCAATAAGCCATCAGATAGACCTGATTCCAGGGGCATCTTTGCCAAACAAGGCACCTTACAAGATGACTCCAGATCAGCACAAAGAGATTTCCAGGCAAGTGCAGGAGTTGCTAGATCAAGGATTGATCAGGAAAAGTATTAGTCCTTGTGCTGTGCCCACAGTATTGGCACCCAAGAAAGGAGGATCATGGAGATTATGCACAGATGCCAGAGCCATAAACAAGATAACTATAAGGTATAGATTCCCAATTCCCAGAATTGAAGATCTCATGGACTGTATTGGAAAAGCAAAGTATTTCACCAAGATAGACCTGAAGAGTGGTTACCACCAAATAAGAATCAAGGAAGGAGACGAGTGGAAGACAGCCTTCAAGACCACAGAAGGACTGTATGAGTGGCTTGTTATGCCATTTGGTCTATCAAATGCACCCAGCACCTTTATGAGACTCATGAATGAAGTCCTAAAGGATTACATTGGTAAATTTGTTGTTGTTTTTCTAGATGATATTCTAATTTTTAGTCAGACCAAGGAAGAACATCTAGAACATGTAAATACTGTTTTGCAAAAATTACATGATGAACAACTAACCATCAATCTGGAGAAGTGTGAATTCATGAAGCAGGAATTGGTATACCTTGGTTTTGTGGTGTCCTAGGGAGAGTTGAAGATGGACAAGTCCAAAGTAGAAGCCATATTGAGCTGGCCTACTCCCAGAGCAGCCACAGAGGTGAGAAGTTTTCATGGCTTAGCCCAGTTTTACAGAAAGTTTATCAGAAATTTCAGTGGAATATGTGCACCCATGTTGGATATAATTAAGGGTGGAATGAAAGCAAAATTCAAATGGACACCAGCTGCAGATAGAAGTTTTGAAAGATTGAAGAAAGAGGTAGCAACACAACCTGTTTTGTTGTTGCCCAGTTTTGATAAGCTATTTACTGTTGAATGTGATGCAAGTAATATAGCTGTAGGAGCAGTGCTAAATCAGGAAAACAGACCTGTAGCCTTTTTCAGTGAGAGGCTGAATGAAGCAAAGAGTAAGTACTCTTCGTATGACTTAGAGTTGTATGCTCTAGTCCAAGCATTGAGGAAGTGGAGACATTATCTACTACCTAAAGAATTTGTTGTCTACACAGATAACCAAGCTCTGAGTTTTCTAAACTCACAGGATAAGTTAAGCAGTAGGCATATCAAATGGATGGAGTACCTGCAATCTTATACCTTTACAATTAAGCATAAGAAGGGGCAGCTGAACAGAGTTGCAGATGCTTTGAGCAGAAGATTGCTCACAGTGCAGGAAGTGCAGTTGAAGAGCATTGGAATTGAAGATTTCAAGAATCTTTACCAAGATGATGAAGATTTTGCTGAGGCATACAAGGTATGTCAAGATTTTGAGAATCACTTTCACAGTGAGTTTGCAGATTTCACCTTACAGTAGGGATTGCTATTCAAAGGTGGACAATTATGTGTGCCAAGAGGATCTATGAGAGAAAATCTCATACAGGAGAAGCACAATGGTAGTCTGAGTGGCCATTTTGGTCTGAATAAGACACTGGAGCTAGTCCAAAGGTTCTATTATTGGCCAAGGATGCACAGAGACATCAGAAGGTATGTAGAGCAGTGTATCGTATGTCAGAAGGCCAAGGGAACCACTTCAAATGCAGGACTGTACCAACCCTTACCCATTCCTTCCAGGCCATGGGAATGTGTAAGTATGGATTTTATAATTGGTTTGCCTAAGACTAAGACTGGTTATGACAGCATATATGTAGTTGTGGACAGGTTTAGCAAGATGAGTCATTTCATTCCCTGCAAAGTGACTCATGATGCTAGTCATATAGCACACTTGTTTTTCAGAGAAGTGATCAAGATTCATGGACTTCCAGCAAGCATTGTGTCTCACATAGATGCTAAATTCATGGGGCATTTCTGGAAAACATTGTGGCAGAGATTGGGAACAAATTTGTCGTTCAATTCAGCATATCACCCACTGACAGATGGTCAAACAGAGGTGGTAAACAGGACATTGGGCAACCTACTAAGGTGTATAACCAAAGAATATGGACAGAGTTGGGATCTTGTCATTCATCAGGCAGAATTTGCCTATAATGACAGTGTGAATAGGACTACTGGTAAGAGTCCATTCGAAATAGTCTATGGAATGCATCCCAGAGGTATATGTGAGCTCAAAAATATGGGAAACATGGAGAACAGAAGTGGACATGCAGAGGATTTTGCACAATCCATGAAAGAAGTGCATGAGCAGGTGAAGAAAACCTTGACAAAGAACACACAGAAGATCAAAGACAGGGTAGATGCCCACAGAAGGGATATTCAGTTTGAGGTTGGTGATCTAGTTATGGTGCACTTGAACAAAGCCAGAATGCAGAAAGGAATGCCAACCAAACTGCAGATGAGGAGAATTGGTCCTTGTAGAATCCTGAACAAGTATGGTAACAATGCATACAGAATTGAATTGCCAGAAGATTTGGCAATCTCACCAGTGTTTAATGTCCAAGACCTGGTGCAATACAGGGGTCCTTAGTCAGCAGCAAATGGATCCATTTCAGAGAAGGAACAGACAGCAAAAGATGTGACTTTGCCACTAAAACCCAAACTGCAAGCAGAGAGAATACTGGATTCAAGAGTACAAAAGCAGACCAGACATGGCGTCTACATGGAGCATTTGGTCAAATGGAAACAGTTGCCTGAAGCAGAAGCTACCTGGGTTGCAGAGTCAGAATTCAAAAAGAGGGGCATTGATTTTGCCTCATTGTCACCGGAGGTGACATAGCTTCTTTCCGCATGGGGGAGTATGGTGCAGGAGCACCAAGGGCTTAGAGCCCATGTGTATATAGTTTTGCATTTATTGGTGTGATGTTTTTGTTTTCGAATTGGGAAGGCGCGGGAAGAAGTTGATGCTTTTACAAATTGGGTCCATCGGAATGAGAGAGCTCATCGGCCGAGCATTGAGAAACTATATCGACAGCTAGTGTCCCACCGATAAAGTAGGTCTCGCCAACGAAAACACTTATCGGCGTGAGATGCATATCGGGAGGAGGTATGAAGGTTGGGCCGAAGGAGAAGGTCTTACCGATGTGTGATGTCCATCGGCATGAGGGTGGTCATTGGCGGAGCCTGTGGTTGTGTCTCCGATCGCTTGGTGTTATCCCGATGGAGTGGTAAAGGTTGGTGAAGGCCATCGGCATGAGAATCACTATCGGTGAAGGATGTGGGTGTCACTCCGATATTAATTGTCTGTCCGATGAAGTGTTGCCGAGGCTTGTCATCGGTATGAGGCTTGCTATCGGCGATGGCTGTGAAAGTCACTCTGACAACTATGTGTTACTCCGATGGAGTTGGACGTCGGTGCAAGGACTTCTATCGGCGTAGCTTTAAGATTTGAGTCCGATGCACAGTGGTCACGCCGATGGAGGATGAAGACTTGGTATCGGTGAGACAAGGGGCTATCGAAGTTCATGGTTGAATGTTGGCCAATAGTTTGGGTTGTGCCGATGGGGGTAGATAGGGGTCGTCGGCGGCAAAAGTGCCGACAATAGTTTACTAAGCTGTCGGATATATAAACCGCAGTGGCCGACTTGAACGGGTGCATGTGGGACTAAAAGTTCTCATGAATGCGAAAGTCAATAGAATGCATATCGACAGGGGAAGAATATGATCGGTGCGACAAAGAATCTGTCTTGCCGATGGGAAACCATAAGTATGTTTCGATGAGACATCTGTGTTATCTTGCCGATAGCACAAAGCTGAACCGACAGTTGGAATACCAACCGTTCTGGAATTGGAACCATCCTGTAACGAACATGGAATACTTATAAAATGCAGCATTCTTTCTGTATGAGGGGTTCAGCAGAAGAAACAAGAAAAAAGATTTTGATTTGAGAAGCATTCTGATGTAAAGGCAATTTTTGAATAAAAATCAAATTCAGTAGTTCGATCATTTGTGTATTTCTATTCTGTTTCCGTTTTCAGTTTATTATTCTGAAATAGATTAGTCCTTTCTGTTTCTGCTATTTTGTTTTCTTTTGCCAGCCATGACTCTGTTTTGATGATTCTTCAAATCCCATTGTACAGTATGGAGGTCATCAAACAGAGCCATGCTCTTTGTTTGTTTTTCTTTTGTGGGTGGTCGGATCGCCGGTTAGAGGCAATGCATGCTTGTTCTAGGCGAGCTCAGTGAGGAGTCCGGCTAGATAAACAAGTAGGAAAAATAAATTTGCAGGGGTGGAAAAATAGAGAGGAGGAAAGTGAGCACCAAGCAGTCCAGACCCTTGAACAGAGTGAGAAGGGTGGGCAACGGGCTCAGAAAGTTATGTGCCATTGAGGCAGTATCTTGGAAGCAGTGAGGTCAAGGTATGTGTCCCACACCAAGCAGAAAAGTAGAGTTTTCCATCTCTGCAAAGAGTATGTCTTTTAGCACTTTGAATTGGTAGGAAGGCTAGTGTTGTCAAACAGTCTTGTACACCTACAGGATGCAGAGCAGGCAGCCTAGAGTTCTCCCTATCACTGGTGCACTGCATAGAAAATCCATCTGCTACTGTCACACTGAAACCAGCAAAATCCTTTGCCTGCAATTCTCGCTTAGCATCCAGTCCCTCATCAATAAAGTTGTGCATGGCACCACTGTCAACAAGGCAAGTCACACGTTGACCCTTAATCACTCCCTTTAAGCGAAAGGGATGGTATCTGGGGACTCCTGAAAGGGTGGCAATGACAGGATTGGGTGTATCTGATGTGTCACCCACTCCAAGCTCCACCTGTGGGGCCTCTTGTTCGTCCTCACCATCGCTGCCCTCTAAATCAGTATCCTGTATATGCTCATCCTCCACATCAGACACAATCTCAATGAGATGCACTTTGCCCTTCCCAAGGCATCGGTGTCCAGGCTCCCAAGGTTCCTTACATGTGAAGCATAGCTTCTTCCTCCTTAACTCATTACGTGTCTCCTAGTCCATCCTGGGGGGAGGTGGTGCACTCCTATGCTGTGTCGAAGATCTCTGAAAAGGCTTGGAACCTTTGGAGAACTTCTTATTCTGTTGATAAGAAGTAGGAGGTGGTGAAGTATCAAGGTCTAGTGCAATCTGAATAGCCTCATGTAAAGTCTTAGGCTTAAGAGCCTTGACCAAACCCCGTAATCTGTCATGTAATCCTTCTATGAAGAGCATCACTACACGTCTTTCTGGCATCTCAGGCACCATAATAGCAATGTGTTGAAACTCATTAATGTAAGTTTCAGCATGTCCAGTCTGTCGCAATAATGTTAAATCCCTGTAGTACAACTCAACATCCTTACGGTCAAATCTGGCTATCAGCCGCTCAGTGAACTCCCTGTAAGAATGAATCAAGTCTATGGTTTTGGGTAACCAAACCATGATGCCACCACTCATAAGCTATACCCTCCAAATGTAGTACTGCAAACTGAATGGCCTCGTCCTTAGGCATCGGCTTAAGTGAAAGGTAGATGTCAAGCTTGTGCACCCAAGCTCGGGCGGTGATCTTCTCACTACCATCGAAGGAAGATATAGTGAGCTTGCTAGTAGCTCGATGGAGGTCACTAGTTTGCTATTGCCCCCTACCACCATGGTGTCTCATGCTATCTCTTCGCTGGGAACAATACTGATGAAAAGGGAAGGCCTCTCTCACATGCACTGGAAGACGTGTCCACTCATCATTTGCTGCCATAACAGTATCCTAGAACTCCACACCCTCAAGCGGATCAACTGGGGGTGGTTCATCTCTAGGAGGAAAATGCGGCTACATGGGCCTATCAGTTGTGCGTGAATGAGTCCTATCACGCCTAGGAGAACCAAGAACACTATCCATCGATGAGGGAGCCCGACTACTCCCACGGCTGTCTGCAACTGAATAGACCTGTCAACCCAATCACGTCGGTCATGTCTGCCATGTCTATCCCTACGCCGACCCATATCCATTCTGTCAAGGGTATTCTAAAGTCTGTCTAATGCCTGTACAATTCTTGGTTGTGTATTAACAAGAGTTCTGAATACCTCACGGTCACGGTCAATATCCTCCTGCGGATTCTGTCTTTCCCTTTGACGAGGACTTCTACTGCCCTCATGGCTATCCCCCATAGTTGTACCCTGAATACCAGTGTCAACCCCTAATTGTATATGTGTTCTTCTCCGAGTATAATACCTGTGTGGACCCACCTCTCTAGGATGCATAGAGCTGAACAAAACACCCTCAAGGCGGCAAGATCATGGCTCTGATACCACTGAAAGATCCCTAACCAATTCTAATCTGCAATTTTCTGATTTTTTGGAATCTGCTGATTTGTTTGTTTCAATTTTTGTCTTTGACCAGCGAAGTGTAAATTGGTGTCTTTGCTCGAGTGCTGATTTGTTTGATGTTTGAGTTTAAATGATTGTTTGTTTTAGGACCAAATCATAAGGAAACCATAGAAACATGGAAGAGAACTATTGCATAAGTAAAAGACAACACTTGCACATCAAAGGGACCCCTTTAAACTGATTATATCAGATCTGATTACAAATTCAGAGGTCTGATTTCCACTATATCAGACTATAACAACAACCAAAAGACTTCTATGAAATGCAATATTAAACTATCCCAATGACAATCACATACCCGGGAACCAACGCATAATTTATGGAACATGTAGTTGCTGAAACCCCAATTTCCAGCGAAGATTTGATTGAATATGATCCCTGTTTTGTACGGCCAGCTAGTATAGGTACTAGAATGAGGATATATGCTGATAAGTAGACCCAATCTGCACTTATACCCTAATAATCCACTGCTGCAATCACTCCAACTGTAATTACAACTTGTAAATAAATCCAATGACGTCCAAACGGAAACCCAGTGTAGATTTCCCTATAATGTGAACTAGGTTGTCGTCCAATCCACTGTCCTCTAAGGGTTTTCGTCCTTAGAAGAGCTACAACCTGCTGAAACTCTATCCAGAGCTCCAAACCTGCACTTGTGTTTTAAAAAAATGATGATTGAATGACCAAAAGAGAGCCCCATTCGTTGCTTTATAGATTCCATCTCCATTTTCCACAAAAAACAATAAAATAATCCCACTAAAAGGGTACGCCCACCTTGAGGGTTACTTCCTCATGAAAAAGAAACACCATCTTTCAAAACAACATTAAGGCTACTAGGATGGGGACCTTTTCACTATTCTCCTTCTAATTCTCTGTTACTGTTCACTTTCAATGTTCACATCAAGGCAAACCTTTAGTGTTTTCAATTCAACTCTTGAAATCATCAGCTAACATCAAACTGAAGGTCTCGGAAGGTTCCCTGCAAAGCGCCAACACCCTCGGTCGGGTTCCCTAACCAACCTATTAACCTACGGGAACCCAATAGTAGGTCAACCTCTGCTGAAGTCTGGGCGGTCTAAGGAAGGGACATTACACAAATCCATTACTGAAAACTCTTCTGGGAGAAAAATCAAAACCTTAAGAACAGATAATGAGAGTGAATACACTTCAGACATTTTTTAAGACTTTTGTAAAAACACTGGGATTAAGAGGGAGTTCACTGTACCTTATAATCCTCAACAAAATGGTGTTGCAGAAAGAAAAAATAGAACCATTGTAGAAGCTGCTAGGGCTATGTTACTTGATCAGAATATAGACACTTCACTTTGGGCAGAAGCATCTAGTACTGTTGTCTATATACAGAACAGATGTCCTCACTCTCATATTGATGACAAAACTCCTGAAGAAGCCTTCACTGGCACAAAACCAGACATTAGTCATTTAAGGATATTTGGTTGTCCTGTTTACATTCATGTGCCCAAAGAGAAAAGAACTAAGTTAGAACCTTCTAGGAGAAAAGGCATCTTTGTAGGCTATAGTGAAACATCAAAAGCTTATAGAATATATATACCTGGTCAAAGACAGATTGAACTAAGCAGAGATGTGAGTTTTGAGGAAGACATAGCTTTCAAAAGAGCCAGAAATTATATTGAGTCAGAAATTCAAACTTCCAACTCAGGCATAGAAAAGGATCCTACACCTGAGTTTCAGAGGGAGTATCCTGAGGAAGATGCACACCATGAACAAATCACATCACTAGAAAATCCCAAGAAAAGACCACTCTGGGCCACCAAAACAATGGAAAAAGCTAAAAATTATGCTGCACCATCAGGGACTTTTAGGGAAAGCACAAGACCTAAGAGATTCTCTAGTTATGTAGCTTTAATGAGTGAATTCATTAAATCAGAACCTTCTAGTGCTATAGAAGCTCTTAAGCACCAAGTATGGAAGGATGCCATGACAGAGGAGTATCAATCCATCCTGAAGAATGATGTGTGGGATATAGTACCTAGACCAAAAGGAAAATCTGTTGTTTCTTCAAAATGGCTATTTAAAATCAAACATGTTGCAGATGGCAGTATAGGGAAATACAAAGCAAGATTTCTAGCCAGAGGATTTTCACCAAAGGAAGGAATTGATTACAACGAAACCTTCGCTCCAGTTGCTCGATATACATCAGTCAGGGCAGTTCTAGCTATTGCAGCAGCCAAAGGGTGGAAAGTCCATCAAATGGACGTAAAAACTGCTTTCTTAAATGGAACCATTGAAGAGGTTTACTTAGAGCAACCCGAAGGATTTGAGATTCACAATGCAGGATCCTATGTATGTAAATTAAAGAAAGCTCTATATCGACTTAAACAGGCCCCTAGAGCCTGGTATGAAAGAATTGACAGTTACCTCTTGAGATTGGGCTTCTCAAAGAATGATGCAGATCCAAATCTTTACTTCAAACAAAGCAAAGGTGATATGTTAATATTGATATTATATGTTGATGATCGATTGATTACAGGAGAAGATCACCTTATTGATCAGTGTAAAAAAGATCTAGCTTTAGAATTTGACATGAAGGACTTAGGTCTATTACACTACTTCCTTGGACTAGAAGTATGGCAGAAATCAGACTATTATTCTAAACCAAGGGAAGTACACAATTGATATATTAAAAAGGTTTGGTATGATGGAATGTAGACCTATGTCTTCCCCCATGGAAACAAATCTTCATAAATTGAAGGAAGCAGCAGCAGATTCTCCGTTGGCAGATCCCACTCTTTACAGACAAATAATCGGATCCTTGATGTATTTGGTCAATACCAGACTTGATATCT
The DNA here is from genome assembly GCA_027924645.1 of Cunninghamia lanceolata. NCBI lineage: Eukaryota > Viridiplantae > Streptophyta > Pinopsida > Cupressales > Cupressaceae > Cunninghamia > Cunninghamia lanceolata. The sequence goes on along the minus strand of BSBN01001269.1, from coordinate 380,528 downwards.
GCTATGCTGTAAATGCCTTAAGTCAGTTTATGTGTGAGCCCAAGGAGATACATCTTGTGGTTGTGAAGCATATAATGAGATACCTTCAAGGTACTCTAAATTATGGCTTAAAATATGAAAAGGTTGACTTAGATCTACATGGATTCACAGATTCAGATTGGGCTGGAAGTGTAACTGACCGGAAGAGCACCTCCGGATGTTGTTTCAGTTTAGGGTCAGCAATGATACCATGAATCAGCAAAAAACAGTCTTCAGTTCATTGCAGCTTCTATGGCTGCTAGAGAGGCAGTATAGCTTAGAAAACTGCTTGTGGGATTATTTGGTAAACCTCTGAAACCAACTATCATCCACTGCGACAATCAAAGCTGTATTAAGCTATCCGTGAATCCAGTATTCCATGATAGATCTAAACATATTGAGATTCCTCATCACTATGTGCGTGATATGGTGGAAAGGAAAGTGATTCAGTTGGAGTATATCAGTACAGGAGATCAAACTGCAGATATTTTTACCAAACCATTCCTCAAGGTGAAAGTTGAATACTTCAGGAAAAATCTTGGTATGATTGAAATGTAAGATTCTAATTGATTTGTACTAATATATTAAAGATGTTTAATGTGTAAACTTCTTGTGTCATATGTGTGACTCTATGACATTATGGGCCTACCCATTCTATGTTTATTTCTAAAAAATGACGATTTTTTGGATAATCTACACTTGCACCTAACATTATAAGGTGACGATCTTATAATGTTCATTAGACTAATATCATGTGACTTGATATTTGTATGAATCATGGAGTTATCATGATTAAGTTATGGTAGACATTATGTGACTTAATGTCAGTGCACATACCATAACTAGGATATATAAGGAGAATGTAAAGTTCTCGAGTATAGTATATCCTTTAGTATCACGAGGTAGGTGATGCTACGTACCACGAGACAGGTGATACTATATATCATGAGTTATGTGATATTAAATTACTTTGAGTAATTCATTACAGATCAGCTAATTGATATTCACAGAGATTATTGTGATATTGTTATCTTCCCGAGCTAAGAGGGAGAGTTGAGTTGTTTGTAGCTTCGATTAGATAACGTATTTATTATGATCATAATAAATATGAATATATAAGTAATATTAAATATTACTTATATATTCATACTTAATATATAAGAAATGTTAAAATAAATATGAATTTAGCATGATCGAATGATATATTACCAAAGTATAAACACTGACTACAATTCAAATGGTGATTAGCAATTGCTAAAGCAATGGAAAGGTGACGAAGTCACACCTGTGTGTAATGTTCCGTTTTCTAGCTTGATCTTTTACAGTTGACCGTTGGCCTATTCCAGAGACCCGTAGGCTACTCGGAGGTTGAAATTGGGGTTTAATGTTTGGTGGTTGCTTTTGTTCGTAGATTGTGGTTTGGTTGGCGGTTTCTTTCCGGGTTTGTTCTCCTTAGTCCCTGTTGGTTACGGCTATTTTTAGTAAGTTCAGGATTGGCACCAGAACGGGATTTTGAGAGTGGGGTTGGATTCGTCTTGTCAAGACCTTTCCAACGAGCTATAGATCATTGAATTCCGACTTCATCTTGGCCTCCGTTTTAAAGTCCATAAATTAAACACTATTATTTAATATTAATGTTGTTTTAAAAGAGGGGACTTTAAGGGTGAGGTTGAAAAGAGGATTATATTATTTTCCCTCTCATGTTTTATCCCATATGCAAGAGGATTTTAGAGACTCCCAGTTGGAAAAGTATAAAAGGAGGAAGAGTGCTCTCATTTCGGCATCCGAAATCTTGATAATGTTATGCTGCCGGATTGGCCTTGGGATTGATTCGAGGAATGTATGCCTCCTAGCTTGGCATTGCTTCTCGCTTGAAAGATAGCGACTAGTGGTGAAATAGTCTAGTTTGTGAGTTTGCATTGGGATTTGTGCATTGTAATCAGCTTTTGGCTTTAGTTCAGTTTTGCATATTAGAGTTTTTCCGGCATTGCATTTTTAGCTACAGCAGATTTGTGTTTTATTCATAAGTCAAAAAACAACAAAAATATTGTTCTAGGTATTCTCTTATTCTCATTGTCTGGTCAAGGCGTCACTTTCCTCCAGTTTGCAGATTTTTTTAAGATAGCTATGATTTTTAAAAGGCAGATCGCCCTTTCTTGAAGGCCGTACCCTCTGCTGATGCATTGGAATCTATGCATAAATAATGCATGGCATTTTGATCTGTTTTCAGTGTTCTATCCTAAGCATCATCATTCTTAGGGAATATTGCATTTTGTTTCAAGTCAGTTGGATGAGTTATGAGGGAGATATGAGCATATGAGTAAATTCATAGGTTGCTGGTTTTAATTTAAAGACGAATGAGATTCATTTTGTAAACTGATAGTAGTACTGGCAGTAATTCTCAATCTTGTTCAATTCTGATTTGTAATGCTCAACTCTACTTCCAGTATTTGCTTTTGTATTTACTTTACCTCCGCCCTATGGTAGCTACTTTCCCATTCCGGGATAGAAAGCACATTCTGGGTGTTGAGTACTTTCAGCATTACAGTTATTTCTTTCAAGCATTGTAATTTGTAATACTCCGCCATATGGTCGCCTCAACTCCATATTGGATTGGGTAGCACATACTTGGTGTCGAGTTCTCTTTCAGTACTTAGTGTAGAAGACCCTCTGACCATATGCTCGCCATCATTGGCACCATTCTTGGTTAGAGTTATTGCATAAGCATTTTGATTAAGATCCTCTGACCAATGCTCACACCTTGCCCACATCGGGATCCTGGTGTACATTCTGGTTAGAGTTGCTTCAGCAACGTTTTGGTTTAGCTGCTAACCTTAACGGGTGCATTGGTTTGTAATTTGTAATTTGAAAAAACAAAAAAATTTGGCTCGGAATATTTCACTGTGATAGGCGTGACTCCTTGAGGAGTCACGTCTATCACAGATGTGACTCCTACCGTCACTCATATATATATCAACGTCTTTGCCCTGCAATACCATGAAAAAGACACAGAAATCGGAAGTGTATGAGAAGTGGAAATTACATCTGCAAAATAAAAGAAAGTAATAATTAAGTCTGCAATACAAATATCCAACATTCAGAAGTTATCAAAGTTAGAGATCATAGGTTCGATTTGAATTTACAAAAACATCTACATGTTCATAAGCATAGCAGAGAAAAATTCTTAATTCAATAAGGTACTACCAACATGTAAACAGATCCAATAATAGAACTTTGTTCTCCATTGGCATCCTTCTCTTGGATCTGTTGGTGGTTCATTTTACCAAGGGGACTTACTTTCACTTATCATTTTAATTATATAACTTTGTTTATAATAACTTTTTGAAGGTTTACCCATACCCCCTTCTTATTTGGTTGTAGTTTTTCCAATCTTTTTTCTGTTGGAATTCTGGGTGGCACTCCTGATTAGCTATTGTAACATTCCATATTTTTAAACCAGTTGACCTACTTTGATCACTTGTGGATGTTATTATAATTTGTTTTTTCGTATCCTTCTCTATCAAGAAGTATACATCTGGCACACTGATGTACTTATATTTTGAGATGGATTTGAAATACATTTCTCTAAGTTGAAGGAAAAATCAACCATTTCAATGCAAAACAATAAAAAAAAATCAAGCTTACCTTCTGCTAAATCTGTAAGGTGACAAAACACCTGATGAATCTCGAGCTGCCCATCCTATACAGTTTCCCTTGCAATCTTCTTCAGGACCCATTGTTTACCTGAATATCAGCCTATGAATCAATCATGACATGGAAGTCTAGAAAGGAGTCTCACTATTTGTCCAAGTCAATTTTATGTATAACAGTTAAGAAACTAAAAAACAACCATTACAAATAGAAACTTTATAATTTGTTTTGACTGACTAACATACCTAAAAATGCTGTTTGGCAAAAAGTGGACATAACTTTAAACTGGCTAATAGGAGAGCCATGAATGCTGTCCTCTACCAAGACACCAAAATTGTCCCAAGTGAGTGGGACATATTTTAGGGGCTTGAACTAGAAATAAATAAAAAGAGAATATAAAGATTCATAATACAGATATTAAAATTGAATGGCACCATTCATCAATATGATCCTCTCTAGATATCAATCTTCAGTCACGACATACTGTTTTATTATCCTACCCTTTTCTTTCTGTCAGACATCTCTTCCCTAGAATATGGAATCTTAAAGGATCTGAGTGCTTCTCAATCTGTTCTCTCAATGATGAGGTACAATGGCCACATTATGCCCAAGCACCCAAAAGGTTTTGATCGATACAACACATCATAGAAGCGTTACTATGTCAGGCCAGTATAATGTTTGATTAGAAACTGCATACTTTGTATGCATTCAACCTTATTCAGTGCAGTTTTTCTCCCAGCTGCACCATCTCACATGATGCTAAAGGAAATTAGCTTTGCTTACTCAGCTATACAACAATACTTGCAGAAGCCATGATAAGAAATATTCAGGTTTCATAATCTCTTAGAATTCTTTACAGGCACAAGGAAAACCGCTCTAATACCAATCTCCATAATTGACATGGACATTCCATAGTATGATTCATCAACACAAATCTTTACTCAACACCTTGTTTCTCATAAGGTCGATACTTGATTGAAAAACTATTTATGGTTGCAAATTATGATGTTCTACCATAGTTATGAAGTTTGTTGGGTCCTCACCTAGACTCATAAGTCCAAATCCGAGGTAATCCCAGCAATTCTGGTTCCTCAACTCGCAGACCCTTTCTGAGTCCAACTCCTAGACTTGCAGGTCTACAGAGACTTGCCAGTCCTAATGCCAGACTCACTGAGTTTGCAGGGCGGGCACCCAAATTAAAAAAATTAAACTTGAAAACAAGCCATTGGGAGCTGCTACGACTAAACACAAACAACTAACACATAGCCAACAAGTGAACTGACAACCACAAACTAACGAAAGATTACAAAGTTATTTTACACTAACTACACACATGGATCTGTGGTGATCCAATGGCTTGTCAGCAAAGGATCTTGTCAATTCTTTCTGCTGTCCTTTTTTTTCCTTTTCTTATTGGTCTAGGTGGACTATCTGTCTTGGAAATCAAGATCAATCAGTCCAGTCATTTGAACTTTGAATAACCTCCACAATTGTGTCTGCTACCCTTGTGTTGAATTTGTTGCCTCCTTTGTTTCATTTTGGGATTTGATAGTGTCAAAATCCCCCATTAGAATGACAAGCTGATCTGTGTTGATGGTCTGGTGGTCTTGGATTTGTTCGAGGTATATGTGATTCAGTAGTTACCATATGGAAGGATATTGGCATTTGCTATTACAAAGGAGATTTTCCATTTGAAAGAGAAGAGACATGAACGTGTGCCCCATGGAAGGTTTGTCTGAGAAGTGGCTTCAGACCTGGATGGATCCCATTGTATCATTTTTCTTTGTTTATTGATGAAAATGCATGTGCTTGCTGCCCAAAATTCTTGTGTTGTTAAGGCAGCTGGATTGACTTGACCGTGTTGTTTCTTGGAGGAGAACCAAATCAATCTTGTCAACGTGGACTTTGGTTCTCAGCATTTTGAGTTTGGTAGGTATTACATTACCCCTGATGTTCTATAAGAGGTCTTCTAGTGCTGAAGTGTCTGTCTCTGACTCTCTACTTCAGTCCACTTGGATTAGCTGGCTTTGGATGTTCAGATCTAAATGATTTTGTTGAAAACTTTGTCTGAATCAATCTGACTTTCAGATGGTTCTCCTGTGTGCTCATTGGTTGATTTCCTCTTTTCTTTCTTGTCCCTGAACACTTGTGGTTTCCAGATTTGCAGGCTCCTGGGTATTAAATCTTTGAAGAAGAGTTGTTGTTGCTGATTTGATTTACTTTTTTGTGAGTAATTTGGCCATGTTAAATATTGAGGTGAATTTTAGTGCCTCTATTCTCTTCTCCTTTGGTGTTGGACCTGTTCAGGCTGCATCCTTGTTCAGATAAAGATTTACTTTGTGTACCAGCCTCTAGATCTCCTCCATGTTGCTCGCTTTTGCTGGTTCCTCCTGCATTAAAGCTGCAAAGGATTTTCCAAGGAAATAGGATTAGGCACCTTTCTAAGACTTTTAGTTTTATTGTGTATGCTTTATGGAATTTGTTTCCCTCATTGGTAACTTCATGTTGTTTTTGTAATTTGCATATACCACTACGTACTTCCCTGTCACATTACCAATATTCTCAAGAGGGAGTTTCTGCCAGTATTCAAAAACGAGAAGGAGAAGATGCACCTAGAATGGCACAGTGATCAGGAGTTGCTCTATCAGGTTGAAAATTGGTGCCCAGTTCTTCATGAAAAGGCCATTTTCTTTAGGAAGCATGGGCCACCTAAAGATTCTTCGGTACTTTTTTTGTAGCAAAAACCACTAGGAAGTAGTTCTTAGGCATCATTAACAATTCCAGTGAGCCTAAGGTTTCTAGCTTTCTTGTACCCAGAATCTCAGGGTCTTTGGCCTAGGAAAACCTCCTGTAAAATTCAAATAGCTTATCAGAGCTCTTTCTTTGAGCAGCCAGAATCTTTGTTCCATTTCATCAATTGATAAGAATATTTTCAGGGGAGTATCTTTCTTGAGATAGCATCATTTTCCTTTTGGATCAAGAAGTTGAATTAGGTAAATGCTCATTTTGTGTCATGGCTTGCATAGCTTTGGAGTTCCTCTTTGCAGATCTGAGGGCTTTCTTGAGAAATGGTAGCTCTGACATTGTGAGAGGTTAATGGAATGAGAGGGTTAGAGCTCCCGCAGGAAGTAATGACTTCCTTGCTAGGGTGCAAACCCTGAAGACAACTCACTCTTTGCCTGTTTTGGTGGGTAATTCTAGATGTAACGGCAGTCTGATTGATGCTGGTTTTGTTGTTTACTATCTACCAGGAGTTTTGGGGAGCTACTTTATAATCTTCATATATTCCCTATCATAATTTAAAACTTATTGTTAAGGCTAAGCCACTTCTTGCAGAACCAATTTTGATAACAACATTCAAGGAAGCTATCTTTAAGCCTTTAAAAAAAAGATGGCAAATGTGAGATGGCAGCCCAAAACCAACCACTTAGGCCAATTTCAAGCTTCTAGAGTCGTTCCTAGCAACAACCAGTAACTCCAGAGCACTAGATACTTTTGTTTTACCACAAGCTATTGTAAAGCAAGGGATTTTTTTTTTTTTTTTTTTTTTTAAATATTTCGGACGAAAAAAAAGCAAGGTTTTATTTCGGAGCACACTGCAAAAAGTCTAGTGCTAAACTAAAAAATGAAGATATTCATGATTGGATGGTAGCTTTAGAAGCTCTCAGTTTATTTCATGGTCATTGGCTTACTCTCCCCATTGTGAATGGTTAGTTGAAGTTCTCCATGAACTGGCGTCTACTCCTTCAAAATGATATCTAAGGCAATCCCATGCCCTTAGAGTTTTTTAGTTTTGTTTTTAATCATGGTTTTCAAAACACGGGCCAAATGAGAGACTATTAAAAAGTAATCTTTAGTTTTGTAAGTGTGTTGGATTATTAAAAAACCCTAGCAATCTAGATATAAGGCATCTGTTGAAACCCTCACTTCAATAGTTATTTGGCTCTGGCTTCTGGAGCTTCCTCTTCATTTCTGGCAGCTAAAAACCCCACACTTTTGGACACAATACAAACTCAAAAAGTAAGCCTATGAGAATGTGGCCTTCACATGCAAAGCTTGTTTCCGATATGGAAATTTTGTCTCGGAATGCCTCCAAGCAATTCATACACATAAAGATTACTCAGTCGTGCCATGGAAGTCAAGGATGGTTTCAATCCAATAAGATAGAAGCAAAATCAGATGATTGCCTGGTGGAAGAATGCTTCCACGGAACGCATCATTGTGGAGCCTACTCTAGACATTTTGGAAACGAATAAGAAGAGACTGCATTGCCGCCCAATGAAACCAAACCTAAGGACACCATGATGACTCCTTCACATTCTAACGGCGAATCATAGCAGCAACAATAGAATTCTAACAGGAGAAGAAGCGCAAACAGAAGCGTAACATTGTGCCTTCTTTGGAAGTGTGGGATCAACCTAATGATAGAACGATTATAACAGAATTAGAAATATCTGTTGCATTTGTTAAAAGTGACTGTAATCATAGGTATGTTGTAACTGTATCTGTAATTATTACTCAAATGTGGTGGAGAAAGACAAACCTAATGAAGAGACCTTTCAACTCAGGAAAACAATCTACTCTCTACACCTCAAATTTCATTATTTTCTCAGAACTGCCAAACAATCTGAAACTAAGGACAACTGCACTGTACAAACAAAAAATTATGTGCCCTACTTTTTGAGCTATAGATGAATTATGATCTACAGATGCAACATGTCGCCAAAAAAATTAAATTTCCCCATTACATACTTTCTGCTCGATCTCATCAAATTCAAAACATCTAAATGACAAGAGACAGCATCACCCACCTTGCACGAGCTGATGAGAACTTGCAGATACTCGCTGTATATCTATTTCTAAGAACTTGCTGTATATCATGAGGTGCAAGGTGAGTCTTAGCCAACATTTTTTTATTTATATTGTGATGGGGTTGGTACTTGCTCCTTTCTCAGTAACACAGTCAACGTTCAATCTAAGCGCCATTACAGGATAAGAGCAACTAATTTAATATTTTTATTTTATTTTTTATGATAAATAAGTTTAAAAAGAGAGATATTTGGGGTAGTTCTTTCTCAGCAAAGAAGTCAACGTTTAACTCACAATCATTATAAGACAAGTGTCCCATAGTAATTAGTGCCTTCTAAAATATTTGAATGTAGAAATAATAGTAATTATTGTGAATAGTTAATTTCTATTTTTTTATATTATACTTGAAAATTTGCCTACAATTATTACTTTTGAAACCTCTTGGTAATTAAAAGTTGGTGTACTTTCATATTGTTTACTAGTTTTGAAATGAAATGAAATGAAAGATTTTAATGACGTACACGAGGCCACAGCGGCCTAAGGGACCCAGAACTGCACAACACAAACCAAAGAACCAGGCAGCAAAGCACTAAACAGTTTGAAGCCTCCTTTCGAGATCGGATCTCCTACAGTGAATTTTGATCAGTAGGTTTGCAGCATTGCCCAATCTCACCTCTTCAAACAAGGTGTTTAAACTGTTGATATTCAAAATGCCTTCGTAGCTATTACGAATGTCGCTGTAAGCCGAGCATTCCATGATGAAATGCCACTCTGTCTCCACCACACCTTTGTCGCAAAAGAGACATATTCTATTTTCCCACTCCTCTTCGGGAATTAGCCATCTACCCATTTCACATCTAAGATGATGTGAGCTAGTCCTTATTTGCGTATGATGATGAATATTTAATGAAGTCAAGTGAATATGTTATAAATCCTAGAAACCCACGTGTCAATGTTGGGCTAAAATGCAATTATTAAGTAGCGTGTAATATTTTTAGAGGTTAAAAGCATGTTTCCTTTGATTTGGACAAGTTAAACTAAGCCATAAATTTATAATATAAATTTACATGCCAAAAACACTCATGAGCTCCCGAGACAAGGAGGAGTCAAACCCGATACCTGTGTTGCAGGATGTTGTGCCAAGGCTGGAGAGCAAGGACAAGGTTGTGTCACCAAATGTGGAGAGGCTAAAGGGCTTGTTCATTAGGCTTGGTCTCGGCAATCTCTCTAAACAAAAAACAAGTGAGATGAGGAAACTATAGGACCAAATCACATTGTAAGCTAGCACTAATGTCATTATTTATGTTAGACATATTAGAAAGCTTGAAATAACATGAATTAATTATTAGTACCATCACTAATGTCATTATTTATGTTAGACATATTAGAAAGCTTGAAATAACATGAATTGATTATGAGTACCATCACTAGATACAAATCTATCTTTTAATTAATTGTCAATGTCATTTCAATCGAATATGAATAACTAATAGAGTTGAAATTTTAATCTTGAATTAATATTTGAGTAAGATGTGTGCATATAGTAACATAAAATCAATATTTGTCATCTACTGTAGATATAATGTGAAAACATAACAATTATAAATAGTTTTTCACACAAAACAACTCCTTTGATGGCATAAGTAATTTTCATATTAATTTAGCCAACTACCTTTCAAGACAAAAGGACTATGATGGCGATATAATAGTTTTTAATATCATTTCAAACATATGTGATATCGTGAAAAACAATAACAATTATATAAGTTTTGTAGTTGAGAAAAAAAAAAAATCATATGATTGGTCTTTCAAAACAAGTGCCATGTAGTGGCTAGTACCTATTGTTTGTTTTTGTTTATATATGTGTTGTAGTAAGAGTGACAGGTATGAATGCATTGGAACAAGACATTGTAATAGAATATAATTTACAAACATTTTAAGCAATGATTTGTATTAAAACATCATGGCGTGAAATGTCATGTATTTGTGTTTGCAAGGTAGAAATATAAATAAACAAAATTCAATTAGATGAGAAGTGTTTCTTGTTCGATGTGAGATAAATATTTTGAAGTGCCTTGTTTCTTAACATATGAACTTGAGCACAACATTTTCTTTCTTACAAAGTCTAAACGATAGTTAGGCTTGACCAGGGAAAAAATTTTGAAATGGGAGCAGTGATGGACGGGCGAGGAAAATTTAGTGCAGGTCTGGGACAAAGCAAGACAGGATCCCCAGGCAAGGTGGCGTCGAAGGTAAGTAAGCCATCTTCTTCCATTGTTCATCTGTCTAATCTTTGCAATAGTAAAGTAGTTTCGTGTGGGGCCTCTGCCTCGAATTCCAAATTTGGAGAGGTGAAATTGGCTGACCCAGACAGTTGGAAAGCTCTCTTCTTGAGCCCGGGTAAACTTCTAGAAAATGGAGTGGATATCATTCAGTCTGAGGCTGGGATACGCCTCAAGATCAAAAACCCCTCGTTGGACAAGGTTGTGGCCAAAATGGAAAATGTTTTGGTGGGGAAGGTGTTTGGTAGGAGGCCTAATATTGAAATGCTGAGGAAGTGGGCTACAATTAAATGGAATATCAAAGGAAGCCTGGCCATCTCCGCCCTTTCAAAAGGCATTTTCTACTTCTCCTTTAACAAATTTGAGGATTGCATGGGGGTCTTCACTAGTGGGCCTTGGTTCTTTGGTCAGCAAAGCTTGTTGCTCTGCAAATGGCGGCCAGGTCTCAACCTAGAGGTTGCTCTGGCGGAGTCGGCACCGACCTGGATCAAGCTCCCTAGTCTTCCCCTTGAGTTCTAGGATGATGAAATCTTTGCTGCCATTGCTAACTCTTTTGGACGCTTCCTATCCCTGGATAGTGTCACCAAGAACAGGAGCAAATATGTTTTTGCTAGAATCTGTGTCAATGTTCAGACTCACAAGGTCCTCCAAACTTCTATTGCCTTGGACTCTAAGTTTGGAGAATGGACTCAAGAGATTTTTTACGAGAACTCTGCGCTCTTCTGCCAGAAATGTGGTAATACTGGGCATCTTATTAATGCTTGCAGGAAACCTAACATGGTTTCGGTGCCTGAATCCAAGGGGAAGGGGGTCAATATGGAGGGTTTAGACTCGCCTTCTGAGTCCATTGGTCTTTCTTTGCGTGAGATGGGCAAACTCAAGGTGATTACTAACGTTCTACAAGATTCTCTAGTCCTGGGTTCAGCGGCTGGAGGGACTAAGGAGCCCCTAGAGGCAACTGAACCTGTAGTCCTAAATAAGGAGGATCAAAACTCCTATGTAGAGGTCCCAATCAAGTCCAAGGAAGGGGACTTGATATTGGAGAAAAATACAGACATAGAGCAGCAGGCCACTCCTTAGGAGTTGGGGGTTGGTCCTACTAAGGAAGGTGTTATAGTTGTGCAATTTGAACCTCAAGAGAGTTGATGATAACAGCTTTGTAAGGGATGGATTTAGTTCGGCGAAGCCCCACTCCATAAGTTTCTCTCCTCGTACTTTGGTTTTGTCCCCTCTCTCTCCCCCTTCGGAGAAGAGCACCAGAAAAATGATGGATGTGGGAAACTCCAAGAGAGGTAGGAAACCGTTGAAGGAGACCAAAAGAAAGGAGATAGTCAAGGAATTGGCCAAAGGAAAGCAGAAAATGCTAGAGCTAATGGGCTCCAGGAGAGCAAAGAAATGATAGTAATATCATGGAACATCAGAGGGCTCAATAGCCCCCACAAGCAGCTTTTGCTGAAAAACTTCATAAAAGATATTAGACCAGCTATTATACTTATACAAGAAACAAAAATGAAATAGGCAGATTTCAAGAAAATCAGTAACTACATTTGGACCTTCTCTTGTGCTGAGGCTGTCAGTGTTGAAGGGGCCTCGAGTGATTTGGCCACCATGTGGAAGCCTCACTCCCTTGAAGGCACTGTCATTAGTTCCAACAAAAACTAATAACTTTAAAGCTCAATCTCATCAACAGCTCGCTGAGCTGGAACTTAACCAATGTTTACGCTCCTAATAATGTGGCCCAAAGAAAGCAACACTGGATTGATCTGAAAACTATTGAAGATTCGTGGGAGAACAACAACTGGATGGTGGCCGGTGACTTCAACTCCCCCTATACCCATCTGAAAAATTAGGTGGCATAATGGACTTCACCGAAAGTATGATGGATCTTGACAATTTCCTCCACTTGGCGGGGCTGGTGGACCTTGATTTGGAAGGCTTCAATTTCACTTGGTCCAATAGGCGGGAGGGAAGCAATCTCATCCAGGTCAAACTTGATCGAGTCCTGGTCTCGGCAGGATGGGACATAATTGAAAGAAGCAAACTGGAGAACCTTTTGAGATTCGGTTCAGACCACACTCCCCTAATCCTCACTTGGAACCCTGATTTATGGAGAGCAAGTCCCCCTTTTAGATTTGAAGCCATGTGGGCTAAATACCCTGACCTCTATCAACTGGTCTCTGGCTGGTGGAACAAAAAGGTGAATGGGTCGAGCATGTATATTATGGTTCAAAAACTTAAGGAGGTCAAGCTTCAACTAAAGGGTTGGAATAGGAACTCTTTTGGTAACATCTAAAAAAGAAAAGTGAAATCAGGAAAAACCTTCTCATGCTACAGGGAGACATGGATAAAGGCATCATAACTAGGGGAGACAAAGAAAGAGAAAATTTTGATGTCTGAGCTACATAATTTAGTGGAGAGTGAAGAAATATATTGGAAACAGAGATCTAGAGTGCAGTGGCTCAAAGAAGGGGACAGAAACACTAAATTCTTCCACCAATCGGCCATGAAACACAAGAAAAGAAACAGAATCACTGAAATTGTCCTTGAAAATGGAGAAGTGGTCCAGAATGAAAACCAGATCAGAATGGAAGGGGTTAGGTATTTTGAAAACATCTTGAATAGGACTGGCCCTCAAATAGAGGATGGAAGCTAGGAGTTAAATGATCTTTTAGAAGTCATTCCAAACATCCTGAGTGAGGATGATAACCTTGGTCTCATCAAGGATGTCACTGCTGAGGAGGTGAAAGCTATTGTTTTCTCTCTCAATCCCTTCAAAGCCCCGGGACCTGATGGTTGCCCTCCGGTCTTCTTCCAGACCTTTTGGGATATAATAGGGAAGGATATCATGGAAGTTGCTAAAGAATTCATCAAAAGAGGAATAGTCTTGAAAGAAATCAACAATACTTTCATAATACTTATTCCAAAAAGAGAAGGTGCCAACAGAATGTTTGAATTCAGACCCATAAGTCTATGTAACACTCTCTACAAGATTTTCACCAAACTTCTAGTGCTGTGTATCCAACCCTTGCTTGAAAAAATTATTCACCCAAATCAAAAGGGATTTGTTCCGGGTAGGCAAATCACTGATGCTATCATCACTGTCCATGAGAACTTACACTCTATGGTAAAAAGCAAAAAGGAAAGCATGATTTTAAAACTTGATATTTCCAAAGCCTACGATAAGGTTTCTTGGCAGTTCCTAGAGAAAATCCTATAGAGATTTGGTTTCAATGAGAGAATAATAAATATGATGAAGCACTGCTACTCCAACCCTACTTACTCCATTCTCATCAATGGATCCCCCAAGGGTCACTTCAAAGAAAACAGAGGGCTAAGGCAGGGAGATCCCCTCCTACCTTATTTGTTCATAATTATGGCGGATGTTCTTGGAAGAGTGATAAACAGGAGCATCAACACTGGAAAGCTTAAAGGTTTCACCCCTGCCTCTGGTTTATCCCCCTCTTCTCATTAGTAATTTGTAGATGATACTATCCTTATAGGGGAAGCTTCCACCAGGAAGCTGGAGAGTGGAAGCGTATTCTTACTTCTTTTGCTACTGGTTCTGGACAAAGGATAAACTTTGAGAAGAGCGGTATTTACTTCTTCAACACCAATATGAGTCTACAAAGCAAGTTATTCACTATTCTGGGGTGTCAAATAAAGGAGATGCCTGATACTTATCTCGGGATGCCTCTCACTACAGGTAAGCTCTCTAAAACTTACTGGAATCTGTTGATTGAAAAATGCAGAGGAAACTGGTAGCATGGAAGGGCTCTCTCCTGAGTAATGCTGGCAAATTGCTTCTTCTTCATGCCTCACTCCAAAGCACCCCAGTCTACATCCTCTCACTCTTCAAACTCCCCAAAGTTATAGCTGATAGGATAGAGCATATTTAGAGAAGATTTCTTTGGAGTGGCTGAGAGGAAAAAGACAAGATCTCGTTGGTGTCCTGGGAAGTGGTCTGTTCTCCTAAAAATAGAGGGGGCTTAGGGATTAGAAGAATCACAGGGCTAAATAAAGCTTTGCTGACCAAAGTTGGTTGGAGACTTATGACTGATAACAATGACTAGACCAACATCATGAGAACCAAATATATAAACAATGGAAAGGGAACCATTCTAATCACAAGCAATAGCCTCCTGCAGGGCTCCTCCATATGGAACAACGTAGTGAAATCCAAAAGCCTTCTACACACTGGGCTCTAGTGGAATGTTGGCAAAGGTACCACTATCAGATTCTGGGAGGACCCGTGGATAAGCACACCTCCCTTGATGTACCACCCTGTCTGTTCAGCAATTATGAATCACCTCAAGTCTAAGTTGGGGGCCAAAATTTGTAACTATTGGGATACCCTCGAAGGGGGGGAGAGGTGGAACCTCAGTACTGAAGGGCTTTAGCAACCTCTAGCCACTATAATGAGTACTCTTCTTGAAATTCTTAAGAATCACAAATTTCACAGGAAATTCTTGTCAGATCAGCTGGTTTGGAAGGAAGACAAAATGGGAAAGTACTCGGTGAAGACAAGGTACAGGAACATTGATAAGGTTAACTGGGTCAGTTTTAATTGGAATCATATTTGGGATAATGATGCTATCCCCAAGGTCAAATTCTTCAACTGGACATCCAATCACCAAAGGATTCTCACTATTGATAACCTCTAAAAGCGTGGGTTTCAAATGCCGAATAGGTGTATTCTCTATGAGAGGGCTGAAGAGAGCACTGATCACATTCTCTTTCATTGTGACTATACCTAGAATATAAGACAAGTCTTAATGAGCCTATTTCAGATCAAGTGGTCCTGGCACAGGAGCCTAAGTAAGAACCTAGAAAATTGGGGCACTCCTTTCAAGCATCCTTTAATTAAAGAACTCTGGTGGCAATCTCTGCTCTACATCAGTTGGGGTGTTTGGGGAGAAAGGAACAATAGGATCTTTAGGGAGGAAAGAAGAGATTGGAGAACCACAGCTGAAATAACCAAACAAAGAGTAATTGAAAACATCAGGGCCTCAAACATTAAAGGCTCCCATCAGAATCCCTCTGAATTAGAAAACAAGATTGCTTCTAACTGGGGTCTATTTGATAAACTATCCCTCCCGGACTTCAGTAGGGAAATAAAAAGGAAGAACACCAAATGGGCCCCCCTGATCAGGGCTGTTCAAAACTCAACTTTGATAGAGCTTATAAGGGTAACCCAGGTCAGGCGGGAGGGTTAGCCGTGATTAGAGACGACAAGGGAAATGTCAGGGGTATCTACGCAGGGAACCTTGGAATCCAATCTAACAACTTTGTTGAAGCCTATGCGACTTACCAAGGAATTTGCTTGGCTAAAGACCTAGGTATCAAAAAGCTTGTCATAGAAGGGGACTCGAAAAACATATTGGACATGATTAAGACTAAAGTTGTCCCTAGTTGGAACATCAAGGATATAATAAACCTAAGCATTGAAGAACTAAGATATATGGACAAGGTGAAAGTGCAACACATTTATAGAGAAGGGAATTCAAGAGCAGACGGGATAGCAAACATAGGTTGCATAATCAATGATTGCATCATTTGGAAGAGGGGGGATGACGTCCCTAATAACATCTCCAACTTCATTAATAATGACTAAAGGCCACAAATTAAATGTTCAACATGCTCGGATGGAGTGACAGGTTAATCACATGAACCAGAGTACTCATGGAAAGGATCCTAATCATTTCCAATTATGCATCAAGTTTGCTATTGCGTTGGGAATAGTTATTTGCTTCTCTACTATTCTCTTTGTCAATCTCAGAGTGCATTGCAGAGCCAAAGTTAATTACAGACAAAAGATGGGAGACGATCTTAACCAAACGGAACCGACACAGTATGAAAGACTGAAGGAAAATGGTGAGCTGTGGAGGATTCTACAAAGAGGAGACTTCATCCCTTACATCAAAGCCATGAATGGTTATGATACCATTCTGTCTAGTTAGTTTGTGAATTCTTGGAAAGCTAGGCAGGTCTATGTAAGAGGGATAACTTTCAGAGTCTCAGAAGAGTTAGTTTCTAAAGCCACGGGGCTTAAGCTGGAAGGGGCCCATATAGCTAAAAAAGTTAAAGGCAACTACAAAGAGGATAGGTTGAAATTCCTCCAAGAGGGAGAGTTGGTCACTAGATTGTAGAATGGATTCAACCGAGAAGACTTACCTAGCATTTGAAGCGAAGTGGCAGAGGTCATCATGAGATACATCACGTTGGAAGGTAGGTTTAAAAGATTTCATGCTTATCTTTTTCCCCTGCTAAATCATGTTCGTCATAATATTAGAGTCAACTTCCCCTTCTGGTTGTATACCTCCCTAGAAGACTCAGTTCAGAAAGTCTTGCTTGGTGATAAGCTTCTCCTGTTGCACCAGAGCCTTATTTACACCCTCTTTAAGTTTAAACTAGTTCAAACCCCTGTTATAAGGTTTCATCCGAGGATTTACAACCCTCAACTCATTAAAAATTTTCTAGACATAGTTGGTAAGAATAATGAGGACTCCCCTGGTAGTGGTGAGGGATCCCAGAGGGAGATCACTACTTCTGATATGGGTTCTCGGGGGGAGGGTTCCAAGGGCATTGTTATTTCTGACAAGGGCTTGCAGACTAGGAAGTAGGCTGGACAGGGGAAGGGTAAAGAGAAAGAGGGAGCGTCTGCTCCTCATGTTGATTCCTCTTAGACCAACTCTAACAAGGAAATCACTAAGGCACCTACTTAGATTGTAACAGTGAAAATGGGTAAGATGGTACTTCGCAGTATGAGCATCCCTCAAACGACACATTCTCCGCTTGTGAAAGAGCAAAAAAGGAAACCCCAGGTCAACCTCATGGGGGCTATGGAGGAGGGGACTGTAACATCCAAATCTGAATTAACTTGAAAACTAGGTTTTAACATAGGTATATATTTTTTTTGTAATCAAACATAAAAGATTTCACTACTAGCAAGTATAACATTCTTCGATTTAACAATATACATGATTTCATTATTCGTAAAATTGAAAGAAATGATAAACCATAAACATTTAGTTGTCTTACTAATTTGAAAATACTTAAAGCAAAACCAATATTAGAAACATACCATTATCACCGCATCTCGATTGTCGACCATTCACATTCAAGACTCAACAATCCTCAATATTTGGAAGAGAAAGTATCTTCAAGGAGCTTAACCTCCAACCACAGACTGTCGGTCTCCCGCACTCCTTCCTAATCAGAAGTGGCCCTACCCTACTCAAGAGGATAGACTTAGGATGACCATCGGTGTTTGCCATCTGAGCTCTGGTGTTGTGACCTACGAGACTTGTTATCATCCAAACCCCTAGATTCCCTCTAGTCTTGCATGACCTTTCCACAAGCTACGCCATCCAGTCATAGTGAACATACAATGCACTTGAGGATCATGCATCACCCTGGCCAAAGGATTTAAATTTTATTTTAACGTTGCATCAACGCATAGATTAAGTTCACCCACCCTACTTGACTTGAATCAATCGCAATCCTACAGTTTTCCTATTAGTAAGGTTTATATATATATATGTTAACCTCGATGACCTCAAGGTATTAGAATTTCTTCATGCAATAGCGCTTGGTGCATAGGTTTACTCTATTCCTAAGCTTATGGAATCATCTCTGTTTTCTCGATGTATAAAGGGTTTTTCTAGTTCATTGTTTATACGGATAACATTTGTAATGCAATAATAATCCCTTAACAATCTAAACCATTGTTTAAAATTATCCACTCATAAGTGGTCTCTAACTTGGCTATACGGTTTTCAAAAGTTTATACAATTTACCCAAGTATAAAAATACAAATACCCGAAGGTCCAGAGTTTTAAGTTTTAGACTCATAAAGGTTTTCAATATACTAGGTAATAGTGATACAAGGAACGTTGCATGCAAATTAATTAACTAAAAACACAAAATGTGGGTTCCCCACCCTTATCTTTTCACTTTATATGCATGATGGTGTTTGACCAAAGACAATTACTTATACTACAAAGCTCTACTCCCTCCTTCCAACACAAATAGTTTTAAATGGTTCTATGAGGTAAGAGTTATATTCTAAAGATATTAAAAGACTTGGAATCTCTCTTAAGACTCTAGAGATGATCATTCTCATTTATCGACCTCTAACTGAAGATCTAATTCCGGATAAGAAACTAGTTAAATACATTTGTCGGCATTCAAACCGATCTAAATTTCTTATCTGCCAAGGTTTGTCACACCTTTTAAACTCTATGGGACAGGTTATAGAAATAAACATCAAACCAACAAAGCTTATATCTTACGTCGTCGAAGTTGAACCTTGGAGGGTTTTGGAACCAAAGTTGGTTAGAACTTTGACTAATCACTAACTGACAAAAGTGTACCATGTACTCACACTATCCAGACATAAACAAACACAATAACACAGTGAGTAACCATTCTGCCTAATCATGTTTTTAGGATTCTAATCTGCTTGGACAAAGAGACGTTTTGTAACCTTCTCCTACACTGGTTTTATCTCCCGACACCACAGCCAGTTAATATTACACCTCCGGCTGTCTAAACAATCTAAAACTACGTCGAAAACATGCATTAATTCTGAGGTTTAAACTCCTTCACAGTAAGTACGTGGTGCAGGGTGGCTTTTCACTAAGAAACTAACATTTACAATGAGGACACACCTCACTCAGCTTACAGAAACATAACATTGTTTTCATTATCCTCTACGTTGAAAGATATAATACAAACACAGCCAGCAATAAGTGACAAACAGCGAATAGAATCTGCGCAGAAAGGAAAGATTGAGAACCTGTCGTTGTTCTGAGGATTTTGCTCCAGCAAGCACGACCTTGCTGACATATCAGCGGCATTCTTCTTCCTTTCTCCTTAGAGTCTCACCACCGTTTCCTTCCCTCGCTATTCCAAACCTCTCACAAAAGAAAATACCCCCCCCCAACACAGTGCACGGCGAGGGAATAATGGCATTTTCCACTGCCGACCATGCCTAAACAAATGGAAGTTAGTTTTCTGCATGCTACACGATTCCCTAACCTTCAGTGACCACTATACATTATGGAGGTTCCTTTTGGCAACGTGGCAGCTGATGGGCATAACAACCCCGTCCACTTACTCGAGCATAAAGGCTTCTAAACCTCTGAATTTGCAACTAATAACCGAATTGTGGAGTTAAGCTCTTGCAAGGTGGTAGGTAATAAATGCATAAAGTGTCTCTCAAGTCGAATAAGAGAGTGAATAAAGGCCAACTTAATAAAGAAAAATAAAGGTTAGATTAATGATAACTCAAAGTCTTAAGCTCGAAGGAAGAAGACGCATTCGAAATGGAAGACGTAAAAAACAAACAGAACTTGAGCGTGTCCCTACTCAAGCTTCGACAAGAATACCGACATCAATCAAACTAAAGGAAATACCTCACATTTACCAAAATATAACTAAGGCGATTTTGGCATATTCTTCCAAATAACGACCAAAACAGGTTATAGCTTACCTTGGCTTCAAATTTGACATCCGTCGATTTCCAAAAAGGAATGAGTTCACAACACATGTTTAAAGCATTTTTACGACAATCCCGACGGATTGGGCATAACGCAAAACAAGTTTTCTAGATCGTTAAACGCACAATTACGACTTCTCGCGTCATTTGACTTTGAGACACGACTCACAAATCTGCCACAAATAAGTTTATTTATTTACCTATAATTAGAATATTAGTCATCTCTATTAGTCGACTTGATTAAGCAGACTTGCGACAACAACGTTGATTTCCAAAATTCTATATGATGACTTACGAAAGGTGTTAAACCTTTACTTCAGACGTCGACATCTTGTCTTAAATTATCTTAGCCGCAAACATGACTAACTTCAAGGCATCAAGGTTTATCTACCTGATTGGCATTTTCAGTAACAAACACCCATGGTTAATTTCCAGAGTCTATTCTCTTTCTCAAAAATACTTTCTCTTCCTACTGAACATGGTCCACCTGTTCCTGCAACGACAGTCTCACATACAATTTTTGTGGTCAAAGCACCTATATTCCAAATCAAAGCATAATATATCCAATCATCATATTCTCCTAACAAAATGACATTTTAGTTTATAATATCACATTGATCATAATCAATAGATTCCAAAATTTCATAGAACTAACTTTCTCTATCCACATCACCAGTTTCCATGACGTCAATAACATATTACATAACTGAAATATGCAAGAAAAGTAAATAGTGTTATTGATTCCAAAAAGAGGGATGTAACAGGGACCCTGGGGATTAAGGGAGAGAAGAAAGTCCATAAAACCAGGAATAGAGGGAAGATTATCTCTGATGATAGTTCTGATGAGAAAGTTTTCATTCTTGATACTGATATTGATCCTAACCTGGTTAAGAAAGAGGACTCCTTCTATGGTAGAGGGAAAAGTCCTATTCATAAGGATAAGGGCAAAAATATGCTTAAGGGCCCCAAAAGGCCCAACCTGGTCATCTCCGAAGACTTCCCCATCAAGAAGACTAAGGAGACTGTGGATAACACCAAGGAGAACCAAAATTCTGAGTGCAATCAGTGCACTAAACTCATGGACAGAGTTGTCACTCGGTATCAAGCGATGGATCTCCAAAACTAGGTTCTTAAATGGTAGCTTGCCCAACTCCATCATGCAAGGAAGAAAATTCAACAGCTAGAATCCATCACTCAACTGGAAGCTGAGGAATGGCCTAAGGAAAGAAAAGATGAGCTATGGGAGCATGTAGAAAAGATGGCTTCCAAATTTGAAAAATTGGAAAGGATTGAGGAAGAAATAGACCAAATTAAGGTGACACAAGAAAACCTGGATAATAAAGTGTCTGATCTTGTTGACTATAGTAGGGAAACAGTTAAGAACTTGGCCACTACTCTGTATGTGCTGAAGGAGGAGTTGGAGAGAAGAAAAATAATGGTTGAGGGATCTGCAGGTAAGGAGTAACATTTCAAGAAATAGGGGAAAGTGGTGCAGCTTAAGGACACCAGTAAGGGAAAACAAGAGGATACTTAGACCCCGGGGACTGAGATTGAGCTGAGAGGCAAGTAGATGGTTCAGGCACAACTAGAGCGTGACGAAGAGGAGACCTCCTTCTTAGAGAAGCTAGAGTTCCTGAGCAAAGAGTGGCATGCTATAGGCAGTCTTAAAATGATGGCCAGGCAGTAGGCTGGTCGTTTGCTAGTTCTTCCTATTTTGGTTGGCTCTACTAGCCCGTCCATCTCTTTTGTTGTGTTGTAGTTGTTCTCTTGTTTTACGTCTTGTAAAACTTGCTCTTTTTTGCCTTTGGGGCCTCTATATATGGGTTCGGGCCCTCTCCCGGTTACTTTAATCAAAACATATGAACTTGAGCATTGATATTAAGCAACATGCATGGTATATTTCTTGAGTTGTACTTGTTCCTATTGATGAAAGAATTTATGGATTACTTGATCCAACAAGCCTGATTCTATATTAAATTGTTGTTGTTGTGAAAAGGAGACTAAACAATTGAGATGGAGGAGGTTTGTGAACATGAGAATGACCATTCAGGATTATGACTACAACTAGTTGATGGATCTTGTTCGGAATGCCTGTCAATGGCAATGTTCATTCTATTGTTTGTAGTACCTCTGGGAAGAGAGACAGATAGTTGGAAATTGCTTGAAGAACCTCCAAGAAATTGTTGATTGTTCTCTACGATTGTCATTGAAGAGTGCATGGAATTTTTTGTGAGTAGTTCACTAGAGTTGTACATTTTAGCATCTAGTGCAGAATGTTCAATGTTTGAATTCCTGCATGTATAATCAGAGCAAGCATCTTGCAAGATATTGACAGGGTCAATAAAATTTGTATTGAATTTGGAGCAAGGAATGAAAGTAGGGAAAGCAAGAATGAATTGATTAGAAATGAAATTACTTGGATTTGAAGTCATGCAAATGAAATTTGTAGTGCTTTCATACCTCTCATTGAAATGGCTACAATATCACAGGCATATGCAGCCTCTTTTGTTGTATCAAATGTTCCAAGCCAATGACATTGCTTAGAGTTCGGGTCCAGGATTTCTGCACCATAACAACCCCATGGGCATTTTCTAACACCTCTATATTTAGGTACATTGATGGAATGTTTGGATATGGAGGTAGAATGAGCCTCTAAGTTTTTGTGTGAGAAATTGGTCATGGCATGCATGCCTCTAATGGATATAGTTGCCATATCATAAGCATATGCAACATTTTCTGTTGTATCAAAGGTACCTAGCCATTTACGTTGGATGAAATTGTAGCCATAGATTTCTGCTCCATAACGACCATTTCTGTGTTTTCTAACACCTATATATTTTTCTTCCTTTCTTGAATTTTTGAAGTTCATAGGACTTATAATGCAATCTATAGTGGCTTAATTATTTCTCCCATAGTCTTGATAGTTTGGTTGGTCTAACAATTTCTTTGTCATCTTATAACTAAATTTTCTTGTTGTTGCCAGTTGCAATAAATCTATGCAACTACTATTGCATATGCAATTATTTCATTATTTGATATCCTACAAAAGATACACGACAACAAATAATCCTTCTTAGCACTTTGGCAAAAGGTACGGAGACTTGAAAAAATTCTTATAATATAATAAGAAATTTTTACAAGTTGGAGGAAAGAAAAGCATAGTGGAGGAATATACATTCTACTCATTTACAGAATAGTATGTATCATGACCCATAATAGGAGATAACTCCAATTACATGTATAATGTGAATAACAGATACATAAATAAGGAAACTATATACTAATTGTAGCAAAAATATACTGGAACGTTTGCAAAAATATTTTAACATTTAATAAAAGCTACTTTGCAGGGGCAACATCATCATTAACATGAGTATGAGGGACCAAAAACATAGGTTGGCATCCTCTCCATCAATCGCATGTGGTTGGATCATTGCATCATTTGTATGGTCCCAGTTAGAGCACCTAGCACTTGGTACTTGGTTTTCAAGATGGCCACGGAGTTATGTGTCAAAGTATAAGTTAAATTAAATATTTAACTTATAATAATTTAGAGGCTATAGTTACTTTAATTTATTAAAGTGACTATTAAATGGTGTTATAAGTTGTTTTAAAAGTAAAGTGCTAGGATATGGGCGCCCTTCATGAGGACTTATGGGACTTAAAGAAATAAAATAAAATAAATAAAAGAATTCCCTCATGGGCGTTGGAAGCCAAGGAATAAAAGAAGGAAATGAGATTTCATTTGCATCTATTGACTTTGCAAAAAAAAAGAGACATTGTCGTGAAGCTTGAAGCTTAGCTTTCTTGCTAATCTATGGTTCTATTGAGACAAAAGCCTCTATAGAATCACTCACTTCGTGTTTGGAAGACAACATCAGGCAGGTTGTGGGAAGTCTCATCCAAGGGCTTCACATTGAGCTTAGTTTGATACATTTTGGTGAAGATTTGAGGGAATATTATACACATCTTATGCATATTTTTGTAGACAGTGGAGAACAAATGATATAGTTGCAATTTTGAACCAACTTGAAGTGGTTTTGTGAGGTTGTATGCTTTCCTCGTATGGTCGTACAGTCCCAGCCATGGTCATACCTCATTGTAGCACCATTTATTAATGTTTTTGGAGGATTTTTCACTTGTTAGTGTGGCGTTGGGTCTTCATCAGCATAGTAAAACAGATTGAAGTGGTTTGAGGGGAATTTCAAACTAGTTTAAGAGCCCCACACTACTGATGCAGCTCACCCATCAGGCCGTGCACCTTGGGGTTGAACATGGGAACTCAAGGGATCTAAACGCCCAACTTTTGGGTCATCTATTGCACAGTCTTGGGGTGATTTGGACTTAGCATTTCATTGGTAGCACTTGCAAGGAGGAAGACTTGCAGATTTGAACACATTGAGCATATTTGTATCAAACCCATTGATGGTTCCTATACAATGGATGTACAAAGTTGAAGAAATTGAAATGGGTATGTTAAGTTATAATTGGTTTTTGAGTATTTATGATCTGGGTCATTGTTATTTTTTGCATATCTATTATAGTTTTTATGGGTTTCATTGCATGCTACATATTTCATTGTTATATTGCAAAAACAATTGCATGCAAAAACACCTATAAACCCTAAACACAAACAATAGTCAAACCCATACAGAAAACAAAATATTGGCATAAAACCCTACTAGGACATTGGCTATTACAATATAACATACAAGGATAATATCGAGTCAAATCACATCTAAGTGTAGGAGGATTTAACTTTGGATCTTATGCTCAAGAATGCTATTGGGATGAGACTTAACTTCTATCTCTTCCCAAACCCTCCAGGTTGGCAGGATCCAAGCTCTGATACCACTGAAATGTCCCAAATGTAGTTTTGACCAAAATTTTTAAATTTTCAATTTTCAAACTTCTTGATTCTGATTTTATTTTTTGCACCTTATCAATTTACTTCACCAAGCATGAAACATAGTCTAACACATGTAAAAATGATGGAAAAAGAAAGTATATATTTGTAGTTTTATCATTGATAAATTACACCATGAAATACATATACAAGCATACCAAAATCTGAATGCAAGTCTGTTGTTCCAATCTGAGTAGATAATTTGGACATTACATCAAGTTTGTGGCTCCAACATGTCCATACATACATGTATAAGTAGCTGATACAAATTCAGATTTGAAGTGTGAACAACAACATACCAATTTTGATGTCAAATTGCAATGCTAAGAGAGTGAACCTCTACTAGAACAAATCTCCCTTCAAGAGGGATGATGAATGATGGCAAAGGAGTCTTCAATGATGAACAATGATGCAAATATTCGTTGTTCTCCTCATCCTATGCTGGTCACTACCTCTTAGGATGATGGATTGAGGTTCCCAAAGACCTCAATCCACTTGGTGATGCCAAGGAATGCAAATCCAATTGCATTGGAGTTGATCACCTTCCTCAAACGATGCCAAATCGATCCTTATGCTATTCGGTCCTCTCCCAAAGTGATGAATGATGGAAAAATGCAACTCTAAGGATGAAATGACAAGAGTGGCGACTAGGGTTCAAGTCTACAGCAAGACTGATATGAAAATTTAAATGCAAACGACTCCAAGATCTAACTATAGCTTGTCCAAAGATCGGTGCTCAAGGCTCTCTACGATGGCGCTCACTCCCTAGCTCAATTCCATGCTCAAACAAGGCTCAAATCAACTCTCCTAGATGATGCAATGGATGCTTAATGTCTTCAATAATGTCTTCACAAATTTGCAATGAAGGATGTATAATGAATGCTCAAACAATCTTTGAATTCTCCAATGAAGTGCAAGTGTGAACTCCATATGAATCTACCTCTGTGATGCAATTGGGTTTCCGTCCAATTCCACCTTCTTCCACAAGGGTTTTTGTCCTTAGAAAGACCTGCAATACAATTACCAAGCAAAATGCCAAAGTTGCCAAAAGTTCGTGATGATGAAATGAAGGTTCGACAACCTTCTTTTATACTTGAGTTTTCCTTGTCCCTCCAATTAGGTCGACCAAGTCTAGGCACCTAGATTTTAAATTTAAATTAAAGATTTGAATTAATTTCCTCCAAGTCGGCCAAAGAAACAATATTTTATTATTATTTTTCTCTGAAGTGGCTGCCCAAAATTAAATATTTATCTCCCCCTATTTGAGCGCTCCAGTAGAAAATATTATTTTATTTATTCTTTCCACCACTTGAGCTCTCTAATTAAATAATAAAATATTATTATTTAATTTATTTATGTTGACCTTATACCTCCAATTTGGGTGCTCCAACATTAGCAAAATTATTTTATTATTTTTGGCTTTTTGATAATTAATGTAAAAATACATTAATTCATTTTCCAACTTTTTTCAAGACTAGGAAAATTAACTGAGCCTCATAAAAATGACTTTCCAAATTTCCATAGCTCAACCACTGCATTCCCTCAATTTACGAATCAACCTATGGGAATGAGGATAAGCTAACTCAAACTCCTGTTAGGTGATCATGCTGGAAATGGGGACATGTCGTAAACCCTAATGTCACATGACATAAACCACCCTGAAAATGTTGCTCCCAAGGGTGCTTAGATCTGTTACTACATATTAGGGTTTTAGAGACCCTAGGCAATGAAGAAGGTGCCTCACAACACCACAAAATGATGCAAAAAGATTGCGTACAAGTCTGCTCCAAAGTTGCTCCAAAGATGTCAAATTCTGCTCAATGATGATGACCTATTGTTGCTCCAAGATGGCGAACAGGTATGCTTCGAATTGTTGTAGACTTCAAATTCTAAACTCCTCAAATTGCCCAAATTTGTCCTCAAATAAAATTCGCCCTTCCTTGAATGTGGCGCTCCAAGTTTAGGGATTAAACCCTAATCCAATGTGTCATCAAACCACCACAAAATACTGATCCAAAACTAATCTCAAATTTGCTTTTCAAATCTGCTCCTCTACTCCGTGAATCTCCAATGAAGTGCAATTGTGAATTCCATATGAATCCACCTCCAAGATGAGATTGGTTTTTGTCTAATCCACCTTATATTCTCAAGGGTTTTCATCCTTGGAATAATATGCAAGCTAGTTGCAGCCCAAAGAGAAATAAAATGATAAGTTGAATAATGATTGAAATGACACAAAAGATCTTATATTTATACTTGATTTTTACCTTCTTCACAAGTTGGTTGACCAAGGCAAGATTTACCATTTTATTTTACTGTTTTTCCTCTCAAGGATGGCCAACCTCCCTTAGGCAATATTGGCGGTCAATAAAAAAAATTAAAGATTTGTTTTTTTGGTGTTTAACTTCTCCTAGGCTGACCTAAGTAAAACTTTACCTTTCTCCTTCTAACTAGGCCGACCACCTTCTTACCAATTGGGCATTCAACAATAGATGCATCATTATTATTTAATTCCCCATCTTCCCTTCTCCAAGGCCAACATGGGATGATATGTTCTATGTTATTATTTTATGATTTTCCCTTCTCCAAGGGCGACACCTTAGGCATTTGAAACCTCATGCCTTTGACCTCAAATGAAGTCCTCATCCACAAGAAACATCTTCACAATTTATTTCTTATTTTTTCCCAAGGCAAGTTTCACATTTTCCTTCATCCTTTATCCTCCAAGTGGGTGGCTCATCTCTAGGGCAAATTCTTTGACCTAAGTTGACTTTGCCAAAATCATCATTAAAATATGTTGAATCAAATCCCACATTCAAATTATCTTGTAAAATTAGCAAAATGTGAAATTGACCCATTAGGTCATCATGAGGTGATCACTCCGAGAATAGAAACCCCGTTGAGTTATTGTATACTGCAGACAATTAACTTTATGGTGGATATATCCACTTGAGCAATTTCTGCTCGCTTATCCACGTGACATCACAAATCCTGCATCCAATGTTTGAAGTACTCTCTCCATTGTATTCACACGAACCTGCATTTATGACATCCCTTGAAAGATATTAAAGCTTGAAATTGAAATTCATTCATTATTCCAACTCTTTCGAAGGCGAGCACAAGCATCTTAGCATCTAGCATCTGAGCAATCGAATGAAGTTTTATAAGATGGCATTCGGTTTGCATTGGGGGTTAGGTTTTAAGTGTTGTATGTAGGCTAGTATATCACATCACTTGTCATTACAAAAATTTCAAATAGCATTGCATGTTTTGAGTAGTGGACCAGTTGAGAATGATTGGAATGCATAGTGAAGTTGAGAATGGATTCCCTCTTTCTATTATGACATCTACATTTTCATGTATTCGATTCAAGATCTTGGAATAAACCATTGAATATTAATTTTTGTTATCCTTTTTTAAATTAGGGTTCATGTTTATGAGTGACCTTGGTTTATGGATTTAAGATTGTTCTTAGAAAGGCTAATTGTGTTGTCTAGAGTCTCATTTTAAACCCAGCCTTACAAATTTTACCAAGTCAATTAGGGTTTCAGTCATGTCATAGTTTTTGTCACTTCAAATGGAATTCGCAAAAAATCTTAGGGAACAAAAGGCTCGTTTATCCCTTAAGACCATAAAACCCGCAAGAATCAACTTAAGTGCTTTAAAATTCTGTTTTGTGGGTGTTTTTACTATATGTGGATATTATCTACTAAGAAGCCTAAGACCCGCTTATCCACTTGTTAAACGGATTCCCATAATTTGTGATAAAGCTCTTTTGCATAAGTTTTTGGATACTAGAAAGACAAAAGTTTTGCTTTCATCCGCTAGGCAAATAAACTTCCGCAACCTACCTTGAAATCATTTAGTGGAGATTTAACTAGATATTGGATGTATCCATTTGACCTCAGTTTCCTCGCAAATCTAGTTGGCATCATTTGTTCTGCTTTGAGTTAGATACAATGAGTGATTATTCGTATGACGTCATCAAATCTATAATATCCCGATGGGCTCTTTTTTCCTACAAATCTGGTAGGGTGACCAAATCCTGTATATCCACTTGACCCTCTGACCCGCTTTTGATGAAATTGCTCTTATATCTTGATAGCGATGAGATTTCCACTTATCATGTTGGTGACCTCAAACCTACAAATTGATAATAAGGAAAAGTAAATTAACTTTAAGATTTTTTTGCGCTTAGATTTGCTTATATCTAGATGAAGTGTGAAATTCTGCAATTATGGATATTTGTATGGTTTTATGTTTACTTCTTAGAATTAGTTATGGATTTAATGAGTTTATTACTCTATTTTATTGATTCTAAGGAAGGTAGATAACTCCTACGGATATGATATTGATGTGTGATTACATTGAAGCTATTAGTATATGTTGTTCATTTAGGCTACTTTTGTAGGTTAAATGTATTTGAAATTAGCCAAGATGAAGTAGGAGTTCAAGGGTGTCTCTCCAACCTCAATGATTACTTCCAAGTGGAATAATGTTTCAGATATAGATTTGGGACACGTGGATATAGAGGATTTCAGACAAAGGGTCTTTAATCCAAATCCAACTGAATGGGCTAGAAGGATGTTTGAGAATGGAATTGCCCATGCTACAGGTTTTCCAACAACAATACAGTGTGTTGAACTAATCATGGAATGCAGAGAAATATATCATGTTGAGTCCATGATGATAGTTGTATGAGATGGGAGAGTAGTTGCCAACCTAACCTCACCAACAATTGTTGAAACCTTTGACATCCCATCACACCCTAAGGTTTCCTACATGACAAAGGATGACAACATAGCCTTGTATAATCAAGACCCCAATAGATGTAGGAAAAGCATAAACGACACATGGATGAAGGAGCGCAGGACTGCTCTAGCTAGGCTACCTGGTACATTGTATAGGAGTGATTTCAAAACTGAAGTTGGTGATATGGTGACTTTGTTGAGTAGAATCATGGGGCTAGCAAGTGCTTCCACCTTTGAGACTTGGATGTTTAGGTACATTGAGGAAGTGCTCAAAGGTACTAGGAAGATATAATGGGCATGGTTAATCAGTGACAACATTCATAGGGAGATTATGGCTTTGCTAGAAACTAATGCCTTCTATATATCTTCTTACATAGTTTATACGGTGGCTAGGAACTTCTCTTACCCTGGACTCGCTAAATTGGGAGAAGTGGGAAATGTAGTAGATGAATACAAGGTGTTTGATTGCTACCCACAACTACAAAAGGATAATTATTTGGCTCACTATAAGCAAGTGAATGATGCCTTCATAATGTATACTACTATAATGTTGCAAGGTGATCTTTCCAGGAGATTGTCAATAGAGGCTACCAATGTGGTACAAAAGTATGAGTATTGGTATAGCGAATTCCCCAAATTTACCTATTTGAGGATCCAAGGTTTCAAAGGAGCACCATATAAATTGCCATAGTATCCAACTGATAAGATGGTGTTAGAGCTTACAAGACAAATATGCACCTGCCTAAATTGTTAAAAGGATTACACAGGGCAGCTATTCAATTATGTATCATCCTTGGGAAAGGTTTGTTCACATGCATTACTCCAAATGTTGCTAAAGAATCAGATGTAGAGTTGCACAATAGTTTCATTTGCTCTTCTACAAACCCAAACCCAATTTTGATCCATTGCACATACTAGAGCGAAATGTTAGTAGGAAATACTTCCATGAAGAATAGTTGGAGGATTTTTGGGATAACTGTAATGATGACCATAAGGTTAAGAGGAAGCAGTACCTCCAGGTTACCCTTGAATTTTATTAGAACGTTTCAAATCACTGTTGTCCCCGATCAAGTGGTTGATGATGATGCCTTAATTCTGGAAGTAGAATGGAGAGCAATATTTGACCAACCACTCCCTCTTCCAAATTGGGCAGAAGCAGAAGTTAGTTCTTTGGATGAGATAATGAAAGGGAATATCAAATACAACAAGAATTGGGTCAATGCCCATGTTGCTCAATTACTATCCCAAGGGGTATTATTGACCTATACACCTCTAGAACCAAGAGAAGAAAGGGTCATTGAAGAGGACGATGTAGAGCCTTCTAGAGAATGGGAGATAGATCCCAAGGGTAAAGGAATAAACAGCAATAGTGAAGCAACAGAGGATGGAGCACCTTTAACCAGAGGAAAAGAAAAGGATCAATAAAAGAAGAAAGTGACTATGAAGGGTCGCATATCACCAGCAAGAACAAGGACATATAAGATAAAACCTACTCAATCTAAAGGGGTTGAAACATCTAGGCCTAAGAGGACAAAAAAGAGTAAGATAGATCAAATTCCTCTGGTCTCTCATGTCCCTCCAATATCTGAGACTCTTCTAGTTGCTTCTTCTATAGCCACTGTTTCAACAACTACTATTCCTTCTTCTGTTGTATCCTCTACCATTGATACTCCTCTTCCACCCATTTCTTCCACTTCTTCTATTGCATCTGCCACCATTGCTTCCCCTCCTACAAGTCCAATTGTTGTTTCTTCTCCCAATCTTCTACCATTGTCACCTTCACCTTTTTTCTCCTCACCATTATCATCCATTGATGTCTCCATCATTCCATCCATATCAGTTTCCTTTGCTTCCTCACTTCTTACTTCACTCACTCCTCAATCACTACCACGTCTTTCCTTACCACCCCTCTCATCCCTCATTTTAACTCCACCTTTCCCTCTACAACAATTAAACTTGTCCATTCCCATTGTCATCCCCTCCATTTCTTTCTTTCCTTCCATTCCACCATCCTTGGGATTTTTACCTTTCTCTAGCCTTGCTCAAGCCCATATCCCTTCAAATGTTGCCAATGCATTTTCTGAGGTGAATAAATATTTAGTTCCACAATTCCTTACTTCATCAGAGTCATCTTCTCCCAAAGTGCCAGCATTAGAAGGTATAGAAAGGGTTTGTGTAGAAATGGCCATTGAGAGTAAGAATATAGATATTCAGGATGCATCAAAAAGCACTCCAACAGGTACATGGGTGATAGAAGTTGTAGGAATTGATGAGAATCCTCATGAGCATCAACATGATCAGCAAGATGAAATGTTTGGGGAAGCAAAACAAGAAGTTAGGGATGTGTTGGAGCAGGAAAAGGCTCAAGTAGATAATCTCAATGATAATCTCTCAAAAGAGTTTGGATCAAAAGGATTTTAGGACGAAGGTCACTTTGAAATTCCACAAGAAAGTCCACAAATACATGATGATGATGGTCTAAAAGGTGATAACTTGGAAGGAGATGGTGCAAGTAAAAAGCATAATCAACAAGATGATCAACAAGGAGATACTATAGCAAATAAGCAGAGTGATCAACAAGAAAATCCTATCTCCTCTTCTCCACCAACAAATATTGTTACTATTGTAGAACTTGAGTGGCTATAGGCCAGACTACAAATAAAACAACCAAAAATTGAGTCCTGTGAGTTGGATCTGAATAGCTCCCTCACTCGCCTTAAGAAGCCCGAAAAGCAAAAGAAAGCAAAGTGTAATGAAACAACTTGCACAATATCTGAATATAATAGTAATATGCTGCAAATACTTGATAATAATATGCCACTTCGAGGGGGCAATCTCCTAATCTTCTTCGAGGGGGCAACCTCCTAATCCTCTTCGAGGGGGATACCTCCAATAGTCTTCAGTAAGAACACAATACTCAATATCATATGAAATGAGACTCACTACCTCCTATATATACCTATTTATGCCTAGGATATCACCCAGGCCGACTTAGATAGCCCTATAGAAGCCTTAGGCTGACCTAAACAACTAAATAACAATATAATAATGATAATATGACTTAATTAGGAGTTAAGATAGCCACAAGCCGACTATTCATAACCCTATGTACACCAATATTAAGGGCATAGCATGCCCCCCCTCTTCAAAGAAGCATTGTCCTCAATGCTAACCAAGTGTGGATTCTTTTGAATGAACTCCTCATCCTCCCATGTGGCCTCTTCAACTAGTAAATTCTTCCATTGGATGAGATACTGAGTGAGGGTTCTATTCCTCAGCTTCTTCGTGCGTGTTTGAATAATGCCCTCTAGTTCCAAAATTATTCTTCCTTCTTCATCGAGCTCTGGTAGTACTATTTGAGTACGAATATTCTGCCCAATTACCTTCTTCAAACAAGAAACATGAAAAACTGGATGTATCTTTGTTGTTGGTGGCAACTCTAGCTTGTAGGCAACACTACCAATTTTTTGCATGATTTGGTATGGCCCATAATATCTTGGAGACAACTTATTATTCTTTTTTTGTTGCTTCATTGAGATTTGTTTATAAGGCTACAATCTCAAGAAGACCCAATCCCCAACTTCAAAATTTCTTTCACTACGATATTGGTCCGCCTGTTGTTTCATTCGATTTTGTGCCATAGCTAAATTCTCCTTGAGTCCTGAAAGTACCTGTTGTTGATGAAGCAAGTGGTCCTCTACTACCTGAACTCTTGGTGACACCTTTAATGATGATGTGATGGAAGGAGGATGATATCCATAAAGTGCCAAAAATGGAGACATTTTTGATGAGCTATGAAAAGAAGTGTTATACCACCATTCTGCTAGCGGTAGCCAATCTACCCATTGAGATTGTTTCTCTGAAGTGAAACAACATAGATATCCTTCCAAACATTTATTAACAACCTCAGTTTGCCCATCTGATTGAGGATGGTATGAAGAACTATGAGCCAATTGAGTACCCAAACATGAGAATAAATCTTTCCAAAAGTGACTAGTAAAGATAGGATCACGATCACTGACAATAACCTTAGGTGTACCATGTAGCTTTTGGATATTCTCCAAGAAAACTTTTGCCACTGCACTTGCACTAAAAGGATGTGATAATGCAATGAAATGTGCATATTTAGTGAGGCGATCAACTACTACCATGATGACATTATGACCTTTAGATTTGGGAAGCCCTGTGATGAAGTCCATGGATACCTCTTCCCAACGCTGGCTAGGAATAGATAAGGGCTGCAAGAGACCTGGTGTCTTAATTGTCTCCCCCTTATTTCTTTGACAAACCAAACATTCAGCCACAAATTTTTGAACATCACCTTTTAGCCCTTCCCAAAAAAATCTTGCTTGACCCGATGATATGTCTTCAAAAATCCTGAATGACCACCAACTGGGGACTCATGTAGCTCTGTGAGAATCTTGTGTTTAAGAGTGGAATTCTTGCAGAGATACAAGCACTCTTTATACCAAAGAATATCTCCCTTCAAACAAAACTTATATGAACTACTAGGATCACTTTTTAATTGTTGGATGAGATTACTTGTTGCAACATCATTTTGCCACTCTGCTTTGGCTTCTTCCACCCAATTTGCTTGTAATATTGAAAGGGCACACAATAAGGCTTCATCTTTCTCATCCTTCCTAGAAAGTGCATCAGCCACAATATTTTCCTTCCCTTTCTTATATACAATCTCAAAGTCATATCCCAACATCTTAGTGACCCATTTTTGTTGCTCTTCAGAGGATAGTCTTTGTTCCAAAAAATATTTTAGGCTATCATGATCTGTCTTAACCTTGAAGTGTCGACCCATTAAATAAGGCCTCCATTGTTTAACTGCGTGAAGGATTGCTAGCATTTCCTTATCATAAATAGGTTTGAGCTGATTTTTACCCTTTAATTGACGACTCTCAAAAGCAATTGGTCGACCTTTTTGCATGAGAATTGCTCCTATCCCATTTCCAGAAGCATCACATTCCACAATGAATTCCTTGGTGAAGTCCGAAGTGGCAAGCACTGGAGTTGTACACATAGCCTCCTTCAATTGCTCAAATGCTACATTAGCAGACTCATTCCAGTGAAAAGAATCCTTCTTCAAGAGAGTGGTGAGGGGTGCTGCTATACGACCATAATTCTTCACAAATCTTCTATAGTACCCTATCAATCCCAAGAAACCCCTCAGTTTCTTAATGGTTTTTGGAATAGGCCATTCCATGATAGCCTTAATTTTGTTAGGGTCGACCTTTACTCCTTCATGTGAAACTATGTGTCCCAAATACTCCACCTCCTTAAGACCAAAAGCACACTTGGATGGCTTAGCATAGAGTTGATGATCTTTGAGTAATTGTAATGCTTGATCTACATGCTGCAAATGTTCTTCCCAAGTCTTGCTATAAATCAATATATCATCAAAGAACACTAACACAAACTTTCTCAAGAACTTCTTAAAAATGGAATTCATCAAACTTTGGAATGTAGATGGTGCATTGGTAAGGCCGAATGGCATCACCAAAAATTCATAATGACCCTCATGAGTTCAAAATACTATCTTACAAATATCTTCCTCCTTAATCCGAATTTGGTGATAACCAGATCTAAGATCTAACTTGGTAAAATACATAGCTCCATTCAATTCATCTAGCAAATCATCAATGACTAGAATAGGAAACTTATCTTTAATGGTGTACATGTGGAGCACTCTATAATCTGGACACATGTGACAAAGTTTCATCCTTCTTACACACCATCACCACAGGTGAGGAGTAAGCACTTTGGCTATGCCTGATAATTCCTGCCTCTAGCATCTCCTCAACAATTTTTTCTATCTCGCTTTTTTGTATGTGTGGGTACCTATAAGGCCTGATGTTTGGTGGTTGGCTCCCTGGAACTAGTTGTATGGCATGGTCATGATCCCTCTTAGGAGGAAGTCCTTTAGGCATATCTCCAAGAACCACTGAGTGATGATCAATTATTGCTTGTAAATCTGGATGAGTAGGAGCATTAGATTGAGATACTTCTAATGAACATAGCTAGGCCACAAATCCATCCGCTCCTTTCTTAAGCAACTTTTGCATTTGATGAGCGCTTACCATCTGTGGGGATTTTGCCTTCAACCCCCTTAGCTCCACTACCTTTCCTTCTGATTGAAATCTCATGAATAGTTCTTGGAAGTTCATCTCAATTGTTCCCAATGTAGTAAGCCATTGTACTCCCAAAACAATATCTGCTGCACCCACAGATATTGCATACATTGGGGTATCAAGTTGATAATCTCCCATGGATAATTTAATGCTATGACACTTCCCTGAACAGCTAACTGTACCCCCATCTGCAATCAAAACCTGAAACTCTGGGGCTGGATATATAAAACAATTTAGATGAGTTGCCAACTTTTTGTTGATGAAATTATGAGTACTACCTGAGTTGATCAACACTGTTACTTTCTGCTTCTTTAAGAAACCCACTACCTTGAGAGTTTGTGGTGCACTGAAACCTGAGAGTGCATGACAAGAAATGATTGGTTGAGAATCATGTGATTCCTCACTTGACTCCCTATCCTCCTCTAATATGGGTTCCTCCTCTTCTTCCTCACTTGGACCTTCAATATAGAACAATTTCTTTTCACTACATTTATGTCCTCGACTGTATTTGCTATCACAATTGAAACACAACCCTTTTGCTCTTTTCTCCTCAATTTGATGTGGAGTCAACCTAGTAGGTTGAGGAAGAGAAGGTGTTGAATATCCTTTCTCTCTTGTCATATTAGCCCCTTGCTTTCTACGAATCAAATACTTCTCTACCCTGCGTGCCAAGATAAGAGACTCATTTACTGAGCTAGGACTAAACATGCGTACCTCATGTTGAATGTGATCCTTGAGACCACCCAAGAATAAATCATTCAAGTTCTCCTCTGTAATTGTATCCACTCTTAAGGATAGATTTTAGAATTTTTGAATATAATCCTTAACTGATCCTATTTGTTGAAGTTTAGCAAGCTGGCTAAAGAATTTGTCTGTCACACTATTGCTATATTGTGCTTGGAGTTCTTCTGTAAAAATTGACCATGAGACGGTGAGACCCTTTTTTCTCTGATGAGTACAAAGCCAACGATACCAAATGAATTGATCTAGTTCTAGATATAGGGAAGCCATCGCAACCTTTTGTCCATATGGGATTTGATGTACTTCAAAAAAATTCTCTATTTGGTTTATCCATGTTAGAGGATCCTTACCATCAAACTTGCGCATATCCACCTTTGGAAAAAAAATCCTATATCCCATAGGAGTATTAAAATTTATGTCATTATTAGCTGACTTGAAGGTTTCACCTTGGTTGCTTGAGAACTCCTTTCTTGGTTCATTCATATAGGTGCTTAACATGCTTCGTATATCTGATATATCTCCTCTTAGGTCACACATATCCCTCTTAACCTCTTCCTTGAACTTATTTCCTCATTGCGATTACTATCCTCTATTATTTCCTCATCCTTATCAGAGGATTTCTCTAGTGTGGCAGCATTCTTTTTGCCTCTTGTTGCAGGCCCCGTCATGATGGAAACCAATAATTTTGAAATAAATCACACAAATGAAATATAAATTCTCTAAAATTTTTACTGTAACTTACTAGGGCCAAGATACCACTTACCCAGAAAAAAATCCAAAAAATTAGCAAATTTGCTGCCTTGAGAGCGAATTTGTTGGAAATCGTAATTTTGTAATAACTCACTTATTTTTGCTTCAATTTCTCCAAGATTTGGACTGTAGGCTCCTCTATTATTTCTTCAAAAACCCAATACAAATTATACTCCAATTCAGCAGGATGTGAGAGATACGTAGTTCTCAAATAAATTGTGTAGAAATCACAATTCTACAATAATTTGCTCAAATCTGCTCCAATTCCTATGAAATTTGGACTGTAGCTTCTTTACTATGTTCTTCAAAAACCCTTTAAAAATATTTTAAAAATTCGCTAAAATATAAAAGTTATGCTCTTCCCAAAATTGCCTCCAATGTTGAGAAAAAATCTTGCGTCTACGGTGCCAAGATCATGCTCTGATACCACTTGTAATGAAACAACTTGCACAATATCTAAATATAATAGTAATATGCTGCAAATACTTGATAATAATATGCCACTTCGAGGGGGCAACCTCCTAATCCTCTTCGAGGGGGTACCTCCAATAGTCTTCAGTAAGAACACAATACTCAATATCATATGAGATGAGACTCACTACCTCCTATATATACCTATTTATGCCTAGGATATCACCCAGGCTGACTTAGATAGCCCTATAGAAGCTTTAGGCCGACCTAAACAACTAAATAACAATATAATAATGATAATATGACTTAATCAGGAGTTATGATAGCCACAAGCCGACTATTCATAACCCTATGTACACCAATATTAAGGGCGTAGCACAAAGACATGTGTGGTTACACAACACGCCCCATTTTGCCCCAGCAAAACAGGGACCCAACTTTTTCTTACTTTGCTTTGCTTGTTTTGCTTTCCTTTGCTTTGGGTGGTGTGGTAAAAGCATTGTCACATGTATGTCAAGATCTTGTCTTAGGCATATTTGAACCTTGAATTATGAACCAAATTTTCAAAGTACATTTTTCCCCTCATGAAGCCTGCCAAATGAAAGAGAATGAAATTCTAAGTAGGTTTGCCTTTTGTAGCATGCAGAAATTCCCAAAAACCAAGTAGTTATACATGGTCAAAGTGTTGGTCAACGGTCATGTGGATGTTCACATTTACACTCAAATGTCCTCAAATTTGCTAATATCTAAACAAATGGTCTCGACCGAAAGTTTAAAAAATTGCTAAGTAAAAGTTAATATCTCGACATTCGCAAATGTGCACACGTCAAATTTTACTCATTGTGCAATGCATGGCCCTGCAACTCATATCCTATTGGTTGCCTGCCAATCCGTGCCATTAAAATATTCAATAAAAGAATTGTGTGGGATAGTGGGCATGTGTCACATGGCATATCTTTGATATGGGCCTCGACAGTTTCTAAGGCAGCGTTGGCGGTGGACCCAGGATCTAAGGGTTTAGACTGATTCTGAGAATTAAATCCCGACCGTTCCCTGCCAGCCCGTGGGGAATCTATCTGAAGATGTTGATACCATGCGAGACAGTGGGCGGCTACCACATGGTTCCATCTAAGCCATCCATTGATCCAACCCATGGGAAGATCAACGGCTAAAATTTTGAAATATTCAGGCGTATGGATATTCAATGTCTCGACCTTTTAATAGCCTGATGGCGTGTCCCGGTTGACTTTTCAACTGGATCTTGACTACAGACATTTGCATGTAAATATTAATGTCCCAGGACCTTTAAAAATGAACATCCGGATGACGTCATCTAATTTTATCCCAAAGACTTATCGAATAATGACGACATCATCAACACATTTAGACTTAGGGATGTTTCGTAAAGTTTAATATCCATGATCTCATGTTGTCGCCTGCTCAAGGCATCTGCCACTACATTCTCCTTCCCTCTGTATAGTGAACATCGAAATCATACTCACACAGGAACTCCATCTATCGTCTTTGTCATGCATTCAAATTTGGCTGAGTGAATATATATTGAAGACTACAGTGATCGCAATGAAGCTCGAAATGATGCCCAAGGAGAAAATGTCTCCATCTAGTGAGAGCGTGTACTACTACTGCAAGCTCTAAGTCATGTGTAGGGTAATTCTGCTCATGTGACTTGAGTTTCCGTGACTCATACGCGATAACTCAACCCACCTACATAAGCATTGTGCCTATACCATCCAAGGAAGAATCTATACATACCACAAAATCTTGAGTCGGATTAGGTACGACTAAGATGGGAGCACTAGTAAGACGCTCCTTGAGGGTCTGAAATGCCCTCTCACACTGCTTTGTCCACTCAAATCTCTTGCCTTTGCACTGAAGGGAAGTAATAGGATGTGCTATCCTGAAAAAGCCCTCCACAAATCTGCGATAATATCCAGCCAACCCCATGAAACTCTTAACCTCTGTAACATTGGTGGGTGTTGGCCACTCTACAATCGTTCCGACCTTCGATGGATCTACTGAGATACCATCGCCAGATATAATGTGCCATAGATATTGAACCTCTGACTGGAAGAATGCACACTTGCCAAATCGGCATAGAGCTGATGTCTCCTCAAACACTGTAGTACCTGTCTCAAATGGTCCTCATACTCCTCCTTTGTGCGAGAATAAATCAATATATCATCCAAAAAGATCAATACAAAATGATCCAAGACAGTGCGAAATACCCCATTCATCAAACTCATGAATACTGCAGGGGCATTCATCAATCCAAATGGTACCACTGTAAACTCATAATGACCATACTGAGTCTGGAATGTTGTCTTATGAATGTCAGCCTCAACAATCCTTAGATGGTAACTGGACTTCAGATCTATCTCTAGATTTACAACAAAACTCAATGTATAGCACACAAACACAGTATCAATGGTGTTATTAAATTTTCATTTGGAGAAGGATTTATTTATTTATTTAATAATGACATTAATAAGCAGAATTTTCCACAATTTTCATAACTGAATTTCACAGTATTAAATTAAGACCTACCTAGAATTTCCAATAGAATTGGTAGGTTGATTAAGCTCCACTATGATCTCCCTCTCCTCCTCTAGTTTATCCAGCCTCTATTCAATTTTTTCTTTTTTCTCCTTCCTCAACCAATTTTTTTTTTGAATATTTTTTAGAACCCCCTCTCAATTTTCTAGCCCCCTCATATTTCCTCCCTTGCCTTCCTTTCTGTTCTCCACCTGTCCCCTTGAACAGCCTGAGTCACCAAGCTGGATACATGTGTCATTTTGTGGACAGCATGTGTCATCATCTTGTTGTTCCACCTTGCTTTCTCCCTTTTGGACACTCCACAACTTTAATATTTTCTTTTTGATTATCTAATTTTCGTCACCCAAAAATGGCCCAAAGTTAAGTGTTGAAAAAACATCTTTTTTATAAATTAATTATGTTTTTTACAAGGATCCCACCAAAACTAGTGAACTTAGGCTTTTTTTTTCTCTTTTTTTTAAAGGGGGTTATTAATCTTTTCAATAATAATAGAATAATTACTTAACCCCTATTTACCCAAGAATGACTTCACAAGATGTTCACGACACACAACACAACACACCATTACAACACATATTTCACATTGTATCATCACAATTTTACACCTTGACATCACATAACACAAAGACAAGACATACTTCCATGTAAACATAAATACCACATATACATAACCATATAATAGACCTAAGCCTCTCCAAATAGGCTAGGTCAGCTTACTGGGAACCACAACAGGTCTCTAAGTGTTTTCCCCAATTCCACTCGCTGAGAACCTGCACACTTGTTTTAAATTGTTAGTTGCAATTATGATACAATAGTCGAGGCAATGATATCAATAACAACTATTTGCGTAATAAATAAATCATATTTAGAACATTCATGCGACTATAACAATACTTTCTTCATAAATATTTCACCACATTTCAATGTACTCAACACAATGATCTTTCTCTAAATATGAATTACAATAAGCATAATATCCATAAAGCTAAACAACATATCAGATGAAATAATTTCAATGCCATAACTCAATGAAAGACAATCCACTAAAATAAGATACAAGTCATGCTCCTGAAAGCATCATATATAAACCGAATGATGGATGTATGTGCATAAACAAAATATATAATCCAACCTAAAATCATTAGTCCAAAATGATATGTATACCACAGTCATAGTCTAGTCAAAACACTAGAGTCAAATGTAAGATATCTCATCATAGTAACATAGTAAGCATACAAAATCAGCTCCCACCCAAAGGCGGGACTAGGAGAGGCCTCACATCCTCCCCCCTAGGATTGGACTTCCTCCTAGAAGTCTTCAAAAAGATGAGGATAAAGAGTCCTCATAGAAGATTCGTCCTACCAGGTGGGAACGGTCTCATCATATCTGTCCCATTAGACCTTGACCTGGTCCAACTCTAAACCTCAAAGGCCCAGCGTCCGACAAGCCAAGATACGAATGGGCTCCAATGTCAATTGTCCATTCGCCTCTACCTGTAGAGCAACCCAATCCAAAACACGAGAAGGATCATGGATATATCGTCTCAAAACAGAAACGTGAAATACATCGTGGATGCGCGACAGGCTAGGTGGCAAGGCTAAATGATAGGCAACTGGTCCTATCTGCTCCAAAATCTTAAAGGGGTCCACAAAACGAGGTGCTAGCTTAGAGCCCTTTCTGTAATCGATTGGACTATTATGTGGCCGCACTCCTAAGAAGACTCTATCACCCACTGAAAAACTCTAATCAGTCCTCCTGGTATCTTCATACTTCTTCGTTCTGGCATAAGTCCGAGAGGGCCCATTTTAACATCATCCACGTGGTGCCATTTTACGGCCTCATTGGAAGTCTTTTATACCTCCAGCGACTCAACAAAATCTATGCCCTTGTCTAACCAATGATATTGGGACACATGTCCACATGGATATCCCAACCCTCATGCTAACGTCATATGGACATATCCACATGGATATCCATATGGACATTTTGCATATCTGGATAACCAGAACCCGATATTCCCAGTCGGATATCCATATCCAAATCATTGTCATAGGGACATTTTTGAGTCGGATATCCATATCCTGACCTTGTATTGAAACCCGATACTCATTGCCGTGGATATAGTTTGAACCTAATATTTACATCTCAGATATCTATATCCGTGCCTTTTCTCACACTTAATGATATGCATATTTTCCTGCAAGATTATCAAAGGTAAATGATTAAATTCTCTATGTTTGTTGCAGGATATTGGAGCTAATTAAAGCTTGGAGGGGATGTTATGCAAATTATGCAAAAGAAGTTGGATTCTAGAGAAAGGAAGCTAAGCTAGATGGAGCCAATTATTACATATCTAGCAAGAGGTTGAAGCTAAGGAGATATGATTACTGAAGCTAATGGAGACTAAATTGTTGAAACTATGGGACGCTGAATTGTTTCAATTTTGAGCACGTGTTGTGATGTTCTACAACCTAGTGAATCCTCTCACATGGTTCTTTCTCCAGACCATTGTAAATGTACCTGTTCTAAAGCATACCTGATGGAGATAAAACTATATATTACATCCTAATTCTAAACTTTACGTAATCTTGTTGTACCCATACGAAATTTTTCGTATATGTGCCCAAACACACCTCCCAAGCACCATGTAGCCTTGTCATTACTGCGCTAACCTTGTAGGTACAAGACATATCAAAAGATGGCAATCCAAGGCTCAAATGGAGGGAGATTCTGACAAGCCAATCAGGCTTGGAGCAGTGAAAGAACATCTAAAAGAGGTCAAAGTGATGAATTGAAGGCCAAAATGACAAAGGAACCAAGGGAAGCAATGCAAATACATCTGTGGGGATTAGATTTCATCGGGCCTCTCAACCCTAACTCTAGCAAAGGACATATTTATGTTCTTACAGCCACCGACTATTTCACAAAGTGAGTTGACGCCATTCCAGTTAGAAGAGCTACCTCGGAAGTGGTGTGTGACATTCTCAAGGAGAACATCCTGTCGCGATTCAAGGTACCTCAGAAGATCGTGACTGATAATGCAACAAGCTTTTCATCAGAAGAGCTATTGGGTTTCTGCTTTGACTATGGGATCACATTGTCTCACTCATCTAATTATTGCCCGCAAGGTAATGGTCAAGCGGAATCATCAAACAAGAATTTAGTCACAATAATGCGCAAGTTAGTTGATAGCAATCAATGCATGGCATGAGGCCTATAACAGTAGAACATAAGGCTACTATTTTCTCCTGGACTCACCAGTACTCTTTCTTGGTTTATACCTCGAAGAATATAGCCTTGGAGTTGGTTACGTGGAAAGAAAAGCTTCTAGGCATTGAAAAATATGCCATTGATTTTGTCCAAAACACTCCTTGCAGGTATTTCAGTGATGAAGGCATAAATTCCCTCGTTCATATTTTGTAGGAGGAGTTCATTCAGCTAATCTACGGAAAGTTTTGTGGTGATCCTCACGTAGACAAAATGTACCTCCTGGTTGATATTGCATCAAAGTGTGCCAAGGCTGAAAAAGACTTTGAAGTTTTTGAGAAAATCACAGAGGATGTTGCCATAGACTTGCAAATGAGGACGGTTCACCTTGAGTCCATGATTATCCCAGATGAAACCAAAGTTGAGGAATTTGAGAGAAATCTCAATTCTCAGACTTAGCCTATTTTTCACATTTTGCAGAAGGAATTTATTTTTGGCAGCAGGAGAGGTTTTCAAAGCAGCTTCTATTTTGAGAACTGACTTTGTTATTTAGAGTTAAATTTATTTTTAGATT
This sequence comes from Cunninghamia lanceolata, assembly GCA_027924645.1. NCBI lineage: Eukaryota > Viridiplantae > Streptophyta > Pinopsida > Cupressales > Cupressaceae > Cunninghamia > Cunninghamia lanceolata. The sequence continues at coordinate 336,215 of BSBN01001269.1, read as the reverse complement.
TTGCTTTTGGAAATCATGCAAATTATCTTTGAGTGGAACTCATTGTGTAATAACATGTAAGTTCAGTTAACTGAATTGCATGACAAGATACTTTTAGTTTTAATTGCTAATAAGCTTGCATGCCTCCCATGCAACAATTAGATCTAGAGTGAAGAGTGTTAGTTAACTTTTCCTTTTTTTTTCCTTGCATCTTTGCTTTTTAGGGTATAAATAAGTGTATTCTACACACTTAAACTATCAATGGTAAATGCTGAGACTAATTTTTGCTTGCATTTTATTGTTCAAGCAGTGTTATTGATTGATGCAGGAGCATCCAGTGGTGTAAGGGCAATCTTGCATCACCCAAAAAAAGATGTGTTTCAAAATTGTTGATGTTCTTTATTTTGTTTTTTAAATTTGTGGTTCTGGTTCCATAATCGTTTGACTAATGATGTAGAACTTTCAGTTTTTCTAAATTGCTAAAAATAGCAACTCGTTATTTTTAAAAAGTTTGCATTTGGGCACGGAATGAAGTGAAAATTTACAGGAAGCTACATTATTGAAAAAGAAGACCTTTGGCGAAGGAATCACGCAAAGATCATTTGCGAGCTGAAATATATTAAAGTTTATGTTTCCTAAAAACACCTAAAAATTATTCAAACTCAGATTTGAGGCACTAAACGGCTCCGTACGGGCCTGAAAATGGTTGAAACTGGTAGAGCGAGTTCTTAGCTTGTAGAGCCCTCCGTGAGCTTTCCAATGCATAAAACGGTTTGTCAATCGAACACCCGGATCAAAAGTTATGGCTCCCGGAAGTTGACCTATTTTTGGAGGGAGATGCAAATTTTGAAATTAGATTGTTCGCGGCCAAAAAGGCTATTAATAACCATTTTTGGGAACCCTGCGTGATAGTAGAGTTAAGGGGGAAAGTGTAGAGTTAAGAATAGGTGAGAAAACAGAAACCCTAGCAGATTTGGGGTTATAGATGGCAAATGATTCTAGAGTCTTGTGAGAGGAAGCTATAATGTGTTGCTGCATGTGGAGGGTTGATTCCTCTGATTGTATTTGAGCTTTTGTAATGTAATAAGTTGTCCAAATCAATAAAAAAAGTTCTATTTTCTATATGCAATTTCTGTTGTTGTGTGTTTTATGATTTACCCCTTTCATCAAGTGGTATCAGAACAAGGGTTCCTGAGTGTGTAGATAGATCGCCGACCGTGAGATAGTTTGCACCAGGACCTAAGTTGTGGGTTTGCTGTGAAGATCAAGATGCCTCCATGAAGAAATCGTATTGGGAGGAATGCTTTGACAGAAGAGGGTTTTAGAGCCCTGTAGAGGCAAATCGATGCATTGCAAGAGGAGCTACGAAGAGGGTTCGAGCCGAGAACAAGAGAGGAAAGTGAAGATGAAGCTAAAGAAGAGCTATCTGAGGAAGAACAAGAAGGTGCAGGTGATCCTGCAGAAGTTAGGTTGTTGAGGGCTATTTCGAAGATTGGAAAGAGGCCTAGGATCGAAGTTTCTACATATTCTAGAGATTTGAATCCGGAACAGCTTATTGATTGGATCAATGACATGGAGGAGTATTTCGAGTATGAAGATGTGGAGGACCCAGATTGGGTTAAGTTTGCAAAAAATAAAGTTGAAAGGCCATGCCAGTATTTGGTGGAAAGAGGACCAATTAGAGAGGAACAGAAGACGAAAATAAAAGATCACCAAATGGGATCGAATGGTGGAGAAACAAAGAAGCAGTTCATTCTTGTGGACTATGAGATGGAGCTGTTGAAGTAGTTGCAAGGAATGAAGCAAAGTAACAAGTCTGTTAAGGAGTATACAGAAGAGTTTTATAAAATTACTATCAGGACAAGCCATGTAGAGCCCAACAAGGAGAAGGTAGCCCATTACATTAATGGGTTAAGGCCGAGTATTTATGAGGAGCTGAGCCTGGTCAGAATGACCACCATAGAAGATGCATACTAGTTTTCCCTTAAGGTGGAAAAGAAGCTGAATAAAAGATTTGACAGCAAGCAAAAGGGAAGAGGTCAAAGCGGAAGGACTAGTGGAAGACTCTATGGGGGGTGAAATGAAGATTCAAAGAAAAGTGAAGAAGCCAACACCAATCGAAATCAGAGAGGAGATAATACCTATCGCCTTCGTGACCAGAACAATGGTGAGCAAAGAGGAAGAGGAAGAGGCAGACCTGGGCAAGGACCTGGAAAAGGAGGTTTTAGAGGAACCTGTTTCCAATGTGGAGGAGGAGGACATCGAGCATACGAGTGTCCATGACATCAAGGAAGGACAAATAGAAGACTTGAAGGTAATGCACGAGTTGTACATGTCGATGAAGATGAACAATCTGAGCGCTCTGAAGATGTTGAAAGGGGAGAAACCCTAGTTGTTAGAAGAATTTTGTTGAATGAGGAGAAAGAACCCAATCAGAGGTGTTTATTCCGCACAAGCTGCAAATGTGAAGGTAAGTGTTGTCATATTATTATTAACAATGGAAGCACTGATAATCTTGTTTCAAAGGAGATAGTTGACAAGTTGAAGTTAACAAGAAGAAAGCATCCGCATTCATATCAGATTGCATGGTTGCAGAAGGACCATAGTGCTTTGGTCAATGAGCAGTGTTTAATAAAATTCAAGATTGGTGACTACCACGATGAGGTGCTGTGTGACATATGAATGGATGCATGTCATATGTTATTGGGGAGGCCGTGGCAGTATGATAGGAGCGTTGTCCATGATGGCCGTGCAAACACATACTCCCTAACAAAGGATGGAGTTTGTCATAAGTTGAAGCCCTTGAAGAAGGTGGAAGAAAAGGTATGTAGTACTGCCAGAATTTGCTTGGTAGATAGTAGAAATTTTTTGGAGAGCATGAAGCATGATCGTCATTGCTTTGCATTGATTCCTAAAATTAGTCAAGAGAAATGTGAAGATGCACCAGCAAAAGTCTCAGAAATGTTGGAAGAATTTCAAGATATTGTCTCTGACAATGTACCTGAAGGTTTACCACCAGCAAGGAAGATAAGTCATCAAATGGATTTGATACCAGGAGCCAGTTTGCCGAATAAGGCAGCCCATAGAATGACTCCAGCAGAGAGTGAAGAGTTGAACAAACAAATTTAGGAGTTGTTGAGGAAGGGATTGATAAGAGAGAGTCTACCTCCATGTGCGGTACCTGCAGTATTAGCACCAAAGAAAGATGGAGAGTGGAGAATGTGTACAGACTCTCGAGCCATCAATAAGATCATGATCAAGGACAGATTTCCATTGCCCAGAATGGATGACATAATGGACTATTTGAGTGGAGCCAAGTACTTCACGAAGATTGATCTGAAGAGTGGGTATCACCAGATGCGAATCAGAGAAGGAGGCGAATGGAAGACAGCCTTCAAGACCAAGGAAGGTTTGTATGAGTGGTTAGTCATGCCATTTGGGCTAACCAATGCACCGAGCACATTAATGCGGCTCATGAACGAGGTATTGAAAGAATTTTTGGGAAGTTTTGTTATTATTTATTTAGATGATATTTTGATTTTCAGTAAGACTTGGGATGGGCATATGATGCATATCAGAAGAGTTTTTGAGAAGCTGAGGGAGGAGAAGTTGTTAATTAACCTGAAGAAATGTAGTTTTGCAAAGGAGTTGGTATACCTGGATTTGTTGTCTCAGAGGAAGGTTTTAAAATGGACCCAGAAAAAGGAAGGGGTATCATTGAATGGCCTACACTAAGGAGTGCTACAGAGGTAAGATATTTTCATAGTTTGGCAAATTTTTACAGAAAGTTTATCAGAAATTTTAGTAGGATTTGTGCACCCTTAATTGAGACAATGAGGGGATAGAAAAGAGTTTAAATGAACTAAAGGAGCAGACAAAAGCTTTGATACATTGAAGCAGAAAGTCATAGAGCAACCTGTTTTGGCACTTCCAGATTTTAATAAGATATTTTAGGTAGATTGTGATGCAAAAGGTAGTGCTATAGGAGCTGTTTTGAGTCAAGAAGGAAAGCCCATTGCTTATTTTAGTGAGAAGTTTAATGATGCCAAGAAAAAGTATTATGTTTATGATCATGAATTTTATGCAATAATTCAGGCTTTGAAGAAATGGAGACATTATTTGTTGCCAAAGGAGTTTGTTTTATATACTGATCATCAGTGTTTGCAGTATCTTAATAGTCAAGGAAAGTTGAACCAGAGGCACTTAAAATGGGTTGAGTTTTTGCAAAGCTATACTTTTGTTTTGAAGCACAGGAGTGGAAAGTCCAATAGAGTTGCAGATGCCTTGAGCAGAAGGCAAAATTTGTTGACAAAAATGAAGGTAGAGGTTGTTGGGTTCGATGAACTCAAAAGTTTGTATCCTGAAGATCTAGATTTTGCAGAGGCTTGGAAAGCTTGTCTGGAACTTGTTACTTTGGACAGAACAAAATGGTTGGATTTCATAATCCAAGATGGCATGTTGTTTAGAGGAAGCCAGTTATGCATTCCGAGGAGTTCCATGAGAGAGAACCTGATTAAGGAGAAGCATAGTGGAGGATTGGCTGGACACTTTGGTCGAGATAAGACCATTGCTATTGTTGGTGAAAATTATTATTGGCCACAATTGCACTAGGATGTGAGGAAATTTGTGCAGAGTTGCAGAATGTATCAGATGGCAAAAGGAACAAGTCAGAATACAGGGCTATATCAGCCATTACCTGTACTGGAGAAGCCATGGGATGATATTAGTATGGATTTTGTTCTTGGTTTACTAAGGACACGGAGAGGACATGATTCCATTTTTGTGGTGGTGGACAAATTCTCCAAGATGACACATTTTATTCCTTGCAAGAAAACTAATGATGTTGTTCATATTGCAGAGTTATTTTTCAAGGAGGTGGTAAGACTACATGGTCTACCCAAGAGCATAGTTTCAGATCAAGATACCAAGTTTGTTGGTTATTTCTGGAGGACATTGTGGAAGAAGTTGAAAATAGATTTGAAGTTCAGTTCTGCCATCCATAGACTGATGGGTAGACAAAAGTAGTGAATAGGAGTTTGGGTAACCTGCTACGATGCTTAGTAGGAGATAAGCCCAAGGGATGGGATTTGATTTTGCCACAGGCGGAATTTGCTTACAACAATTCTATCAATAGGAGTACGGGTTAATCACCATTCTAGATTGTATATGGCAATAGTCCAAGAAATGCTTCAGAATTAAGGAAGCTAGACAAAGGAGAAAAGACAAGTGCCGAGGCCGAAGACTTTGTAGAACACCTGAAGAATTTGCATGAAGAGGTGAAAAAGCACATTAATAAGATGAATATTCAGTACAAGGCTAAGGCAGATCAGAAGAGGAGATATAAGGAATTCCAGGTAGGAGATGAAGTTATGGTTCACTTAAGAAAAGAAAGGTTCCCAATTGGAACATATAATAAGCTGAAAATGAAGAAATTTGGACCATGCAGAATTTTGAAGAAACATGATTCAGGAAATGCATATGAGGTAGAGCTGCCGAGTGGGATCAACATTTCCCCTGTTTTCAACATTGTTGACTTATCAGAATATCATGAAGGTGGAACAGAGGATGGACCAACAGAAGAACAATGGAGTATTCGGGCATCTACTTCAACCGAGGAGATAGAAGAGATCTTGGATAGCCGTGTGGGAAGTACTCGGAACATGCAATATGAAGAATATCTGGTGAAATGGAAAGGAAGGCTTGTTGAAGATTCTTCTTGGTTGTCTAAGGCAGAGGTTGACCGTTTAGGTTTTCCTCACGCAAACACATGAGACATGACAGGGTCACTTCTCAAATTACCCTGGGTGTCTGATGCAAGAGCATCAAGTGGTGTTAGGGCAATCTTGCATCACCCAAAAAAAGATGTGTTTCAAAATTATTGATGTTCTTTCCATTTCTTTTCAAAATTTGTGGTTTTGGTTCCATAATCGTTTGAATAATGATGTAGAACTTTCAGTTTTTCCAAAGTACTAAAAATAGCAACCTGCTATTTTTAGAAAGTTTGCATTTGGACACAGAATGAAGTGAAATTTTACAGGAAGCTACATAACTGAAAAATAAGACCTTTGGCAAAGGAATCACACAAAGATCATTTGCGAGCTGACAGATATTAAAGTTTTTGTTTCCTGAAAAATGCTTGAAAATTGTTAAAACTTAAGTTTGAGGCACTAAACGGCCCCGTACGGGCCCGAAAATGGCCAGAATAGTAGAGCTGGTTCGTAGCACGTGGAGCACTTCGTGAGCTTTCTAATGCATAAAACGGTTTATCAATTGGACACCCGGATCAAAACTCATGGCTCCCGGAAGTTGACCTATTTTTGGAGGGAGATGCAAATTTCGAAATTAGGTTGTTGGCTGCCAAAAAGGCTATTAATAACCATTTTTGGGAACCCTAGGCGGTAGTAGAGGTAAGGGGGAAAGTGTAGAGTCAAGAATAGGCGGTAAAACATAAACCCTAGCAGATTTGGGGTTACAGATGACAGATGATTCCAGAGTCTTGTGAGAGGACGTTGTAATGTGTTGCAGCTTGTGGAGGGTTGATTCCTCTTATTGTATTTGAGCTTCTGTAATGTAATAAGTTGTCCAAATCAATAAAAAAAGTTATATTTTCTGTGTGCAATTTTTGTTGTTGTGTGTTTTATGATTTACCCCCTTCATCATTGATTCTTGTCTTTTGATTAATGAGAATATGCATCATGGTTTCTGAGATCTATCTTGTTGTCGAAAGTTGTGAAAATTGTTCATAACTCTGTGCATGAATGATTGTTGTCAAGTTATCTTTGTTCTTTTGTGTTGAAAATCTTCAAGTTGTTCCTTCAATTTCTTTATGCTCTGGATTTACTTAAAGAAATCAGAAGTGTTTTAAGATAGAGTTAGTTATTTTCTTTTGGAAAACTTTAGAAAATTTTATAGCCTTGCAGAAGAGCTTCATTGCCTTGTGCCCTGAGAAACCAAAAAGATAGGTTATTTTGTAAACGTCTTTTTAATTTCCATGTTGAGGGAGCTTCCCCTCTAAATTTGAAGAACAGTCCTACTGTACACGCTATCTATTTTTCTTTCTCACCGAAAGGTGCGAAATTAAACGCTAACAGTTTTTGGCGCCCACCGTGGGGCACGAGTTTTTTTACTTTGAAGCTAACACTCTATCTTTTTGCATATATGACCATTTGGAGACCTATTGCACCTATTTTGCAACCACACGTGACTCTAGTCCAATAGGAGCAAGAAGATATTGTTGACAACTTGAGGAGATTTATGTTCCTTGAAAGAAAGAATCTTGCACATTGGAGAGTTGCTGCCACGATTCTTGACGAAGAAGAAAGAAAGGCAGATCTTGCAGTAGGAAGACCGGTGTTACCCCCACCTACGTGGAATTAAGCAATCTGGCATACCAAGTATACCAAAGGCAGAATAGAAGGATTCTTGCTGATCCACTTGTCCCAACTTTCGGTACTATAGACACTGAAGGCTCATCTTCTACCAATCCTAATATACCAGATCTAACAAGAGAAGACATGGGTGCTAACAACGGTGGAGTTGGCAACAATGCTAACAACAATGGCAACCGAAGGCATGCACCTCCTTTGCCCTAGGGAAATACTATTGGTCCTCTAGCTCTCACCAGTAACCATGAACTTCCTAAAGGATCAAGGAAATTTTTTCCAAAGTTTCATGGTGATGGCCAACAACATCCTGATGAGCACATTTTTGCCTTCACCACTGCCTGTGGGATTCTCAGCGTTGCACATGAAGATGTTGCAGTTCGCTTATTTGTGGAGATCTTGTGAAGCACAGTAGCTGAATGGTTTAATCACCTCACTGCCAGATCTATCACTAGTTGGGAGTTGATGAGGGAGAAATTTCTTGCCTGTTTCAAGCATGCAGAAGACAATCATGTCTTGTTTGCACAACTATCAAACATCAAAAAAGATGGAAGTGAGCCGATGTGAGAGTTCATGGCCAGATTCAACCATCTCGTTGGAAAGGTTTTGAACACCTTGAATCCTTCAGCAGAAATTTTAATAAGTTGCTTCACCAATGCACAATCTTTAGAAGTATCTTTCTACCTCAAACAAAGGCATGCTACAGAACTGCAAGAAGCTCAGGAGTATGTTGTTGAATTAGAAGACCATATGATCACTTTAGGAAAGATCCAAAGAGATTTGATCAAGTCATTGGTGCCCTTGTATGTTGTACCGCTTCGACAAGTTCCATCTCTTTCAAGTATACCAGATTCTTTCATTAACTATGTTAGTGATCAACCTGCTTCACCTATGTGTCAAGTAGTGGATGTGTCTTCTGCGGTACAAATCTATTGCTTATTCCATGCAACAAACGAACATGATGGAGAAAATTGCCCAGAGACGAGAAGATTCATGCAAATATTGAAAGCATCAAATGAAAATCAAGGATTTTCGGATAATCTTGAATGTCTCTTAAACAAATCCGATGGCGACTCTATGATGGGATTTACCCAGTGTAAATCAAATGTTAGAAGAAATCATTTTCCTAACTCTGTTTTAGGCAACATCATGTGTTTACATATGGAACATGAATGTCTATCAGAAGTTGAAAATTTGCATAATTTCTTCGAGTACAAAGAAGGATTGTTGATGGAAGAGCTTGAAGAAATGCATAACTTGAATACTTTCTCTAAGGAGGAAGAAGTGCACCACATCTCTCAAGAGCGAAATTGTGAAGAAGAAATCATATGTTCTGAAGAGGGCAATGATGAATCCAATTTGTTCATGTCATCTTTTGAAGGCTGGTTTGAAGAACCTGTGTCAGATACACTCAAAAGAGAAGCATTGCAATTGGAGCAAGAACAAGATCTTCATTTTGAAGATGATTCATCATTGGAGGAATTTGTCAAAACAGAAGACTGTGGAAGATTCGTCATTGGATCTCGACAATTTTTTACATCACTTAGAGAGTGAATCTTTAGTGGAGGATACTGTACTTTTTTTTTTGCAGTTTAGCCCATCTTCATCTTTGTCTCCAGAGAATTTCATACACACCGGTGAAGAAGATGATGCTAGATCTTCTAAGGTTATTTATGAATCCGTGCAAGAAGACATCACACATGTGTTAAAATCAACACAAGCAACAACATATGAAGAAGCTCGTGCAAAAGAAGAGCTCATGGAATATTCAGTCTTGGTCACCGAAGAGAATCATATGGAGAAGTCAGAAATTCTCGAAAAGTGTGTTGTGAGATATGTTGTATGTGAGATTAATCAAGCAGAAGAAGAAGAAGAAGAAGAAGAAGAAGAAGAAGAAACACAAAGCTTAGAAGAATTTGTGTCCGATCTTGCTCACATATCAGAGGAAGAGAAGTGTATTGTTGTCGAGGATGAGATGCTGCCAAATTTTTGCGTTCATGTTCTCAAGGACACAATCATTGAAGGAGATTGCTCCATGGAAGCTGACGAGACTCAAAATGATGGATGGCGAAGTGAGCTACCAGGTGAAGATGTTATTCAACAAGTGTACTTTGATGTGGATCAGGTGCTGGATGACTCAAACCTTGATGATCTATCACATTCTGATTCTGAGGAGTGGATGGATGAAGACATGATCGATGAGAATGATGTAGTACCTGAATCACTAGATAAATGGATGATAACAGTTGTGGATCCTATAAGCCAAGAACCAGTAGTGGAGATTCTGTATGAGCAGCTCCAACCTTTTCCAGAGGATGATACAAGGACTGAGTTCAAGGTTGCGTTGTTGAAGACATGGATGAAGAATGTCAAGTTCTATATGTGGTGGTCACCATTCCCACGAGCATACTTTGGCCACAAGATCTTGCTTCATACCTTCAAAAGGAGGTTATGTACCTTCACCTGTTGCATAGGCTATCCTTCATTGAAGAAGATGATCTACTTGAGCTAATGCACATCAACCAATCCATCATGAACTTCTCATGGGCTGATCGTGTCTACCCACCTGAATCATGGCTCATCGAGAAGGTGTTGCAGAGGAAGAAAGAATATGTGCTGCCAAGACAAATTTCCCAACTTAGGAGAAGAGGTTCTTATTTTTCTGAACCTGTTGATGGTTTTGTGTAATAGTTTTTATTCTTCTTATCCTCGCTCGAAAAAAAAAGTGTTTTGTGTGTCAAATTGTTTTGTATTGTGTTTCCCCTTTTAGTAATGTATTCGTTATATAGTATATTTTTCCCCTTTTGCATTTTGTTTATTCGTCGTGTTTTGTTAGGTAGACCAGAGTTCCACTCTTTGGTGATTTTAGGAAAGTCTTCTTCTAGGTGATTAGGAAAATGTATCGACTCTATTGCCCAACTGATAAGACACTGGTCTGCACTATAAACCTATAGATTCAGAGGTCCTCCTATGCTGCAAGTATACACCATGGTCACCAGACAGAGCCTAATGTTGTACCCATATGAAAAATTTTGTATATGTGCCCAAACACACCTCCCAAGCACCATGTAGCCTTGTCATTACTGCGCTAACCCTGCAGGTACAAGACATCAAAAGATGGCAATCCAAGGCTCAAATGGAGGGAGATTCTGACAAGCCAATCAGGCCTGGAGCAGTGAAAGAACATCTAAAAGAGGTCAAAGTGATGAATTAAAGGCCAAAATGACATAAAGGAACCAAGAGAAGCAATGCAAATACATCTGTGGGGATTAGATTTCATCGGGCGTCTCAACCCCAACTCCAGCAAAGGACATATTTATGTTCTTACAGCCACTGACTATTTCACAAAGTGGGTTGAGGCCATTCCAGCTAGAAGAGCTACCTTAGAAGTGGTGTGCGACTTTCTCAAGGAGAACATCATGTCGCGATTCGGGGTACCTCAGAAGATCGTGACTAATAATGTAACAAGCTTTTCATCAGAAGAGCTATTGGGTTTCTGCTTTGACTATGGGATCACATTGTCTCACTCATCTGATTATTACCCGCAAGGTAATGGTCAAGCAGAATCATCAAACAAGAATTTAGTCACAATAATACGCAAGTTGGTTGATAGCAATCAATGCACTTGGCATGAGGCCTATAACGGCAGAACAAAAGGCTACTATTTTCTCCTGGACTCACTAGTACTCTTTCTTGGTTTATACCTTAAAGAATATAGCCTTGGAGTTGGCTACGTGGAAAGAAAAGCTTCTGGGCATTGAAAAATATGCCATTGATTTTGTCCAAAACATTCCTTGCAGGTATTTCAGCGATGAAGGCGTAAATTGCCTCGTTCATATTTTGTAGGAGTTCATTCAGCTAATCTGCGGAAAGTTTTGTGGTGATCCTCACGTAGATAAAATGTACCTCTTGGTTGATATTGCATCAAAGTGTGCCAAGGCTGAAAAAGACTTTGAAATTTTTGAGAAAATCACAGAGGATGCTGGGATAGGCCTGCAAATGAGGACGATTCACCTTGAGTCCATGATTATGCCAGATGAAGCCAAATTTGAGGAATTTGAGAGAAATCTCAATTCTCAGACTTAGCCTATTTTTCATATTTTGCAGAAGGGATTTATTTTTGGCAGCAAGAGAGATTTCCAAAGCAGCTTCTATTTTGAGAACTGACTTTGTTATTTAGAGTTAAATTTATTTTTAGATTTTGCTTTTAGAAATCATGCAAATTATCTTTGAGTGGAACTCATTATGTAATAACATGCAAGTTCAGTTAACTTAATTGCATGACAAGATACTTTTAGTTTTAATTGCTAATAAGCTTGCATGCTTCCCATGCAGCAATTAGATCTAGAGTGAAGAGTGTTAATTAACTCTTCCTTTTATTTCCTTGAATCTTTGCTTTTTAGGGTATAAATAAGTGTATTCTACACACTTAAACTATCAATGGTAAATGCTGAGACTAATTTGTGCTCGCATTTTATTGTTCAAGCAGTGTTATTGATTCTTGTCTTTTGATTAATGAGAATATGCATCATGGTTTCTAAGATCTATCTTGTTGTTGAGAGTTGTGAAAATTGTTCATGACCTTGTGCATGAACAATTGTTGTCAAGTTATCTTTGTTCTTTTGTGTTGAAAATCTCCAAGTTGTTCCTTCGATTTCTTTATGCTCTGGATTTACTTAAAGAAATTGGAAGTGTTTTAATATAGAGTTAGTTATTTTCTTCTGGAAAGCTTTAAAAAATCTTATAGCTTTGCGAAAGAGCTTCATTGCCTTGTGCTCGTGCCCTGAGAAACCAAAAAGATAGGTTATTTTGTAAACGTATTTTTAATTTCCATGTTGAGGGAGCTTCCCCTCGGAATTTGAAGAACAGTCCTACTGTACACGCTATCCGTTTTTTCTTTCTCATCGAAAGGTGCGAAATTAAACGCTAACAAATCTTCCAGTTGATTTCTAGATATGTAATGGTGAAATGTTGCATTCTATATAAGTGCTTTCGTTTTATTGCATATTGTTGTCAACTTTTCCTTTTGAAAATTTGCACTGGATCATGCGGATTTGTGGATTGTCCTGGTGAAGTATGATTGAGTTTCACTTCTCTTCATTAGTGTATCGGAGCATTTATGTGGATCATTGGTCACAGTCAAGTAATTTTAGGAATCTCAATCTCTAAACCTTATTTTGGAGAACTGCAAATAAGAATGAATCGTAAGTAGACACAGTAAATATATGCTAAATAGTGATAGATTTGAAGCATATACAATCAAGTATAGCAGCTATTGATGCATTTCATACAAATTATCACAAGTATCAATAAAATCCCTGTTGCAAAGTACATTATTTGAGCAAATTTAAGGTGCAATAGTAAATATTAGTTCATACAGAGATAATATTAGAAGAATTAACTGAATCTAGAAATATATCTAGAATTAGTCTAAATCATAGACAAATTCCAGTGCATTACTCAAAGTTAGGATCAAATCGATGTCTATTTGCTTAAATCTTGACTTAACAGAGTAAGATTTGATAGAATTATTGAAGATTTGTGCAGAACATGCACAAAGGACAAGATATTTGGCAAAATATTGAAGAACTTTGCAGGAATTACTAAAGTACGTAAGGCCCCGAAATGATTAACAGCAACACACATCAACCCTAAGTGACTGTCAAAAGGTCATGACCTGACCAACAGAGACTTGGGATCATAAATTCATCCTGAATTTATTGTATCTTTCAAGATGATAAAAGTTTGTTGTGTAAACTTTTATTTGTGTTAATGAGATTAACAATAATATCAACAAGACCCAATCTCAAATTTTTAAGGATGCATTAGGATCTTGGATTGTGGTGATTGCAACATCTTTGGTTCAAAAGGATAAGAGCAACTTGGAACATGAAGATTATGCTATATCTACAGTAAATCTTGGTTTGACTAGTAGGGTGCAAGAAATAGGAATTCAAAGGAGTTGTGGATACCATTGTACAAAGTTTGGACAAGGACAAATTGACGAAGCAACAGCTGAAGAAACAAAATGATGAGCTTCGAGCCTTTATCCAATAGTTAATGGCACCAATTCAAAAGAATAATGGCATTATCACTCCTCCTACTATCTTGTCCAGAAATGAAATAGATGAATTTGATAGAATAAAGCGCACATCAAAGGCAACACAAGAATGGCTTGATGAAGTATACGTCGAAGGTTGCCAAGCCTTGGATGAAGTTGCTCAAGCTTGGAGTCATTTTCATTCAATTTGGAGAGATATGAATAAGTTGATAGATGATTGTGACACAAATGATGAAAATCATGGCCAAATTTACCCCAGGATAGAAGCTATAAGCAAATTGTCTGCAACAACTTTGATAAAGGCCAAGATTTTGATGCAAGAAAATTTGGAAGATCCTTTCTTTTTGGATGGAGACCATGAAGCACAAAATGGAAATGGCGCATAAGGAAAAACTTGAAGCTTTTGATGTTAAAGGAAGGCCTATGATATAATGAATGATTGCTTTGATAATGTGAATGCACTAATTGGTACATTCGTTGGCAACCAAGAAGACTTAAATTTCGGTAAGTTTAAGGATGCTGATCAGTTCAAATCACACTAGAAGGCATTGCTTTTGGGTGGATTGCAAGAGTCTCCTTGTAATTTTGGGAAGGCAGGTGTAAACGCCACCTCAACACTTTCAAATCAGATTCAACAATTTCAGAAAGGGACGCATAAATGGAAAATTTCGTATCATATTTTTGTACGGACCTATGATACTCATATGTATAGGATATGGTTTACTGAAGCCCCACCACATGAGGAAATTAATCCAGTACTTGCAACATATATGAATTACATTAGACTTGAATGGAAGCAAATTCCAATTTTTGTTGATGATGATTTGTCAACTCCTTGAGAGCAAATTTGGGGTAGAATCAACTATGACATCAACTCCAACGGTTTCTAGAAAAAGTTGCTCCTCTAAAAAATGTGCCACATCTTTTGTTTGATTTGTCAACTCATTGTAAAGGTGATTTGTCTTATTAGACATATCAAAAAGGTGTTATTTTGTTTTATTTGTATAAGCTAAAAAGATGTAATTTTATCTTTTTGCTAAAGGACAAAAGCAAAAACGAGTTTGCAACAAACTAGCATCCAAAATTAAATGCCAAATGAATCTAAGCCCTTGGTGATGGATGAATCCTCACCCTTCATTGTAAACTCAGTACACTTGCCTCTTCTATATAAAGGAGGTCACTTCTCTTGTTTTTCAAGTGTTGGAATATTGAATTGTTGAGACTACCAAATTTTTGATTAATACAAAAACAAATTTCCAAGTGTTGCTTCTTATTTGTGTTGTTATTGATTGACATTTGGATTGCATGATTCATTTCCACATGAATTAGATAAAGTTTAGTTGCAGTTTGGTGAATGCTTTAGATATATGATGGATTCTCTGTTCATACTATTTGTGGCTTGTTGATTGTAAGTTGCAGTGAATGGTTAGTGTGAACAAACTTACTGAGCTTAGTTCGATTATATAGGTTTGATTAAACTGTGTCGCATGTTGGGTGTTTAATGAATCTCTATGATTTGAAGATCTTAGCCTCCTTTGAAGATTGCATTATTTTTGTAGCGTTGTGGGTTACCTAATCAAACATAAATTAGTTTATTATTGGAATCTATCTATCTAAATCATTTCATTTTATCTGTGATTATCCTTAGGATCTCCTAACTCTTTTTGCACTCTCCTCCTTTCTTGAAGTTTATTCGAACCAATAATAATTATAATGTTTAAATAGCATCTATTTCATTGAAAATCTGATGATAACTAACAGTCCTCAGATCCAGATCTGCAAGACAGTGTAGGGTTTCTGAGTTTTCTGAGATTAAACATTTTTAGAAATCCCTTTTTATTCCTAAGTTCCAGTGTAAGTCCCTTTGTTGTAACAACATAAATACATTCACAACTGAGTTACTTCACAAGTCAAGACCTGACAGTGTAAACCTTGGGGTAGTCTTTTTCTGGGTTACTGGGATCAGATTCCTTTCAAGAGAGGTGAGATACTCAATATTTCATCCAAGTTGTTGTGTGCAAAAACATCCATCAACAAGTATCATGTTGGTCATGTTTTCTCTCTAACTCAACCACTCAAATCATGATTTTGCACTGGCATTGCCAACCTAAAGTTGTGATCTACTTAGAACTCATTCATCTTTGAAGTTTTGGTACAGTTTCATTAAGCCTTTGCTAGTTTGAGAGGAGTTTTGAATGGTTGGTGTCCCTCCAAAGTGCGCCTAGACTGATTTGGATTCCCTTCACTCTTCCTTAGGCACATATTACTAACCAAACTACCATCTTTCCATATGCCACTTGAATGGGCTACTTAGAGGAGTTTCATGAGCCATTTGTCATCCTTGTCCTTGGACTCAAGTCCTCCTCAGTACACCTTCTTCCTTCTATGTCGAGGCTATCAATATTCAAAGAGCTTGTTCATCTTTTTCTGCCATTCCTCATCTGTGATTTATTTGCAAACATTATTAATAGACAAAGATAGAACAATACCTTATGACCTTCGAAGACAGGGAGGATGACTCATTTGATATTGGAAACAAGACAAGAAGGACAAGATACTTGACTCTAAACTTGTCGGAAGGCAGAGTTTCAAAGGAATACTAATGTTGGTAATAACAATGTTCAATTTAGAATATTAATAATTTAATTAGAACTGTTCAAAAAAGAAAGAGGAACAGAGTGTGCAAGCATTAAGAAAAACTAGCTGCACAGAAAGCCATTCCTTTATCTTCCAATTCAGCTAATATTGGATCCTCTTTCTCTTATTTCTGGCATCCAGCAAAGTTTCGTAACCAATGACCTTGTAGTTCAATGCTTTTGAATTGGTGCTTAGATTTCCCAGAAGTTATTTCATCGACTCTAGCATTTTAGAGTTCAATCATCAATTTATAAGTTGGTTAAGTATGTAGTTGGTTGATGCCTACGACAGAGGGGGAGGTGGATGAGGGCCTATGGCACCTAATTGACAAACTAAGGATGGGAACAACCCTCGCCCCACCTCAGATCTGTTGGATTGTCTGGGCTTTTTATTACATTCCAGGAGATTTATCATGGGCTCAACCTCTGCAATTCAAAACCAAGGAAATTATTAAAGCTTGATCAAAAGAAATCATACTTGTACATTAAAGGTGATCAATGTTTATCCAAATAAAAATATTCATTACAAACCAAATCTTAGACCACACAAGGAGGCAAAAATTACCTTGCATAAAGTAGTTGAAATGCATGGAAGTTATGAAACACACTCTGTCTGTGTGAGCCTTCTACTTAATTTTACCTTAGTAAAATACTTCATACTACACTTTTTGTAAATGAGCTAAGAGATTTCAAACTGCAACCTATTATTTTGTTAATTAAATATCTAAGTCATATTCTTGGAAGCTTATAAACTTCCAAGTTTAATAGAAACAATTATAGCTTTCAACTGAAATTATACATATTCTCAAACCACATCCCAAACTACTTGAAGAATCCTACTACCTATTATTCTATTGATGAAACATCTATTTTAGGCACCTTCTTGGAAGCTTACGAACCTTTAAGTTTAATGGAAAAAGTTACAACTTTCGGCACAAATTATGCACATTCTTAAACTATTTCAAGAATCCTATTACAGCCAAAACAAACAAGTTGATGTCCCTAAGATTAGTTACTGATTTTAATTTATTGGTAGATGAAAATTTAATTTAAAATATTCTTTTTGGGGTTGTGGGTAGCATAGGGGTAGCATAAAATTGAATTATAATGGAACAGAATGAGATCCACAAGGGCTCTCTAAGTTGCTTTATTAGTTTGAAATGATTTTGGATTGTAATTGTATAATCTGATTATTGAAATGTGTCATGCCCACATTTTACACATGGGCATGAAAATCGAACCAACAATTTTTTTTTTATTAAAGCAAACTTTAACTCACGTACTCACCCTATGCACCCGATCATTTAATAACTCACGTACTCACCCTATGCACGCGATCATTTAATGTGGGCACAAGGCGGAGAAGAGAAAATGAGAAAATGGGTGTACAAAACTCCTTTTGAACACCCTACGATATGAAAGTTAACCTAATTAGGAAGACGCATCACCATATGGGGAGACCCTTTCGGAAGAGAAATTCCTCTAAGGTTCTTAGATGTTGTGGAAGTCGATCTCACCCTAAAGGCAAGACCTAACACTTAATAAAAAATTGAAACCCTAATCTAAATAAAATAATAAAGGATTAAATGTGATAACGTAATTTTAAGAATAATCTCTACAATCATCTAAAACTGGAATAGAGTTAAAACGGAATGCTACATGAAAATTAAAACGTTTCTAATGGCCTTAAATGGTTAAAGCAAAAAAATAAATTTAACTAATATTTAAATATTCTAAAACTTTTTTTTTTTTTTAAGATAATGTGCCTGGTAAACTTTTTAACGTGACCGGCGACGCTGGTGCGACACGCCCTCCGGCTCTACGCGAATGCTTTTGCCCGGAGCAATGAACCGGTGAGGCCACAACTGGGGGACCTCATCCCCTAGGAAGAACACTTCAAACCTACGAACTCATTGGC
Source organism: Cunninghamia lanceolata (assembly GCA_027924645.1). Taxonomy (NCBI): domain Eukaryota; kingdom Viridiplantae; phylum Streptophyta; class Pinopsida; order Cupressales; family Cupressaceae; genus Cunninghamia; species Cunninghamia lanceolata. The sequence continues at coordinate 318,239 of BSBN01001269.1, read as the reverse complement.
CCAGCGAAGGCGTAAAGCCTTGCGAGCTCGTTGGCCCAGCGGGGGTTTGAACTCTGGTGGCCGCCACTACATCCTGAGTGACTTAACCACCGAACCATGCCATCATCGACATTCTAAAACTTGATTTAATTATTACAACAATTGCAAATTAAATAAAATACGTCCAATAGACCATGGAAATAAAAACTATGATTAATTATATTAAGTCAATTCAATTGTATATGAAAATAAGCCTATATCCCATGTTTAAACAACTATACAAAAATAATTCCTTTCGAAACAAAGAAATACATAATCTATTTCCTTTGCGAAAAAATACTTAATCAATGCATGCTAATCAATAATCAAATTTAATTTTATTCATTTGAGAGTTAAATAGTGTGGCACTAAAATTAATTATAAGTGACTAAATCAATTAATTCACAAACAATAAATTAAATTAGAACTATAGATCAACAAGAAAGGGATTAACACCAAGGTTCCAATTCCCCCAAGGACACTTGTGGCAGCTCCATTAGTTTCATTAATTCATATACAAGAGTTTGGGCCCTTTCAAAAACCCATTGGTTCATAGCTCCAATAAAAAACGTTTACCCATAAATCAAAAACAAGAAAGGGATTAATAATTCCTAAATGAAGTTAATCAATCTTAAAGCATGGTTAAGTCACTAACCCATTAGGGCAACTCAAAAACCCTAAAGAGGGAGAGGAATAAAAAGGGTTTTGTTGACAAATATTTGATGAGCATTCTAACATGCTTCTAATTTATAAAATTCTAAATCTCTTATTTTACCTATTCTATTATAAACTAAATTATTTTGTTTTTGCCTTTGTTTTTTTTTTAACTGCATAATAATGGTTTTGTTTCCTCTCTAAAAAGTTTGGCTTTTGAAATAATTAGAACTCTATATTTTCCTTTTATATATTACTGTTTAATAATGTGAAACTCTCTGTTTTCTTTAAAAAGAAACAGAGGTAAACAGAATATATATATATATATATATGTACTGTTGCCAAAACGAAGGCCGAGCTAAAAAATATTTCGCAGGTTTAAAGTAAAGAAATCTGTTCGAAATATATATTTTTTTGAACGAAATAAAAAATTACACAGGCTGGCCCCCTGTGGGGAGGGCCGACAATATATGCTAAAAAATTAATGTTAATACAAAGGGATTTTAGTCCTTAGTGTCAAAGGGCAAGCTTTGTTGTATTCAGAAAGATGATCACAATAAGGCAGAAAGATGGCTGCACATTAAATAAATTATAGAAAATAGATAGGCAAACTAATAGTTGTTCGAGTTTACTAAATTAATAGGTAGATTGTTACCCCTACCAAAGCTTCTTGTCATTTTTGATACATGTTTTATTGTATTTGATATGGGGCTGCCAGCTTATATATATTAGAATTATGCAATGTAAAATCATGGTCTCTGTATTCAAGTCTATATGGTATCAGACCTAGTCTTCTGTTTTTCCGATGTAAGAGATAGTTTGTTTAGTTGCAACAGGAGAAACAGTATCAAACAGTTGACTTCTTTTGTGTGCTCCCTCTGCCATCAAGAATGAGTTTCATGCGGCTGTACTGACCAAATTAATTCATTCTTTTTAGCAGTGTCATTTCTATCAACCTGCATAAGATACGCAAGCCGTTCAACACATTCAGAGTTTAGAAGACTTCCATCTATGATCCTTATCGTGGCCGGAATGCTCCCTCTTCTTGCTGCGAGAAAAATAAGCACGCTGAGGAGCTCTGCTGGCCATCTGGTAGTGGTGACAAGGTTGGAGAGAATTAGCAGCAACAAGCAAATCTTTATCGTAGGAAGAGGAATCTTGCAGAGGTAGTTACTTTGTTGCTGTGGAGTAGCATTGAGATGGAGAAACAGAGAGCAAGGAGTGGACGGCATTGCGGAAGAAGAGTGCCCATGTTAGTGTGAGCATAAGAAAATCATGACCTGGGTGGGTGTGTTGGTGAATAATGGCCATGTTTGTATGGACATGGAGGAATTGAGTATATTCTAATATTTCAAAAGTTATATATAATATATATTGATGCCTTATTAGATTTTTGGTCTTCTTTGCTTAGTTTTTAAACAATTCAATAGCGTGAATATTGAAGAGAAAGAATAGTATTTAAGTCCAAGGTCGTGTTTAAACTTATTCTGGTTATAGTTGTTTTGAGGATTTTCTGCTTTGATAAAAATTCGGTGGCAAGGAAAAGTTTGACATAAGTGGTTACTGATGGTCAGTATACACACCTTGCTTTTGCTCAAGTCAATGTGTATCATAACCTCGATCAAATTGTGTTAACAAAGATGAGCAACCAGATGATGATTTTGCAGATCTTGATAACAGACATAAAAAAGCTTTACTGCTTCTGAAATTGTCAGTTGTAGCAAATTAGTACCGAAGTATGGAATACCAATTTGGGCCAACACTATGAATACAGAATAAACCTAAAGAGCAAGTACCAAACGCCAAAAGTTGGGCAGGCATTGTATCTTAAAAATCTCTTGTTTTCTTCAAAGTTGTAAGAAGGACAATCAATCTCCAAATAGTAAATACTTGATGTGACTAAAGGATCTTAGTGACCAGCTGTCTGCTACCCATAAACCAATGGATGGTGAAGGTATGGTAGCTTCGGACTTATGGAGCATCCCATCATCCTATGATTCATTCATTGAATCCTTGCATCTAATTTTGAAAATCCAAACGCTAGACTCTGAGAAGTTATCAACACTGATTTTGCAAAAGGAGTGGAGGCAGGACCAAATGGAAGCATCAACCTCAGACAATATAGAAAGGGCATTCAATGCAAGGATCAAAGGTAAAGGCAGGCATAGCACTAGCAATCCCTCAAATGACTCCTTCAAAGGTGGTGACACATCCAAGAGATCAAAAAGGAAATGTTTTTACAGTTATGAGCCTACATATCTTAAGAAAAATTGCAAGAAAAGAATAAGAAATATGCCACATCGGAAAGGATCAACGCATGCACATGTTGTTGAGAGTGATGAACAAGAGGTGTCATAAATTTTTTGCATTTGTTGCATCCCAGGAACAATCAACTGAGTCCACAACCTGGTTATTCAACTCGGGAGCATCCAAACACTATAAATGCCACAAAGACTGTTGTGTAACTTTTGATGAAGATACGAGTAGAATTGAATCTCTTTCATCAAGAGATGAATGCCCTCGCTGTGTTAAAGGATGTGAAGATATTTGTATCACATTGAACAAATACTGTGAAACTACTGTGAGTTATACTTTCAAGAATGTTCTATATGTTTTTGAGAAAAGACTGCATAAATTTGCTTATCACAAATCAACAAATGCTCATGTATTAGCAGTTATGGAGGATAACAGTGTACTTCAGCAGTTAGGTGTCCACACTTAGTAAGACGAATATGGTCAATTCATTTAGAAAAGTTGGGAGGTATGTACAAAATATCAAAGGGAAAATAGAGCCAACACCCATTTGATATCAATAAAGAATGGTGTGGCAAAGGAGTCTTGGATATGGTACAGGTGGATCTGTGTGGCCCAATGAAAACACCCATTGTGTTTAGAGGGGAAAAGAAAATTACCGCTGGTTGATAATTTTTCTAGGAAAATATGGGTCTATTTCTTAAAAAAAGAAGTCAAATGCTTTTCTTAGTTTGTAGCATTCGAAGCTTTGGTGGAGAAATAAACAAGTAAACAGATCAAAACTCTCAAATTTGATAATGGAAGTAAGTTTGCTTCAAAACAGTTTTAAAAATTCCAAAAATTCCAGGTCCTTAAGAAAGAACATTTGATTTGCAGGTTGGTTAAGTCTTTGTATGGACTTGTTTCAAGTTTGGTATATTAAAATTGATCAGTACCTTGGAGATTTAGGATTCAGAAGAAGTCATTATGTTCCCAATCTCTACATCAAAATCAGTTGTGATGACAATGATTCTAATTGTCTATGCACGATCTTGCCATCACTAGTAGCAGGACCAGTTGACATGTACACCCATAGAAGTTGGAATAAAACTCTCAATTTATAAGGTAGCCATCGTTGTTCTAAAATATATTGATTGATCTCCAACATAACCAAACGGCACTGATCTCACTTTTTTATGACAATCAAAGTCTGCCAAAGATAGTGGAAAACCTGGTCTATCATGCTAAAATCAAACATATTTAAGTTCATCATTATTATGTTTGACAGTTAGTCGATACTTAAGACACTTGTCTTCAGTATTGTCCTACAGAAGAGCACATTGCTGAATACTGACTAAACCCTTTATATAGAGGGGTATTAGATAAATTATAAGAAATAGTCATGCAAACTAATAGTTGTTTTTGAGTTTGCTAAATAATGCATACATTGTTACGCCTACCAAAAGTTTCTTGTCATTTTTGTGACATGGTTATTATAATTGTTTAAGGGGCTGCCAGCTTATACATAGCAGCATTATGCAATGTAAAATGATGGTCTGCATATTAAGTCTAAATGCAATGTGCATAGCATGATTCAGCCAAATGTTTTGCTGAAGCAATTGCAATGGATGCTCTCCCCTGTTGATCTACAGGTTTTATTAATTGAAATAGTGCAATCAACAGAAATGAAAAAGAGGAAAGAGAGTTTTTTAGTAGACTTGAATTATGTGTAATAATAATGCACAAAAGAACAGTATAGAGGTTGGAATACAAGTAAAGATAGCAAAAAGAAATTGAACAGTTAAACTAGTGATTCACAAAAAGTCCAAGGTATGGCTCGTTTGGAATCAAACCACAAGCTTCTACACAATTTTTTCTTTATGTTCATTTCTTACAGAAAAGTATTTAACATATGAAATATGGTTTCTGGACATCATGCAGGACAAGCATCATGATATTAGGTCCACTGAGATGCTGTGGCTTCTCTTGGTTATGTAGCCTTGGAACCATTCGCAATTCTATCAACCCTCTGTCATTCTTACCTGATTCTTAAAGCAGAGTCAATTGGCTCTTGCATGTACACAACATGGTATCTATTAAGGGATTGTAATTGAATTATTTTCAGCAGAGAGAAGACCAACCTCTGCATCCATATCTTTGGAATCACTGGTATCATCTGGAACCAAATCTTCACGAATTTGCAGATCAGGAAGCTCTGAATTAGTAACAAACTTTGCGCATTTTTCCTTTCTTACAAATCCAAGGCATGGATACAATAAAAATCCAATCAGGACAGTAGTGAGGCTGACAACCATAACTTTTTGTGACGCGATCACCACCACCAAAATCAACAAAAATGAAGGTGGAAGGCAAAGCAAAATCACCCCAAGTATTCCGAAGGGCACCTTGTAGGGCCGATACATATTTGGCTCTTTAAATCTTAGCCAGATAAATGCTGCAAACTCTGCACACATACCGAAGCAATAGAGATAGTTCTCCGCAGCTACAATCTCTTGAAAGGTCATAGATGATAACAAAAGAACACCTGAAGCAGAAAACAAAATGCCCAATAGAGGAGTCCCATATTTTGATCTAACTGCAAACATTGATGGTAACATGCCTCTCTCTGCCATTCCTAGAAGCTGAAAAGAATCACTACTCATCTCTGCCTCAAACATACCCATATTTGAAAGAGCAGAGGCTGCTTCCACCCACCAGTGCAACCAAAACCCACCTAATATCTTGCAACATCTGCAAAATAACCTGCATTCCATTGGCTTCTAACAAGATCTATAGATCCAGTAGCTGATAAAAGTGGGAGGATATAAGTACCCACCACAAGCAACACAGCCCAGTATAGTGCCTTAGGAAGCGTTCTCTTGGGATTCTCCACTTCTCCTGCTAGTGTACTTACCGAGTCCCAATAATTCAGATTCCAGAAAAGTGTATTCAGATAAACATTCCAGTCAATATTTTTTGTATCAATCTTTAGCCATTTCGAAGGTTCTAGATGTGGTATGGAAAGAATGCCCATCATGCAGAAAGGGAGTAAAGAGAAAATTCCAAGGCAAACAGATGCCCAGCCTACAATGGTAAGACCCCTGTAATTCAGGTAAGTCAAGGCCAGGGTTATTACAATAATAGCTACAATTCTAGGAACCCCACTGCCAACCTCTGGAATCACAGATTTAAGGTAGTCCAAGAACAAGACAGGATAGAGAGCATTATCAATGACTCCACTCAACCACTTCCACCAACCTTGCTGGAATCCCCAAAATGGACCAAATGCTGCTGAAATCCAGACAACATACCCGCCATTCTCAGGAAACATTGTACCTAATTCAGCAGTCACGAGAGCTTCGGGGATGCTCCAAAGCAGGGGAAAAATAAGAAAACCAAGAATGGCTAATAGAGGCCCCCCAGCTTTCACAGAGTCCTCAACACCAAAAGGGCCCCCAGAAACTTCATAAAAAATTAGAAACACCAGGGGTACAATGGAAAGCTTATGACTGTGAATCTGGGATTTAGGAGACTTTGGTGCCTCAATATTTGGTGAATCAAAATCTTGCTTCATATTGACACTTCTTGAAACAGGGCACTTCCCTCTTCTATGCAATTCTTTCACAGAATCAACCTGTTTGAATTCTGTGGTGGCGGGTCTAAGATCGCTAAAAAATTGGGAAGCAACCATGAAATACAATACGATATACGAATCTATGTCATCCTTCGGCGCCTGATCCGGGACAAATAGCAAATAGCCATGCGAGCGAAAAACAAGCCATTGATATCCTATATGAAGCCTAATTATTGGGTTTAGCTAAGTAAAGCTGTCTCTGCAAAATTAGTCAACTCTCAGCAGGTTCGCTATATAAAATACTATAATTTGCCGCAAATGATGATAAAACAAAGATAAGCTCTCAAAAAATTATGTATGGATGCACAGGCAATATATTAGAAAAATTTAAATACATGGAATAAGCTGACATTTCTTTTATGAGTGCATTACATCAGAAAAAACAAGTATAAGTGTTGAATGCCCAGATTTCACAGAGTGAGACTAAACCTACCTGGGGTCCTATATCGACAGTTGGGTTCAATTCAGACGATCCCCTGCTAAAAATTTTGTTGGACAGTGATATAGCATCGATCTGTTACAGTCCCTGTGTGGAGCACAGACATTAAGAAACCAAAACAATTCAGCTCCGTCAATTTTAGGAGAAAATGCTGGGTTTGATCCATATAACAAACTGTCGAACCCTAAAACTGATAGCATCTAACAAGTCCCAGATAAGAAATTTTTGGGCTTGATTGGATGTATACAGCGGTTGTGATATTTGAAGGATATGAAAATTTTTACAATATAAGCAGATGTTCTATTGCATTCTGACTGGGTATTCTATTCCTGAAGGTGCATTTTCAATTTTCAAATATGCAAGGGTTTTTTTATGTGATGATGATGATGTTTATGTGTCGACAAGGCAGACATTTTGATCAGGCACGTCTATAAGCGGACGTTTTCCAACAGTCTTTCCACGGTTTTGCGATTTTGCACATACCTAGTGGTGGTCTATATTTTTAGTATTTTTAAGATAGGGTTTTATGTATACCTACCCGAACAATGGTTTTTCTTAAAAAACGGTGAAATTTGCATACCAATCTTTTGACTTTCTTTTTCTACTACCCGTCTTTTGGCAACGGGTGTAATTAAACTAGCAATTGGACTCATAGGTTCAATGGGCACGCCGATAGTTTTTTGTTATCCTAAAATTTATATTAAAGTTATACTATTGGGACAAGTGTGAGTTGAGAGATTCATGGCTTTTATTGTATTCTGATGAGGAGCACCAATCAACATGTTAATTCAAATTTTATTTGTGCAAATTTTCATCTTTGACCTTGCCTTTAACACATTTTTCACAGAAAACATAGATGAGGTAAGTGATCTTCCCTATCAACTAGCACACATTTTAGTCTTCCATCTCTCCTTTCGTTATAGCTATAAGAATGCAACCCTCCTATGAAGAAAGCTTTTCAAACTTTAGTGAAGCCAATTGAATTCTTTTTTTTCCCCTTATGTGTCTGCCATCTAAGAGTTGTCAGTTAAGTGATAATTTTGCAAAAAATAGCAGAGCAAGTCCAATGATGATTTGATCCAACTTTCAATATTTGTGTAAATGACAAGCCATGTATGGGGCTGATTTTGTATACTTCTAATGCAAACGATAAAAATCAACTCACAAACTTGATAGGAATTTATTTCAAAACGGGATGTCTGTCAAATGACAAATAAACTCGATTTTATCAATTTTTGCATTCAAAATGGAGAACCCATTCATTGTACATACTGAGATTATGTTATCTAGTTCTCTTGTAACTGTGGTGTTTCATGTGTATTAACCCCATCCTCTATGTTTCTTGATAATATTCTGAGTCGATTCTTGACCTTCTATTATGCTCACTATTCCCTTTTCTCTGATCTTTCAAGGTAACATTTATCATTGATTTTGTACCATAAGCAGTCTCATTACACTGTACATTGTATTTGGATAAGAGAAAGGTCTAGGATATTTGATTCTGACATCAGCTAGACTGGCTTTGACCACTGCAGCAGGTGATGATTGAACCTGGGATATGAAGAAGATGATTTTAAAGGCCCTATTTGATGGTGTGCTTGTTTCTATGACTAAACATTGCATGTGTTCTGTGTAGAAAGTGTCGCCTTCTAATTGAAGTAACAAAATTCATTAAATGAAATTACATCCATTGTTATGAAAAGTTTGAAAAAGGAATCATGCAGATCTCAATTATTAGGACTAACAAACAATCCTTGACTAACTATAACTAACCAGTAAACATAATTTTTATCAAAATTGAGGAACTCATTATGTCCATATTTCCATTAACAAAACTCAAGTTGAAAGGAGTTGGTTGTCATTGTAGAGAAGACATCACGTGATTATCTAGTGCAATGGTGTTTATATCTATCAAGCTGAATAAATTTTGAATAAAAAAATATGCAGTAAGATGTAAGAGGCGCTTGCTATCAAACAACATTCCTCTTGAAATTATATCACTATATTGTCAAATTATATTTTTGTAGGATTATATTGATCCAAGAGGACCAAAATGTTGCTTTTAACTTTTTAACATGAGTTGGATATGAAATTCAATTTAGTATATTCCTCAAAATATAGAGATATGTGGATGGTAGCAAAATTGCCAGTTCAAGCAGGGGGCAGTGAATAGTTGTCAGTTCAAGTAGGTGCCAATTGTGTAACCATCAGTTTATGCATGCAACAGTTGCATAATCGTAGGTATCTTGAAGAGGGGTTTCAAAATTGCCTCCCTAACAGTTGTGTTTTTGTCATGTATGTCATGCAATAGTTTCATTTATGTGAATTGTGTAATGTGGTGGTTTTGTTTATGCCACTTGCATAATGTAGTGGTTTTGTCATGCAACAAAAGACAGTAAGAGTAATGGATGAAGATGTTGTTCTCTTCCATTTCTGAGTCTTGCCAATTTCTTTCTTGAATTTTTGAAGATGTGTGAAACTTATATGACCCTCAAGGGGTTGTTGGAATGAGGTTAGTTTCATTTGGTTGAGTAAGATTAACTATTGTCTTCTTTCACTTATATTAGTAACTTTCTTTTTACATTACATATTGAGATGAACAAACATAGTTGGGTAAAATTATTATCATGTCGATTCCTTAGGAGGTAAATAAAAACATAATAATAATAACAATTTAAATGATTTGACAAAATATATAAATTCAATTATTAAAAAATTGCATGCAACTTCCATTTCACATGGGCCAATCCAATAAACATCACTATCAAATTTCTCCTCTAGCCCACCCTAAATTATTGCGAGGAAAGGTTTTATGAATAAACATTACTATCATTTACGAATTGTAGGAGACTTTTATTATGAAGTTCAAAGGAGAATGCTTTTCGTACAGTTTGTGGTGCATCTAGAGAAGAGTTTGGTGTAGCTTTATTTTCCCTTAAGAAACACAAAATTTTGAAATGTAATGAAACACAAGATATTTATAAAAAAGTATCTCCCTTCGATATTTGACAGACAGTGAAATAATAGCTGGAAGTAGCACAAGTAACGAAAGCAGTTTGGGAAGTGTGTAACAAATGCTATGACAATCATGAGTCCAACTCTGTTTTCTCTCAATGGGCACGTTGATAATTTTTTTATTAGAGCACAATTTTGTTAGAGTTGGATAAATTTGGCAGTGTTTTTTTTTGTGTTGAACAATTGTAGTCAATGGATGCAATAACATTGTCCATCAAGGAGGGGTAATTGTAGTGGCGACCCAATTGTGGTTTTTGTCAAAGTCTCAACGTATGGACCTATGTAGATTTACAAGTCTGCACTGAATTTGAGGTCGAGCATTATAAGATCGTAGAACTTATGACAAATTGATTTATCAAGATATCAACATTCATACCTTCTCCTAAAATAGTATTATTTTACATGCTTTATCATTCCCAATTGGCATAGATTTATTCTAGTTTAATTTGTGTCTAATTGTATGCTTTTATTTAATTGTGTCAAATGGGATTGAAATGCATTTTGTGCTTGCTTTTGATCATGGAGCTCTTAGGTGAGTAAGTGGACCAATTTAAAGTTTTGGAAAGAGTTTGGAAGGCTATTTGAACAACCCATCAATTTTATTTTATTTCAAATCCAAGCAACATTATACAAGAAGCTTTGTTTTCCTCTCTAAACTGCAACAAAAATATTACAATAAATAGAGTGTAGAGGAGAACCCTAAAAAATCCCTAAGAGTCTATTTTTTTATTATAATGTTGTACAAAATGGATAACCGTAATCCTTGGGAAAACAGACGCCCAAGACATGTCTCCTTGCCTAGAAAAGAAATTTAATAACACAACTTTAGAATAATGATCCCATTTAATAAAAACACCTTTATAACATAATGACCCCTATGATGTCTTTCTTAGTCATTAAAGGAAAACAGTACTGATATTGACTTTTGACAAAACAATATAACTCAAACTCAAAAAGAATACTCAAATTTCAAAGAATTTATTTTGATAAAGCATCTAAACTTTGGAATCTCAACTCCTTCAACCAAAGTTTTTCTGGCATTTATTCATGGAATTGCAGCCCGGTTATAAAAATGCCTTAGCCAAAAAATCTCAAGCAGCAAGAAAGGTGATTGGGTAGGGAAATACCCTTGGGTGCCAATTTAGAAAAGTGATCTGTAGGTACAAATGGCTCGTTCAGGCAATAAAAAAAGCAAACACTATAAGAGAGCAAAACAGTATATCTGATACAGCCCAGAACAGCAGGTCTGTGAAGCAAAGCAAAAAATCTTAGCCGAATTCATAAATCATCATTTGCAATACAACTGCTGAGAATACATTAAAGGTGTTGCATCTCAGAGTCTGAGGTAAAAGACACGGAGGTACCAAATAGTGACACCATATGCCAGCAGTAAAACCGGAATTAGTAGCAAAAAAACTCAATTTAAAGCAGAAAAATAGCATTCTGCACTGGAGACAGCTACACTGATACACAAACTCAAGCAGCATAATATAGAGATGTGTTCGATATGCATTAAGTATACCAAATGCTAGAGAGAGGAAAAGGTTTAATCAATAGCGTCTGATACCAACTGATTTGATTTCCATTTCTGAAATTCATTTACAAATAATAAGCCTAAATGAATAGGCTACAAATCTTTCAAAGACATCTAAATTTAAATTATTTAATATTTGCAGCTCCCGTCTAGTAACTTCCAACTGTTCACCTCCTAATTTATTTCTATTCAGCTTTTACATAAGTTCCACCACTTGCATATGGATCTGTCTGATTTATTACATGAGATATTTCAGTTATATTATATTTAATGATAACTTATGTAACTAAAGTGAATATCTGTTTAATATGATAAAGAGCTTTGAGTCCCAAAAATTAATTATGAATGCAATTTGAGAGATTACAGAGGCCAATAGATTTACTGCGAACTCTCCATGACCACCAACTTAAAGAAGTCCCTGCTCCATATATTCTTTCATTTGATCAAAGGCCATTGCTTGCTGCTAAAGCTCCACAATCTATTCTTGTCATCGATCTATGCCATCACATTAAAGGTTTCCAGACTATTAAGCATATACACTTCATGATAAATTTCTACATCGCCTATGATTCCTGTACACCATACAATCAAGGGAGAAATTTATCCATGGCCTGATATCTAATTTGTGTAGTGAGAATTCCAAGGAGAAATTGTTAGCGTGGCAGCAGAGATGATGCAGTTGGCAGAGTGAGCGTTAGGAGGACGCTCATGGACCACTCGATCGCTCTTCATCTCTCCAAGAATGGAAGGGGGACCTCGTACTTACCCTTCATTCTCATATCATCTAACATTGTGAAAGCAATGTTAAGTTTGTCTTCTTTGCAAAATGTGTCAATCACAACATTATAGGTTACACGATTTGTAGTAAAGCCAAATATTATCATGTTTTCAAAAAGCTTTAAAGCCTGTCAATTTTACCTGCTTTGTAATAACCATTAATCAGAACATTATAGTTGACCACATCAGGAGCCATGCTGTTATGAAGCATCTTATTCATCAGTAAATGTGCACTTGCAAGATGGCCTGCTTTACACAGAAAGTAAATTATTGTGCTGCATGTTACTTCATTAGGTTTCAAACCCCTCAATTCCATTTCATCTAACACTTCACATGCCCTCTTTAACTCTCCTGTCCTGCAAAAAGCACATAGCAGAATATTATATGTTACTACATTAGGAAGACATCCCCTGTCTTCTATTTGAGAATTATAAGTAATCACATTTGGCTGCAAACCCTTCCTCCAAATGTTATGAAAACAGTCCCAAGCCTCAGAAATCCTGTCATCTTTATATAGACCATCAATGATAGCACTAAATGTCACTTCATTGGGAAAAGGACCAAACTCCATCATTTGTAAAAACATATTGTAGGCTTCATCTATTTTTCCAGCCTTGCAAAAGCCATCTATCACGCTAGTATATGTGCAGGTATTTGGAACATAGCCATTTAGTATCATTTTGCATACTAATGCTAGAGCTTCATTTACTCCTTTTACTTTGTAGAGACCCATCAATTAGGATGTTATATGTAACAATATCTGGAGAACAATGTCCACATCTCATTCCTGCCACTAACCTAAGAGCTTCATCTTCCCCATCTGCTTTGCAAAGACCATTAATAAGGGTACTGTGTGTAATAATATTTGGAGAAAAACCATCTTTTTTCATTTGAGCTACCAATACTAAAGCTTCATCTACTTTACCCTTCTTGCAGAAACCATCAATTACAGTGTTGTATGTAATAATATCAGGAAAACAATGGGTTTTCCTCATTTTGTGTAAGAGCTCATGTGCTTCCTTGATATGAGACCTTTTACACAAAGCCTTTATAAGGGTGCTATAAGTTATAACATTTGGATGTATTTCCGTCTCTTACATTTCAACGAGAAGGGAATTGATTCTACAGATATCACCGCCATTCCCAAGACCATCCAAAAGCGCATTGAAGGATACGACCATCGAGAGGAAGGCGTTTAGTAATTGTTGAATGTAAAAGATCCCATGCCTTATTTGTGTTGCCCGATTTGTAGAGGGCATTAATGGATTTATTGAAGTGAACAACATTAAATTTGTATTCATGTTTGTGGGTGTGTGGAGTAATTGTGTTATAATGTTGAGAAGAAGAATGGGAATGAGAATTAGGATGTACCCGTTTAAACAAGGGGCGTATCCATCTAAACGTGTGCAACATTTCATGTTGATGATGTTAATAGACAATAGAAGAGCAGAGTAGAGCAGACGATACGCTTCCTCTGTTGGCTGTAACCCTAATTTTTTTTCTATTGAACCAAAGCAAGTAAGATTACATAGAAGGAATGGAAAAAAATAATCATCTATCACAGAGCTGAAACCAAACAACAACAATAACCAAGAGATGAACAACAATAACCACCTGAAGTCAAGCCAAACAAAAATCCAAACTGCCAAACCTTATCAATCTTTACCATTCTTATTATTTTTCAAACTGTCAATAAAGGTATCAACATTCTTTTTAAAAGACTTAATCCTAAAATCTACACAATCTTGCAACCATGACTCTAGATACATATGGATAGGCAGAGCTGGAAAAGGAGTAGAAACATCATCACTCTTACTATCAAAACTGCTAGAAGGGACCTGAACATTAACCTACCCAGAATTAGCCACACTAACACTTTTTCCTTTGTTAGCAACCAGAACAGGATCCCTCATTTGGGCTTCATGCTTAGGATTTGAAAGAGCAGAAAAAATCTCATCATACACATTAATATCCATAGTTTTGTCCAGATAAACTACCACTGCAGTGCCCACAAAGCCATCAACACATTTAGCAATGAAATCCCTAAATTTAGCATTACTTAACATTGCATCAACTAACTCAGATGGATTGAAATTTGATTCTAGTGTACTAACTTAGATAGCTTGAAATTTGATTCCTGTGTTTGTAGGGTTTGCACGTTTTCAAACAGTGATAAAACCAAATTCCGGGCAAAACGTCCAAGAAGATCAGAAGCAAAACATGTTCTGGTTGCCATTAAAAGCTTGTCAAGTGCCCTCTCTGCAACATTGTTTCTACTATTTAGGGTTTTCTGTATTGAAAACCTAAAAAATTATGGCATCCACAACAGGAGAAACCCCGATAGGGTTTGATTAAATTAACTGCATTGGGTGATCTTGTTGAGCTATTTTAAACTTTGATAGTAGAATGCAGGAAAAGGGAAGGCACCACCATTCCCCTTGGAGAGGCAGGGCCCTGTGAAGGGCGTGACCTCTACAGGGATATGGTCTGAAACTCAAAAGAGGCACGATCCCTTTCAAAACACCTTTCCTTCTCTGCAAACCATCATCACTCCCTTTATGTTGATGGATCTGTCCCTCCATCTATTGCATGCGTTGCACTCGGCCACCGCCATACCCTACCTTCTTCCTTACCTACAGTGAACCCTATAGATGGAAGAATATATTGAGCAGGGACTTCTTTAAGTTGGCCGTCATAGAGAGTTTGCACCAGATCTATCGGCCTCTATAGTCTTTCAAATTGCATCATAAGAGCATCCATCGCTGAAAAGACATCAAACACAATGAATTTTACTTCAAGTGGTTGTGATCACAATCTGATGCCTTAAAGCTATTTAGCTCACTCCAAGACAAATAAAGCCACCCCACTTGGATTTCCACCTATATACAACTCTCATAGGACCATTCCGGCCCTTCAACATTGTGTTCCACTCCTCTAGAACCGTGTGCTGAAGACCATTCTACCCTTCCTGTGTGACTCGAAATCAATTCCTTAATTACAGTATGGCTCATCCAAGAAATATCATTTGGTACGATCCATAGAACCATTGCCCATTGGAATGGTAGTTGATTAGTTACAACAATCCACTCAGCTGCTACGATGGAGATGAAGTCTTAATTTTGTTTTGGTGTGGGCAATAAATGTGAGGCTTTATGAGTATTTATTAAATTGTTTAAAAAATTCTAAGGTCAAGATTCGTTTGATGGTAGCTCTTTTAATCTGGATCATCGATGTATGTATTTGAGGTAGTGCTGCTCACTAAGGAAACGCCTATCGACGTAATTAGTTAATCAGTTATTATTAGTTGTTTGTATTAATTAACTAGCATATTTATATTTTAAAATATATATTTAAAATATATCAAGAGATATATTTTTCATATGTTTCATTTTGATTTTTTTTTCTCATATATAAGTGCAATAGGGTCCTCCAAAAGGATATCTCTCAACACATTTTAAATATATTTTTTAAAATATAGATATGCTAGTAACATCCACAGTTACAACATGTAAACAACATTATTTTAAACAAAACCATAATCCTAACCTTAGCACTAATTGTAACCCTAACACTAACCTTAACCTAACATTAATTCGAACCCTATTGTAACCCTAACCCTAACTGTAACCCTAACCCTAACCTTAATCCTAACACTAACTCTAACTCCATCCCTAATTGTAACTCTAGCACTAATTCTAACCCTCATGCTAACCCTAACCCTAATCTTAACCTTAATCCTTACCCTAACCCTAATTATATCCTTGATTGTAACCCTAACACTAATTATAACCCTAACACTAAACCTAACCCTTATTCTAACCATAACACTAATTGTTTATCTAACCCTAACCTTAATTGTAAACTTAATTCTAACCATAATTCTAAATCTAATCCTAACCTTAACCTTAACCCTAGCTCTAACTTTAATTCTAACCATAATTCTAATTGTAATTCTAACCCTAACACTAATAGTAACCCTAATTCTAACCCTAACCTTAATTGTAACTGTAATTCTAAGCCTAAGCCTAGCCCTAATCCTAACTCTAATTTTAACCCTATTTCTAATGCTAAACCTAATTATAAGCTTGATTCTAACCATATTCTAACCCTAAATCTAACCCTAACACTAACACTAACACTAAACCTAATTCTAACCATAATTACAACTATAACTCTAACCCTAATTTTAACCTTCACCCTAATTGTATCCCTAAACCTAATTCTAGATGTAATTCTAACCCTAACCCTAATCTTAACCTTAACCATAATTATAACTTGAACCCTAACCCTAACCCTAATTGTAATTGTAATTCTAAGCCTAAGCCTAGTTGTAATCCTAACTCTAATTTTAACCCTAAATCTAACCCTAAACCTAACCCTAATTCTAACTCTAATTGTAACCTTAGTTTCTAACCCTAACCCTAACTCTAATTCTATTCCTAACCCTAACCTTAACCCTAACTCTAACCATAACTCTAATTTCAACTATAATTCTAACCCTAACCCCAATTCTAACCCTAAATCTAAATGTAACCCTAACCCTAATTATAATCTTGATTCTAACCCTAACCCTAAATCAAATTATGCTAACCCTAAATTTATCCCTAATACGAACTATAATTCTAACCCTAACTCTAATACTAATCCTAATTATATTCATAATACTAATTCTAACCTCAACCCTAACCCTAATTCAAACCCTAACTGTTACCCTAATCCTAACCTTAACCCTTATTCTATCCCTAATTGTAACCCTAACACTAATTCTAACCCTAACCCTGATTTTATACCTAATTATAACCTTAACACTAATTCTAACCCTAACGCTAACCCTAATCCTAATTGTAACCATAACAAGTGTTGATGGTGGTTTTAGCACACAACAATGCAGGTGTGATTGCTAGTTTCACACCTCTCTTGAAAAGTATCCTACCCTAGGTAAGACTACTCCAAGGATAATACAGCTAGGTCTTAGGTTGCTTGGAATTTCATAGTTGGTATCTTCTAGCTATGCCGACAAGGGGTCTTACATGCAATCTGCAAATTTTCAAGTTTGAGGCCGCAAACACACACACAAACCCTTATATGATTTTCAGCTGATAAACAAGATAAAGTGCTACTGAAATTCCTAATCTAACAGTGGTTTTAAAGAAAATGCAAAAAGGTTAGGGTTTTAGAAGAATCCTAGTGACATTCACAATGCATAGGCCACCTTTAGTAGACAAATACTCTAAAACTTTCAACTAGTTTCCTGAGTTACCAAACGGAAATGGGTGTTACAACATTGTAGAAAATGGTGCTATCTTCAATGGAAGTCAATAGATTTCAGATTGCATTCATTTGTTAAATACCCAATAAGCGGCGCAACTTAACTTGTGAAATGTAATTAAACTTTAGCACAAACAATTAGCCCAGACTAACTTTACACAGCTATCTACCATCAGTAAATAACTAAAAGTATGGACTTAGAGTATTCATCAGATACTTCAGCAAACCATGAACATTACAAAAGCACAACTAACTAACTATGGAAGAGCAAGAAGCAAACCATGAAAACCAAAATGAGCCAACACAAGATATAAATTCTCAGAATTACTACAAAAACTTGCTTTGCATTACTTCAAATGACATAGAGTCAACAATTCGGCATCAAAATCTCTCTCCCAAACAAAGGAAATGGTAGCCCTTTATATAGAAAAGCAGTATACCTAGTTTTCAAATGAATGGTGGAGATTAACTCGACACCAACAGTCCAGATTACATCAATAAATACAATTATAACAGCTCACATCAATTCTCAGCTTACATTTTGTCTTCTATGAAAAAGACGAAAAACAGCCTCCGGATACATTGAATCTAGTCAATTTGACTAGCCAACTCAATATATTAGTAGAAAAGAACATTTTAGAAGCATGAAAAAAACAAAATAAAGTCACATGCTGCCCCAAATACAACAATTTACAGTTATGATGGATTATATCCTTAGAATATTCAAAATAATATCAGGATTTTTTATCTAAGTCAATTTTGTCTTTGCTAGGCAGCTTGTTACGATAAGTCAACCACGCGTCAAGTGCAAGATTAATCTCAGATGAATCTAGATCCTTCAAATGATTTAGCTTGTAGTCAAACATCTCCAGCTCCCGACTAAATTTATTGTATATATTTTCTATCTCTGCACCTGCCTTGTGAACCGCCTTGAATTCAGCCCTAAGGTCACTTGCCTTGTCCAACCTATCCTCCATACTGAGTGTGGCATCTTCAAAAATCACCTTATGCAAGTTATCTTTACACTTCTCGATATCAAATGGGGCATAATCATTGTAGGATGCTTCCCGGCAATCCTTTAAAGAGTCATTGATATCATATATGATTGATCTTAGCTCCTCATCGATTGGCTTATATGCTTCCTTTTATATGCTTAAACGTTTCTTTTCTCAAAAGCAACTGTTGATACCATTCAACGGCCTTGGGCAGCTAATTCCCATTCAAAATATTCTCTACAACCAAAGTCTGGGCAGGCAATTCTTTGATGTTCTTTATCCGAAAATACATATGCGAATAGTATTCATCGAAGGAGTCACACTCTTCACGCAAGTCTTTCCACTTCTTATGCAATTCTACTAATTTCTTGTGCGCTTGAGCAGAGGCATTAATAGTTTCACATTCCATCTCAACAACTTTCAATAACCAATTTTCTGTACCTTGGGATTTGGATCTCACCTCACCCAATCTGGCCATTTGATCAGTAGACAGGAAAGTGGGTATCGTCCTTATATCTCCTCATGCATCTACTGGCTTTACCAAAAACTGAAGGCATGTGCGAAGTTCTTCATTCTGCTACTTCAAATCCTTCTTGGACATTTCATCCTTGTCCAGCTGTTCCAAAATTGATGTGACCGAATCCTTAAAATCATCCACTCTTTGAGCACGAGTGGCTGGTCCCAGGTTAACTATAGATATTACATAATCTTCTGCCCTGACTTGTTCTTTTGCTACATCAGTTGGCAGGACTGCTATTTCTGTAATTCTCGATCCTAATTCATCCCTATAGATTCTGGACTGTATGTTAGCCTTCTTTTGTTTCTTAGGCTTCTGAGCTTGTGATAGGATCGTACTCAGATCAAGCTGCATTATTTCCACCTGGGGCTCGGGATATGCTATTCTACTTTGTAGTCATTCAGGTGCAGGAGATTTGTTCAACTCAGTGGCTCCGTTACCATCAACTACAATCGGCTCTTTGGGTGACTTCCATTCTTGCTCTGGTTCTTTATTCTTCTTCTTTGTGCTTATCTCTTCTTCTTTTTGTTCTTCTTGGGTCAGGCTTTCCAGATTTTCCATTATATTTTCTTGAGCCGACTTGAAAACTTCCTCCATTTGATCTATATCTGGAGGACTATCAGATACATCAATGACTTCAACATTGACTGAAGTTTCATGAGAGTCCTTATTACTTACTTCAGTCAATAAATCTTTCTCCTCCTCAAGTGTTGTTTCAGGCTCATGCAATCCTAACTTTGCACATACTTTTTCAATCCCAGGCAGCAGTGGTACTGCTAAAGAATCAGTTGGTATTTGTGAAATATGAACAACAGAAGATATGGCTAGGGAAGGCACATTGACTTGCGTCAAATTAGCCAAAACTGATGATAAGGAAGAAGAGATGACAAGAGGTGAAGGAAAGGGTAGTGAAGGTAGAGTAAGATGGGGTGAAAGGATGGTAGAAATGGGAGGCAATGGTAATTGAGTGGAAGAAGAAGAAGATGTAAGTGTAGTGGTAGAGGAGGGGCATGAAGTGGCGATAGTGGAGGAAATAGGGCTACTGGGGGTGTTGGAAGAAATTGCCAATGAGCAAGAAGTAGATGCAATGGTAGAGGTAAGAGAGGTGGCAGGGGATGTTTCTTGAGTTATGGAAGTTGAGGTTATGGGTGAAGTGGATGTAGCAGAGGAAGGAGTGATAGAAGGAGAAGTGGTAGTAGAAACGACAGGGGTTGTGACAACAGTGCCCACACTTTGGGTAGTAGGAGACTGGGCAGTTGGAGGACTAGAATCTTTCTTGGTTGTAGTATCCTCCTTACTAACTTCTTTTACTTTCACCTTCTTTGCCTTAGAGCCTTCTCTGGGACCACTTGGCATATCTCTTTTCTTGGAGGCCCTTGTCCTAGTAGAGGGAGGTTGATCTTTCTTTTGAGGAGGTCTTGCAGATGGCTTCTTAATCTTTTTCACTTTCTCAGCCAGAGATGTATGTTCTTCACTGTCTAATTTATGTCTCTCAGCTGGCTCTGCCTCATTTGTGACATTGATTGGTTCATCTTCTTCTCCTCCAAAGTCCTTATCTGATTCTGGTGCTATATAAGTAAGTTGAACTCCTTGTCCTTCTAGAGCAGCTACTCGTCCTCTTACCTAGGCTTTGCTCAACCTAATAGGTTCTCTCATAACAATATCCAAGGAGCTCTCTTATGCATTGGCCCAATTTGGCAATGGGATAGGCTGATGGTATTGAGCCTCCCATGGTCCTCTGACCATAACATTTTCATCATCCTACAGCTGGTCTGGTACTGCCATAATATGAAACTTCTTGATAAAATCCAGAGGCAGCCTTGAATGTGCTTTCTTCATAATCTCATAATCATCAGGGCAATTGGCCCAAAAATCTTCAATGTGCATCTTTTGGAACAACTTCTTACTCACGAATCTTTTCATTACCTTATTTGGATCAAAATGATCCCTTGCATTGTAGTAGTGTAAGTCGAGGAGCTGAAGCTCTTTATCAAAATGTTCTGCTGATGCCAAAGAAGGGCATGCATAGATTCCCTTGCCAAACCTGATGGGAAACCGAACATTGGTTCTATGCAAGTGTTTGAGTTTCTCATCACAGGGTATTAACTATCTAGACAGCTCCAGAAGTACTGTCTTATCATTGGGATACCTAGGAAGTCTGTAAGCCATCCTAGTTGATGCAGAGCGCACAGAGGAAGCATTTAACTTATCAAACAAAACTGATCGGCGTGAGTGGGACCTATGTCTTGGCGACCTACTCTTGTCAGCCAAACATATCCCGTCGGCCACCTTGCAACTTCTTTGCCCGATCCCTCAACTCTCCCCGACAGCCCAGTTTCACCTTGTCTTCGGAGAGACTTCTACCATCGGTGATGTCTTCTTACCTCCTGTCGATAACCCAATGGCGGTTGACATTCCACTCACCTTAACAATTGCGGTTTCGACACCGGTCAGTTGTGACCTTATCGGCTAGACTTAGATCATCGACAACCCCTTGTGAACTTTGGCCGATGTACCGATACGTTTGACATTGCATTGACCATCCCCCGACTCTTCAGCGTGACACATACCATCGGCCAACCCAAAGACTATTCCACTGACACACCGATCACCCTGATGGCTCCTTCGAACCGCATTCGTCGGTGAGACAAACCACTATCAGCGAAGCCTTGACCAAGGTCTCCTGATATGCTGATGTATGTTCTTTGGTGAGACTTCCTTCGTTCTTCACCGATACACCTCTTATCAGCCCAACACTTTGATCGGTATAACTTCCACAAGTTTCCCCGAGGGGCTGTGTTACGCTGATGGCAACTCTGTAACTCTGCAACTCACAAACATCAAACCAGTATATAGAGACAAAACTTGACAGAATGGAAAGGGTCTACAATCCTCTGCAAACACTAGGTCAACCATCAATTTGGTCACTCCACTCACAGTACTTTGCCTATCGTTTCAAAGACTAGTTACATAGAGATGCCTAGTCAACTCATGCCCAACCTCCTTGGATCCTTGGGTGTTTGACCAAAACCACATAAAGCACAAAATTTACACTATATTCCTCCATCACACTAAACATGAGAATCTTGATTTCAGTGGACAGAGGAGATACAGTCCATTTATTCACAGAACCCTAGTTTCTAGGTTTTTAGACCAGTCTTTGCAAAAGGAACGAGATCTCACAAACTACAACACTTTAAGACACCAGACTACTATCAAATGGAAACTACTTTAATGTCTAAACATCTCCAATCAGTTTCAGATGATCAACTAACCGTACAGACCATACAGAAAGACTGTTACAGAGAATTACTTAGAAAGAACAATGTTTCAACACATCAAGAATCCAAATCTTCATTCATGCATGGTTCTCTGTCATTACATCCTACTTCTTCGCCTATAGAAGGCTTGAAACATCAGTTATCATTCCTCCCAACTATAAAAACTACTTTGAAAGATAGTTAGCTGTTGAATTTCTCCTCTCACAAGAAAACTACATGTTTTCCTTGTGTTATTACATCAAACCAAAACATGGTCTACATAGGTCTAGTGACCAAATTGACAAAGAACCTTATTACAAACATGATGGGGCTTAGAAAGCCTTATTGAAAACAAAAACAAAACATGACTCTTGCACCATAGAGAAGGTGCTCCTGCACCATACTCCCCCTGCGGGAAAAACTCAAGTCCCTTGAGTTGTTAACTGTTGGAGTGTCTTCCCATGCTTCAAAATGTCTGCCTCACTCATCCATGTAGCTTCTAAATCAGGAAGATCCTGCCACTTGACCAAGTACTCCTTGTACACACCCTTCCTTGTCTTTTTGACAATCTTGGAATCTAAGATGCATTCCAACTGTAAAGGCTTACTTGAAGGTAGACCTCTGACCCAATCTTCATCTTCAATCACAACATCTGATCCATCTTCAACATTCAATGGAGATCTGAATGGAAATAGGTCTGAAACATTGAATATGGGAGAAATACCAAGACCGAATGGCAGTTTTATTTCATAAGCATTTGGAACAAACATACGCACTACCTTGCACGATCCTATTTTCTTCATCAAAAGTTTGGTTGGTTGTCCTTTAGGTAGCCTTTCCTTCCTTAGATAGGCCATCACCAAATCTCCCACCTTGAACTGTACATCTCTCCTTTTGAGATATGTCTTATCCTTGTATTTGGAGACTGTCTTTTCCAGCTGAACTTTGACTTGATCATGAACTGCCTTCATGGTGGCAGCAAAATCTTCTCCTAGAGCACTCCTCTTATCCTAACCTTGTAGGTATTTGAGTTCAAGTGGTCCTCTTGGATGGAAACCATAAACAATTTTAAATGGACTCTTCCTAGTACTTCGATTCATTGAATCATTGTAAGCATCAGCTTGACTGATAATCAAGTCCCATGCCAACCCATGCTGCTTAGTAAGGCATCTGAGAAGGTTTCCTAGGGACCTATTAACAACCTCTGTCTGACCATCAATTTGGGGATGGTAGGCCGATGAGAAAGACAATTATGTTCCCAATTTTCTCCATAAGGTCCTCCAAAAATAACCAACAAACTTGGAGTCTCTATCAGTGACAATTGAAAGGGGCAAACCATGGATTCTGACCACTTCTCTGAAAAAGAGACCAACAATGTGAGATGCATCATTTGCGCATTTGCATGGCACAAAATGAGCCATCTTACTAAATCTATCCACAATGACAAAACCACTGTCCACACCTCTTGCTGTCTTAGGAAGACCAAGTACAAAATCCATACTAATGCTCTCCCAAGGCCTATTGGGAATGGGAAGGGGTTGGTACAAACTAGCATTAGAAGACATACCTTTGGCATTTTGACATATGGTACAACTTGCAACATATCTCCTTACATTCAATTGTACTTTTGGCCAATAGTAGAATCTAGTGACTTGTTCCAAAGTCTTGTCCAACCCAAAATGTCCTCCTAAGGTTCCATTGTGCTTCTCTTTGATGATGTTATCCCTCATTGAACATTTAGGAACACATAGCAAACTGCCTTTGAATAGTAGACCTTCCTGCAACACAAAATCTAAATATTCACCATGAAAAGTGTTAGCCAAACTAGCACAAACTTCATAAGCAACCTTGAAATCTGTATCCTCCTTGTATAACTCCTTCAAACAATCTATCCCCATGCTTTCCATCTGTACTTCCTGTATGAGCAGTGTCCTTCTACTTAATGCATCAGCCACTTTGTTGGCAACACCCTTTTTATGCTTAATAGTGAAGGTATAGGCCTGCAATTGTTCCATCCACTTAACATGCCTATGATTCAACTTTTCCTAACTATTTAGGAAGGTAAGAGCATGGTTATTAGTAAAAACAATGAACTCTTTGGGCAGCAAATAGTGTCTCCACTTTTTGAGAGCCTGCACCATTGCATAAAGCTCTAGGTCATAGGTAGAGTACCTTTATTTAGCCTCATTCAACTTCTCTGAAAAAAAGGCCACTGGATATCCATATTGACTAAGAAAAACACCTATTGCTTGCTTACTTGCATCACATTCCATGACAAAAACTTTGTCAAAATTAGGAGCACCAATGTAGGTAATTCAACCACTTTCTTCTTTAATAATTCAAAGCTATCATCTGCTTGCTTTGTCCATTGAAATTTGCACTTTAGGCCACCCTTGATGGTATTCAGAATAGGAGCACTTATGTGATTGAATCCTCTAATGAACTTCCTATAAAAAGTTGCCAAGCCATGGAAGCTTCTAACATCTTCCACTGTCTTAGGAGTAGGCCAATTGAGAATGGCCTCAACCTTTGTGGGGTCCATCTTCAAACAACCATTAGAAATCACAAAACCGAGGTACACAAGTTCAATTTTCATGAACTCACACTTATCCAAGTTGATCATCAACTTATTCTCGTGCAACTTCTTCATCACCTGTCCAAGATGCTTCAGATGTTCTTCTTTTGTCCTGATGAAAACAAGTATGTCATCAAGATAAACAATTACAAATTTGCCAATGAATTCAACAAGTACCTCATTCATCAAACACATGAATGTACTTGGGGCATTGCTAAGGCCGAATGGCATGACAAGCCACTCATAGAGACCTTCATTTGTCTTGAAGGCAGTCTTCCACTCATCTCCCTACCTAATTCTGATATGATGATAACCAGATTTTAAATCAATCTTTGAATAATAACATGACCCTCCAAGATAGTCCAAAAGATCCTCAATCCTTGGCATAGGGAATCTATACCTTATTGTGATCTTATTTATGGCCCTTGAGTCCATACATAGTCTCCACTTCCCATCTTTCTTTGGAGCAAGTACACTAGGGACTGCACATGGACTAAGACTCTTTCTAATCAGTCCTTTCTCTAAGAGTTCTTGAATTTGTCTACTCACCTCTTCATTCTGTTGTGGTGTCAATTTGTAGGCAGCCTTATTGGGCAATGTGGAACCTGGAATCAAGTTAATTTGATGACTTATATCTCTCATGGGTGGTAAGGAGTTAGGAGCATCCTCTACCACAAGATCTTGGTACTTATCCAACAATTGTTGCACTTCTAGTGGAACCTCTTTATGCTTTTTGTCTTGTTGTCCTGATTCATCTTTAGGCTTCATTATCAAGGCATACCCTTGGGTATCCTTCTCCTTCATGAGGTGTAAGAACTCTTTGCCACTAACCATCATGACATTGGTGTCATTACTCTTCTCTCCAATCTACTCTTGCATAGGATCCATCCTAAACTTCCTTCCATTCTTGGTGATGAGGTATGTATTCTTCTCACCATCATGTTATGCCTTCACATCATACTGCCATGGACGTTCCAAAAAGAAGGTGACAAGCATCCATCAGAATAATCTCACATAGTACCTTGTCCTTATAATCACCTATCTCAAACTCGACCCAGGTTTGTTCTTCTACCATGTAATTTTGACTCTTATTCAACCAAGAGATGTTATGAGGACTAACATGGGGCAGCCTTTTCAACTTACACTTCTCTACCATTTCAGTAGACACTACATTCTCGGTAGAACCTGAATCAACAATTATTTTACAAAGTTTACCATATGCTATACCTTGGGTTCTAAAGAGAGTCTTCCTTTGTGGGGGCTCTTGCTTCAATGGCATCTTCATCAAGGTTCTCTTGATCATCATGCTCTCTCCTTCAAGGGCTGGTGTAGCACTACTAATGGGTGAATTCACACTTTGGCAATCATCATCTTTCAACAACTGATTCCTTCTTCCACCATCATGGGAACTAGTTGCCTTTTCAGGGCATCTGCTCATAGTATGGCCTACTTGATTGCAGCCATAGCATCTACCAGTGAAAACTCTAGGTCCTATGCCTGCACCACCACTTCTACCTCTGCCATTAGGTCTTCTCCAACCTCTGAAACCACCACCTCTATGGTCTACATTAGAATGAGACTCTTGTTGACTTGGTTTTTCATTTCTACTTGACTATCCTCTACCAAAACTGCCTCTTCCCCTATTATTTCTGCCACCTCTTCCTCTGGTGTTTTGATCACTCTTCCTTCTCAACTTTTCCTCAGCCCTAGAGGCTAATAGAAAACACTCATCCACTATTTTAGGAACCACCATACTGAATTCATCTTTGTATGTTTTACCTCAAACCATTGAGATATATGGCCACCATCTCTTTCTCCTCCTCCTTGTGATTGACTCTCATGCTCAATCTATGAAACTCTTCAATATATGTAGCCACATCCATATCCTTTTGTCTGAGATGATTAAACTTCCTAATGGTTTGCAACTCATAATTAGATGGCATGAACTTGTCTCTTAGCGTGGCCACCATTCTACTCCATTTGGTGATAGGGTTCTTTCCAACTTTCTCTCTTTCACCTTGCATATAGTTCCACCAAACTAGGGCAGAACCTATCAGTCTTGTCTTAGAAAACTTGACTTTCTTGCTGTCACTATACTCCTTGAAGTCAAAATAGTTGCACATGGCTTCAATCCAATCCATGAGGGCATCTCCATCTAGTTTCCCATTGAATGTAGGAACATCCATCTTTGGATCGCCACTATCTCCCTGGGCACCTTTGAGTGCATTCAAGAATGCCTTTTGGTCTGTAGGCATATCTGGTTCTTGAGGGCTCTCCTCTACCTCTTCTTCTTCTTCTGCATCAGAAGCACTTCCATCCTCTTTACTCTTACCCTTAGGCCTCTCTTCTTTCAGCCTTGCTTCAAGCATCTCCTCTACCATCTTCTTGATGGCTTCTTTGCTCATAGACTTGGGAGGCATTGTGCTAGCCTCAGTTTCTATCTCCTTGTTTGACATACACTACTCCAATTCAAATATTGGTTCTGATACCATATGATACAGAGCGCACAAAGGAAGCATTCAACTTATCAAACAAAACTGATCGGTGTGAGTGGGACCTATGTCTTGGTGACCTACTCTTGTTAGCCAAACATATCCTATCGGCCACCTTGCAACTTCTCTGCCTGATCCCTCAACTCTCCCTGATAGCCTAGTTTCACCTTGTCTTCGGAGAGACTTCTACCATTGGCGGTGTCTTCTTACCTCCTGCCGATAACTCGATGGCGGTTGAGATTCCACTCACCTTAACCGTGGCGGTTTCGACGCCGGTCAGTCATGACCTTATCGGCTAGACTTAGATCATCGGTGACCCCTTGTGAACTTTGGTCGATGTACTGATACATTTGACATTGCATTGACCATCTCCTGACTCTTCATCGTGACACATACCATCGGCCAACCCAAAGACTATTCCGCCGACACACCGATCACCCTGATGGCTCCTTCAAACCACATTTGTCGGTGAGACAGACCACTATCGGTGAAGCCTTGACCAAGGTCTCCTGATACGCCGATGTATGTTCTTCGGCGAGACTTCTTCATTCTTCGCTGATACACCTCCTATCAGCCCAACACTTTGATCGGTATAACTTCCACAAGTTTCCCCGAGGGGCTATGTTACGCCAATGGTAACTCTGTAACTCTGCAACTCACAGACATCAAACCAGTATATAGAGACAAAACTTGATAGAACAGAAAGGGTCTACAATCCTCTGCAAACACTAGATCAACCATCAATTTGGTCACTCAACTCACAACACTTTGTCTATCGTTTCAAAGACTAGTCACATAGAGATGCCTAATCAACTCATGCCCAACCTCTTTGGATCCTTGGGTGTTTGACCAAAACCATAGAAAGCACAAAATTTACACTGTATTCCTCCATCACACTGAACATGAGAATCTTGATTTCAATGGACAGAGGAGATACAAGCCATTTATTCACAGAACCCTAGTTTCTAGGTTTTCAAACCAGTCTTTGCAAAAGGAACGAGATCTCACAAACTATAACACTTTAAGACACTAGACTACTATCAAATGGAAACTACTTCAATGCCTGAACATCTCCAATCAGTTTTAGATGATCAACTAACCGTATAGAAAGATTGTTATAGAGAATTACTTAGAAAGAACAATGTTTCAACACATCAAGAATCCAAATCTTCATTCATGCATGCTTCTCTGTCATTACATCCTGCTTCTTTGCCTATAGAAGGCTTGAAACATCAGTTATCATTCCTCCTAACCATACAAACTGCTTTGAAAGACAGTTAGCCATTGGATTTTTCCTCTCACAAGAAAAATGCATGTTTTCCTTGTGTTATGACATCAAACCAAAACATGGTCTACATAGGTCTAGTGACCAAATTGACAAAAAACCTTATTACAAACATGATGGGGCTTAAAAAGCCTTATTGAAAACAAAAACAAAACATGACTCCTGCACCATAGAGAAGGTGCTCCTGCACCACTAGTGAAGCCTTACACCCTTAAATATGTGAATTTCTCAAACTGGATGTACCATTTGCCATACCTAGTTATTTCATTCATTACCTCAGTGGAAATCCTCAAGGCTATGTTACCCTGCAGCATTCTGGCTATATACATTGTGAAAGCATCATTTACCCTTTTGAAATTTATCAGAGATTGAGATGAGGTTAGCTATGGGTAGCATTCATATACCTTTATCTGGGTTTGCTCATCATTCCCAACTTCACCAATCTTAGACAACCCAACATAATGATTTCTTCTTGCCAATGCATAAACAATATAGGATGTCCATCTAAAGTATCTTTTATCCTTGAAACTGCTAAAGGCCTCATGAATGTTGTCACTGAGGATTTGAGCCCAGTGGAACTTAGTCCCTTTCAATATCTCAATGATAATGACAAACATCCACTCCTCGAAAGTGGAGGCTATAGGTAATCCATATATCCTGCTTAAGAAAGTTACTAAGTCTCCAATTTCATCATGGAAATCACTTCTGTATAGTATTCAGGGAAGTTTGATGAGAGTAGACCTTCTGCTTTTGGCCCAATTGTCATTCATGTACTTTCTGCAGCCTTCTACATATTTGTTATAAGTTTCCTCTGATCCTTGTTTGTCTGGCATAGTCATAACCTTGTGCCAAGGAATATCAAAGGTCTCAGCTAGACAAGGTGGGCTTAAATTAGCCAAGATATCCCCACTGGTTGTTTGGATTGTTCTTGTCATTACATCATATCTATCTGCACAAGTTACCATCAGTTCTGCACATTGCACTGAGGTGGGGAAGGCAACAGCTTGTGATATACCACTGTCTCAGAGTATTCTGGCCCTAGGAGTTGGGTTCAGACTGAAGACCCTCAATCTAAAGTCATCTAGGTCTATGTGACCTAGGTTTGTATCTCCTACATCACTCCACCCGGAGTGAATCTTGATCTTTGGAAGGATTCCTTTGAATTCATACTTCATAGCTTGGGCTTGGGCAGTCATTTAGTCTACAGGATTGGACCTTATAAGTTTGATACCTTGAGAAATCTTTTAACATACTCCTAAGTTTAAGATGAACCTTAGTGATTCTGCTAGTACTATTGATACACCCTTTTTTTAAAGAATCTAACAGTTATCACTATTGCACTTATAACAATCATATGCAAAGAAACATTTAATGTTGCAAGAAATCCTATGAAAATTGTCATTATCTATGCATTACAACATTAACTCTACCATTTTTGGCACTTTCCCTTTGGAAATTCTTTGAAAATTTAGTCATTTGCATGGTTTGCGCTATTTTTAGGGTCATCCGACCTGTAGGCAGAAAAGCACCGAAATCAGGGTCTACCGACCTCAGCGGGCAAAACGGGCTTGTCCGACTCAAGGTTCAACAATTATTCATGTTTTTACAATTTGTGTGTATTTTGATGGTTACTGACTTGAGCGGGTTTTGAAGGTCACCGACTTCCATCGGTTGTCAAGTCTGTCGGTTGTGATTTAGCGCATGTCCTTTGTGATATCATCTGCATTACATTTGCACGGGATTTAGCTTGGTCCAATTTGCACGATTTTTGGTTGCTACTGACTAGGTTGGTGGGAGAGTGTTAAAGCGCGGGGTCAAACAGGATCATTTTTAGCGCAAGGCCGATGTATTGTTTCCAGCGGGATTTTGGACACTACCGACTTTGCAGAGAAATTTGGGGTGTCTGACCAAGTTAGAGACGAGGTCTTTTAGCGCAAGGTTGGCGCAAGGGGTTTTCGGTGCAAAAGTGGTGATGCAGAGGTAGGAGGATCACAATTCAACTCAACCAATCATTCAAGGCAATGTTACAAAATCCTTTGTCTTAAGCATGCTTTGCTTACTTTTCAATAACACAAACTATGAAATCATCAACAAAACAACTCAACCATGCCAACTAATGCAAGAGGTAGGAGATCAAACCAATAACTTCTCTCTCAATCACTTTACTCATCCAAAGCATAAACTCATAAGCATGGTATTTTGGCACATCTCATGTAGATAAAAGGCTCAAACACTTATGATTTTTAACAAATGCACATTGAAAGGGGTCCCAACGAACCTTTAACACCATTTCCAATCCATTATACTTATAATGAACTTTTATTTCAACAACTAAACACAAGAACTCCCACTGTTACTGTCATAACCGTCTACAAACACATTGAAAACAGTCCTAGGGCATCATTGCTTTGATAGAAAACTTCATTCTTTTTATCTGCAACTTTGGACTATAAAAATATATGTTAAAATGAACCTTTTCACCAATTTTTAGACCATTCCACTGTTCCAATTGAGAGAAACACAATTTTGACTACTTGCTGTCCACCCTAAGAGGGTTTCAGACCTGCACTTACAAAAATGATCATAACTTCTGCAAATCTTCATGAAATTAAACCAAACAAAAAACAAATGAAACTAGATTCATTTATCCTTCTTTTCCCATTGGTTTCAAACAAATATCGGTCCGTACAAGGACGTACAACACGCTGCTACAGGACTGTTACAGGAAAATCTGGGAGTTGCAGCCACAAAAACATTCATAACTTTCATTCTACTCTATGAAATGAAGTGAAACAAAGACCAAAATGAACTAGATTCATTACACTTTCAAACCAAACCAATTTTAGGCTCATTGATGGTCCATACAGACCGTACCATATCAAAGAACAGGGATAACAGTGTTCAAACTCAGAATTTTCATTGGTCTCTTACCTTCATTTCATTAGATATTCATTTTTCCCAATCCTCTCCCCCAAGATTCGACCATATAAGGGTATTTAAACCATTTATAAGCCTAACCAACCACCTACAACTGTCTAACTTCCTCATATGACCTTTCATCTTCTTATTTTTGCATTTTTGCAATTTTAACAATATGACAACTTTGACAATTTTTTCAATTTTTTGACAAAATGAACTCATAATCACCTAATAACCTATTTAATGACTCAAACATGTTAAGTATGGTCTAAATAACCTTATTACATGACCCAAACACCATGTAAAATAAATATTTACAAAAATGGCCTCATGGAGGCATGAATTCCACTAGGTGCTCCTGCACCAAGTGGCTTTCAAGGTTTGCGGGGTTTTGCGGTCCTCCTAACCTAATAAGTGAAATGCAACGTGGGCATGTAGGTCAGAGGTTAGGTTTTTTAGCACTAAGTGGAATTCAAAGTGTAGCGTGGGTTTCATAGATCACCAACTGACTAAAGAGTGGGCTCGTTTACAGGTCAGTCGGACCTCATTTTGGCACTAAATTTAGATAAGTTCACAGCAAAATTTGTCTAAGTTTTTGGTCTTTTCAAACTTTCAACAGGAAATCCTAACGGAGTTTCAAAGAAGAACAAACAATCCATGCACAAAAACCCTAGCTAGAAACCCTAAAAATGCTTTGCTTTGGAAAATCATCTAACCAAACCCTAATTTTACATAGCAGAAACTCAAAGGTTAAGTTCAAGAACCCTACCTGGTAAATGTGGAAGGTGCGTTAGGACTTTGCAAGCAGGTCATAGTTTTGAGCTTGGGCAAATCGATAGCTAGAGTGTTCAAATTTCCAACGGAGCTCCAGAAATCCCGTCGAATGCAAAAGAAATGGTTTAAAACAGAGGATTTGCCCCTTTTTATCCCTTGGTGAAATCACCATTAATGCATAGCGTATGATTGTCAGTTTTAGGGTTTTGGCACGATTTCTCCCTAGCTCAGACCTAGTAGGGAAATTGGGTGCGTCAGACCTGGTCGATGAGGGACCTTTTCAGTTCTAAGACTTATAAATTCAACTTGCACGATTTGTGGGCATTTAAGGTTCCTTCGACTTGCGGGCATTTTCACCTCGTCTGACTTAGTTAGTGATCAATCAATTTATCACAAGTTGGAGATCATTGATTCTAGCATAGAAGTCTATCAAAGAGGAAATTAGTGCTAAAGTCGGTGACAAAGGATTTTAGTGCCAGGTCAGTTGGAAAACAATTCAGCGCAAAGGTCAGATAGACAACAATTTGGTGCAAAGGTCAGTTGGAGGGCAATTTAGCGCAAAAGGGCAATTCAAGGCCCTCTAAAGGGATGCAAAGGAACCAACCTAGCATATTCTTGAAGTGATTTCTTAGTATCATTATTCAATCAAGGTCAAAATGCACTTTGTCCACTTAACCACTTGGGAGATGAAAAGATCTAATTGACACCCTAAACCAAATCAAAAGAGGGGGTCCCCATTTTGGAATGGGGCTTGTGTGCAAGGCACACCAACAAGTTAATTGTATAACTATTCCTAACCCTAGTTCTAACACTAATTTTAACTATAATTCTAACCATGACCCTAACCCTAATTGTAACCTTCACCATAACTCTAACCATAATTATAATATTAATTATAAGTCTAATTCTAATCGTAATTCTAACCCTAACCCTAATCCTAATTCTATCCCTAAACTAATTCTAACCCTAACCCTAATTCTAACCCTAATTCTATATCTAATTCTAACCCTAAACCTAATTATAACCCTAACCTTAAATCTAATGCTAACCCTAATTTTATCCGTAATTCTAACCCTGAATCTAATATTAATCCTAAATATATTTGTAATCCTATTTCTAACCCCAAACCTAATTCTAATTCAAACCCTAATTGTTACCCTAACCCTAATTCTATTCCTAATTGTAACCCTAACACTAATTCTAACCGTAACGGTCATAACCCTAATTCTATACCTAATTGTAACCTTAACACTAATTCTAACCCTAATCCTAATTGTAACCATAACACTAATTGTATCACTAATCCTAACCTTAATTGTAACCCTAATTCTAACACTAATTTTAACTATAATTCTAATCCTAGCCCTAAATCTAATCCTAATCTTAACATTAATTCTAACCCTAACCCTAACCCTATTTGTAACCTTAACCATAACTCTAACCATAATTCTAATGCTAATTGTAAGCCTAATTCTAATCATAAGTCTAACCATAAACCTAATTCTAACCCTAACCCTAACACTAATTCTAACTCTGAATCTAACCATAATTCTATCCCTAATTCTAACCCTAACCCTAATTGTACATCCCTAACCTCAATTCTAACAATAACCCTAATCCTAATTCTAATTATAACCTTAATTCTAACCTAAACCCTAATTATAAGCATGATTCTAACTATAATACAATCCCTAAATCTAATTCTAATCCTAACTCTAATTATAAGCCTAATTCTAACTATAATTATATCCCTAACCCTAATTCTAACGGTAACCCTAACTTTATCCCTAATTATAACTGTAATTCTAACCCTAAACCCAATTGTATCCCTAATCCTAGTTTTAACTCTAACCTCCACTATACCCTGAACCCTAACCCTAACCATAATTCTAAGCCTAACCCTAATTCTAAATGTAACCCTAACCCTAGTTCTAACCCTAACCCTAATTCTAACCCTAACCCTAAATCTAATTATAATTATAATCCTAATTGTATCATTAACCCTAATTCTAACCCTAATCCTAAACCTAAACCTAATTGTATCCCTAACCCCAATTCTAACTCTAATTCTAAACCTAACCCTATCCCTAAACCTAATTCTAACCCTAATTATATTCCTAATTCGAACCCTAACCCTAATTGCATGCCTAACTCCAATTCTAACCATAATCCTAATTACAAGCTTGATTCAGACTATAATTCTAGCCCTAACACTAACCCTAATTCTACCCTAACACCAATTTGAACCCTAACCCTAAACCTAAACTTAACCCTAATTCTATCCCTAAAACTAATTCTAACCCTAACCCTAATTCTATCTATAATTCTAACCCTAATCCTAATTCTAAAAAAATTAACTAATTTTTTAATATTAATATTATAATTATTAAACTATAATATATGCAATAGGAAGATGCAAGCAAGGAAAGATATTCAATTATATTATTAAAATTAAAGATAATTTATAATTAAAATTTAAAATAGTGATATATAATGCATAAAAATGGTTTGTAAGAATGATCATTCACCTTGAAGACAATCGCAATTCTCAGCTTCCTTGCGAACAACAACGAGAACACAATCGATGAGCTCTACCCTCAATGTAGTGGCCCTTGGCCTAGTTATTTCCAGCTCCAGCCTGACCAAAGACGAAGTTATCAGGCTTAAAGATCCGAGCATAGGGGCTAGATTAAGGGAATCATATGTTAATACAGACAAGATGTTGAGCTAATAGAAGGGAAACAATGTAGAAATTTTATTGCTTTACATTGGAAACCTGTATAGATCTAAAAGCAACATTATAACAATTGTCACATGACATAAAGAGAAAACACAAAGCCAAGCAATTAAGATGTGTGGTTGGGATGGTTTAGGGTTGATGACATCAACCTTGGCGACCCCCTGCAGACTAGCAGGGGCATTGGCTACTTCGACCACCCCTGCCACCACTTGGTTATCTACTTCTTCCTACACTTCATTGATGTAGTTGGGGTCACCCTAGTCTAAGGCAGTGAGAGAAAGGACAATGATGCCTCTCCCCTCATTCTAACTCTAATTCTAACCCTAATTATAACCCTAACCTTAAAGCTAACCCAAATTCTAACTCTAACCCTAATTCTAGCCCTAACCCTAACCTTAACCCTAATTCTAACACAAACCCTAACACTAATTCTAACAAAAATTGTAACCATAATTCTATCTCTAACCCTAATTCTAACACAAACCCTAACACTAATTCTAACCCTAATTTTTTTCAATGCGCTAGAGGTATCCCCGCGACCCAACCCAGCGATTCCCAACGTACCTTGCCTTAGTCTTACATATTGTTGAGTTTTGGGATACAGGAGGGACGAGTTGAGGCGAGATTAATCCCCTAGGGATGAGTGCAAAACTCGCAACCACGTTGTGGAGGAAAACTAATGCATTGTAGACATAACATAATTAGGGGGTAAACCTATCTAAACAGTCCACTTGACATTGTACTCCCACATTAAATTATCAACCAAGGAGCGTAAGCTTATGATGGCGCTGCACTGTGTTGTACCCAACCAAATTTTTTGCTTCATCAAGGCATTTTGAAACAAGTCTTGAAAATTTTTCGTCAAAAAGTCAAAAAAGCAAAATTTCTAAAAATAGAAATTTCTATTTTTAGAAATTTCTAAAAATAAACGTCGAGTTAGGTTTTATGGGTTTCTTGAGATATGGATGTTGGCAAAACTTTCTAAAAATAGAAAGTTTCTAAAAAGAGAATCTCCAAATCAGGTGTCGCGCTCGATTCTCATTGGTCGATTTTCCTTCACGATCGACACGGTTCAGACGGAATCTTCAAACGACCAGGTTTTCTCTACTGGGTCATTTTTGCTTTTTCACAAGGTGAAGCATGAGCTTGAAAGTCATCAACATAGAAAAGTTCACCTGCCAAATCTCTTCGACGAGTTTCCAATGCTGTTTCAACGACACAAAACTGACAAACGACCGTCGACTCGACGATGCACGCAAAATGATGCAAGATGGATCCAAGGTGAATGGAAAAGTTGGAAAATCACAAAAATGGCTAAGTCTGGTGAAACTGGGTGCCCTAGGAGGCTTGGGGCACCCATCCTCTCCTATGTTAGTTTTTTTTCACGTTTTTCGAGAAACGTCAAAAATGCTTCCTTCAGCTCCTTTCCGGTTGGTCAAACTTGGTCAAAAGTCAGTCAAAGCCAAAATTTCATCACAGATATGTTCAGACTACTCAGATCACCCTCTGTCCCGCCTCGATAGTCGTCAGAACGACCGAAATCGAAGATCGAACAGGAGCTGTCGGCACGAAAATCGAGAAAAGGTACAAAATTGACAATTTTTGAAAAAATGGCTAAGTGTTAACAAACTGGGCGCCCCTGGAGGCTTGGGGCGCCCAAACTCACTAGTGTTAGTTTATTTTTCATGTTTTTCTTGAAAAACACAAATCTCTTTCCGTCAGCCCGCTCCGGTTCAGTGTTGATCAGTTTGGCACATTTTTCGAGGCAAATGGAAGGTACAATCAACTTAGTTTTCATCAGGCTTGCATATTCACCAGATCATTAGACTCATTTTGATCCCAGTTGTTAGAAATCGACAGCCAAACAGGGGTCCTGCGCCTCCGGAACGCGCACACAAACCAAGAAATTGAAAAAGTTGAAAAAACTGAAAAATGGCTAAGTGTTGGGAAACTGGGTGCCCCAGGAGGCTTGGGGCGCCCATCTTGAGCAGTGTTAGAATATTTTTGTGTTTTCAGTGTTTTCCGACATGCCTTGTTACCAATCTTCGCCTGTTGGCAGTTTCTGGGAGGTCAAACTTGGTCAAACGATGTCAGATCGTCGAACGGAGGCAGGGGATGGAATCTCAGTTGATC
Organism: Cunninghamia lanceolata; assembly: GCA_027924645.1. Classification (NCBI taxonomy): domain Eukaryota; kingdom Viridiplantae; phylum Streptophyta; class Pinopsida; order Cupressales; family Cupressaceae; genus Cunninghamia; species Cunninghamia lanceolata. Next base: position 280,978 of record BSBN01001269.1, on the reverse strand, counting down.
AATCTCCAAAATGTCAGGATTAGTTAGCTTTTTCAGTTCATGATGACATTTTGCCACCTTGTCAAAGTCGGAGACAGGCCATATTTGAGTAAAAATGAGTGTTGAAGTGTTGAAAATGAAGAAAATTTTGTTAACACTTCATCCAACTCGCGCATTCGATGACATCATCAAAGAAGATATTTTTTGTCATCTTGCACATGAAGCCATAGGCTCCTACAAAATAGGGATTCTTCCTATTCGAAGACATCCACTTGGATTTATGCTTTAAAAGATGCTTTCTTCATGGATGAGGATGAAGTTTTCTTCTCACACAAGTAAAGCTGCTTTTTCGACCAAAGATTTATAAAGACAAGCTTTGGGCTTCTTTATTTCATTATCTTTTGCAGGTTGCATCCAGAGGAAAGATTTTATTTTTCTTTCAACGAAGATTCGAAGACCCAAACCAGGTACTTTTTCAGTTTTCTTCATAGATTCGGGTTGAGGAAGAAGAGAGGCTTGCTTTTTCAGGGTCCTTGTTTCAAGGAGATCATTTTTTAGAAATCCGACCAGAACTTTTTCAGTTTTCGTCGAGATGGGTCCATCCAGATTATCATTCTCTTGAAGATTAGGAGTTGTGCTTTTTTCGGGAAACTACTTTTTTCCTGCTTTTTCGAGAAAATCTCTGCTTTTTCAAAATCTGACAATCTAGGTTGCTTAGAAATGGAATTATCTACAAAACCCATGTGCCAGCTTTTTTAGCTCACACTCTGCATTTTCTAAAAATCAACGAACAATTTTCAGCCATCTGTTCAATACTTTTTCCAACAAAGGCGTGTTCACAGTTGATTTTCAAATCTTCCAATATGCAGTACTCTCCAACACAATTCAGGCACAAAACAACATTGGTTCATGATTACCTGAAAACTTGTGAAACAGACTTGCATAAAGTACTTCCAGTAATTAATTTACACTCCTTGGAGGATGCAGGAAATAATGCCATTAGGAATCTTGGACACTTCAGTTTGCTTGCAGCGGCATCCTTTCCTATCACCATGCAAAGTATTGAGTTTGTGATTGCTTGTGTGACGCATTACAACTCGGTCACAAGAGAAATTCAGTCGGGTGATGGATGTGTGCTTTGCAACTTGAGGCCAAACGACATTGAAAAGTGCTTTACAATACCTATTTGGAGAGAGAACTTAACTATTTCACTTGAAGAATGCAAGAGGGTTTAGAATAATGATAAGGAAAAATACAGAAAAAGATTGGTCAGAGGTGGTTGAAAGAAAAGCAGAATATTATGCCAAAGAACGTTGGACGTGGAGAATTCAAGGAGGAGCATGCAATAATGATTACTCTGCTAAGTCATATCACGGGTCAAGCAGATGCAAACAAATTTTAGCCTTGGATGTTTTACATCATGTCCTAGATTGTTGACAGAACCGAATTCTATGATTGGTTGGCACTAATCAGTGATTGTCTCCACCAACGAATAATTGATTTTCAAAGGGCTCATGAATTCCATATGATATCATACCTTGTGTATTTGATGGCTTTTCAAGGTCAATTCAGAGGTTTGAATGTTGTTTGAACTCTAGGTACTCAGCATGTGTATCATCATTTCCCGCAGTTAGAGATCTCTCAAGCTGAACGACATTACAGGCGGGTGAATGATGCATTCTTGATGCATGCAGTGCGAGACATGGACAAGGAGTTGCATATACGGTTTTCTGTAGAGGCTAGAATAGCAATGGCATAATGCGCTGATTGGTTTATCCAATTTCCTACTTTTTCCTACATCAGAGTATATGGCTTCTCAGGAGAGCCAGCCATGTTGCCACGATATCCTACAGATGAAATAGCATTTATGGAATTTTTGAGGCAAGCTTATCAAGTGCATACATTTTTGCGTAGCAGACGCAAGACTGCCTTCAATTTTCCACTTGGGATGAGTATTTACAAATGTAGATCTGGAGCAGATGCCAAGGCAATCGGTAATGAATCATCTAGATATGGTCTTATGTTTTTCGATAGGAGATCTTCATATGATCCCCGTGGTGTTTATGCATCACATCTTGGTCAGAATTGTACACACAAGTTTGTAGTTGAAGACTTCTGGGCCAATTGTGCCGATGAGTATGAAGTGCGAAGATGCAGTTACAGCAGGTTCACTCTTCAGCAAATGTCTGATATCCTATCAGAAGACATAGAGGGTTTGACAGAGAGTGGTGAAGTTTTACTTCCCACGTATTTCAGGGACCAAATTGAGCAACAACTGTTGCCACCAGTTAACTGGTCAGTAAAAGAGAGTACTTCCATTGAGGAGAGAACAAGTCGAGTGGTTAAAAATAGTTTGATATTCTTGAAGACTAAGCGGAAGGATGATATTCCAGTAGTAGAGCCGCCAGTTGTGCAACCATCAGAACCTTCCACTTCCAAGCCAAAACAAAGAGTTAAGGCTATGAGTGTTCTCCCAGAGGGAACAAAAATGGCAAAGTTAAAGAGGAAGAAAGACGAGTCTCCAGCTCATGTTTGACAGGAACATCCACCAGTTGAACCAGAAGCTCCTGTTGAAATAATGCTGCATGTTGAAGTGTTACCTTCAGATCATGTATCTCCACCTTCTTCACTGATCCCTTCTCCTATTCACATAGATTCAGAGCCAGATTCACCGGTTCACAACTTTGATGCAAGCATTGATTCATCAGGAGCTGATGAGGCGAGAACCGAGTTTCCAAGAGAGGATGGCTCATCCTGGCTTGAAAACATTCTGGGAAGGAAAGAAGAAAGCCCTCATATCAGCTGCACTTAACAGAGCTAAAAAGCGTCTATCAAGACACACCAGACAAGCAATTGAAGAAGCAGATTCACATTGAGAAGAATGCGAATGGAGAAATAATTCTTGAGACTACAACACCTCCAAAAAATAGAAGTGCTAATGATGTCGAGGTTGATGACTTCACAGTTGTCAAAGCTAACCTTGGCAGAAGTACTCGCCATATAGATGTCAATCTCTTTGAGGTTGCAGCGGATAGCTTGAAGGAAAGGGTGTTGAGAGATGGAGAAGACAAGGCAGCTCTCAAAGCTGAGGTTCGACAGTTGCAGCAATATATTTCCAACCTTTTCCATGGCACTTCACAGGTTGATTTGCTTCTTCCATCGAGTCTTGGATCACCAGCCGATCAGCGGCATTTCAGTAAGTTGGTCCTCTATGGGAGGCACATGGACAGTTGGGTAGAAGAATTTGTGACCAAACGGAGAGTTGTACTTGTAGAGCTTTATCAGTTGAAGTACAATGCTCATGATTTACGCCAAGGCATACAGGGGTCGCAGCAGATCATGGCAGAAAATAGACCGGTGTTTGAGATCATTATCTCCGACTTGAAGATTGCACTTGATACTATTGATTCAGCTGAAGATAAGAAGACAGTTTCTACTTGGAAAGCACAATATCTTTTCACAGTAAAAACTTATGACAGTATGATTTCAGAGTTGACAGAATGGAAAGAAAAGGTAATCGGCATCCTCAAGTTCGTCAGATCCTTTGTCTCTCAGATCCCGTGTTCATATGAGAAAGAAGATGGTACCCTGTATGACCTCGGGGAAGTGCAAGCAGAGTTCCAGACTCTCGTCCACAACAACTTTAATGATGATATCAATGCCGGCAAGATAAGTCGTCTTGCCGTAATGTCAGTGAAATTTGACAAGGCTGCGGGTGAAGTTCACGAATTTCTTCAGATGGTTGCCAATGGTGAAGAAATGTTAGAGAATCAGAATATTGTTCTAGAGAGTATCAGTGTTCCTGGCAGAGATGCGGTCACTTGCTTTTTAGAAGATATTGTTTCCCAGAATATCGACGGATGACATCACCAAAAAGCTAGAATGTTGATGAGGATGCATTCCAAAATAAAGCAGCTTTAAAACATATGCTTTTTGTTTTAAAGCATGTGCTTTCATCCTAAGCTCATCCATTCTATATTTAGAAAGAAAGCACCTTGTGATAGTTGGAATCTTTTTGCTTTAAAGCAAATTGCTTTAAAGCATTTGTTTATTGTATCTTTGTCTTAGAATAGTAATAAAGCTTGCGAGTTGGCAAGTTAGGGTTAATCAAGGAGATTTTAGGGTTCCCTACTCCTTTGATTTTAGTATAAATAAGGGCATCCTTGCCCATTGTAAGGAATGGTAGTTGTGATAGCAAATTTGATGTGCCTATTCTAGCCTGCAAACATTGTTATTCCAAGTGTCTGTTCAATCTGTGTTCATTGTAAGGAATAGTAGTTGTGATAGCAAATTTGCTGTGCCTATTCTAGCCTGCAAACATTGTTATTCCCAGTGTCTATTCAATCTGTGTTCAGTGTTCTCCGGTGTTTGATCGCTTATTGTATGCCTACCTTTTGCTACAGTCTTGCTGTCCTGGAGTTGTATTAAACTTTCTGATATTGAATAGAAATCTCATGCCTACTTTGCTCTGATATTCTATATCGATTCATCAAGTTTTCATCGTCAGATGTGTAGCTTCTGTGGCTTTCATTTTCAGCTTTCATCATTAAAGTACTCTTAGTCTTGTGGTGTAAATCTGGAGGAAAACTACTTGAGTTTTTGTGTTAACAATCATTCCCCGTTCACTTTCAACTTCCTTTGCTCTGAATTTACTCAGGAGGTTGAAAGCGTCATTAGTCTATGTTAGTTGTAGAAGTTTTATTAAAAAGGAAAAACCTCTTCTGCAGCGTTTAGAGTTTTATAACCTTGTGCTCTACAGATGAGAATAAAAAAAAAAGATAGGCGAAGTTTCATTCAAGTTATCTTTTCAGTGAACATCAGCAAGAAAGGGAACTCCCCCTTCCAATAGGAGAGCAGTTTATCTGTGCATAGTTGTCCGTTTCCAAATCGCATACCAGAGGTGCGAATTGAAATGCCAACACACTGTATGTGCCTTCAGGGCTCATAGTCTCTTAAACTAAAGAATCCAAACCTACTCAAATTATTCTACTTTGCTGGAATACACAGAAATGCAAGAATAGTAAAAATAGTTACAAAATCTAGTGGCTACAGGTACCTTCAACATAAGTTGTAGATAACTGCTAGTAATAGGAATTTACAGAACTAATCCAAAACCATTCAAAATGATGAGAAAACTAATGCTAACCTCCAAAATACTTAAAATGGATAAAGTATACATTTTTTCATGAACCAAAACTACTGTAATTAACAATCAAAGTATTCTAATCAACTCACAATGCATTTATAAACTAATGGAAAACAACTTTAACAAGAATGCATAAATGAATAAGAAAATAAGTGAAGTGAAGATCAGTACCTTGAGTGGCCGGCTTAGGGGACTGACTCACTTAGCTAGAAATTAAATCTAATTTAGATGCTCACGCATCCACATAACACATAGTTCTATTCATTTCATATCATAAACAAAATCTCTTTCAAATTCTATTCGATAATGGCATTTTTTAACAAAACATGTTTGGAGCTTCTAATATTGAATAAAAACAACAACTAAGTAACTGAATAACAAAGTAACTAACTTGAATCAGAGCTCATCCCCATAACTTATACAAAAATGAGTGAGTCTTATGCAACTACCAACTAACTACAATCATTAATCCATTCCTAAATATTAGATACAGGATCAAGATTGATTTATTAATTCTAACTGAACAGAGGAAGGAGAATCCTATTCAAATAAGAATTCTTATATAACGAATCGTATGAAAAACACACAAGCTGTGTTTGGAACAAGTCTACTTCTTATGCATTTATTCCTTCCCATCATGGTTCACGTTCAGCTTCCAACTGCCTGCACTTTTGGTGACTTAACTTCAACTTCCTTTACTCCTCTTGTTCTGGAACTTGCTACAAATTCTCCTCTCCTCAATGCCAGATGCTTGTTGTTGCACAAGGGTTAATCCACAAAACATATGCACACAAATAACCTTCATAATTAAACCATAGAATCTCATCTATATTGCATGCATACTCATGTTCAAATCATTTAATTGATAAATACCATCACCATATTCCTATTGACAAGAGACACCGTTTGACTTCGTCATTGTTGTCATTGATGGCAACAAAGTTCATCCCTCCCATCCACAGGACATGGCGTGTCTTTACCGGAAGTCAGATTGAAGAAATGTTGTGGTCCGGTAAGTAAGAACAGAGCAGGCAGCAAGGTCTGACAGTTAGGTCCGGATCTCTTAGAGGAGGTATCTCAGTAAAGTGCAAATTTGGGAAAGTCAATAGGAGTACCTTGAATGATATATTCCAAGGATTTAGCCTCCGGTGATAGAAGAGTGAAAAGATATAAGCACCTGAGTGTTGGGTTCTTGTAGACAGAGGAAGAGTTGATTGACAGAGCATCATACCTAAATCCGGATGAGATATTGATGGTGATTAAGGTTCTTGGGGTATCATTCATGATTGGCTGACATGTTTGATGACTTCTTTAAGCATCTTCTTGATCCGCATCACTTGGTATGCAAGGATTCAACCGACAGATCAGAGTTTGGGAAAATATTGACTATTTCGGATGCCGACTAGAAAAGTGTTGAAATCACTTGTGCGGATATATATACTAGATGGTTTTAGATGTTAATAAAAGTGTTGTGTGTTGTATTGTGTGAAAAAGCTGAAGAATAGTGTGAAAGAAGTAAGATAGGTCCAATATGTGACAGGTCAACAGCACCAAAGAAGAGGAAGCAGATCAGTGTATTGAGCCTAACCGGAATTGAACCTTAGCATATGTGGATACTTCTCATTAGTTCAAGGATCTTGTTATTCTTCTTACAACTTGTAGACTGTGAGTCTCTTGTAGGCAGTAAGCCTCCTGTGAGCAGTGTGCTCAGGCAGTAAGCCCTAATTGGCAAGTGCCATTCTGTATTTCTATTCTTCTAACAGAGAATTCAATCTTGGGTTAATCACCCCATGGTTTTCTCCCTTAATAGGGTTTCCACGTCAAAAATATTGTGTCATGTGTATTTCCATTTCATGATTATTTTTGCTTATTTGAATTGATGCTACATTAATTGTTAAGAAAGTTCACAAAGCTGAAATAATTAAGATAACTAATTCACCCCCCCTCTCAGTTATCAACAATTCCATATTAACAAAATAGATTCAAGGTCTTGCAAAGTATATAAAAAGACAATATATCATGATGGTGATGTTTGAAAAGTATCTAGAAGACCGGATGGAAAAGGTCTGAAATCATATAAAAACAACATAAAAGGCCAATATTTAAACCCATCATTCCCCCCAACTATCCTTTTGCTTGTCCTCAAGAAAAATATTGAATTAAACATCTAGGGTGTAATGTCCCCTTCCTAAGAGATTTTCATGATGAGTAATTTAGCCTTTAACTCCCGAAGGCTAATTGACGAAATAAGGGAGATATTATTAAATTAATTATTTTATAAGGTTATTACTTAATTTGAAATCAAAAGGTAACCTTATATTTAATTAATTTAATATAGTGACTTAAAATACACATTAGATCATTAAAGTCACTAAAATAAAATACTAGGATTTTTCTAGAAGCCTCTTGAAAGTGTGATTAAAAAAGTATAAAGGAAGGGGCAAGGTAAGCTTCTAGGCATCCGATTATTGACATTTACACTTGATGAGTTTTGTGGAGCCAAGGGTTTCTGCATATTTGGTCTTTGGGAACGGAAACTCCCATAGATTAGCATAACTGAGGTGGTGAAATATCCTCCGAAGGGTTGCAAATTGGAAGGGATACTTCAGTCCTTTCATTTGTGCTTAAATCTGCAGTGTTAATAGGGGTTTGGAGGTATCAATTTTGCATATCAGAAGTTTTCCTATTGGCTGCTACAGTGTTTGCTACAGTGTTTTGCTACAGTATGCTACAGTGATTTGCTACAGTAGCGCTACAGTGACGCTACAGTGCGCGCTACAGTGATTTGCTACAGTGCGCGCTACAGTGTTTTGCTACAGTGATCTGCTACAGTACGCTACAGTGTTGCTACAGTGCCGTGAACAGTAACGCTACAGTACGGGGCAGCTAGGAGAGGGTTTCAATTTGGCTTTGGAAGGGACTCCTTTCCTTGGTTGATGAGAAGGCTGGGTGCTACACTTGAGAGGCACGATTGGGGTTTGAGAGGGATGTTTATGAGCTGTTTTGAGGCTGCCATTCCTTCATCTTCGTCATCGATTCACAGCAACTTACCTTTCCAGGTTCTTTCATGAGTTAACATTGTTTCATAGTTGTCATTTTAGGAGTTGCATAAAATTGTAGAGCCAAGAATCTTGGCCATTCATATCAGCATTGTATTAGACAGGCCATCTATTTGATGTAATGTGCATATTAATATCCATCATGATTAGCATAATAGTATGCATGCCAAGTGTTTGACAAAATGTCAATTGGCTGTAGGTGTGCATTTCCTGTCTAATTTTCATGTATATGCATCAAAAATATCAAAAGAGAAGTCATTTATGTATTTAGATTAATGCTTAGACATTATAGTTTGGATTTATAAGCATTTAGAATATTCAGCTATCATTATCAAGCAAAAATATCAGACTAAAAACACAGACCAGCAAGCATTTGGTTTACATCAGAAGTGTTTGACAATATTCCTTGAGGTTCAAATCAGCAAAATAAGGTCTGAAATAGCAAGGGATATTACAGTGGTATCAGAGCGGTTTCCTGCCATCCTTTGGGTTTGAAATCGGCTCATTAAATGCAACAAAGTGATAGGGACAAGAGGTATACAGCTAGAGAAGAAAGGAAGCAAAAACAGTGGTCACAACCTCTTGAACAGAACACTTTATCAGCCACTTCAGCAGCAAAACAGCGAGAGGTTGGTTCATCCGGCACTATGGGTGAAAGAGGTGAAGGTAGCCCTATCAGAAACAGGGGAAGAAATGATGAAGAACAGGAAACACGTGAACTCTTTAGACAAATGGCTACGGGGCAGCAACAGGTGGCAGATGCTATGCGGGCACTTACTACAATGATACAACAAATGAACCCTCAGAGAAGACGAAACTATGAACCGGATGATAATAGGAGTGTGGTTGGGACACCTAGAGCACAAGCATCTTCTCACATGGCAGATAGGCCTACACGTCCTACTTTTTTGAGGAATGAACAAGAAGAGGAAAATGCAGAAGAAGAAGGAGAAGAGATGTTTGCAGATACTCTTATGGCAGCTAATGATGAATGGGAGTTGTTGACACCACAGGTCAGGGAACGCATGAGCTTTGATAGGTTTGTGAGTCAAAGAAGAGAACACTACAGGGGAAAGCAAGAAAAGAGACCAAGAAATCAAAATAATGATTTGATGTATGCCGCCAGCAGGGTTACATTGCCCATGTTTGATGGTAGTGGGAAGGTCACGACTCAGGCTTGGATTCATAAGCTAGACACCCTCTTGACTCTTAGACCCATGACAGAAAGGGATGCAATAAAATATGCTACTTTTCACTTGGAGGGTGCAGCCCACGATTGGTGGTATCATGGATTAGAGACATTGCATCATAATAGTATCACTTCATATCAGGAGTTTGTTGATAGATTGGTGGAACACTTTGATAAGAGAGATCCAGAGACATATTTTAGAGACTTGGCACAGCTTAAGCAGACTGGGAGTTTGGAGAGTTACATTAGTGAATTTCAGAAATTATCAGTCATGGTCTCTAATATATCTGAAAGGAGATTGGTTGTGCTATTCATGGAGGGCTTATTGGAACCGTTAAGAGGATGGATAAAGGCTTTTGATCCTTCGATACTACAGGAGGCAATGAAAAAAGCTAGGAGTATGGAACTTGCAGCCCCTCAAACTAAGTACTCATCTAAGGGATCTTCTTCTTACCGGGACAACAAGACATTTCCCAAGAAAAAAGAAATTTCAGACTCAAAGGGAAAATCAGCAGCACCATTAGATCGTGAGACATTTAATGACTTGAGAAGGAAAAAGTTGTGTTTTTATTGCAAAGGTCCCTATGATGCAAACCATGATTGTCCTTTAAGACCTAAGGGCAAAGCAAATAGGATTATGTGGGCATTCTATGAGGATTCTGAGTCGGACCAGCAATCTGATCAAGAGGAATCTAATGAGGAAAAACCTTATGATGAGACAGATAAGCATGAAATTGAGGCTGAAAATGTTGAAGAAGCAAATTTTCAAGAAGCACACCTTACTAGCATACAGCAAGAGGGCTCATTCAAGATGCGTGGGGTTTTAGCCGGACAGAAGATCATTACCTTGCTTGATACAGGTGCCACGCATAACTTCATTGATGCTAGGTTGGTTGATAGGCGTAGAATTCGGACAGAGGAATTTGAGGGCATAAGAGTAAAAGTTGCTGATGGATATACTCTTAAGTGTGACAGGATGATTCCAGGTCTTCCCATGCGATTGAATAACTTTGAGTTTAAGGCAGATTTTTGTGGTAAACATGGGAGAAACCGACATGGTTTTAGGAATGAAATGGCTTCATGATATTGGGGAGTTTACCATTAACCTTAGGGAAATGGAGATGAGGTTTAAAGTGGATGGGAAGACTCATGTGCTAAAAGCCATCAGGGATACTAGCTGCAGGATGATATCTTTCAGAAAAATGGAGAGACTTATGCGCCATGACATGGTTGAGTGGGCAGCAGGGTGTATTCTAATGCCAACACAGGAAGAGAAACAAAAACCAGCCTATCACCCAGATATACAGGAGTTGAGGATCAAGCACTCTAAGGTTTTCAGTGATATTCCACCAGGTAGGCCTCCAGACAGAGGGATTGAGCACATAATAGAATTGGAGGAGGGTGCTAAACCCGTGATGATCACTCCTTACAGACACCCCAAGCGGCTAAAAGATGAGATTGAAAAAACAATTAAGGAGCTGCTAGCTATGGGGCACATTAGGCCAAGTAAATCACCTTTTGCTTCAGCAGTAGTCTTGGTCAAGAAAAAAGATGGTACCCTTCGGATGTGCATCGATTATAGGGTGTTGAATAAGAGGACAATTAAGAACAGGTACCCTATTCCTCGTATTGACGAGCTGATCGATGAGCTTCATGGTGCTCGCTATTTCTCGAAAATAGATTTGAGATCAGGTTATCACCAGATCAGGGTCAGAGAGCAGGACATCGAGAAGACAGCATTTAGGTGCCATTGTGGACATTTTGAGTTTGTGGTTATGCCATTTGGACTAACCAATGCTCCTGCTACGTTTCAGTCCACTATGAACAGGGTTTTTTGATCACAACTGAGAAAGTTTGTATTAGTCTTCTTTGATGACATTTTGGTGTACAACAGAACTTGGGAGGAGCATATCGCCCATTTGGATACAGTATTGGGAATTCTTAGCAGGGAGTCCTTGTACGCCAAAGAATCCAAATGTGATCTGGGCATGACAGAGTTGCTATACTTAGGCCATATCATCAGTGCAGAAGGTGTGCGTATGGACCCTGACAAAGTCAGAGCTATTATTGAGTGGCCTACACCTGAGAATCTTACTCAGCTTAGGGGATTTTTGGGTTTGTGTGGCTTCTACCGCAGATTTGTCAGTGGATATTCACGACATGCAGCACCACTTACAGATTTAATGAAGAAAGGGGCATTTGTTTGGACACCTGAGGCACATGAATGTTTTGAGAAATTTAAACAGTTGATGACTACTTGCCCAGTTCTAGCCTTGCCAGATTTTACTAGACCCTTTGAGCTAAAGTGTGATGCTTCGGGTGAGGGGATTGGTGCAGTTCTTATGCAGGACAAACATCCGATAGCTTTTGAGAGTAGGAAGTTACGGGGTCCAGAGAGGAGCTATAGTATTTATGATAAGGAGATGTTGGCCATTATGCATGCATTGGCCAAATTCAAGCAATACCTTGTGGGCAGCAAGTTTTGCATTAAGACAGACCATAACAGCTTGAGGCATTTCCTAGGACAGCGAGATCTTAACGATCGTTAGCAGAAGTGGGTGAGTAAATTGCAATCATATGACTTTGACATTACTTATGTCAAGGGAACTCAAAAAGTAGTTGCTGATGCTTTGTCTCGCCGTCCCCATTTGAGCTCTATGGTGGAGATTTCAGAGGATTGGAGACACTTGATTGTCGCAGAGTATGCCAAAGACTCATGGGCTTCTAGCATAATTGAGGGGACAGTTCAGGATGACAGGTACTCAGTTGTAAATGATCTTATCATTTACAAAGGTAGGATATTCTTAACCCCAGGATCAGAAATGAAGAACACAGTGATGAGGTATTTTCATGATACACCTATGGCAGGGCACCTGGGGTACTTCAAGACTTATAGACAGGTTCGAGAGCGCTTTACTTGGAAAGGGCTCAAAACGGATGTTCTTCGATATGTCAGAGAGTGTCCTATTTGCCAGCAGAATAAACAGGAACATACATACCCTGCAGGTTTACTTCAGCCACTTCCGATTCCTGATAGGAAGTGGGAGTGTTTATCCATGGATTTTATTACCGGTTTGCCAAAAACCCAGGGACGAGATTGTATCTATGTGGTTGTTGATCGATTAACAAAATATGCTCATTTCTTTCCAATCACAGCTACATACTCAGCTGCACAGGTAGCAGAACTCTTCTTCCGTGAGATTTTCAGGTTGCTTGGGTTACCTCGGAGCATTGTTAGTGACAGGGATAGTCGGTTCTTGAGTCATTTTTGGCAGGAGTTATTTAGACTATGTGGGACAGAGCTTACCCCAAGTACCAGCTACCACCCACAGACGGATGGCCAGACAGAAATTGTGAATAAGTGGGTGGAAGGATATCTCATAAATTACATTGCAGGGCAACAGAAGGGTTGGGTTAAGTGGATATACCTTTGTGAGTACTGTTACAATACCACTTACCATCTCTCGATTCAGATGACACCATTTATGGCCTTGTATGGTTATGAAGCACCCAGTTTCCTTGACTTGTTGATGAGTGACAGTAGAGTGCCTATTGCAGGAGATATGTTACAGGAGAACCAGGATATTATGAGAGCTCTTCGAGAAAATATCCAAAAGGCACAGAATCAGCAGAAATAGTATGCTGATCAGAAGAGAGTTGAGCGGTCATTTGAGGTTGGGGATATGGTGTATTTGATGTTACAGCCCTATCGACAATGCACTCTCAAGAAGAGTGGTGCAAAGAAGCTCAAGCCGCGTTATTATGGCCCTTTCAGGATTATCCGACGAGTTGGTGATGTGGCTTATGAGTTAGAATTACCGGCAGATAGCAGAGTACACAATGTTTTCCATGTGTCACGCCTCAAGAAGGCATTAGGTCATCGCGTGGTTCCTTCTGCTACCTTACCACCCTTGGATGATGAGGGGGAGTTGATTCTGGTGCCTGAGGCTATTTTGGATGTTAGGGAGAGGCAGTTACGGAGACGGGTCATCAGAGAGTATTTGATCAAATGGAGGGATTTACCGGTTGAGGATGCCACTTGGGAAGGCGAGGAGATACTTCAGCATCCAGAGTTGAGATTGCTTGGGGACAAGCAATTTCAGGAGGGGCGGACTGTAATGTCCCCTTCCTAAGAGATTTTCATGATGAGTAATTTAGCCTTTAACTCCCGAAGGCTAATTGACGAAATAAGGGAGATATTATTAAATTAATTATTTTATAAGGTTATTACTTAATTTGAAATCAAAAGGTAACCTTATATTTAATTAATTTAATATAGTGACTTAAAATACACATTAGATCATTAAAGTCACTAAAATAAAATACTAGGATTTTTCTAGAAGCCTCTTGAAAGTGTGATTAAAAAAGTATAAAGGAAGGGGCAAGGTAAGCTTCCAGGCATCCGATTATTGACATTTACATTTGATGAGTTTTGTGGAGCCAAGGGTTTCTGCATATTTGGTCTTTGGGAACGGAAACTCCCATAGATTAGCATAACTGAGGTGGTGAAATATCCTCTGAAGGGTTGCAAATTGGAAGGGATACTTCAGTCCTTTCATTTGTGCTTAAATCTGCAGTGTTAATAGGGGTTTGGAGGTATCAATTTTGCATATCAGAAGTTTTCCTATTGGCTGCTACAGTGTTTGCTACAGTGTTTTGCTACAGTACGCTACAGTGATTTGCTACAGTAGCGCTACAGTGACGCTACAGTGCGCGCTACAGTGATTTGCTACAGTGGGCGCTACAGTGATCTGCTACAGTACGCTACAGTGTTGCTACAGTGCCGTGAACAGTAACGCTACAGTACGGGGCAGCTAGGAGAGGGTTTCAATTTGGCTTTGGAAGGGACTCCTTTCCTTGGTTGATGAGAAGGCTGGGTGCTACACTTGAGAGGCACGATTGGGGTTTGAGAGGGATGTTTATGAGCTGTTTTGAGGCTGCCATTCCTTCATCTTCGTCATCGATTCACAGCAACTTACCTTTCCAGGTTCTTTCATGAGTTAACATTGTTTCATAGTTGTCATTTTAGGAGTTGCATAAAATTGTAGAGCCAAGAATCTTGGCCATTCATATCAGCATTGTATTAGACAGGCCATCTATTTGATGTAATGTGCATATTAATATCCATCATGATTAGCATAATAGTATGCATGCCAAGTGTTTGACAAAATGTCAATTGGCTGTAGGTGTGCATTTCCTGTCTAATTTTCATGTATATGCATCAAAAATATCAAAAGAGAAGTCATTTATGTATTTAGATTAATGCTTAGACATTATAGTTTGGATTTATAAGCATTTAGAATATTCAGCTATCATTATCAAGCAAAAATATCAGATTGAAAACACAGACCAGCAAGCATTGGGTTTACATCAGAAGTGTTTGACAATATTCCTTGAGGTTCAAATCAGCAAAATAAGGTCTGAAATAGCAAGGGATATTACATAGGGGAAAAGATTGTAATGCAAGGTAATCTACCTAAGGTCCATTACTTCTCTAACTCCCTCCCCCTGCTTAAGATAGAAACCATTATAACATGCAAGCCTATCCATCTTGACTGATTCTACATTCCTACATTCATCATTCTTTTCTCCTGTCCAGTGTGGTACTGGATAGAGGAGAATAGGAGGATGATAAGTAAGTGGCAGCCATCCCACTCCTATTTGTTCTAAAATCTAGATGTACTTGCGCAATCTTTCAAACATGTTCATAAAATTATGGAAAATGTGAGGCTGTTTCCTTTGTAATGCTGGGATTAGACCATTCCATCTACTTTGTACATACCTTAGGCGATTTTGAAGCATAGGTACTGCTAACTGTTGTATCCTTCTATAATCTCGAAGCCTTAAATCCATGATTAATTTTCTTGGACCCTTGTGCGAGAGGAGTATCAACCATTGAGTAAGGATTACATCAAGATTCAATGCTTCTTTTCTGATCTGTAGTGCCACAGTTTTCTCTTGTTCTTCATATTTGTCCATTAATTCACCTTTGAGATACTCATTCTTGAAATAGGATGACAGTGCTCTAACCTGTAAATCCCCAACATAAATTGAGGGGCTCCATTCTGTATCGTCTGCCATTAGATAGTTGTGTAAACAATACTCACACAATTGATCTTGCTCCTCTAGGCTGACTTCTTTGAAATAGCTGAAAAAAATATGCTTTGAATGTAAAGCAGGCTAATCATTAATGAATCTATTAAACTTAAAACTAAGAGATTTTTCCTTTAGAAACAATGCATACACACTAGGTGGAGGTCTACACTCAATGATATGAATAACTCTGTCAATTTACCCTCCAACATTTTTAACTCCAAATTCATACCTTCCAGTGATGCATTGAGAGTCTGTTTTTCTTTCTCCCAGTTTTCTTTTTCCTGTTTAGATTTGTGAGTAAGTTTCAATAATTCAAAACCTAAAGACAAAGTGGTGTGATACGTTGGAGACATTGATACATGAGGTTGTGGATTTAATGCTTCATTTTCTTTAGTTTTTGTTTTACTCACGGCCATCTGTGCTAACATATCCAAATTGGTTCCATGGTCGTAGGTTTGAATTTTCTCCTCCAACTCCTGTATTCTCTTCTCCTTTTCTTTGTCCTTGTCCTCATATCCTTTCACTTGTTCTTCCAATTGATTTATCCTGTCAAGAGCTTCTTGAAGCTCTTTTCTTATATTCCTATTTTCTAACAATTCTTTTTCCTTTTCAAAATTTAAACCTTCATCATCATCATCCCCGGTGATATCAAAAATTTCCTTAGTAGAACTACTAGGAATTGACTTTCCCATTTTCTTTACAATAAACATATCTTCTGAGTCAGAATCAAAAGATGAAGAAACATACCTTCTCCTAGTTTTGGTAGACACATTGATATTTCCATGAGCATCAGCAGGGACATCCTCGGGTCTGTTTCCTTCTTTATCTGAGTCTCTATCTAGTAGCGTGGAATCATGGTGTTGATGTCCTTCACCTTTTTCTCCTGCCCTTGTTCCTCAAAAATTCTTTCTTTAACACTCTACCTTTTCAACCTTCCAAGCACCTGGGAGTAACAGTTTCCTATTTGACTTCACTTTTCCTCTTCTTTTTACTCCTTTTCTTCTTCTTTTCCCTTGCATCTTCTCCCTTCATAGTGCTCTTATGTTTCTTAACACCTTTCTTGTTCCTCTTTTTCTTAATAGATGTTGAAGCAGTGCCTCTGATAGCTTTAGGGTTAGAAGATGAGGGTTCCTATGTTGCCACCGGCCTATCTTCTGGAGTATTTTTCTCCTGTGGCTCTTCTTACTCAGGTTCAATTTCAAGTTCAGGCTCATGTTGAGGTTCATCCTCTGCTTCAAGCACTTCCAACAATATGGTGATATCTATACATTGTTTAAAGGCATTCCAATCAACCTGTGGATGTTAAATTCTCAAGCTTCTCTTAATCAATAGGGCTATTAAGCTATGATAGGAGAACATGGTGTCCATTTTCTTTTTTCTGATATTCAGATGCCATCCTCGTCAACATGTTATAGAGGAAATTGGGAACATTGACTAACTTATCATGGCGTAAGTGATTTAGCAACTTAAAAAGCATAGTATATAACAAATTGTATCGACCATCACAGGTAAAGTATTTAATGATATAAGAAGCACATTTTCCCCAAAAGAATGGAAGGGACAATCTCTTTGTACCTTGTGATGTTGATTCCAGGTGTTCTCCACACTCGTAGAATTCTTCTCTTGTTGGAGCTGCATTAGCATGAGCTGGATATTCAGACCATGTGCGTGGCAATCCTATAACTTGGGCAGTGGCCATTTCATAAGCATCTACAACCAATCCCCTGACTGTTGCCTCATCATACTGTAATGTAGCTACAAATTCCTTCACCATTTCATTATCATATTATGTTAACTTCAAGAAGTAGTTTAGCCATCCCACTCTGGTGAAGAGTGGCATAACCATTACATCCTCTAATATTTCATTATGCGCAGATGGTTCTCTTCTTATCACATCACCTCCCACTATCTTTGTGTTCTGCAACATCTTGGAGTTTCAATTTCTGCTCAACTCCAATTCCACCACCTTCAGAAGAACCTACAATTTGTTGCCTTCTCCTATTCTTCCCAACTGTAACTTTTGGAGCCCTATGTTATGCAAAGTTCCGTATCTCAGCTCACTCATAGGGTAACAAGTTCACAATTTGGGTGAAACAGGGTAGGTTTACTATCTTTGGAAAACAACATAGAATTCTATTTGGTAACTCTAAAGACTTGGGTGGCAAAAATAAAAAAATTTTAACCCCTCTCCCCCTAACTAATGGGTGAAGTGACCTCACTTCACATGTGAATTGATATGAAAGGAAGAGTAATTATGAAATTGAATGGTGCTATATGTTATCTCATGCATGAATTAAACAAAGAGTAATAAGGAATATAGAAATAAATCTAAGTTAATCATTGAAAGTTACCTTATGTATATACGTTATGGAAATAAATTATCAGTGCACCTAGGAATTGTAGAACATGTACTTGGCATTTTATTTGATTTAAGCAAGATGGAATGCATGAGAGTGAATGGTAAGGCGGCGGGTACTTCAAAAGTGATGTGAGATGACATCTTTCAATACTTGATCGAACAACTTGTGAGTGTGAGTTAAACACTTTTGCGGCAGTGTATGATTAATTTCAAAATAAATTAAGCATGTGTAGAAGAAATGGAATGTGTGGGAAAATGGTTTACTTTTTGCCTTTGAAGTGTTGAAGACATCTGCAGATAGCTGTTGCTACAGGTGCCTCCAGTATAGGTCCCGACTAAATGTTTTCATATCCATTATTTTAGGTCCCAACTGAGAGTGAAGAATAGGTCTAGCTAACTGTGTTCACCATGGGTAGTGTGTTGTGTGTGCATGTGAATTACAAAGCAATAGAAATTAAGTCTCAGTGACAGGGGTTGAGTCATGCAACTCAACCTCTACATCACTAGACATGATTGGTGGATCATCTTCTGATGGTATATCATTGTGTTTCAAAACCTTCATTAATATCATTGTGAGCACCATACTGATTTGTTAGAGAGACAATAAAATCATCTTTTTGAAGTGGTTTCTTATAAAGTTTTAGCCTATGTCCATTTACCAGCAATGAAAATATGACCTCGTCAATGGTTTGTAGTTGGACTGCACCATTAGGGAATACCTATTGAATCTCATATGGTCCCAACCATTGAGATTGAAGCTTTCCCTTGAAATCTTTGTATCTGGAATCATAGAGAAGGGACCAATCACCAATAGTGAACTCTTTAGTCTTTATATACTTATCATGCCATTTAATTCGTTGTTCTGAATAACCTCTGTGTGGTGGATGGCTTCAAATTTGATTTCATCAAGAGCATTCAAATGTTGTAACCTTTCCTTTTGAGCCTTTGTCAAATCCATCCCTAATTCCACTGTTGTCCTCAGAGTTTTGTATTCAAATTCTATAGGCAGTACTGCTGTCTTGCCATAAACTAATTCATAAGGAGTGAATCCTATAGTTGTCTTCCATGTGGTTCTATATGCCCAAATACCTTCTGGTAACCTAGAAACCCAATCTCTTCTATGAAGTTGTACTATTTTTGTCAATATATTCCCAATCTCCCTGTTTGTAACCTCAACTTGACTAGTAGCCTAAGATGGCATGGAGTGGACTTCTTTTGTCTAATCTGATATTCCTCCACCACTTTGGTGATTAAGTCTGATGTGAATTGTGGTCCTTGATTAGTCACTATCTCCCTAGGTACACCATACCTAGTGAAGATTTCCTCATATAAGAATTTTGCCACATTGCCATCTCTGGCAAACTGCAAAGCTTTAACTTTGACCCATTTGGTTAAGTAATCAGTGCATACCAGTATATATTCCTTGTTGTTTGAAGTAGGAGAGATAGGGCCGACAAAATCCAACCCCCACTTATCAAAAGGGGCTAATGCTATTTGGGGTTGCAAAGGCATTTCATCACTTCTTGTAGGTCTCCCCATTCTCTGGCACCGATCAGAGCTTCTAGTATGCTTGACAAAATCTTTATGAAGTGTTGGCCAGTAATATCCTATTGCCAAAATCTTGAAGGCTGTCCTTTTGGCTGCAAAATGTCCACTGCAAGGTTCATCGTGACATGCCTTTAATATATCAAACACTTCATCCTCTCTGATACATCTTCTCATAATGTTATCTGGGCCAATGTAGAATAAGAATCCAGAAATCCAAGAATAAGGGAAACATTTGTGAACTAACTGCCTTTTCTCCCTTAGAGAAAAGTAACCTAGAATCTGCCCTGTGACCAAATAATTAGCTATATCTTTATACCATGGAGTGTGTATGTTTAGAGCAAATATATGCTCATCAAGAAAAGAGTCATCAACCACTCCTTTTGTTGATTGTGTAGGTAGTCTAGACAGAAAATCAACAACTACATTAGCCTTTCCTGGTTTGTCAACTATTGTTATGTCAAATTCTTGCAATAAAAACAACCATCTTACAAGTCTTCCACCCACTATTGGCTTATTCATCAAATATCTGATTATTGTATGATCTGTATGTATGAACATTTTATAGCTAGTAATGTAGTGTCTAAATTTGTTAATGGCATAAACAATAGCTAACATTTCCTTTTCTGTCACAGTATAGTTCAACTCAGCTCCCTGTTGGTTTTTTCTTATATAGTATATTGCATACTCTTTATTTCCTTCTTGTTGGCCTAAGATTGCTCCAATGGCAAAGTCTGATGCATCAGTGTGGATATGAAAGGGCACTGTCCAATTTGGACCTCTTAGAATTGGAGCTTGTGTCAAGGTTGCTTTTAGCTTCTCAAATGAATTCTGACAGTCTGGGGTCCATTCAAAGTCAATCTCTTTTGTCAACAAAGTAAATAGAGGGGCAACAATTTTGCTAAAATCTTGAATGAACTGCCTGTAATATCCTGCATGTCCAAGGAATCTCCTTACATCCTTTTGTCTCTATTGAATAGGCATGGTAGCTATGATTTCAATCTTCTTTGGGTCAACTTGTGTTCCTGCACTTGAGATAAAATGTCCCAAGACAATGGCTTGTGTCATCATCATAAATTTTTTCATTGCTCAAAGATAGATTGTGCTCTGTGCATTTCTTTAAAACTTTCTCCAAGTTGTGTAAAGCTTCATCATATGTTTCACCATATGTAGTGAAGTCATCCATGTAAATTTCCATGTTGTCATGGGCAAAATTAAAGAAAATATTGAGTACTGCTCTTTGAAATGTGGTTGGAGCATTGCACAGACCAAAAGGCAAGACAAGATATGCATAGGTCCCCCAAGGGTAGGTAAACATTGTCTTATCTTGATCCTCTGGTGCAATCTTGATTTGGTTATAGCCACTGAAACCATCAAGAAATGAGAAATATTTCTTCCTTGCCAAAGAGTCAAGAACTTGATCAATGAAGGGCAATGGGAAGTGATCTTTCCTAGTGGCAACATTTAGTTCCCTGTAGTCAACACAAACTCGCCATTTTCCACCTTTCTTGGGAACTATTACTAATGGTGAAACCCATTCACTATTTGAAATGGGGTATATAAATCCTACATCCAAAAGCTTTTGAAGTTTAGATTTCACTATCTCTCTGAGAGCAGGGTTCATGCGTCACTGCTACTGCCTTATAGGTATGTGGCCATCATCAATGTAAATTTTGTACATACACAAGGCATGATTAATGCCTTTCATGTCACTGTAATCCCATGCAAACGCTCTTGAGTGGGTTTGCAATACTACGTGCAAGAATTGCTGTTGTTCATCAGTCAATGCATTGTTAACAGTCAACATCTTTCCCTGCTTGATTTCTAATTGTTTAGACATTTCTTGTACAGAGGACAAATCAAGGCTAGGTATTATTGGTAAGCATTGCTGGGGTAATAAAGTATGAAATATTTGGGATACCTCCTATGAGGAACTGGTGGGTATTATGCTTCTTAAGGGATCTTGTAACCAGAATAGACAGTCATGTTGCTATGGGTGCCTCCCGCAGTTATTTTGTATAATGTGAGCTATCAACTCATCTTCATCTTGGATATCCAGTAAGGGGTTGCGTTCAATAGTCATCAACGTTTGCAGTGAATAGTTGTCCTCATCATCCAAGGTAGGCCAGATGGTCTGCTCAAGTTCGTGGTATGGTTGGGCTGGTGGATATAAGACCAACTTCTTGGTCACAATCCCATTGGATATGATCATATTTCATGACCTGCAACCTATAAATGCATCCGTTGTGGCAAGCCATGGTCTGCCTAGTATAAGAGGATAACCAGCGATATTGACCTTGGGTTGTGGTGCAGGAGCACCTACCTGACAGCTAGCCTCCATGAGGCAGTTAGTTTGTTATAGGTCTGGTTAATGTTTCCAAGAAGGTCTGATAAGACCAATGCATGTAATAAGGTCATGTTGACCATACTTTACTATTTTTAGCTAGGTTGTTAGGACAGCTGTTATGCTGTATGTTCGGTTGGATCCTCCCAGCCGCTTGGAAGCTCCCAGCCGCTTGGAGTCGAGTTGGTAGTACTCGCGAGAATTCCTATTTATGCAGTAGGATCGGTTGGTCTTAGGACAGATTGAGATTGAGATAGAGATATAGATGTTGAGAAGCTAGATTGCAGGGAGTGAGACAGAGAGAGGAGAGACAGAGTATTGTAATTGCATCTTTTGAAATCAATAAAGAGATCCTGTTTGTGTTCATTCTCTGTTGAATTCCATTGTTTAATCGTGTGGCTGTTCTGGTGGTTTCATGGATTCGCTGATCCATTCCACCGGTTGATTCGTCGAATCGGTGCAATGGCTATGTACAGTAGTTTAGGATTTAGTCTGCATTTTGTGTTTGTTCATGTGCATGTTTGCAGGATCGCAATCAAGAGGTG
The DNA here is from genome assembly GCA_027924645.1 of Cunninghamia lanceolata. Lineage (NCBI taxonomy): Eukaryota > Viridiplantae > Streptophyta > Pinopsida > Cupressales > Cupressaceae > Cunninghamia > Cunninghamia lanceolata. The sequence continues at coordinate 258,716 of BSBN01001269.1, read as the reverse complement.
TTGAGAACCCTAGCATGGGTATGTGCTAGGTCGTGTTGATAGTTCGAGTCTGGAAGATCGCTCTGAAAGCAGATCGGGTCACCTCAGGAGGTTCGGCGGATTGAGGATCCGTTAAGGTTGGAAATTCGTCACAACGGCATCATCAGGATATTTCTGTGTATATCCTGCAGTTACTTCGGGCGTCATCCAAGTAGATGGAGGTGAGCATGATGCAGTAGTTTGCATAAGGTGAATGTGCATTGGGGCGATCATCATCAGGTGTTGCCGAGGAGGAGCGTATCGACATAAGGTAGAAGATCGGGTTGATAAAACCATCGCGGGCCGATAATGTTAAGTTTGGCCGACAGCAGGATATTGAAGGAACTGCATGTGACGTCATCGTCATCAGGATAATCGTCATCAGGATATCGGGGTGACGTAAGCATCGAAGGAAAGGTGCGTGAGGTAGTCGTCATCAGGATATATGAGAGGAACCGGATATTTTATATCCTGCTGATGAACATGATGTTGAACAACATGATGTTGAAGATAGAGGTTGGCGGTAAGATGAACAGTGAACATCAGGAGGATGATTGCGCTTTCCGAACATGATGATGCTGCCGATAGCCGGATATGATGATGCTGCTGACAGGGGAAAGGTCGAAGGTTTGTCTGCAGGAGGATATCGGTCGGCAGAGAAAATATGATGATGCTGACAGTGTTAAGGGAAATATGATGATGATGATGATGGGTTGTAGACATACATGCTGTATGTCAAGGTCTTAGTGTGGATGCCTCTGCATCAGGTTGTAGGACTATAAAATGAGTAGGGTATTCCCAAGAATCTAATACAATTACTAAGTCCTCAATGACTCCTTCAGGTTTAACTGTAGACCTATCAGCTAATTGCAAAACTATCTAAGTAGGCCTAAGGTTGTTTAACTGAAGCATCTGCATTGTCTCCTTAGTCATTACATTAATTGCAGCACCCAAATCTATCAAAGTATTCTTAATCATAGTCCCATTGATTTTGATATCCACTACTGGACTAACTGGATCTATATATGTGGGAACAGTTATATTCCCCAACATTATGTCAGCAAGGTTACCCAAAATGTGGACTGTCTTTGGGTCTATTCTCTTCCTTCATGGTTTCTTTATGCATAGATCTCTAATAGTCTTAGTATTGATAGGAATATCTTTGATGGCTTGGATTAAGGGAATCTTTATGCTTATATCCTATAACTAGCCTATGAGGTCAGTTTCAGCCTATACTGGTTGCTTCTGGATAGCCAAGCATTCAGGGAAATGAGGCTTCAGATGTGAAATGATCTGAGGGCCCTGATTTGATTCAAGTTCCAAAGGTGGGTTATTTGAGGCTTTCTCTGTGGGTTCTTCATCTTCAAGTTCTCTAATTTGGGGAGATGAAGGGCCCATAAGTTGTTTCCTTGATTTGAGATGAACATTACTCACCTCTACCCCATAGGTGGGGTATTACATCACCTCGTTAGTGTAAGCCTGTTGAACAGGCTTGTTGTTAGGGTTAGGTGGAGGTTGGGAAGGGAGTTGGGTAGGTCTAGGAGGTTGAGTTTGAGGAGCAAATGGAGGCATTATGGCTGGATACTGGGGCTGAGATGGAAGTATAGGGTGCTGATAATTTGCATTTTGTTGCCATTGTTGGCCCTTGTTCCATTGGGGCTACCATTGAGGGTGCTGTGTAGGCCACTGGGGGTCGTAGTTGGAACCTTGGAAACTTTGTTGAGGCTATAGGTTTGGCTGTTGTTGGTTCCAACTAGGTTGTGGAGTAGGCCATTGTGGGTTTTGCTAGAGATTTTGATTACTAGGCCATGGCTGAGTGTTCCAAGTAGAGAAATTTTGGTTTGCAGCAGGAAAGGGTGAATTGAAACTTAGTGTATCGGAGGGCATACCTTGTCTTTTCTGTCAAGGTCTCCTTTGAGCTATGTAGAACAATTATCCATCCTCTCCTTCAAATGGCTAAAATTCTAGCCTTTCAACCTTCTCTTGCTAGATACTTGCCACCCTTTTGCATTTACAATTGGCCTTCCTTTGCCTACAGTTGGGACAATACTCAGTAAGCATTGGATCTGCCTCTTCTTGTTTTTTCATGATGTGAAGAGTGTCCAGCTGTGTATCCATATGGCTGATGATATCCTCTTTCATGTTGGACAACAAGTTACTGTTTTCCACTCTTGAAACCCTTGAAATCATGGAAATCAACATGAAGGAAAATAATAACAAAATGCAAAACAAACAATGCAATATCTTCACATTGATTCACAAACCATTGATAAAGTGGAGAGTGCTGCACCTGAAGTACTCTAGATTTACTCAAAATAGATGAATGTTGATTACTCACAATTCAACAACATAACATGAAGATAGGGATTGATAGATGAATGATTGAATGATGCAAGAGGGATAGATGATGGATGATTGAGAGGAAAATTTGATAGCATGAGGATACTAGAAGAAGATTCATTTCAAATGGCTTAAGAGAGGCTACCTTTATAGAAAAGGCAAATTCAAATGAACGGTTGTGATTGAGAGTTATTTTGAATGATATGGATGGTTGAGATCAATTAGGGTTGATTAGGGTTTCCTTGCACCTCAAGAAATCGTAGTCATGTGACAAGTGTGTGAAGGAGAATGAAAGGAATAGGTCTCATGTGTGATTGTGTACACAAATACTAAAAATAGATTCTATTAGTTGTACATGTGAAGGATATTAAATTAAAGTTGTACTACAACACATGAAAGATGTACTACCACACATGAGTGGATGGAGAGATGGACAAGTGTTGATTTGTGGTGAGAGGTGAGAATAATTAGTTGGGAAATTAATTAAACAAATAGATTTTATTTAATTAATTGGAAAATGGTTAGGATATGATATGGAAATTAATTAAATAATGTAAAATCATTATTTAATTAATGGGAAAGTGGATTAGCATGGGATAAGTGGAATTAATTAAATAAATAAAATTTATTTAATTAATTAGATAATGGATTAGGATAGGATTATGATGGAATTCGGAATGGGATGACCTAGGACCTAGGGCAAAACATTACAAGGTCATGTGTTAACAAAACCTGGATGATTTTCAGTGTCTACAACCCCATTGGTTGCTTTGTTTGTAATTGATTCAAAAGGTAACTGAGAAACATCACCTTGCCCAATGAGATTCAGGGCATCCATGCAATCATCCTTAACCCCTCTAAAAAAGTCTAGCTTTACTGATTCTTCAGACAATCTGTTTCAGGGGGTTTTTCTTCAAAGCAAACTGGAATCTTTCAACATAATGTTTCAGTGGCTCCTCCTCTTTTTGTGACATCCTGAAGATGTCATCTCTCCTCCTATCATGTCCTCTACAGTAATCTTGGTATTTCTCCAAGAATTTCTCCTTCATTGTATCCAAGTCTAGAATGACATCTTTTCCTAGCCCCATAAACCATCTTAAGGCTACATCCTTGAGACTGGCAAGAAAGAGTTTAAGTCTGTGAGCATCTGAAGTGTAGTCATAGCTCCTACATAGGATATCAAACTCAAACAAAAACATATCTGGGTCCTCTGTCACTAGGCCATAGAAGACTGGTAATGCTAAAGGTGGAATGTTCTTCAGTACAGTAGCCCTCTCTTGATCAGTGATAGGAAACCCAAATGTTGCTTTCTCTAGTGGATCCTCCATCGCAACATCTGTCATGGTTCTAAAGGTCCCTTCTATAGTTGTGGAAGAAGCTGATGACGATGTAGAAGGTGATGATGAAGATGTAAGAACAAGTCCTTCTCCCTCAGCAATTCCTACTGTACAATTGATAGAGTCAATAATATCTTCTCTGTCCTGATAATTTGAAGGGAGGAATCTGCCTCGGTTGTCTCTTTGCCTCCGCATACAGTGAATTTATCTTTATATACTAGCAGTCTTGCACAATCTTACTACAATTTTTGGTGTTTCTTGAAAAGTGAATCTATCAACCCTAATGCTGGAATGAAAATTTAAGCTATGAAAACATGTAAAATGAGCCTATGAAGGTAGTACCATCCCCAACAATGATGCCAAAAATGTACAGGAAAGCTAATGTGTTGTAGACTTAACATAATTCAGGGGTAAAACTATCTAAATAGTCCACTTGACATTGTACTCCCACATTAAATTATCAACCAAGGATCGTAAGATTATGATGGCACTGCACTGTATGTGCCTTCAGGGCTCATATTCTCCTAAACTAAAGAATCCAAACCTACTCAGATTATTCTACTTTGCTGGAATACACAGAAATCCAAGAACAATAAAAATAGTTACATAATCTAGTGGCTACAAGTACCTTTACCATAAGCTGTAGATAACTGCTAGCAATAGGAATTTACATAACTAATCCAAAACCATTCAAAATGATGAGAAAACTAATGCTAACCTTCAGAGGACTTAAAATGGACAAAGTATACATTTGTTCATGAACCACAACTACTGTAATTAACAATCAAAGTATTCTAATTAACTCACAGTGCATTTATAAACTAATGGAAAACAACTTTAACAAGAATGCATAAATGAATAAGAAAATAAGTTAACAAGAATGCATAAATGAATAAGAAAATAAGTTAAGTGAAGATCTGTACCTTGAGTGGCCAACTCAAGGGATTGACTCACTTAGTTGGAAATCAAATCTAATTTAGATACTCACACATCCATATAACACATAGTTCCATTCATTTCATATCATAAACAAAATCTCTTTCAGATTGTGTTCGATAATGGCATTTTTTAACAAAACATAACTGGAGCTTCTAATATTGAATAAAAACAACTAAGCAATTGAATAACAAAGTAACTAACTTGACTCAAAGCTCATCCCCATAACTTATAAAAAAACGGGAGAGTCTTATGCAACTACCAACTAACTACAATCATTAATCCATTCCTAGATATTAGGATACAGGGTCAAGATTGATTTATTAATTCTAACTGAATAGAGGAAGGAGAATCCTATTCAAATAAGAATTCTTATGCAACGACTCATATGAAAAACACACAAGCTACATTTGGAACAAGTCTACTTCTTCTGCATTTATTCCTTCCCATAATGGTTCGCGTTCAGGTTCCAGCTGCCTGCACTTTTGGCAACTTAACTTCAACTTCCTTTACTTCTCTTGTTCTACAACTTGCTACAAATTCTCCTCTCCTTGATGCCACGTGCTTGTTGCTGCATAGGGGTTAATCCACAAAACATATACATGCAAATAACCTTCATAATTAAACCATAGAATCTCATCTATATTGCATGCATACTCATGTTCAAATCATTCAATTGATAAATACCATCACCATATTCGATATTAACAAAATAGATTCAAGGTCTTGCAAAGTATATAAAAAGACAGTATATCATGATGGTGATGTTTGAAAAGTACCAGGAAGATCATATGGAAAAGGTCTGAAAGCATATAAAAACAACATAAAAGAGGCCAATATTTAAACCTATCACACGTTGCATCGGTTTAATCCGAGCATCGAGAGTTGACCTCGGGGCCTATATGGGACAAACCCAAAGCCCTTAACCAACTACGCTACTCGTGCGGGCTATATTTATATTACTAATAAAAGTAATATTACTATATATACATTACTTATATAGGTTATATAAGCAATCTTAACCCTAACCATATTCCTAACCCTAATTCTAAATTAGGCTTAGCATATTTATCTTTAGAAAAATCTATGTTGAGTGTAATATTTCATTAGTTATCCTAACTCATATCATAACATGTAACAAACATTAAGATATTTTTTCAAGTCTGATAAAGGGGAGTATCATGTACATAACTCATATGATAACTTGTAACAAACATTAACATAATTTTTAAGTCTGATTAAGGGGAGCATCATGTACATTTTTCCTAATTGATTTAAAAATAGATATAACTCAAATTTAATAGGATAAAACAAATCTATCATTAATTTCTTATTATTATCTTTTAATCATATTTATCTTTCCCCTTATTGTACTCTACTATTTTCACATCTCTCCTTTTTCTTTCTATGTATGACGGGGCGGGGCCTTGATGACAGAAAAAAGAATGAAACAACTCGGCCCAGAAAGATATCTCCGGGTGGAGAGGACAGGATCGGGCATCTTACAATGGGAGCTGCCTTTGCTCCAACCGGGGTGAGCTAACCGACATCCTCCCACCTATAAGGTCGACCTCCGGATCATAATACAGAATAAAGAAAAATCAGCTTTCACCTTCTCCGGTTCCAGCATTTGATTGATCGCCATCTCCCGTTGGTGCCTTAATCGGGACTTCTAAAAGAAAGAAAGTAAACCCCTAAAGAAACAATAGGCACCTTCCCTGCCCTTTGAATGAAGGCTGTATCTTAGATGATACGTAATATGATTAGCACCTCTCCGACTTTCAATCATTAATTCGAACCCTTCTAATTGGCTGATATCCGCCCCAAAGTTGAATATCCAAACGATGGCTCTGCTCCTACCCCACTTGTCTGCTTAGTACCGGTCCAGCAAAAGATAGAATGTTTGCCAATGCGGGGGACTCGGTCAGAAGGGGATTTGGTAGGTCATGGTTCCTTTACTTCCCTGCTCAACTTGAGATATCAACTACGCACCCGGAGGCGACAAAATAGTAGGGGCAGGAATATAACCCCCCACCCAACTACCTTAGAATAGTAGGGGCCCATTTCCCACCTGGGAATTTGAGCAGGGTGGGAGGAATAGCTCAATAATATACCTCCCGGGGGGGGCAACTATATCCACCCACCCACCCCGGAAGGGAATCATAGGGTTCCCCGGGGTGGGCGTTTCCACTTATCCTCGGAGTCAACTATATAAAGAAGGGCACCCTATGGCTATAGATTAGGTGGGAATTGAACGGAACTATAGTTTCCCACCCACCCGAACCAATCATTCACTCTGGTGAGTTGGATCGAATTTGGATCTCAGGGACGGACCTGAACTAGAATTCCATGCGAGTAGGGAGTCACGTAGTCAGTGGCATTTGTCACTTCGTGCTTCCTTGACCCCACTTTCTTAACTGTCAACTCCAGAGCATATTTGTAGATTTCTACCCATTCTACTCGGCCCTATCTATATTGTTGGATTGGGTTCACATAGAGGGATTTCTGTAGGAGTGAAGTGAGCCCAAAGTCTGTAGATCAGGGGACCTGAAATGGGATCGATGAACATAGCTTGCATAGATAGCCTCATTGCCCTCTTGGCACGCATGAGCAGCAGGAGTGGGAGGTGCCACATAGAAAAGAAACCCAATACTAGAAGGATTCTATATTCTTGGGGGGCTAATTGATCTTTGTTTGTTGAGAATCGATCTAACATCCTTTGTTCGTACTATATCCGGGGCAACTTGCCTAAGGGGCTGGGTGGGAATAGAAGGTGCCCGGGTGGGTGGTATAGTTGTATATGCCGCACTATACTAGCAGCCAGGTGCCCGGGTGGGTGGTATAGTTGTATATGCCGCACTATACTAGCAGCTGGGTGCCCTGGGAATCAACCTTCGGGTGAGTGTTTTCCATGTGTTTTTGGGTTCAACATCACATCTGCTATTAAGGTCAGCCAGCTCAGGTACGCATCTCAACATCTCTATCGGTTATCAGTTATCAGTTCGAAACAACATCAATTAAGAATAGTTACCAAAGTGTTTCTCTTCTAGGCGCATTTATGCAATTATGAATCAGTCGAGTAAGTAGAGATAGGTGCCTTAGTATAGCCCGGGGTGGGGGGGCCCAACTATGGAGCATTGGGCGGTGGGGGGCCAGAGAGTGCATTGAAGCTATCTCCCAACAGGTCAATCTTGGGAGAGGAGGACCGCAACCGCGAGGAGTAAGAGAGGGGCTGGTCGAGCTCACAACGGGAGAAGAGCCCCATCCAAACTATGCGGGGGTCCCTACTATCAACTATAGGGCGGGCGTTCCCGGAACCACTATAATTGGAGGGAGGGCAATTGATCTCCCTCCCACCCACCCCTTTCAATTAGGCACCCCATGTTACGTATAGAATCTGGCCGGCGAGCCCCTCTGCATATATTATTGTGGGAGGCAAGCCGACTAAAATCCCCTCCCCCCTGCCACCCACCCTACCTATAGGACGCGGGGGGGCATGTTACGTATAGAATCGAGAAAGGCAACTCTAGTTTTCCCACCCCCGGCGAGCCTCTAAAAACATTATTGTGGGAAGGAGCTATAGTTTTCCACCCTGCAGAATTCTTCTCGTGATTAGTTCGAAATGCCCACCCAATTCGGCTGGGGTAGTGAGTACGCCAAATTCTATACGTAACATGTCTACCCCTACCAATAGAATAGAAAGAGGGGGGGCCCACCCTGGGGTTTCTTTAGGCAATTGATAGTTGGCCCCTCAAATTCTAGAGAAAGGTAGAGCGCAGATAGTCCCACCACTCATAGGACACTTGGGCGGCTCTCAGAGCAACCGGGCGTCGGTGATAACTCATACTGTTACTATCTCGCTTGGCCGAATGTCAGGGGTCTGCCCCCCGAAGGGCGAATGGAATGGCCCTACTATTCTAAGGAGCGTGTCCGGCTTGAGGTCAAGCATTGGACCTCGGTAGGTACCGGCCTACCGAGTGTTTTAGGTTAGATTAGATAATGTCAGTCCATGGATGGGCATCTCATTATCTCGCTACCACCACCCAAATGGTACCCTCCCATGAATATGGATAATAAGCCCCACCCGGTGGGCATTCCTTATGATGGGAAAACAGGATGCCGTTGGGCTAGGGTCTCCGTAATACAGAGAGGGGTAAACTATTCAGATCAGTCGCCCTCCCTTCTGCTTGCTCTAACTGTAGGCGATCCCCCCTATTGCCTGTAATAGTGCACGGGCGATCATAGCCCCAAGGTCGGTTGAACCCAACAAAGGAGAAGGCGGGCGATGAGGTAGAGCAATCACTCCCCTGCGTCAGAGGTACTAGGGGAGTATAAAGGACGTTGGCAGCAAGCAAAGGGTCTGAAGTTTGAATGGGGTGGGTGGGAGGAGGAACTGGGAGCCTTGGAAGTCCAAAGGACCCATATTGTGTTTGTTGGTGGGAGGGGGTGGGTGGGAATAGTAGGGGCTATAGGGCAACGAGCATTGCATACCTTTGGATCGAATAGTTCATTAACTTCTTTCACTTGATTTCTTTATTATTATTATTTTTCACCTCAATCTTCAAAGGTATAGTGATATGGTCGCATTATGGAGTTGGAGTATAATATCCTCCCCCTTTAATCAAATTGAAGAAAGGGGAGTAGAAACTTTTTCACTTGAAGTCTATTTAAAAAAAATCCTTATCAATAAATATCAACCAACATCTTTCTCAATTTTAATAAGTATAGATTAAAAAATTTAAAAACTTCATCTTGGCTTATCTATAATATTCTTGTAGGTGAGGCCACGGTTTAATATCCACCAACTCACTGTCCTCCTTCATTTTCATCTTTGTGCTTGGCCTTCTACTCATTTTCACTGCATGAGAAGTGTTCAACATATGCTTCACCTAAAACTAACAAATACAAACTATGAAATTTGTGTTAGGGAGATCATTTAGATAAACTCAAATAGAAAATAAAGTATACATATTTATGGTATAAGAGAAATCTAGATCATTTCCCTAAGGGCAGTAGAATTCCCATATCTGCTCCACATCCCTCCCTGAATCTTCTCAAATGTTGTCCATGGTCTTGAGATCGACATCCATGAGCACTGCGCTAGGCACATAGTGGCCCTTGATCGCCTCATTGTAGTACACGTTGATTCTCTCCAGCTGCAGACCAAAGTCACCCTGGGATATCTTCCATAAGTGACCTGATAAACACACCCATGACTATTGTAGTTGAACTCCTCCAGTTCAGTGCACGTAGCGGAATTATATGAGATTGAGGCCAAGGAGGCCACTCTACTTAAATATCATCTATTTCAATGGTCAAACATTCAATAGCAATTTTATACCTCATTCACAACAAAATATGGGAAATATTTGTCTTATTTTTATTAGTCCAAATTAACCTTTGACTGTTGAAGTGGATGATATTTAAGAATAGCCAAAGGAGGCCAAAGAGGAGGGATTGAAGGCAAATGAAACGTTACCCTACTAAACATGTAGATATAAAGGAAATAAAAACACCTAAGACAAATGAAACACCAACCACCCATGCCATTTTCTAATTTTAGATGTGGTGGTAGATTTTCTCAATAGTTGTTATGATTGTCTTAATATTCGATTTTTTATTTTTATTTATTTGTTTGATTTTTTTATATGTATTTACACAAAGAAAATGAGGGCTCTCACAGTCTTACCCCAACCTCATTGCAATGGTAGATTCCTCTCAGCTTAATTATATATGTTATAATTTTTTCCATCTAAACTTTAATTTAATTTTTGTTTGTATAGTAAATATGTAAAGTTTTTAATTAAAAATATTAAAAAAAAATAATTATTAGCATTTTTATTGGCTAGTTGAGAATAGTTTTGAATTTCTATTGGTTGAGAATTCCCCTCTTATTACAACTTTCACATTTTTTGAAACATTTAATCATTTATATTACAATTAATACAAAGGACAATAATTAAAAAAATTATATGCCCCGATTTTATAAGATATATATATATATATATATATATATATATATATATATATGCCCTAATTTTATAAGATATTTGTAAAAAAATTATTTGATTTAATTTTATAAGATATTTATGTCAATAAAAATTAAATGATGATTTTAGAAGAAATTTGGTTGTTAATAGTTGAATATATTTAGTTTCATTTATTGATTAAGTTCATAAAGAAGGTTGGACTCTTGTTTATCATTTTTGTAGTGTAATAGTGAAAATTGCATATTTGTGCCCTTTTTTCTTATATTATAGATATGTTTGGATTACAATGTTGTTAATATAACATCTAATTTTATTTATAAATTATTTACATAAATTTTATAATTATATTATTTTAAAAGCGGGTATTAAACCCATTAATGACTTCTTATATTTGTCTTTTATATTTCTTATGTTTTTGTTTTAAAAGCACATTTCTACAGACATTTTTACCTATAAAGCCAAGACCTTTAATTAATATTTGTTCTTATGTTTTTGTTTTAAAGGCACATTTCTACAAACATTTTTACCTATAAAGCCAAGACCTTTAATTAATATCTGGATAAAAGCACTATATTAGCTATAACATGTTTAATGAATGTTTGTGTTGAAACAGTTATGTTCAATGTAATGTGACATGTTATTCTATTTATGATGATCTTAGAGGGATTTTTTATGGGACTAACTCCTTCTTGCAGCAATTAAAGAGTGACAATCTGCATCCAAAGGACCAGCTTCCTGTAGCAAAGCTCGTGGATACCTACAATTGTTCAACAATAAATAACTTTTTCTCTGTAGATGAGGATGAATTTCATAAATTACAATAAAATGTGTTTAATAGATGGCATAATGCCTATCTTTCAACAAGGAATGTGGAAGAATTAAATGGGTCTAGTTATCCATTATCATGTTCCTTAATGACTTGCTTATACCACACACAAATTAGGGAGTCATAGTAGAAATGTTCCTCTTTATTTGTTTTAAAGTTTTGTTTCTCTTTCCAAAATAAGATTCCTTCCCTCATTTGATGGAAGTGGTTGACTAATCATAGGTTTCCATAAATGTATTATGTAGTGTTGGATGTGTATATATTGTATGATCCATCATATCTAGCGGGGTGAGATATTTTCAAGATATGTATTAGATTTCAGATATAATTTGAATATAGAGTTTTTCCAATCATACTAGTTTTGTTTCAAATATGATGGATCAATTGATGTGCTGGCTTGATTAATAGTTAGTAAGAGGCTCGACTTTGAGAAAGACACAATTAAACCAAGCAAGGGCCCACTTGAGGTGGACTGTAACTAAACTTTTATCCTGTTAGTTTAGATTCTTAGTTAGATTTGTTTGTTATTTTTAATTAATGAGTCAAATCAGTTAATATATAACATCTATTATATACCTGTAGAAACTACCACATAATTCCTGCTTAGTTGAAGAAGTTTATGATATAGAATTTATTGCATTCCTTTTCTTATTTTGTAAAATGTTTCTCTGCTATACACAACCCTACCATTCAAATCCCCAGAAATCTTTAGTTGTACATACAATATCATCACCATACTAATAAAATACATCCTTGGGTTGAGATAACAAATGTAGTATGTCATGACTCAATGAGTTGCTTGATATGGGATGAGAACATCCGTTGAGTTGTATGCAAGCCTTAGTTGCATTAGTTTTTTTTGGAATTTATAGCACTCGACACCCATCAAGTACATGAAAATTTCTTAACTTAAATTTGATAGCCATTTACACATCAAATAATTAGTATATAATAATAAACATAAATTTAAAAAGTAACATATAAGTATATAATATTTACTACACTTTTAAAAGTAAAAACAAAACAAAAAATAATCAAATGATGATCTTTTCAAAAGTAAAATTAAAATTTATATATACTAGCACTTGCATCTTTAAGAGGTGCAAGGGTTTAGCTAATAGGAAAATTATGATATTAGTAGCTTAGATTTTTTTGATGGATTTCATCCATAAGATCATTTTTACTACTCAATACGGAGCTGAGCCTTAGGTTGAGCCTCTTCAGCTGAGAGCCAAGGACTGAGGGGTATCTATTCTACTAAATTCACCTAGGGCACGATCTTGGCCTCATCCCTTATGGTGTCGAGGGCCTTTCACTTAGCAAGACTTTGTTGATTACTGAGAGGGGGGGTGAATCAGTTATCTTAATTATTTTATCTTTATGTTCTTCTTTAACAACTAGTGCAGTATCAAATCATATGAGCATGCATAATCATGAAAGCAGAAATAAAATCAATACACATAACACAATGATTTTGACGTGGAAAACCCTGTTAAGGGAAAAACCACGGGGTGACTAACCCAAGATTGTATTCTCTATTAAAAGAATAAGGTAGTACAAAATGGCACTTGCCAATTAGGGCTCACTGCCCGAGCACACTGCTCACAAGAGGCTCACTGCCTACAATAGTTTATAGAAAGAAACCAGGTACTTGAACTGATGAGAAGCATCCACATATGCTGAGGTTTAGTTCCAGTTAGGCTCAATATACTGATCTGTTGCACTTTATTCTTCCTTTGTTCTAGTGTTGTTGTTCTATCACATTCCGGACCTGTATAGCTACTTGCACACTACTCTCTGCTTTTCTTTGCACTTCACAATACACCACACGCACCTTCATACTGAAATCAATCTGGTATATTTATTTGCATCAATGATTTCAATCATCTTTCTAGTCGGCATCCAGAAAACTCAAGATATTTCCAAACTCTGGTCTGTCGGCTGAATACATGCTTACTAAGTGATGCGTATCAAAGAGATGCTTACAGAAGTCATCAATCATGTTGGCCAACCATGAATGATTCCTCAAGAAACTTGATAACCATCAATATCTCATCCAGATTAAGGTCTGATGCTCTACCGATCAGGTCTTCCTCAGTCTACTCTGCTAAACAGGAACCCAACACTTAGGTGCTCATATCTCTTCACTCTTTCATCATCAGAGGCTCAATCTCTGGAATGTATTAGTAATGGTACTCCTTTTGACTTCCCCAAGTCCACACTTTGCTGAGATACTTCCTTTGAGAGATCCAGACCTGATTGTCTGACCTTGCTGCATGCTCTGTTCTTGGTCACCGGACCAAAATACTCTTCAATCTGATTTCTGGTAGACATACCATGTCTTGCGGATGTGTGGGATGGACTTTGTTGCCATCAATGACAACATTCATGAAGCCACACAGTGTCTCTTTCCAACAATCTCCCCCTTTGGCATTGATGGAAACACTTAGTGAAAAATGACTAAGTGTCACACTACACTCCCCCTTGGCTGATGCTCTATTTTAATGTACACTTTTTCGAAGCTCCCCCTTAGCTAGATTCCACATTTTGACATCAATGGCAAAGGGTAGAATCCGCACACCAAAATTCCCAAAAAACCAACTATACTTAGCCGCATAAGTATATATACATGTTATACTTACATATACTGAAGTATATTTGCAAAAGTTGTCTTCAATTGGACAAATTCTATTGCCCAACTCTGCTTCATCCTGTCCAAAATTGAGATGTGACCACTCAATAGGAATGTAAAAGCTTCTGTCCTCTTTAGATCTGTTGGATCACTGGTTCAGGCTGTGGTCTAAGCATCAGTTAGGGGCTCATGCATGGCCTCTAATTTAGGGATAAGTATCCTTCTAAGTTCACTCATCCTGCTTATTATATTCTTCCTTTTCTTTTCAAGTTTCTTTAGTTCGTTTAGAATGGCAATAGTCTGACATTCTTGGTTTATTATGGATGTGGTAAGAAGATCAAAATTCTGAGATAAACTTGACAGTTTATCCTCTTGTTCTTTCACTTTCTTCTCAATATCCTTTGTCACTTTAGACCAGGATAAACAAAATTTATATATTTCTCCTCCATCTTTAAGAGTATTTTCTAAGCTCTTTATCCCAATATCCATATTTCTCCTATCATTTGTTATCAACCCTTGTACTTCAGAGAATCTCTTACCCAAAAACTATTTCTGGACTTTCTCTTCAGCTGCTTTCTCCAAAGAATCAAAATGTGTGTTAACAGAATTAACAAGAGATTTCAAATTACTGGATGAGGAGGCAGAAAGATCCTTCTGGAAGGATGGCATGATCTTTTCCAACACACCGGATGCAATCTCTATCAGCTCACAGTCTTCCATGTGAGACTTTAGAAGTTTTTCTTTTGCCTTTGCTTGGGCAAAGGATGCTATCTTCATAGTCTGTACCGGGGAGAGGGAATCAAAATTGAATGGTCCTTAAAGTAGCTCTGGTTCATCTAATTCCATCATTTCTTTTGTCAGGAAATCCTTAATAGCTTCTGCAGTGTCTCTTGCCGGAGACAGAGTTTCTTTTCTTTCTGTGGCCTTAGAGGTGTCAATAGAGACCTTCTCTGTTTGATCTTTTTCTCTTCCCTTTTTCTCCTCTTCTTGACTTGCTTTCTCTTTTATTCTTAGTTCTTCTTCAGTTTCAGAGTCAGCAGGGGGATCTGGAAGAGAGATGTTTACTTCTTTATGGATTTCCTCTTCCGGAGTAGAGGAATCCAAGTCCTTAATCTTTTCCTTATCCATCTCTTTGGGCTTTTCTGCATCTTTCTTAGTACTTAGCCCTTCGCCATCCATGGCAGAATGTTCATCACCTAAGTCCTCTATGACAGGAAGATTGAATCTTTTAAATGCATTCCAGAGAATCTCCTCTGTTTCTTTAGCAACTCGATCTGTCTCTCCAAGCATAAGCTGGTTCATTCTTGCTTTCCTCCAGAACTCATCCTTGCAGTCCTTGAAGATCATGTTCATTTGTTGACAGGTAATGGAAGGATAGAGTTGGATAGCAATCTGTTCTCTGATTTGTAAGTCCTTTGCCTTGGCATTCTCCTTTCTCATTTCTAGTTCCTTCTCTAAACTTTTGGGAATTAGAGAGATGATTTCAATAAATGCCTTATTATATATGTTTAAGTACTTAACTATGGCTTCTTCCAAGATCCTTTTATCTGCGTCATTATACTCATCATCGGATTCTGTCATTGGTTGCAGATTCCCATCCATAGTAACTACCTTGACTACATCATCAATGGATAGAGTAGGCCTTTCAACAAACTCTTCTACTTCTTCTTCCTTGCTGTGACCGGTAGAGGGTTCACCGGATGTTTTCTTCTTCTTCTTCATTTTCTTGACTTCTTCATCGGTCTCAGTTTCTTCATCATCCTTCTGACTCGTATAGGACATTGTGGCCTTTTTCTTTGTTCTCTTCTCTCCCTTTCTGAATGTCTGGGCTTCCGATTTTGATGCTTTTTGGCTCTTAGAGGTGGCAGATGTAGAGCTTATGGAGGATTTGGTCCAGGAGGGGGCTTGCACTGGAGCACTTTCTTTTGCTATTTCTTGCCTTTCTTTCTCTGCCCTTTCCATCTTCTATCTATTGGCATCAACCACCTCCTTTGATATTCCATGCCTCTTGGTGAATTCTTCTACTTCCCTTCTTACTTTTCTCTTGATCTCAGGCTATCCTAGTTCAACATGAACTTTTACACTTGGCTCTTGGAAGGTTCCAAACCTTTCTGCCTTAGGGTCCTTGGGCTGACTCAACAGGTGTTGGATGTGTAGCTCTAGGATTTTCTCATCAACCTCATACCCCATTGGCATGATCCACACTATTCTCAGTTCCACTGCCTCCATCAGGCATTGATCAGTGTCTACCATAAAGCACACTGTATCCTTGTACTTCTCAACCAAAGATTGGGGGATTCTTTCTCTGACTTGCATCATACTTTAAAAGTTCTTGAAGTAGCCCCAGAGTGCTGTATGCTGTGCCTTGGCATCACCAAGCCCATGCATATAATCTCTGATTTGTATGGCTACTAGTCTATCATTTTGCCATATCCAACCACTGGATCCGGGTAGCTCATTCATAAAGTAAAAAAACAAACACCGTATTAGCCCACCATACTTGAATGAGTTCTTCTTGTCCTTCTTGATCTTTTGTAGGTTTTCCAACAGTTGGCTCAGAAGAAGCTCACAAAGATCATAATCTGCATTCTCCCTTAACATCTGATAAGCAGCATAGATTGCAGTTCCAGATACAGAATTCTCTCTGCTAGAGTGATATATCTTATAGCCAATTACCATAGATGCAAACTTGATATCCGGATCAGTGATATCTTCTATAATCATTTCTCTCTTGTCAAATTTTGATCTAGTAGCCTCACTCACAGTTTGGTTTTTGACTGATTTGAGAGCAGGCAACCCATCAGATGAGTGTAATCTGATTACCGCCCTAATTGCATCCTTGGTTATCTTGAATGGCCTCATCAACCACATAAAGTTGTCATGCATTCTACTCAGAACATACCAGACCCATTCATCTTCTGCAAAATAGGGGAAATGGATGCAATGTCTGAAATGCTTATCCCGAATGGCTTTGTACTGAGGTTTGAGTTCAAATGATTCATCTATTAACTGCTTGTGGTAGATATCCATCAGCTTAGATTCCCCAAATTCTTCAATGTTTGCATGAATGTATGCCCTAACATCTTCTACATGCAAAACCCCATGCGGAATGCTAGAAAATGCGCCTAGGGGATCAACTTCTAGGGATTTGTAGGGATGTTTTTTGAATTTAGATCACGCCCTATCAGTGATCTTCACAACATTCAGAGTAGCCATCTTTCAAAGATTCAGAGAGAGATATTCAAGAGTAGAAAATACCTTTTACACTTCTAGGGTTCACGATATGAGCCGGATCGAATTGCTGGATGAATCGACCTCTGCGGTTGTTCTTTGAGAGGATTGACATAATTTTGTTGCAGAGCTCCTTCTCTCTTCTTGTCGAATGCAAATGTGCAAATGATGAACAAAAGAACCCTTTTTATTTCTGCGCAAACCCTAATTCCATTTTGCAATAATGCACAACTTAAGTTATTCCAGTTGCCTTGTTTTCCTTGTTTTGAAAGAGATCTTTCTAGATCACTGAGATGCACCTAGAATGATAACTTACAATGTATCTCCCTTTCTCCAATCATTCCATCTAACCGCAGATCCAAATATTTGAATTGTACCAGATCTAATTGTGAAGGTCCTTCTTTTACCAGATGACTGTCAAACCAGATTAATCTTGGATGATTAACCTTTTCAAACTCCTTGCAGATCTTTCATATCTTTACCAAAGGTTATTTAGATGTTTCTCTGAGAGCCCTTTTAATCCGCAACTTTCCATGTGCCATTTTCAAGCACCAATTTACTGGCTGGGGGAAATTATTTTCTTTTGTGGCTCCCCTTGAGTCAGAGCTCATCTATTTAGTTTCTGGAAGGAATATCAACACCAGATTCTGGTGCGGATCCATCCCCAACATTTTCTGTACTTCTCTTCACCCAAATCTTGTTCATCTCCCTTTGAATTTCATCTGCATTCACTTTTCCTTTTCCTTTGTCTTGGTTTTGATTATGATGCATTGGACCCTTTTGTCCTGATTCTTACTTCTCCAAAATTTGGCAATATGACCGGATCTATTGCAATTGTAGCAAACAACATTTCTTTGCATATTTGACTGTGTCCTATTGATCTACATTGATTAGCCATATGTCCCATTCTATTGCATGCAAAGCATCTACCATTGAATGAATTGTTCATTTGCATATTTCTACACTCATGAGATTTGTGATCATACCTTTTGTAGTTAAAACATTGTCTGGAGAAGGATGAATTAGTCCAATTCATTCTTCTTCTGCACTGATTAGCTTTATGATCAAAGTTATTGCAATTGTGGCAGTATCCATTGAAGGATGGATATCTTTGAGCATTTGGTTGCCTTACCGGAGGTCTTCTAGGCCTATTCCTTGGATTACCTGATCCAGAGTTCTTCTGACTAGATCCGGAGCTTTCACCTTTCTCATACCCCAAGCCTTGCTTGTCATCTACCCTCTTTTGGCTTTCAAGAACTTCAAGTTGAGCAGAGCTTATCTTGAATTTCTCTTTGTATTCATTTGTTGTTTGAAGATACCTTTTAAGAGTGGCAATCTAATTCTCAAGTTGTTCTTCATTATCTCTTGCTTCTTCAAGATCAGATTCCAGATGCCTGATTATTCTATCCATTTTGTGGCAGTCTTCTAACTTCTCCTTAAGAGATTGTTTTAGATTATCTTCAATTTTTCTTTTCTCTTCAATTTCTTGGGTGAATTTCATAACCCCTGATTCCATTTCATGTCTTACCATAATGACCTCTTTTGATAGCTTCTCACATAACTTGTTCTTCTTATTTAGATCTTCATCAGTATTATTGGCTTCACTTTGACTTGCTAATTGTTGAAGTAGTTCCTTTCTCTTTTTCATAGATATACTCAGTTTCTCTTTTAGTTCATTTATGAAATCATCAGCTTGTTTGAGTCTTTCCTTCAAGTTTTTGACTTTTGAGTGAGATTGCTCAAGATCATCTAGGGCAGACTGAAGTTGTTCCCTCATACCATACATATCCATTGAGATTCCCAGATCTTCCTCAAGTTGTTAGGCTCTGTTTGGAGGAACTTGGCTCTGATACCAATTGTTGATAACTGAGAGGGGGGGTGAATCAATTATCTTAATTATTTTAACTTTCTGTTCTTCTTTAACAACTAGTGCAACATCAAATCATATGAGCATGCATAATCATGAAAGCAGAAATAAAATTAATACACATAACACAATGATTTTGACGTGGAAAACCCTGTTAAGGGAAAAACCATGGGGTGACTAACCCAAGATTGTATTCTCTGTTAAAAGAATAAGGTAGTACAAAATGACACTTGCCAATTAGGGTTCACTTGAACTGAAAGAAAGAAGCCGGGTACTTGAACTGATGAGAAGCATCCACATATGCTGAGGTTTAGTTTCGATTAGGCTCAATATACTGATCTGTTGCGCTTCATTCTTCCTCTGTTCTAGTGTTGCTGTTCTGTCACATTCTAGACCTATATAGCTGCTTGCACACTACTCTCTGCTTTTCTTCGCACTTCACAATACACCACACACACCTTCATACTGAAATCAATCTGGTATATATATCCACATTAATTATTTCAATCATCTTTCTAGTCGGCATCCAAAAAACTCAAGATATTTCCAAACTCTGGTATGTCAGCTGAATCCATGCTTACTAAGTGATGTGCATCAAAGAGATACTTACAGAAGTCATCAATCATGTCGGCCAACCATGAATGATCCCTCAGGAAACTTGATCACCATCAATATCTCATCCGGATTAAGGTCTGATGTTTTTTCGGTCAGGTCTTCCTCAGTCTACTTTGCCAAACAGGAACCTAACACTTAGGTGCTCATATCTCTTCACTCTTTCATCACCGGAGGTTCAATCTCTGGAATGTATTAGTCATGGTACTCCTCTTGACTTCCCCAAGTCCGCACTTTGTTGAGATACTTCCTCTGAGAGATCCAGACCTGATTGTCAGACCTTGTTGCATGCTCTGTTCTTGGTCATCGGACCAAAATACTCTTCAATCTGACTTCCGGTAGACATACCATGTCCTGCGGATGTGTGGGATGGACTTTGTTGCCATTAATGACAACATTCATGAAGCCACATAGTGTCTCTTGCCAATAGACTTGTTCCCTAATGGGCTCATTCAAAACCTTCATCTTCACCAGTAAATCAAGGGCCCTTTGACTAGTAGCTTAGTGTTGGAAAGAGAATTGGGAACACAGTTCAAAGATCTAAGCCTAAGATCTCTTATGTAGTCTTTTATACCCTAATTGAGATAATGATAGAATAGTTAGATCATTGTGGTAAGAATTAGCATAATGCAGTAAATCTAGATCATATATAATACACTACATACATCATGAAACATTCAAATGATACTTAGTAATCCTTATATCTCCATTATATATATCCAATCCTTATTACAAAAGGAAGGTATGAGCCTCTACTCTGTTCTATCTTTTCCTGAACCTTCTTACTTATTTACTTCCTAATTCACTATTCTTATACATTGGGGTACAATAGGGACGTGTCCCTTACAAAATAGACCTATTACTACTAGATAAAGTTGGCCTTGTGCTCCACACTTCCTTTGCAGTGAGTTGCGGTGGCTTCTGCTCTTTGCTTTGTCTATTGCCAATATCATCCCTTCTTTTTAAAACTATGTCTTGTCCTCAAGACATGTGGATCTAATTGGTCGATAGGATGTTTTTTAAGATAATCTTTAGTTGGGCCAATGTGGTATCCCGTTTGTTCTTGGCCTGTTGCAATATCTAGATGTGCCCCTGAGTCTGATCATTATTGTTTATGCTTATGCTATACTGGTAGGGATTTGGATTTACTGTGTGTTTTTCTTTGCTTCACCTAATATATCAATCATGTGTGCTAACCTCAGGCTGATTACTTCCCGCAACTGCTTTATTTGTGCTTTTACCTATTCTCTTTGGTCTTTTCTATTCACCTCTAGGTTTGAGCCTCAATGTCGAAAGCTAGAGTCACCACTTCAGAGTAGGTTGTGAATGTTTTACCATCAAGGGATGTCTTGTTTTCTGGAGCTAACCCTGATACAAACCACTCAATGTTTTGCTTCTTTGTTAGGGGTTCCTCTAACTTCCTTGAGACATCTTTGAACCTCTTATCAAATTCCTTTATGGATTCACCTTCTTTTTGTACTAGGTCTCTCATTTTGCTGACCCATTCAGTTGGAATTTTAGGAGACTCAAAGTTACCTAAAAATTGTTTCCTAACTTCATCCCATTCTTTGTTATGTTGTGGATAGGTTTTCCTGTACCAATTTAAGGCATCACTTCTTAGTGTCCCCACAAAATCAAATAGTTTGGTTTGGTCCCTAGTTATATTTTTCCTTTGCCAGATAGATTCTAAGACAAATTTATGTTTTGTAGCTTCAGTTGTATCCTTTCTAAACACTAGAAACTTGATTGGGGAGTCCATTTTATTTTTTCTTTATTTTTCTTCTTTGCGGTAAGTTTTGTTTACTTGTTCTTTTGGTTTCTTAGTACTTTTCTATAGTAAAGGTTTGTTCTCACTTCCTTTCTCTCTTGCTAACTGAATATCAAAATATTATTTTCCGAATATTGCACCACAATCGCTCACAAATTGTTCTTCTTTCTCTATTTGTTTTTTATTATTCTTTCTCTATTTGTTTGTACACTTCTTCATTTTGATTTTGTAGTGAGGTTCTTCTAGATTTATATGACATGGGGAATGACTCTTGGTCAGAGGGTTGTACCTCTTCAAAGTGCCATTTTGTTTTAAGGGATACTTTTTCCTTTGTTAATACCATGCTATTAGTTAGTGGTGTTGTTCCACTTTCCTCTCTTATTTCAATTGTGTAATTAAACGTGAACTCATTTTCGTTAGGTACCGCTAATAACTCTTCTTCTCATATTTTCCTTACACTCTTATTTACCAATTTCTCTAAGTACTCTGCATAAAATTTAATAGGCTGAAGATTCTTTATAGTGTTTAAAAATGATTCCCAATTTTCATCAATCCTAATCTATGTATTTGATACGTAAGGTTGAATAGATGGTGGCCTATTTAATTGCGACATGGTTGGGATTTGTATTCCACAGCATTCTCCTTCCCATATCCTCCTTGATGTCCCATAAGCAGTGATGCTTCCTTCCTGACTATTTAGAATTGTAGACACCTAAAATGACCATGTATTCACCTTCATTTTCAACATAGTTCTAACATCACCTTTCATCCTAACATGTCTTCTAACTAATTAAATAATTTTATTATTTTATCAATTTATCCCTATTTCATTAATCCATTTTCCCATATTAAATAAATAAATTTTATTTATTTTACCATTTCCTCTTAAATTAATTAATAAATTCCATTTATTTAATTAATTTATCATTTCTAACAACTTCCTCTCTATAAATTAACTAAATAATTTTATTATTTAATTAATTTACCCTCACATATCCTCATCCTCAACCACTTGCCACAATTATTAAATAATTGGTCACAAATATTAATTGATTGATCCAAAATTAAATTTACTTTTCATCTCCACCATCCATTATTACACTGCATCTTTTAATCTCAACTATTCACATAAAATAATGCTTTAGAAGGTCCTTATCCATGACCTATAATTCTCTCATCTAATCTTAGCCATCCATTTTATCTTTTAATCTTAGCCATCCATCCTATCACCTAACCTCCTATAAATTGAGCCTCTCACATCATTGTCACAACACATATTTCATATGCAAGTACATGTTGAATTCCATATCATTATCATTATTATTTGCCTTCATTATAGCCATTGCCATACCTAGGTTATGTTAGTTTTGTGAACAGTCCATAATGCATAATATATCAAAAGAAGAAAGCTAATAGAGGTAGGTAACACTCTACTCCACTCTATCGAGTGTGAAGGTGTAGTTGAAGGTAAAGGTATTGAGTTATATTGCATTATCTTCTATTATTTACCTTTAGTCATTTTTTGATCCATATTTTTGGCATGCCCGATGGGACCCATGTCCCTTTACTAAGCTTTTTTGAAAGAAATTCCATCTTTTTCATTATAGGTTACAAATCCGCACCTCTGACTGTCACAATGCACCTGTGTTTCCATTTGGTGTGCCTGCACTTGGGATCAACATGCCTACACTAGCTGTCGGGGTGCCCTTACTTATAACTGACCTATTTTGTTTACAGATCCCTAACAACTTTATTTTGGTTTTTTCTACAAGATCTTGGTTTATTTGTATATCTAACCCTTAGATCAGACATGTTCATCATTCACTTATTAGTTTTGTAGGGTTTTATCATACTTTTCATATAGGTTTTTTTTAATTGTTCCAGATTCGTGCCTTTGCCCTGCAACAATGTGCATTTGTTGTGTTTGACCTAGATATAGTCTGGTTTATCATCATTGGACAATTGGGGATTTGTGGATCTATCTTTACCAACTATTTTTGTTTTCTATCAGTTCTGATTTTTTTGTTTTTGGTAGGTTTGATATCACAGTTGTAATTCAGCACCTACGCTCCACATCGACGCACCCCTACTTCAGATCATTGCGCCTCTACTCAATAGATTCACGCTTGTGTTTCTTCAGTCACACGCCTCTGCCTGTTTCTAGTGTGCCTTTGCTGCCTGTTACCGCACCTTTGCCCTTTGTCGGCATGCCTGCATCTAATAGGTAAATCAGGTATAATAGTCCAGTTTTCTAATTTTTGTTTCTCTGTTTCTGTGCCCTTGGCTGTACTTCCACACTTTTGACTGATTATCATTTTTTAGCTAACATTTTGGATTTTGGGTGGCACAAACATATTTGTGCAGCTTGCTCATGCTTGTTAATTTAGGAAATGGACTAAAATTAATTAAATAAATAAAGATAATTTATTTAATTAATTGGATAATGAAAGGGTCCTAGAATGGAAGTGTCACAAGATGGTGTCTAGGTGATGTAGTAAGGACAAGGTCAAATTTAGGTGTCTACATTTTGCCCCTCTTTGAGATGATGTTGTGAGTAAGAGAAGTGACATCATTTCAAAGAAGAAAATGTATGGATGACCGGAAAGGGATGACAGGATGGGATCCCCCCTCGAGAGGATAGGCGGGTAAGAAGGACAGGTAAACTCTTGAAATAGATAGGACAACAAAAAGATAGAGAAAGACAAGTTATACTGCATTAGGGGTGCAATCATGATTTTTGCTATAGCACTAGACATTATGCACCAAGGTATAAAGACTAGGGTGACGATGTGTCTTGTGCATGCCCAACATAATACAACCTTGTCTAAACGTATGAGGAAGGAAACTTAGAGCATTAAGGTCTGAGTGCAAAAAAGGTATGTAATGACCTTAGATGCAAATGACAACTGATATGCAAAAAGTGATTCCACCATACACAAGCTATGAATATTAGCTGGAGTAATAAGATAAAAGGTCACAAGCAAACATATGCCTTTGGGTACCATGATATAGAAGACCATGATGTCGTTGTGACAATATGTTGCAAGGACTAGATACAAATGCAAGATAAAATGATAAGCAAGCAAGCATGACCAAGACTGATGCAGATACAAAATGATAAAGATGTAAGATAAAATGATAAAATGATAAAGACAAAGGTCACAAGCAAACATATGCCCCTATGTGGCACCTTGATATGGAAGACCATGATGTTGTTGTGACAATATGTTGCAAGGACTAGATACAAATACAAGATAAAATGATAAATACACACAAGCAAGCAAGAAAGCATGCACAAAATCAGATAATAAAGACGTAAGATAAAATGATAAGGACAATGGTCGCAAGCAAACATATGCCCATGTTGCACCATGAGATGGAAGACCATGATGTCATTGTGATAATAGTTTGCAAGGACTAGATATAAATACAAGATAAAATGATAAATACACACAAGCAAGCAAGCATGCACAAAATCAAATAATAAAGATGCAAGATAAAATGATAAAGACAAAGATTGCAAGCAAATGTATGCCCCTATGTGGCACCATGATATGGATGACCATGATGTCGTTGTGACAATATGTTGCAAGGATTAGTTACAAATGCAAGATAAAATGATAAAAACACACAAGAAAGCATGTACAAGATCATAGAAAGACAAACAAGGTGTTGCACCTGCCAAGATAAAAACCGATGATTGACTAATTAATGATTGATTGATTAAGATAAAGATAGTGTTGTCATTGTGGGAAACGATATATCCCTAGAACAACACAAGGATAAGGGAACGATATATCCCAAAGATAATGATTAATCAAAAGATTGGGTTGACAACAAGGTTGGAAACAAAACCAAGGATGCATTTGAATGACTTGACAAGATTGCTCAACAAGATTGATATAGATGAAGGATGACTTGCATTTGATTTTATATTACTTGAATTTTTGCATGTTTTGACTTTTTGTATTTTTGGTATTTTTTGAAATGTTTTTGTTATGGGATGGTTGAATGAAGGAATTGGATGAATGAAGGAGTGGTGATAGTGGAGCGAGAGGTATGGTGGGAAATGGATTTGTGGCGATTGTAAGATAAGTGGGATGAAAGGATTTGATCATGGAAGGTGGTGGAAGTGTCATGGAAGGAAGATGATGGGGGACCAACAAACTCACTTTTATGAAGTTGTTTTTGATTTTCTTTTAGTTTCATATTGACTTTCTTTGCTTTAAGGAAATTCTTGTGCTATGCTAGGGGCAAGATGGATTTTTCTTTGACTTTGGATGCCCCTGGTATAGTTATAGTATGATTTTTCTTTTTTAAGTCCAATACTTTTCTAATTTTTCATTTTCGAGCTTTTGTATTCATAGGTCTTGGATTTTGTTGGTCCTGGAATGGCAATGAGGTTCCAATGGTGAGGATAGAATTGTCATGAAAATGCAGTATGCTATGATCCAAGTTATTTGTTTGATTGTTATGTGTTCATGGGGACCAAGTGTCCCATCATGGGATGTTATTGTATAACATATAGGTCTAGTTGAGATGTCTTGATCATGTATAGGATCTTGATCATAGAGGGGATTATCATGGATAATGTGATATTGAGTTTGGGTAGAATGAATTGGGATGTTTTGATCTTGATTTGGTTTGGGATATGGTTGATCATGCTCTTGGACAAGCTCTTGACATAGCTCTTCAGTTTGGATGAGAGGGGAGGTTTCTTGGATGGTAACCGTTCCACATTGAGTAGTGACAACACATTTAGGGGATTTGTCTTTTATTGTGATGGTGGCAACTTGTGAAGGATTATAGTCAATACACCCTACAACAGAGTCATAGTTGTAAGGAGTCTTATTATAGTGGACATTGTTGGCATGATTATTTTGGGATTGGTTTGAAGTGGAAGGCGAGGACGAAGTGGATTGACCATGCTTTGGACAAGGATCTTGGTAAATACCCAATTTGTCATTGGATGATGATGTGCCATTTACCTCTAATTTACCTTCATCAATAAGATCTTGAATGTAATGTTTGAGCCTCATACACTTGTTTTTAGGATGTCCATAGACATAATGATAACCACAATAGTCCTTATCATTGTACCATGCAGGTTTAGACTCATTTTCACCATATGGTCTAGTGCAAGGCAATGCAATCATATTATCTTGCATCAAATTTTGAAATACCATAGGTTCCCCTAAGTTAGTAAAATGACGTCTTGGGTTAGAAGGGGGTTTAAATTGTCTCATAGGAAGGGAAACGGTATTGGTCTTTTAGACACTTTACACATTAGAAGATTGTGTGGTTCGAATATGTTTTACATCGATAACACCATCACTAAACACATGTTTATTCTTGGCCCAAGGTTTAAATTTATCATTCGTTTGATTATTGTCCTTGGTATAAGTCTTAAGTGAATCTTCAACAATAAGAGCTTTTTCAATAAGGGTCCCTTTTTCAATGACCTCATCAAAAGTAGATAGACAATGGACTTGGAGATGAAAGGTCATTTTTGGATGAAGATTTTGAAAGAAAACATTAACCGATTATTTTTCAGGGATTGGCCATGGGATTTGACTTGCAAGCCCTCTCCATCTTTGTAGGTAAGTGGCGAAGTTTTCTCCATTATTTTGCTTGGTGTTACAAAGATCTAGCATTGTAGTTTCATGTTTAACATTATAGGAGAAATGTGTGACAAATGTTTCAGCTAGTTGAGGAAATGATGTTGAAACCAATCCAAGGACTGATCCGCCAAACTTTGTGGAAAGAGTTTTAATAAATAGATATCACTATAACAAACCTCTTGACAAGCCATGTAAAATTGATTGATGCGGTCTCTAGGATCTCCTTTTCCCTTGTATATGTCAAATTTAGAAACTTCAAAATTTGGAGGAAAAGGAGTCATCGTGATGGATCGATCAAGAGGGCAACGACAAAACTCCTCAAATTTGTAATGTTTACGTTGTATCCTAATTTCATATCCTTAAGTAGATCCCTTATTTGTTCCTGTAAATTTTGAGAGGAATGTCCAAGAAGGGTGGAGGATGACAAGGGTTGTGATATCATGGGATGGTGTATGGTCTGTTGATATGTACTTGGAGGTGGAATGTATAAAGGGGGAGTGGATTGATATGAAGTCATAAGATCAGAGGCCAAAGGATTGGGTTGATAGGTGGTATATGACAAATTGAGTGGAGATGTAGTGGGTTGAGGTGAAGCATTTGAATAGATGGGTTGTGGATAAGTTTAAGGTACATAATAAGAGATTGGTTGAGATGATAATGTAGATGGGATAGCAAGTGTATGTGGAGGAATAGAAAGAGATGGAGATGGAGTTTGAAATGAAATGGAAAGAGTAGGGATATGTCGATGAGATGTCCGTAGTATTAAAGGCTAGCATTTGACATGGTCTTGTTTATTGGTATTTGAATTTAAATGGGTTATTAGTGACCGCAAGAGGACATGAAAACTTCTCAAACCGTCGACCTTCTCATTGTTGGCTAGAACCACCTACTTAGAGGCGCAGCGTGGAGCGCGAATCATATTCAAGACAAATCATCCAATCAAGATTTCCAGGTTTATGCTTAAGGGTCTGAGTTTACCTTGGTTTGGAACGGATCCAGATTTCTATTTTACCTTCGTTTTTAATAGTTTTCCAAATCATGGTCCGAAGGAAAAGTTTCCTGGGTTGATTTTATATCGATAGGTTTCGATGGCTAGTTGAATGGTTTGATGGGGTCGCTGACTAGGGAGTAGCCATTGGTGGCTAAAAATAGAAACATATTACTTTACCCGTAAGTTATTTCAGTTCTAGCTAACCCCTGGTCACGTTTGTTAAAAGGGCTTGCTGCCCTTTGAAACTATCAGATTGATTGGAGAACCCCTCGGTTAGACTGTGTTTAAAATTCTTTGCATAAGTATTACCTGCTGCAGGTTTCATCACCATTGGCTCTGCCGGGCACGGCCCCTAACTGCGCAGTTTGGTTTAGTTTCAGAGGTTAAGGGTGATTTTTACTCCCCTTTAACATTTCCTTTTGACTTTATTGCTTACGTTTATGGAAGATTAATGTTATGGAAGCTTAATGTTAGTTTTGATCAGTTAAAGGTTTTCATGCTAACCGTAGATGTTAGATAGACCTTAACAATTATCTTAAACATTTGATGCTAACCATGGGTATTACATTCAATTTCAAGGTTAACATTTAATCTTAACCATTTTCATTGACATTTAATGTTTCAGTTAACTCTAATTGCCGGGTTAAGCCTTACACGTGAACAGGAGATCCATGACCTTTAAATAGCTTACAAATAGCTAGGCACCAACATTTAACTAAATTGCCAACCTAGCCGCCACATGTGATCAGAGAACCTCAAGCGAGTCGCTGTCAACTAACCACCACGGAGTATTCTTTTGCCTCCTACATAACAAAATAGGCGTGTTTTTTTTTTCTTTTTCTCAATAAATGGTCAAATCGTATCGGATTTTTATAAATTTATAGTCGTTGGAAAGTTGATTTGATGTATTTCACATTAGTGTAGGTCTCATCTTCATATTTGACACAAATTTCCAAGTGTACTCATTTAAAGTTGACCTTTCTTTGCAATCTTCAATTGAACATAACTTTTGCATTTTAAATCAAAATTTAGTGATTTTTTTTTAATTTGCTTAAAAAATCATAAGGAATCTATTAGTGACATTTAATTTACTGTATATAGTCATCTATTTATGAGTTTTAGCAAATTTAATCATTTTGAACAAGTACTTGTTTGTGATATCACATTTGGATTTTGGGCATAAAAAGAACCCGTGTTTGCTTTGTTTGGTGAACTTGATTATTGCTAGAGGTGTGTGTATGCTCTTCCCTCGTGTTGTAAAATGATCTTGGGAATCAAAAACACCCTTTGAGCACCTTCATATTCACATTACACATTTCAATTTCTAAGGGTTAATTAACATTGTTTGTGTGGCTCAAGTGTGTGTATGCTTTCTCTTCATGTCGCAAGGTGATCTTGGAGATCAAAAACACCATTTGATTCACTTTTGTCACCCTTTCTTAGGAGGTCTACCTTGGAGATACACCCACTCCAAGGGGATGACCTCAACTCTAGTATTCTGACAGAGTATAAAGAACAGGGAGTGAATCGAAAGACACACCTCTTGGAAGTTGGAATTTTGTCATTCAGGCTAAACCCCCAAGAACTTTATACCTTGGGGAAGTGAAAGTGAATAGTGCGTTACCCTCTTCTCTCGGCTATTTGGAATTGTTTCACTTTCATTTCACGGATTTGGGCCTCACGTACCTTGTGTATATCGAGGACTCCCTTAGAGATTTATACATCCTAGTTTAAGACCTCTTGGCCACACCCGATTGATTAATATTAGGCTTGTTCATGTGTCTTTTGTGTCTTCATATATTGCAACAATCAATTTTATCAATTTTGAAAGTCAAGTTTGCCATTGTGTCTTCTTGTGTGTTTGATAAAATTCTTGCCAAAGCATACAAACATTTTCAAACATCCAACCATCCAAAGATCCATAGTTCAAACATTTTGAGAGAATCCTTGTCACACTTTAGCTTAAGGTTGATTCATTTGTGATCTGCATCCATAGTCCACATTGCTTCCATACATTTCACCTACCTTGTCTTCCATCCACATCAAGCTTGCCTTAGACTTTGAATTGAAATTTAGCCCTTGACCAAGACCCTCATATTTTAATCCATCATCCAATCATTTAATCTTAATTAATCCTTGTATTGTTCTTGGGATTTATTGTTCCCACAACACCATCCTTGATCCATCAAATCGAATCTAATAGGGTCTTGCATTTTGATCTTAATCGTAAACCTAGTCCAAGTCATCATCATCTCTCTAGTCATATCAATCCATATCATATCTAATCTTGTTGGCATCCAATCCCTCATCATCCATAATTCAATCCAAGATCTTCAACCAAATCAACCTTTAGCCACATCATCAAGATCTCTCATTGTATGCCCCACATACCTCTATCACAAGTCAAGAAAATCATAGATTCTAACCAAGACAATCCATTTCATCCCACAAGTACATATGATGATCAAATTAGATATTCACTTGGATTTATGACAACTTTTAGAAATAAAGAAACTCACCCTATGACACCTCAAATTGTGATACCTGAATCAAACAACAAACATGAACATGACACTGATTTTGATCAACCCGAGGTCTCACCCAAATTTTTTGATTTCAGGACATAAGGATTTAGTCATGAAACTTCTCTTGGAAATAGGAGTGAAGATCCCTCCTCACCTTGATTCAACAAAACTCAACGGATCCATTAAATCCACTTCTTCATCACAACCCATCATAGAACCTTCTAATGCCCATCAACAAATAGGTGATATGGCCTTCTTACCTCCACCCTTTCATGATCCCAATTCCACCTACGCCTTTCAACTAGGTCCACCCTCATCACTTAGGCCACAAATCTCCAAGCTACCTAAGACATCTCACCAACATATCCCTACACTTCCCATTCCATTTCAAACTCCATCTCCATCTCTTTCCATTAATCCACATACACTTGCTATCTACATTATCATCTCATATTCCATCCAAACCAATCTCTTATTATGTACCGCAAACTTATCCACAACCCATCTATTCAAATGCTTCACCTCAACCCACTACATTTCCACTCAATTCATCACATACCACATATCAACCCAATTCTTTGGCCTCTCATCCCATGACTTTATATTAATCCACTATACTTGCATACATCACTCATCCAAACATATATCAACAAGCCATACCCAATCCCATGATATCAGAACCTTTGTCATCCTCCACTCCTCTTGGACATTCCTCTCAATACTTACAAGACAAAATAAGGGATCTCCTTATGGGCTACGAAATTGGGACATAATGCAAACATTACAAATTTGAGGAGTTTTGTCATTACCCTCTTGATCAATCCATCATGATGACTCCTTTTCCTCCAAACTTTGAACTTCCTAAATTTGACAAAAACAAGGGAAAAGGAGATCCTAGAGACCACGTCGATAAATTTTACGTGGCTTGTCAAGAAGTGGCCTATAGTGATATCTATCTAATGAAACTTTTCCCACAAAGTTTGGTAGGTCAAGCCTTGGATTGGTTTCAACATCTTACTCCTGGGTTAATCAAAACATTTCCACAATTAGCTGAGACATTTGTCACACATTTCTCCTATAATGAATAACATGAGACTAACATGCTAGATCTTTGTAATACCAAACAAAACACTAGAGAAAACTTCACCACTTGCCTACAAAGATGGAGAGGGCTTGCAAGTCTAATCCCATGGCCAATCCCTAAAAAACAATTGGTTAATGTTTTCATTCAAAATCTTCATCCAAAAATATCGTTTCATCTGCAAGTCCATTGTCTATCTACTTTTGATGAGGTCATTGAAAAAGGGACCCTTATTGAAAAATCCCTTATCGCTAAAGGTTCACTCAGGACAATAATCAAACGAATGATAAATTTAAACCTTGGGCCAAGAATAAACATGTGGTTAGTGATGGTGTTATTGATGCAAAACATATTTGAACCACACAATCTTCCAATGTGTGCAATGTCTATAAGACCAATACCATTTCCCTTCCTACAAGACAATTTAGGCCACCCTCCAATCCAAGACGTCAATTTACCGACTTAGGGGAACCTATTGAGCAATTATTACTAAAGTTGGTACAAGCTAACATGGTTAACTTTCCATATACCAAACCATATGATGACAATGTGAGAAGGATTATTGTAGTTATCATCATGGCCACGGACATCCTACAAACAAGTGTATGAGACTCAAACATTACATTCAAGATCTTATTGATGAAGGAAAATTATAGGTAACTCCCAACTCCTCATCCAATGACAAATTAGGTATTTATCAAGATCCATTTCCAAAGCATGGTCAATCCACTTCATTTGCTCCTTCCACTTCAAACCAATAACAAAATAATCACACCAATAATGTTCGCTATAATAATACCCCTTACAACTATGACTCGGTTGTAGTGTGTACTGATCATGATCCTTCACAAGTTGCCACTGTAACCATAAAAGCCACATCTCCTAACCAACTTGCCTTTAGCCAACATGACATGCCTCCCATTGATCCAGCTCATAATAAACCTCTTCACATAGAGGTCTTGATTTCTAGACATAAAGTTAAGCGTGTCCTTTTGGATAACGGGTCTAGCTTGAATTTATGTACCTTGAGGTTAATAAAACAATTGGGATATTCAGCAGTTGACTTGGAACCTTGTACTTTTACTATCAAAGGTTATGATGATGCCGAGAGAGAATCCGAAGGAACTATATGTCTTCCCATACAAGTGGGACTAGTTATACAACACACCACATGCCAAGTCCTTGATCTTGATCTTCCAGACAACATCTTACTTGTTCGCCCATGGATCCATGCTATGCGAGCTATCCCTTCCACCTACCATCAATGTTTGAAGTTCCCTCATAATGGTGAAGAAGTTACTATTTGTGCGGATCCCCGACCCTTTGAATATTGTTGAGCTATGGAAGTTACTTCTCATAAAGATATAAATAAAGATAATTTATTTAATTAATTAGATAATGAAAGGGTCCTAGGATGAAAGTGTCACAAGGTGTTGCAAGATGGTGTCTAGGTGATGTTGTAAGGACAAGGTCAATTTTAGGTGTCTACATTTTTCCCTTCTTTCAGATGATGTGGTGATCATTTCAAATAAGAAAGGTATGGATGATTGGAAAGGGATGACAAGATGGGATGCCCCCTTGAGAGAATAGGTGCGTATGAAGGACATGGGTAGATTCTCGAAATGGATAGTACAACAAAAAGATAGAGAAAGCCAAGTTATGTTGCATTCGGTGAGCAATCATGATTTTTGCTATAGCACTAGACATTATGCACCAAGGTATAAAGACTAGGGTGACGATGTGTCTCATGCATGCCAAATGTATGATGCAAAAATTATGAAATATCAAATGAAACTATGCATAATGAAAGTTCCTATTCCACAATCTACATCACCTCAAATGAATGATTTAAGGTCTAAAGAAATCAAATGAAAATAATTGAAACAATGTTACCACAATAGCCCTTAATGGACTATGATGAATGATGGATGTGATCCAATGATGCTTGATAATGATATTTGATGTATAAATGTTGATTACTCACACTGGCAGCATAACAATACTCTCAAAATGTGTAGATAGGTGTGCTCTAGGATTGATTTTAGGTAAATCTTCTCTAGTTGGTCTAGCTAGGAGAAATGACTTGATTGATAGTGTTATTTATATGATCTAGGATGTGCGAAGGATAGAATGTATTTGGATGAGGTTGGCTAAGACTCATCGATGAAAGTGTATAAGAATTAGGATAAGTGAAAAATAATTAATTAAATAATAAAATAATTTAATTAATTATAGGACAAAGTGGGAGAAACAAAATAAATAAATAAATAAAATTTCTTTAATTAATGTGGCTAAAGTATGGACTAAATTAATTAAATAAATATAATTTATTTAATTAATTTAGGAAATAGACTAAAATTAATTAAATAAATAAAGATAATTTATTTAATTAATTGGATAATGAAAGGGTCCTAGGATGAAAGTGTTGCAAGATGGTGTCTAGGTGATGCAGTAAGGAAAAGGTCAAATTTAGGTGTCTACAACTAGTATAAGCCATTTTCAGTCACGAAGTAATTCGTACTAGTCACCTTGATAAGTCACAAGTCATCCATTGTGTTTTTGTGCTTGTTAATTTCTTCCCAAATTCCAAAAACTTGTCTCAAAACACTAAAACAGAACAAAAATGTGTCTGTGACTGCAATTCCACACCTTTAATCTCTATCATCGTGCCTGTGCTCTCTGTCGACGCGCCTATGCTCTTTGTCAGCGCACCCTTGACTGCAACTCAACGCCTTTGCAAGAACTTACTCCTAGCTATCAAAATCCAAATTTTTGGCTTGTAGTTCCGACTGTAGGCTCAAACAACAACCTGAAACAAACCTATTTTCCAGCCTAGCTAGTCCATATTGCCATCCTACCATTCAAGATTATCTTTTTCATCCATAATCACCCATCATTTCCATTCCCATCACCTTGAATTTGGACTTGTGAGTTCCCCATCAATCTTTTGGCCAACCATTTATCCTTTGGACCTAAATTGTGCCAACCCAACCAATCCATCTATCTCTCAATCCATCTATCCACCAAATCCATTTTCTTATCCATCCATTTGTCAACCAATTCATCTATCAATCAACCAATCCTTTCATCCATCAACCAAAATCCATCAATCAAATCTAAAATTTGCAAAAGATTAGCCTAGATCTTTTCATCATTTTATCTTTGAGATCTATTGACTTAGAAGCCTTGACTACTCTTAAGTTAGTGGGTCTTTATCATATCTTGTTTTTGCTTGGGATTTTGTCTACTCCAAGTAGAAAAGTCATCCACATTCCTCTTCTTGATTAGGCATTTGTCAACCCTAAGTAGTGACAGGTGTATACACCTAAAAATGGCTTGTGTGGAATTAAATAAATATTTTAATATTTATTTTATTCTTATTCATCTATCAATTAAATAAATATCCTAATTTATTTAATTGGTTCATTATTCTAAATAACTAAATAAAAATCAATTTATTTAATTAAGTATTCTAATTCCTCTAATGTCATATCTAATTAAATAATCCTAAATTATTTAATTGCATCCTCTTAGTCAAAGTCCTATGT
Source organism: Cunninghamia lanceolata (assembly GCA_027924645.1). Classification (NCBI taxonomy): domain Eukaryota; kingdom Viridiplantae; phylum Streptophyta; class Pinopsida; order Cupressales; family Cupressaceae; genus Cunninghamia; species Cunninghamia lanceolata. Next base: position 223,393 of record BSBN01001269.1, on the reverse strand, counting down.
TTAAATTCCATGTCATTCCTCCATGTCATATTGGACACCTCATCATGTTGCAAACATAATTAAATATTTTTAATATTTAATTATATAATTATCATCACCCACATGTCCTATTTATCCTCTAATCATCCCTATTTCTTCTCCACATATGTCCTAGTATTTCTCAATCATCTCCATGGTCAAAGACACTTATCTTTCAAATCCTAGTTTATCTCACATTCCAACAAATCAAGAGTCCTTCTTCCACAATCTACTCATAGTCTTCCACTTTTAACTCACAGGTCTTTGTGAGCACAATACATGTGGCTTATGGATCCACATATTCCTCTACCTTGTAAATGTAGTAGGTGTAGACACCCAAATTTGTCCCAACTTTATTCATGTCTAGCAACACCTTGTCAAAAATATCACTTAGACATCATGTAGCATTTTGTCCTAAATCTCACTCTTAATCCCATTTATCCATTAGCCAATTAATTAAATAAATTTTATTTATTTAATTAAATCCCTTTCAATCCCATCCTCATCCTACTTAGCCAATTAATTAAATAAATTTTATTTAATTAATTAATTTCACATGCATAATCCCATTTATCTTATCCCCATCCCAATTAATTAAATAAATTTCATTTATTTAATTAATTTTCACATCATATCTTATCCTATCCTAATCCCGCTATCCAATTAATTAAATAAATTTTATTTATTTAATTAATATCCAACTCATATCCCAACTAATTTAAATATTTTATTTGAATTAAGTTCTCACATTTCATCATAAGCTGACTTTCTAATTAATTAAATAAATTTTATTTATTTAATTAATTTATCTTATCATTAAGCCGACATGTGTGCCTCTTTCATTTAAAAAAGATAAATGGTACTACAGCCTTTTATTTAATATCTTTCATATGTAGTACTTTTTATGTACACAAGCACACATGAGCCCTATTCTCCTTGACACTTGTCAAATGACTACAACTCCCTTGAAGAGTGGGATAACCAAATCAATCCTAGCCATCCACATCAATCATTTAGCTTTTTAATCTCAACCATCCATTTGAACCAAGCCTTTCCTATAAATCAAACCCCTCATAAGCCATTAGCATGCATTGAGCCTCAAGTACCCTTATTCTGCCAAATTTTCTATAAGGCATTGATCCTCAAGTATCCACATGCTGTCGAAATATCATTAGAGCCTTTACATCCTTCATCTATCATTCGTTCTATCATCTTTATCTTAATGTTATGCTACAGAAGTGAGCACCCAACATTCCTCCAACAATAATCTTTCAAAATCTTGCATGCTCATGCGAGGTGGAGAAGAGCAATGGAGATAAATCAAGCATAGCGTGGAGATCGGTTTGCATTTACATTTGTTATTTTAATTTTCATGTTGTCTTGTGCTTCATTGTGCATTGCTAGGGTTTTTATCATTGCTGTTTATTCATTTGCCCTGATTTGCAATTTTACCCTAACTACATTTGGCACGCCCGGTGGGACTCACTTTGCTTGATCCTTTTTGCAGGTTTTTGTAGTAAAAATTTGCATTCATATAACCCCCATTGTTGAGTTTTGTAGGTTTAATTAACTTTTTGTTGTAGATCTGCTACTTTTTGGACAAAACCCTAGGTTTTAAAGATTTCATCATATTTTCTAAACGGCTATGAATTTTTCTACAAGATTTTAGTAGAAGTTTTTTCATAATATAAGGAAGCTACAGTGGAAAAATTTTGGGTTTATTGCAATTTTTGCGAGATTTATCACGTTTTTATGTTTTTTTATAAAATCACAATTCTGGGCGTACATCAGTGAATTTTTCAAAAAATTTTGCATTTCTGGAAAGCTCTCTAAATTTTAATGGGGGTCTATGTTTTACAGATTTAATTGGGAGGTCGTTTACAGTATGAAAAAATCAGATTTTTGCCGACTATACTGTTTTCATAAATCCACATTTCTGGGCGCAAATCAGGGAATTTTTCTGATTTCTTTACATTTTCAGAAAGCTCTCTAAAAATTAATGGGGGTCTTTTCTTTGATTTTTTAATTTTCAAACCAAAAATGTATCGAAATAATCAAATCTAATTCGGCTATGCATCTAAAATTACAATTTTCCTTGTCTGATGAGCCTATTTTTTATGCCTGCATTATAATATCATTTTTTTTATGTTGTAGGTGATTATAAGGAGCTTCACTGGCAGCAATATCATTCATCTACAACAACTTGGAAAGCAAAAATAATCAGGTGCACTCATTCTAATCTTTCATCTTAATCATTGTTTGCAAACACATTTGGATTTTGGGCTTAAAATGAACAACTGTTTGCAAATTCACATCAAAAAATTGGGCTAAAACAAACCATTGTCTTTCATCACATTTAGATTTAGGCTTTAAAATAAATAAGTGCTTGCATTGTCTTCCACACATTAAACTTCTAAGATTAATGAATCCCATGCGAGTGTGACCAAGTAAATATGTATGCTCTCTTCTCGCGTCCTAACACGAACTTGGAGATCAAAAAAATTTACTTGTGTTGCTTTTGTTTAGCCTTAGAGAGGCCTGCCTTGGTATCCACCCCAAGGGAATGACCTTAAGTGGTACTTTCATCCGGTCCGCTATAAAAATTAGAGGATAAGGCAAAAGCCAAGTCTAACCGGTATTAGCGCTCACCATACAGTGTTAACTCGAAAGGAGGTGTACCTTTGTGTATATTAAAACTCCTAGTAGGGTTAGTTAAAGTCTTAAGTGGCTTGCTGGATGCTCGTGGGGTGCCGGTCCCCTGGATTTTCACTAGAACCTCCTTGTGATAGTGGCCTTGCCTTGACTAGGACTTGTTGAAGTGTCTTCACGTGCTTGCTTAACCATCATCACATTCTTCCAAACTAACAACTTGCTTATGTGTCTTGCGTGAGTGATTCATGTGTGTGTATGCATAATCATTTGTTTGAATATTGCCACATCAAGCTCTAAACACCCAAACACATAAAGATAAGTCATCCTACACATTCTTCCAATAACATTCAAACCTAATCACTTTCATCCCAAACATAGCCAAGTCATCCAAACAAGCCACATCATCATCAAAATCCCTAAACAAGTGCTTGCTAAAAGGACTTAAGACAAACACTTGGTGACAACATGTTTACACTAGAGGACCCAGAAATCAAATTCTAAAGATTCCTCCAAAATCTTTATCAAGGATCACAACCCCTAAACCAAGATGCCATTGAAATATTACAATTCTTCCTCCAAAGAGCTCAACCCCATGCAAGCCAATCACCTCAACTACAACACTTCATAGCCCAAGTCCAACACCTTTTAGCCACTAGTCAAGCTCGACAAGTACAACAATCCTTAGCCATTCCATACCCACCTAATCCACTTTATAGCCACATGTCATATCCATCCACTTCTTATCAACCTAATCCACCTATCCACCAAGTCAATGCCACATCAACCTATGAACATCCACCTCAAGCTTATCCAATCCCTCATGCCACCATTCCAATGCCCTACCAAGCCCATCCACAAAGCAATCAAGTGATATTACAAGAACAACATCCAAGTCCCAATGGCTCTTTGTACATAAATCAAGTAAGTCCAAGTACACCTTTTCAACAAGACCACCAAGCACCATTGATAGATCTAAGTCCACCTTTCCAACAAGAATCATATCCAAATCCATGTGGCCCCTTATACATAAATCAAATGAGTCCAAGTTATCCTATGCAAGACTTAATTACCTTTGACAAGGGAGATACCAATCTAGAGTGGCCTCCACCATCCAATCACATGCCAACACATGAGCCAACAAGTCCTATCCCAACACCACCATGTGATCCTACTCCTAGTCCATTGGTCCATCAACCTTCCAAACCACCAAACCCTTCATTACCTTCATCACCATGTCATTCTAATCCTTCACCAAAGGATGTGGCTGAGATAGTTTTACAAAGAATGCTTGAAGCAAAACTCATTGAACTTCCCCCCATCAACCCATGTGAAGAAAGTCCATATGATGAACATGATTATTGTGCATACCATAGGACCAAAGGCCATGATACAAATACATGCCCCATGTTTTTCCCAATTGTATACAAGGTGTATCGACATACCATAAGAAATCATGCCACATCATCCCAATCCCATGTGTCACACCCATCTAGTCCAAATCCTAATCCATCTAATCCCATTATCCCTCCATCTAATCCTAATCCTAATCTAATGCCATCTACCCTTATCATACATCCATTATATTGCCCATCCACTCATACCCTTGCAAAGCATGTGATCCATTGGCTACTAGCTAGGAATAAACTACCTCCATGTCAAACACCCATTCATGAGCCTACCAAAGAACTTCCAAAGGTCATAATCCCATCATGTGGTCCACCTATCCTTGAGCCTATCCAAGAGCCCTCAATTAATATTCTTAGCCCTTCAAGCCCATCATGTGACCTACAAGCCATCAAGCCTATTCAAGAGTCTCCTATTATGAATCTAAGTCAAGAGTCATCATGTTCTCATATTGTTGACCAAGAGCCTATCCAAGAGCCTTCCACTTCCATTCAAGCAACCCAAGAGGTATGTCAAAGGTTTACTCCTAAGCATGTGGAAACATTAATCCCCAGTCCAACTCAAGATCAAAACAGTTTCATGCAACCTATCCATAACATTTACCTTCTTTATGATCAAGATGATACCTATGAAGAAGCTATCCCTGAGCACCTTGATCCTATCCATAATCTTATATCCATCCATGAGCAAGATATTCGCATTGCTCCTAGTCATCTTCCATCTAGCCCTATCCATAATGAGCAAACATCCACTTGTCATGATGAGACACTTGTCCCCCAAGTAAGCATAAAAGATCAAACAAATAACTTGGATCTTAGTGAACACAATGCTAATCAAGATCCTAATGATCCTCCTTCTACATCCACCATCGATCCCATTTCAAATCTATCATGTCCTAGTGGTCTTACCACCTTTGTCCATGAATGTTCTTCCTTAGGACAACAACTACCTTTATCCACTTCACCTTCTCCATCCAATAATGAACTCAAGTCTAGTGTTCAAACCACAACAAGTCCCATTGTCCATCGCATGCTCCGAAACATGAACTACCAAAGTAAAGGCCTAGGCCTTTATGAACAAGGTATTTTGGAGCCGATCCATGTCAAGATTCCTCCATGCTCATATAGCCTTGGATACACACCCCAAGGTAAACCCTCTAAAGATGTTGGTAATTCTTCCATCCATCCTAAGTCCACTTTCCATCGCACCCCCCATCATCTACCCAAAACATATGTAGCCATTCCACCTCCATCATCCTATAAATGTCAAAAGCATGTGACCGTACACCTTCCACCATCCACTTTTCCTCCACTTTTACCAACTCCAAATATCCCTCCATCCACCTTGCCACCATTGCTTCCAACACCTAACATACCTATCCTTCATAAGTATCCTTACATCCCTAATCATGGCCAACAAAAGCACACATCGTTTAAGCATAAAGCTTCCAATCATTCCATCCACTCCATCCACCCCATGGGATTCAAAAGCAAAAATTTTGATGCCTTTATCTATAAAGCCAAAAATCCAACTAAAACTCCTAAGGACCCTCATGCCTTAGGGCATCGATGTGAAAAGTCTCTAAATCATCCATCTTCTAAGCAAAGAACATTCACAAAGATATCCAAGCCCATACCTCCAAAAGCAAAGCCCAAAAGAAAAATGGTTTGGGTTCCTAAGCAAATAGCTAGCAAGTCAAATGAGGCATCCTCATCCACCTCTCAAGAATCCCAACCACCTATGTCCATCCAAAAAACTATTTCCATCCAAAACTTCTATTCCCTTAAAAAATCCCACAAGCAAAACAAAAGCACTAAAAATACTAAATCTATGTGGGTTCCTAAATCACTTTACCAACCATCTCCTAAGAAAACAACCCCATTGCTTCCTACACCACAATCTTATCAAAATCTTCAATGTTTATCACAGTGTGTGTAGCCGTTGGTCATGGTTCCCTTTCACTCTGCAACATTCCCACTTACCTCCATCTCCTCATCTTTCATCCATTATCATACCTATCTTCCCAATCACCTTCCTATGGTCCATGCTTTTTGCATAAGCCTTTCATCCATCTTCATTCCATAAGCTTAGATAATCCACATCATAATCCACTATCCCCATCCATCTATCCTTGCATGAACCTTTCATAATCCATTTCCTCATCCATTATCTACCTAATCCATCTCTCATCTATGCAATCCCTTTACCAACATCTATGAGCATAATGACATGGTCCATGCGAAGACATCATCAATCTCTAAAGGGACACTATCAACCTTCATAGCACTAGCCACTTGAGTCCCTCCTATCCATTACCATGGTGAAAACCTGGCAAACAGGTGCCATGTGTAATTGTCAACCCATCTAAAAGTAAAAAAGAAAAAAGCAAAAAATAAAAAAAATAAAAAAAGTAAAGAGAAATCCCTTCGTCCAATGGTGAAAACCTGGTAAACAGGCGCCTTGGATAAGTACCATGATGAAAACCTGGCAAACAGGCATCATGTGTATGTTGATCTTCTATGTCACTTACACTTGGGGGCACATTGTCTCATCCAACCTATTCATTTCCAAACTATTACCATACCATCCTGCCATCCTTATCCATTACATAAACATGCCTATCCACTGAACCCATTTATCCATCCTCCCGCCTTTTGATTTTGCTAAAGACATAGGGGCAAAATGTTGAAACATGTTTGGATATCTCTTAGCATACCTTCTTTCAAACCAAGTCCTATACATTGACCATTTATCCATCTTATCCAAACCAATCCATCATGTCATCCCTTGGTTATAAACTTTGTCATGTAAAATCTTAAGCATTACCACCTAGAATGGGGCAAGTTATTCTTCCTATGCAACATAGCCTTTGGAGATCACATCCTAGCTCCCCTATGATCCATCCACTATGGTGTACCCTTATCATGAGCTTTCCATCTTATAGCTTATCCCCATCTATTTATCATGAGCTTTCCACAATAGCCTACCTATCCATTTATCATGAAGCAAGCATCCATCCCTTATATGGCCTATCCTCTTATCTATCCATCCAATCCCATTCATCCATCCTTGCACCTAGACTTGGTTTTCTCCCTTGTCATTGGTATCTAGCACAAAGGCTACTCAAATTGTAAATCCATTGACATTCAAAACATTTCAACAAAATCCAAAAAAAATCAAATATGCCTCCAAAAACACAAAAAAAATCAAAATATCCCAAAAAACACAAAAAAAATCAAAATATTCCAAAAACACAAAAAAATCAATATCCAACGAAAAATCCAAGCAAATCAACTCAATCACATCAATCCAAAGAATCCAAGCAATGATCCAAATGCAAGCCCATCCTTAATCCATACCAATCAAGTTAATCAATCAAGCCAAGTTATCCAAATGCAATCCATGGTCTTGATCCTAGCCTTGTTGTAAGCCAAATCAATCAGCCAACTAGCCAACCAACTTAGCAAACAGCCTTGTGTTGATCTAGGGATATAGCTTTCCCCGCAATGACAACACTCTCAACTATCATCAACAATAGCACTTGATCATTGGTTTACAGCTTGACAGGGGCAATACCTTGTTTGTTTTTGTATCATTTGTATATGCTTGTTTGCTTTCTTGTGTGTGTTATCATTTTATCTTGCATTTGTATCACATCGGTATCCATCCAGCTAATATTCATATCTTGTATACAGACAAGGTTGTATTACGCTGGGGCACGAGACACATCGTCACCCTGGTCCTTATACCTTGGTGCATAACGTCTAGTGCTATATCAAATATAATGGTTACTCACTTTCATTGCAGCATAACACATCATCATTTCTTCTATCCATTCCTTTATCTTTCTTTCTTGACCAATCCTTTTCTTTTCAAGAGCATACCTGTGTTTGTCCAACCCACCTATCCTCTTGAGGGGGCATCATCATCCTATCTTTCTATTCTCATTCTATCTTCCCATCATCATCCCTATCGATTATCCATACTTTAGTTTCTTTGAAATGATGTTATTCGACATAAAGCTTATCATCTCAAACATCATCTTAAAGAGGGGCAAAATGTAGACACCCAAATTTGTCTCAACTTTATTCATGCCTAGCAACACCTTGTCAAAAATATCACTTAGAGATCATGTAGCATTTTGTCCTAAATCTCACTCTTAATTCCATTTATCCATTAGCCAATTAATTAAATAAATTTTATTTAATTAATTAATTTCACATGCATAATCCTATTTATCTTATCCCCATCCCAATTAATTAAATAAATTTCATTTATTTAATTAATTTCCACATCATATCTTATCCTATCCTAATCCCGCTATCCAATTAATTAAATAAATTTTATTTATTTAATTAATATCTAACTCATATCCCAACTAATTCAAATATTTTATTTGAATTAAGTTCTCACATTTCTTCATAAGCTGACTTTCTAATTAATTAAATAAATTTTATTTATTTAATTAATTTATCTTATCATTAAGCCGACATGTGTGCCTCTTTCATTTAAAAAAGATAAGTGGTACTACAGCCTTTTATTTAATATCTTTCATATGTAGTACTTTTTATGTACACAAGCACACATGAGCCCTATTCTCCTTGACACTTGTCAAATGACTACAACTCCCTTGAAGAGTGGGATAACCGAATCAATCCTAGCCATCCACATCAATCATTTAGCTTTTTAATCTCAACCATCCATTTGAACCAAGCCTTTCCTATAAATCAAACCCCTCATAAGCCATTAGCATGCATTGAGCCTCAAGTACCCTTATTCTGCCAAATTTTCTATAAGGCATTGATCCTCAAGTATCCACATGCTGTCAAAATATCATTAGAGCCTTTGCATCCTTCATCTATCATTTGTTCTATCATCTTCATCTTAATGTTATGCTACAGAAGTGAGCACCCAACATTCCTCCAACAATAATCCTTCAAAATCTTTCATGCTCATGCGAGGTGGAGAAAAGCAATGGAGATAAATCAAGCATAGCGTGGAGATCGGTTTGCATTTACATTTGTTATTTTGATTTTCATGTTGTCTTGTGCTTCATTGTGCATTGCTAGGGTTTTTATCATTGCTGTTTCTTCATTTGCCCTGATTTGCAATTTTACCCTAACTACAGTAGGAACATTTCCCATGATTATCTCCCTCATCCCAACCAACTCCATCTCAACCATACATGTCACAGATAACTCCTCCAATCGTGGATCTTATGACACTTGGAATTGGTCCATCCTTAGCCTATAAAAGCAAGGTTCTCACACTCATTTTTTACCACTCAAGATTTAGCAAACTTAATCTGTAGAAATTTCACCATAGTTATCAAGTGTGCCTTTGGCTCCCCTCATTTGCATTGTCATCCCATTATCCTCATTTCATAATCATCATCCATGGCTTCATATCGTATCCTTCATTCATCTTAGTGTTGCATTGTAGAAACCATTCACATTGCATAATCCTCCACAAAGCCTTTCTCTCTTTGTCATCTTAAAACAAGGAAGTTTACTTCTGAGAGCTCAATCATATTCTACAAGATCATTGAAAAGATAGGCAACAATGGAAGACACGAGGTAAATCAGTCCAGCAAGGTATATCTTTGTTTTATTGCATTTATCTTATTTTCATTGGAGTATTGAATATCTAGATAGTTTCTACCATAGTTCAGAAATTCAATCACATTTTGGCACCCACCGTGGGGCCACTGCCTCATTTTTAATCTCCATTTTGAGTTTTTGGTGAAGTTGCAGTCGTGACAGGTCGTTCTGGGGCATTCAAATTTCCAGTCTTGTGCATCCATGATGAAAAAAGCAGTCTGATGCATATGCAACTTCTTTCTGTGCATTTGACCATTCTTTCTACGCTTTAATTCTTCCTGCACATTTAATACTTCTTTCTGCGCATTTACAAGTTCTTTTTGTGCATCTGTATTTCTGCGCTTTTAATCCGTCTTCTTGCGCATCCATTGTCTATTTCAAAGCATCTGATTCATGTCAAAGATTTGTATTGATTTTTGTAAAATTTTCGATACTAACTTGGTTGCAGGTATTATCAATCATCAATGGAGGCTATTGACAAAATGTTCTTGTAGGTTTAAGAGCTAGTTTAGGCATTTTTAGTTGCATCTTGCATACAAATCTTCATCTAGTTTTAATTAGGAGTAAATCATTGCTCATGCAACTTGCATACAAAAAATCTTCATCTAGTTTTAATTAGGAGAAGTAAATAATTGTTCATGCAACTTGCATACAAATCTTCATCTAGTTTCTAATTAGGAGTAAATCGCATAATTGCTCATATAAAATTGCATACAAATTTCACATAGTCTCAAACCAGGTGGTTAAAATTGAACAAATCTTTCAAGCAAATCTGGCATTTACAAATCCACATCTAGTATAAGTAAGGGAAAGTAACTTGATCAAATCTTCAACAACAATCTTCACATAGTTTGTTTAGGAGGTTAAAATCAACCATCTTTTCATTTTATGCTATCATGTCAATTTTTGTGCTTGGTAGATTAAATCACATTTAGATTAACTCTAGGAGGTGAATGAACGACTGTCTACTATGTTTGTAAAATGGTGATAGGCCTATGCTCTCCCCATCTTGGGTGACCAAAATGCCAAACCCATCGTTTCATTTGTTTAACCTTTAGAAGAGACCTGCCCTTGGGATTGCGTTTCTTCCAAGTGGGACAACCTCGAGTGGTAACGAGCTAAAGCCAAGCCACTTTCAAGCCGCTATAAATAAATGTGTGTGACGAAAGTCATAAATAATATGTGTTGTTGTGTTATACCGATGAATGTTTCCTACAGTACCCTTGTGGTGCGTTAAAACCTGTAGAGCCTAACCTCTACAGATTTGGAAGCCTCCTAAACAAAGTGAATCACCGCACATATAACCACCTGAACGAATGCCCTCATTAAGAACCAATTGTTTTTAGAAGCCCAAAACCTTATATTTGTTGATGTAGGAGGTCGGACATCTGAAGCCGCCCAATGTATTCACTAATCATGTGTAGAGACAAAAAATTCAACTCTTCAGAGGAATTGTAACTTGGTATGTCAGAGAAGTGAGTGCCGTGCAAGGGGAGCCAGTGCTACCAAGTTGCTAACTGTTTGCCTTGATTTAAGTGGCTGGAGAAATCCAAGTTGGGACTCAATAAATATTCTCCTTGCCAACCATAGGAATTGTACTTGTTTGCAAAATGTTAATAAAAAATTTGTATAACACCATGAGATCTTCTTGTCTGCTGTGTTTTCTTGCAACAAACTGAAACAAAATCATCAGCAAAAACACTTAGGTTGCTTAGGAAAAACGTGCTTGAAAACAAGAAACATTGATCAAACATTCCAAAAAAAAAGAACTACACATTCAAAACATCTTTCTGCGCATTTAACAGTTCTTACTATGCAAATGAATCTTGCTGCGCATTTGACTCTTTTTACTGCGCATTTGCAAAATCTTTCAGTGCATACATAATTTAGCACATTCAAACAGCAGAACCACGCATTTAGAACCGCGCATGCAATCCACATTTACACTCTGTTTCAGCGAAAATAAACTTGTGCATTTGTAACAGTGGCTTGTTCTCGACATTTTGAGAGAAAAACAAATTTATTTTCAGGTACCCATTACTGCTTCAATTCAATTTGTGAACTCAGTTAAACCATAAAGATTCATTTCATACCCATTTCCAAAACATTCCACTTGCCATAGCATACCTAGCCATCAAAAAATCAAACAAAAACCAATATTCCCACTAAGGTATCATTGAGATCCTCTAAAATCAAACAACCTAGTTAGTTTCCTATCAGGATTAATCATCCTCTACCTTGAAACCACACTAGAGCATCTTGATAAAGGTCTAGTCTACATCAATAGCGGTTACCGATTATCCTTAGTTGACTTCCTTTATATCAACACTTTGATAGCTAATGCCATTATAGCTCAAGACTGTTTTGTTTGAACAAATAGATCAAGAGAAAACCTTGGAAAATCTTATCACAAAAACTTCCAAATACAATCAACCATACCTTAACCACATCTTACCAAAAACATTTCATTTACTTTCACAAGTATTCCATCCAACTTCACCCGTATCCAAAAATCTTATGGTTCAAACTAGATCCCAAATGAACAAAAATAAAGAAATGGATACCTCATACCATAGCGTTCACTCCGCTTCATCTAGCAATGATGAGGAATAAATCCCACATGAGGAACTTGTTAGTGCTTTGCAAGATCCCAAATTCTAAAGAATGATGGATAAGGTCATGACCATGGACCCCCAAAAATATTTCCTCATGCTAGTACAACAAGGAGCTAAATTACCACCTAATTTTGATGTCTCAAAATTGAGAGAAGCAACCCCATCTAATGGCACTGATAATCCCAAAAATGACAAGACTAAGGATAGATCAAACCCTTTGGACACACTAACGCAACAAATCCAAGTCTTACAACAACTTGTGGACATCCAAACCGGAACTTCCACAAAGCACTACTCACTAGAAGATATCTCACCATATCCTTTTGACAAAAGTTTGGTCATGATACCTTTCCCCTCAAGATTTGAGGTACCAAAATTTGATAAATATAGAGGAAAAGGTGACCCGTGTGACCACATAAGGGGATTTAGTGCTGCATGCCTAGAAGTCGCTCACAATGATGTTGCAAGTATGGGCCTAACCGGTGTTGTCATTGATGTCAACATACTCCTGTTGGATTGATGTCAAGGATTGGATGAGCTGTGTGATGAGGATATTGAGAAAGTTAGTCCTATCAGAAACAGAGAAGAATAGTGAAGACAATGAAGCTCTATGAAGTCAAGATCCCAGCTAAGGTGAAGATCAGAGGATGCGCATCAAAGAGTTTGTAGATATGTGTCTAAAGGTGATCCAGTAAAGATTTGAGAGGTCCGCATGAAGATTTGAAGAAGTTATGGCCGTATGAGTAAAAACAGTTCTAGTAGATGTTTAGAGGTGACAGAGTGACACAAATAGGTTCGATAAGATCCAGAAATGCAATATCTTGTTCTGCAGATTTGGTGGAGTGTTTAGGAAGTCAATGTGAATTGACAACTCAATTGGTTCGTGGTCTGGAGGTTCACAAGAATCTATTCCAATATGACAGTGATGATAGATCTTGTTCTTGAGGTTCCATATGAAGAAGAGAATGATTTCAGTAATCAGAAGTGGTGTGGATATTCTTGATGATTCAGGCAAGCTTGTGGGGGTCTCTAGATTGTGTTGATGGTCTGCATTAAAGATTGAGCTCGTAATTGAAGAATTACTTCCAGATGATGATGTTTTTCCTAAACTTGGCCGACCGGATGATTTACACATCTTGCGGATGATCTTGAAGATGTTCTGCGAAGTATGGCATGTTCCTCAAAGAAGATTGAAGTCCCAGATCTATGTGGCTGACAGAGTGGTGATTCGTATGAAGTCTTTTGTAATAAGTCAAGTTGTATTTGTGTATTTTCTCTGTAATAAAATAAAGTATACTAAATTTGATGATTATCCCAAAGTCGATGTCTTGTATAAATAAGAGTTGTGAAGTCATTTCAAAATCATCGGGGAGAAGATGAGAGTGTGGTAGAAAGGAGAAAAGCGAAAGGCAGAGCAGAAGTGTTGAACTTAAATGGAACTGACTCAAGAATGGTAAAGATGCTAATCTTTAGTTCAAGTATGTAATATTTATTATTTTGTAGATAGTGTGTCTTCTGTAGGCAGTGGGCCTCTTGTGAGCAGTGTGCTTGGGCAGTGAGCCCTAATTGGCATGTGCCATTTTGTTCTTATTCTTTTAACAGAGAATACAATCTTGGGTTAGTCACCCCATGGTTTTTCCCTTAACTGGGTTTTCCATGTTAAAATCTTGGTGTCATATGTGTTAATGTGTTTTTACTCTTGATTTATTGCATTGTGTTTCCATGATTGATTTATTATTATGCTGCTGAATTACAAGAAGGATTTAAGTGGTTAATAAAAGGAAAGTTTTGGGACAACTGATTCACCCCCCCTCTCAGTTGTTTGTCTTGAAACTAACAATTGGTATAGAGCTAAGTTCCTCTAAAAAAGCTTAACCGCTTAAGGAGATCTAGGATGTCTTCCTACAAGAAGGATAGTCTGAGGTTTGATGGAACCAATTACACTCTTTGGAAAAGCCGCATGAAATGTCACTTGCAATGTATGGGAATGCAATATTGGACCATAACTTCAAAGAAGTATGTTCCTCCAAAGAATGGTCCGACAACTGTAGATGAAATCAAAGATGCTGAAGACAATCTTCAGGCTAAAGAAGTTTTATTAAGTGCCTTATCTGATTTAGAGCTGACAAATGTTATAGATCTAAAAATTGCATATGAGATTTGGGAAAAACTACAACTTCTGCATGAAGGAGCCAAATATGTTAAATGTGCCAAGCTACAGAGTTTGAAAGGAAAATTCAAAAACCTAAAGATGAATGAAGATGAGAATATCACTACATTTATGCCAAAAGTAAATGAGTTTGTTTGTGGCATTAGGTGTGCTGGTGGAATCTTGGATGAAGATGAGATTGTTGCCAAAGTTCTTAGATCCCTACCTCCTACTTACAAACACAAGGTTGTTGCTATTGAAGAATTTAGATCATTTTCAAATATCACAAGAGATCAATTGGTTGGAAAATTAGCTGCATTTGAATTGGCTAAGTTTAGAGATGCACCCCCCAAGACTGAATCTGCATTCAAAGCTAGTGCCTCTGTAAAAGGCAAACAAAAGTTTGATCCGAGAGAGAACTCCTCAAAGAAACTATCATGGTATGAAAAAGAAAGAAAAGATTTGGAAGAAGATGAAGTAGAAGCTGCTCAACTTGAAGCCCTTATTGCAAAAAGACTACCAAGAGGATCTGGTAAGTATGAAGGAAAATTGCCCTTCAAATGTTTCAATTGCAACAAGATTGGTCATTTTGCCTCAAGGTGTCTGAAAAGATTTTCAAGGGCAAATCCAAACAAATCAAGATTCCAAAAGAAATGTTACTATATTCATGATGATGATGATGATGATGAAGGAGTAACAAATGATGAATCAGAGACAAGAAACAAATTCGGAAGTGACTGGGTGCTTATTGCCATCAAGGAAGAAGATCCAATGCCCTTTGAATCTGTCAATCATAAAATGATAGAAAGAGCTCTGGCTGCTCAAGTTGAAGAAAAGGATGATTGGGCCATTGACAGTGGATGCTCCCATCATATGATTGGTGACAAAAATAAGTTCATAGATTTGGAAAGATATAAAGGAGGAGTTGTAAAATTTGGTGATAATTATGTTGGCAGAATTAGAGGTAGAGGAACTATTTCTTTTGATGGAAAGAACAAAACCAGTGATGTATTGTATGTTGAAGGTCTGAAGCACAATCTTCTCAGTGTTGGACAGTTGGTGGACAAAGGCTATGATCTCCGATTTAAAAATGGAAAAAGTAAGATCTTTGAAAGTTCTGGAACAAAGATTGCATCCGGTACTCAAACAAAAGCTAACATTTTCCACTTGGTTGGTACTGGTAAAAGTTGTTTATTTGTTCAAATTAATCAGAGTTGGTTGTGGCATAGGAGAATGTGTCATGTGAATTTTGATAATATCATCAAGATAAGCAACACTCAGGCTGTAAGAGATCTTCCAAGACTGGTGAAACCTACTAATAGTTTGTGCAAAGAATGTCAGTTGGGTAAGCAGAGCAGAGTCACATTCAAAAGTAAGGAACAATCTTCTACCGGATTGTTGGACTTAGTACATACTGATCTATGTGGACTGGCAAGAATCAGGAGTTTGCAAGGTGATAGATACTTCATGTTCCTAATTGATGACCACTCCCGGATGATGTGGGTGACTTTTCTGAAAGAAAAATCTGAGGTTCTTGAGAAATTCAAAATATTCAAAGCTATGGTAGAGAATGAAACCGGATTAAACATAAAATGTCTCAGGTCTGATAGAGGTGGAGAATTCACATCTGGAGAGTTCATAGAATTCTATGAGAAACATGGGATAAAAAGATAGTTATCTACTCCAAAGACTCCACAGCAGAATAGAGTAGTGGAGAGAAAGAACTGGACCATCCAGGAAGCATCTAGAACCATGATGATGGAAGCAAATGTTCCTCAGATCTATTGGAGAGAAGCTGTAAGCACTGCTGTCTATACTCTTGATCGAGTACAAATCAGAAGCAGTACTGGTAAGATCCCTTATGAACTTTGGTTTGGCATCACTCCCACCGTGAAGTATTTTAGAGTCTTTGGTAGCAAATGTTACTTTAAAAGTGATGAAGACCTTGGCAAATTTGATGCTAGAAGTGATGAAAGAATATTCTTGGGTTATTCTACTCAAAGCAAAGCATACCAGTGTTATAACAAGAGATTGAGAAAGATTATAGAAAGTACAAATGTGAAGGTTGATGAAGGTATTGAAAAACCCTCAAGGTTTTATGAATATCAAGAAGATGATCAGAATGATGTTTTGGTACAAGAAGTCCAAGCCCCTTCTAAAATTTAGATCCAGACTGATCCGGAGAATTTTGAAATACAGGAAGAAGAGATAAGTTTGAATGAACCTGTCCAAGAAATAGAAGTACAAGAAATTCCCAAAACTCCTAGGTATGTAAGATTGAATCATTTTAAAGATCAGATCATAGGTGATAAAAGCAAAGGTGTTCAAACAAGAAGAAAGATTGCTCAAGACTTAGAAAATTATTGTCTGAGTTCAAAAATTGAACCAAAAACAGTAAGTGAAGATTGCAATGATGAAAGCTAGACTAAAGCAATGAAGGAAGAGTTGATGCAGATTGAAAAAAATCACACTTGGGATCTTGTTCCCAGACTTAGAAATAAAAATGTGATTGGAACCAAATGGATCTTCTGGAATAAACTGGATGAAGATGGTGAAGTAGTCATAAACAAAGCCAGATTGGTCTGCGAGGGTTATTCCCAAGTAGAAGGAGTTGATTTTGAAGAAACTTTTGCTCCGGTGGCAAGAATTGAAGCAATTAGATTATTTCTTGCCTTTGTTGCCTTCAAGGATTTCAAAGTATATCAGATGGATGTCAAGTCTGCCTTCCTGAATGGTGACTTGGAAGAAGAAGTATACATTGAGCAACCAGATGGATTTCAATTGTCTGATCATGGTGATATGGTCTGCAAGTTGAAGAAAGCACTATATGGACTCAAACAAGCCCCAAGAGCCTGGTATGAAATACTGGATAAGCATCTTTTGAAGATTGGTTTCAACAAAGGTACTGCTGACAGTAACTTGTACTTCAAAATTGATCATAAAAATATCTTGATTGTTGAAGTATTTGTTGATGATATCATTTTTGGAGGAACAGATAGTATGTGCAAAACTTTTACAAATTAAATGAAAAGTGAATTTGAGATGTCCATGTTTGGGGAAATAAATTTCTTCTTAGGCCTGCAAATCACTCAAACAAAGAAAGGAATCTTCATTTAACAGACCAAACATGTGAAAGAATTGTTGAAGAAATTTGGGATGGAAGACTCAAAACCAATGAACACTCCCATGGCAACCGGATGTAAACTGAGCAAAAATGATGACTCTCCTAAGGCTGATCAGAAAAAGTACAGGTCAATGATTGGAGGACTACTGTATCTAACTCAAACTAGACTTGACATTATGAATGCTATTGGTCTTGTTGCCAGATTCCAAGCTAATCCTAGAGAATCTCATGTCATGACAATCAAGAGGATTCTCAGATATCTAAAAGGAACAATTGAGTATGGTTTATGGTATCCTAGAGATCATGATTTCTCTCTTCATGCATATACAGATGCGGATTGGGCAGGAGATGTAGATGACCGGAAGAGTACTAGTGGTGGAGCATTCTTTTTAGGGAAAAAATTGGTTTCTTGGCTAAGCAAGAAACAAGAGGCAATATCTCTGTCCACTACAAAAGCAGAATATATTGCAACAGCAGGTAGTTGCACTCAAGTATTGTGGATGAAGCAAATGCTAAGAGACATTAGAGTGGAGTATGAGGAACCTATCACAATCTTTTGTAATACTTCAGGTGCAATAAATATATCAAAAAATCTAGTGTTGCATTCAAAGACAAAACATATATCCATCAAGTTTCACTTTTTGAGAGAGCAGGTGAATAAGAATGAAGTCAGATTGGAGTTTGTGCCCTCCAAGGATTAGATTGTAGACATTTTTACTAAACCTCTACCTAAGGACTCTTTTGAGTATCTCAGGGAGAAGTTAGGGGTTATTACCCCTCTGGTTTTGAATTAAGATGCACTGATGTGCATCAGTCCGGTGGATCTCACAGTAATATCTTGTGGTCTAGATTAATGATTGGAAACTGCTACTCAGGGGGAGCAGTCTATATGATTCTGAGAGATGCAAGTATGTGCCCTTTGCCATTGATGTCAAAGGGGGAGAGAAGACATGTGAAAAACAAAAAGTGGATGCTGATCAAAGGGGGAGCAGTAAAGGAAGAGAAGACATGTGAATGGTTGTTGTTGATAGGGGGAGCTATGTCAGTCAGTGAGGAGAAGTTCTTGTCTTGATGGTTAAAACAGTTTTTCACATCATATGCTGCCATCAATGACAAAGGGGGAGATTGTTGCAAGTATGGGCCTAACTGGTGTTGTCATTGATGTCAACATACTCCTGTTGCATTGATGTCAAGGATTGGATGAGCTTTGTGCTGAGGATATTGAGAAAATTAGTCCTATCAGAAACAGAGAAGAACAATGAAGACAGTGAAGCTCTATGAAGTGAAGATCCCAGCTAAGGTGAAGATCAGAGGATGCACATCAAAGGGTTTGTAGATATGTGTCTAAAGGTGATCCAGTAAAGATTTGAGAGGTCCGCATGAAGATTTGAAGAAGTTATGGCCATATGAGTAAAACTGGTTCTGGCAGATGTGTAGAGGTGACAAAGTGACACAAATAGGTCCGGTGAGATTCAGAAATGCAATATCTTGTTTTGCGGATTTGGTGGAGTGTTTAGGAAGTCAATGTGAATTGACAACTCAATTGGTTCATGGTCTGGAGATTTGCAAGCATATATTCCAATATGACAGTGATGACAGACTGTGTTCTTGAGGTTCTGGATGAAAAAGAGAATGATTTTAGTAATAATAAGTGGTGTGGATATTGTTGATGATTCAGATAAGCTTGTGGGGGTCTCTAGATTGTGTCCAGTTTGTGTTGGTGGTCCGCATTAAAGATTGAGCTCATAATTGAAGAATTACTTCTGGATGATGATGTTTTTCCTAAACTTGGCTGACCGGATGATTTACACATCTTGCAAATGATCTTGAAGATGCTCTGCGAAGCGTGGCGTGTTCCTCAAAAAAGATTAAAGTCTTAGATCTGTGTGGCCGACAGAGTGGTGATTTACATGAAGTCTTTTGTAATAAGTCAAGTTGTATTTGTGTATTTGTTCTGTAATAAAATAAAGTATGCCGAATTTGATGATTATCCCAAAGTCAATGTCTTGTATAAATAAGAGTTGTGAAGTCATTTCAAAATCATTGGGGAGAAGATGAGAGTGTGGTAGAAAGGAGAAAAGCGAAAGGTAGAGTAGAAGTATTGAGCTTAAATGGAACTGACTCAAGCATGGTGAAGATGCTAATCTTCAGTTTAAGTATGTAATATTTATTATTCTATAGACAGTGTGTCTCCTATAGGTAGTGGGCCTCTTGTGAGTAGTGTGCTCGGGCAGTGAGCCCTAATTGACATGTGCCATTTTGTTCTTCTTATTCTTTTAACAAAGAATACAATCTTGGGTTAGTCACCCCGTGGTTTTTCCTTTAACTGAGTTTTCCACATTAAAATCTTGGTGTCATATGTGTTTCTGCTCTTGATTTATTGCATTGTGTTTCCATGATTGATTTATTATTATGTTGCTGAATTACAAGAAGGATTTAAGTGGCTAATAAAAGGAAAGTTTTGGGACAACTAATTCACCCCCGCTCTCAGTTGTCTGTCTTGAAACTAACAAATGAAACATACCTTATGCGACTATTTCCACACAGCTTAGGAGGACAAGCAATGGAATGGTTCTCCTGTCTACCTCTCGGCATCTGAACCTTTAATGAACTAGTGGATAAATTTGTGACCCATTTCTCCTACAATATTGAACATGAAATTTCAATGTTGGACCTTTGTAACAACAAACAAAAAGGTGGAGAATCTTTTGCCTCCTTTTTACAAAGATGGAGACAACTTGCTAGCAAGTGCCCATACCATATCCTGGAGAAATAAATGATTGAGATGTTTGTCCACAACTTAAACACTGACTTGAGCTATCAAATACAAATACACTGTCCTACTTCCTTTAGTAAGGGCATTGAAATGGGGTTACTCATTAAGAAAGCCTTGATAGCTAAGGGACAAATCAAACTCTACAAAGACACCCCTAGTTCAAGTAATAACACAAACACGTCAAGGTTTTGGACCAAAAACAAAAACATTGTAAACGATGGTGTTATTGATGCTAAACATGTGGTACCAAAACAACCAATCTTTAATCTATCAAATCCGCAAAATAACACACCATCAAACAAACCTCAAAACAATGAACCACAATCCACAAACTTTCCTCCTCGTCAAAAATTTACACCATTAGGGGAATCAATTGAATCTGCCCTAAGGAAGCTCATATCAAACAATCTCATAATGCTTCCAACGGTGCAAGATTATGAACCTAAATTTAAACCTTCTTGGTGGAAAGACTCAGACTTTTGTGAATATCATAGAAACAAGGGTCACAAAACTAATGATTGTCAAAGACTAAAGAATACCATCCAAGACTTGATTGATCAAAAAGTAATATCAATTGATGGACACGTATCCAATGATGACCATTTGGCATTCAAGAATCCACTCCCCAATTATGAGAAGGGAGGTCCTTCAAAGAAAAACAATAATGGTGGTAACAATTCCAACTACACAAATGTGTCATATGATTATGTTGTTAACCACATCTTCGAAAGTGACTCACATGGAAATGTGATCACTATAAATAAAAAGCCTGATTGTAATGTAACCACTCGTGGTGGAAAGATTACTCTCCAAGGGGCTCCATCCAAACCATCCTCCACATCTAACTAATACAACATCCTTGACCAACTCCAAAGAACACTCGCACCTATATCCATTTTGGAGCTTTTGCGTCTATCTCCATCTCACAAAGCCATCCTCAAAAAAGCTCTCTTAGAAAATACCGTCCCAACCAATTTAGCCGAAGAGCAATTTCAGGCCATGGTAGGTCATCTAACTACACCCCATTTCTTATCTTTCATAGAAAAAGATGATATGTCTATCACCCAACCGCACAATGCATCTCTCCATATTGAAACCTTCATCCATAAACATTAAATAAAATGGGTCCTAATAGATGGAGGGGTAGGTTTAAATACCTGCACGTTAAAACTAATCCTTGCATTGGGGTTTTTAGAGAATGTCATTGATCCTAAGAATAAAATTACAATCAAGGCATATGATGAAGAAGAAAGGACATCAAAAGGAACCGTTGTTTTACCAATAAGAGTGGGACCGGTAATGAAAGATGTGGTGTGCCAAGTGCTTGACATGGAACTAGCATACAATATTCTTCTTGGTCAACCTTGGATACACGCGATGAAGGCCGTGCCATCCACCTACCATTAGTGTATCAAGTTTCCTCATAATGGCCAAGAAATCACTATCTAAGGTGATCCTGATCCATTCCAATATTGTAGTTCCATCCAATCCAAGCCTGAAGTTGTAATCCCCACCAACAGTGCATCTTCCTCATCTTCATCCCGTATTGACCCAGCCTCACTACCTTCTACATCCAAGACATCCAAACTCAAAGTGAAGCTCAAAGACAAGGGTGTAGGAGAGTATACCATCGTGTAAACCTTCTGCCTAGCACAGCTACCCATATCTCCCAAGTCCTATGGAAAAACATCCATGAACAAACCCAAGTCATTGGAGACTCCTAAAGGTCCTTTTGTTAAATGGGGAAGCCTATCAGATGAGAGTGATGAGAAGGATATTTTACAATGGCTATATAAAGATGAAGATAGTGACTCCAAACCACAATACCCTCAATCCCAATTTCAAACCGACAATATGGCCAAGGGTTCTCTATCTTACAAAGCATGGGACCTGATGGTCATGGTCCCATAGGATTAAGGATAGACAGTATCATCGAACCTATCCAACCTTCTTATTTAATAGCCTGAGACACTATAGGGCTAGGTTACAAAGGAAAATAAAAGCATAAAGGAAAAGAACAGGAAACAACTACTACTAACTTAGTAGACCAGATTCACCGACTACAAGAATGGAGTGAGACAGACTCAAATGAATATGAATGGGATAGTCTTTCTAAACTATCTTATGAAGACAAAGGTGTTGATGTGGTTCAACAGTATAGCTCTACCCATACAACTCATGAGGGACAAATCTCTAGGTCTAGAGCTCTAGAGTTTGATCCGTAAAATACTAAAATTGAGTTTCACAAGGAAGGTATGATGTCACACTTGATAGATCAACTTGAGGAGAGTACCATCATAGACATTATCAATACTTCCACTAACCTATACAAATCCTCCATCTTAACCATCACTAGCCTCGAACCAGACCAACCCAATGACCCATTACCATTAGTACATCCTAAACTCATAGATTGGGATTTTCAAGACGCCGCCCCTGAGCTAGATACTTTCCAAAATGATGATGCTATCATAGATTATCTAAAACTAAGAGATCACAAATCTGGCTACGCTATAGAATTCAATGACAAAGCTTATTTTGGTGAGAGTACCAAGCCTTTTAGTCGTAAAAATGTAAAAATAAAAGATAGATCTAATGGTGAAAACTGCTCTACGGTAGTGTTAGATCGTAAAAATAGTAAAAAAATAAAATACGGATCCGACGGTGAAAACCTCTCTAAGGTGCCAAAGGATGAAAGGCTTGACACTCTTCCCAATCTGACACATTAGGAGAGGTCCTCAATTTTGATAGAACTAGCAGAACCTGTCAGCATTGACACAGAAGATAATTCAAGGATAATCCATATGGCAATCTTTATCTAAACATGAAAAACTAAAATTCAACAACTTCTTCAAGAAGAGACAGATTAACTTTGCTTGGTCATATGCAGATATCCTGGGACTGGATCCAAACCTTATAATGCATCATTTGTCACTAGCACTAGGAGCTAAGCCAGTGAAACAAAAACTAAGGAAGATGCATCCGCATATCACACTCTTAGTGAAAGAAGAATTGAAGAAGCAACTAGATGATGGGTTTATCAGATCAATTGATTATCTTGAATGGATTTCAAATATAGTACCTGTCTCAAAACCAGATGGAAGGATCATAATTTGTAATGACTTTAGAGATTTGAATAAAGCTTGTCCAAAGAATGACTTTCCTTTTCCCAACATCGACATCATTGTAGATCTAACAGCAGGGCACACTATGTTGTCACTAATGGACAGATTTTCTGGCTATAATCAAAACAAAATAGCATCAGAAGATCAACATAAGACCACATTCACATGTCTGTGGGGTACCTATTGTTGGTGCGTCATGCCATTTAGACTGAAAAATGTAGGGGTAACATATCAAAGAGCCATAACTACAATCTTTCATGACATGATGCACACCATCATGGAAGATTATGTGGATGATATTCTGGCCAAATCAATCACAAGGGAAGGACACCTGGTAGTATTAGATAAGATATTTCAACGACTGAAGTAGTTCAATGTATGCTTAAATCCAAAGAAGTGTGTTTTCAGAGTCACATCCGGCAAACTTCTAGGATATATAGTGTTAGCTAATGGAATTGAGGTGGACCCAGCCAAAGTGAAAGCAATCATGGATATGCCAGCACCCAAGAATCTCAGTCAGCTTAGGTCATTACAGGGTAAGCTACAATCCATCAGACGGTTTATCTCTCAACTGGATGACAAATGTCATCTGTTCACACATCTCCTGCACAAGAATATTCCTTTCAAATGGGATGACTCATGTGAACAAGCCCTTCAACATCTCAAAGAGTATCTAATGAATCCATCGATCTTGATGACGCCAATCTAGGGCAAACCACTTCTACTTTATATTTCAGCTATGCCAACTACTCTAGGAGATTTATTGGTACAATAGAACTATGAAGGAAAGGAGCAAGCTATTTACAACATTAGCCGAACACTGGTAGGTTATGAGATTCAATACACACCCATAGAACAAGCATGTCTTGCAGTAGTTTTTGCATCACAAAAGCTACGACACTACATGCTCACTCATTCCATCAAATTGGTAGCCAAGATAGATCCATTGAAGTACTTACTCAGCAAGGCTACTCTAATAGGCAGGCTATCAAAGTGGATGATGATACTCAATGAGTTTGACATCAAGTATGTAGACAGGTGAGCTACTAAAGGTCAGGTGATTGCAGATCAGTTGGCAGATGCACCATTGACAGATGAGAATCCATTAACCTTTGAGTTTCCAGATGAATCCATCTTTAACATCACAACCCAAGCATGGAAACTTTATTTTGATGGATCATATACTCAGCATGGGTACGGAGCAGGTATATTGTTAGTCACACCTAATGGACACACAATTCCAAAGTCATACAGACTACTCTTTCCATGTACCAACAATGTGGTAGAATATGAAGCACTGGTCATTGGCATCAAAATGGTAGTAGAATGGAAAGTCAGAGAACTTCATGTGTATGGAGATTCACAACTTGTCATCAACTAGGTGAATGATGACTATCAAACCAAAGACGAGAAGTTAATATTGTACAAGCGTATGGTATACGACTTCAAAGAATACTCTGGTGTGATTTCTTTTGAGCTGATACCCAGATTGGAGAACAAAGCAATAGATGCCATGGCAACCATTTCATCTCTCCTTAATATACCCAAAAACTAGTCACACTGTGAGTTCTTGGTGGAGCCAGTATCCCATCCCACCTATGACATCCCTAAAACTAGCATCATATGCCACATAGTAGGATCTAATTCTCCCTTATAAGGAAAAGTATATACCTATCTAAAAGAGAACACCCTACCACCTGATCTATCTAATAACCAAAAAAGAACCTTCATCCGCCAAGCCTCCTATTATACCATAATCGCTAACACCCTATATTGATGAGGACTAGATGGTACTCTCCTTAGGTGTCTCGACAGTGAGGAATATCAAACTGCCCTAAGTGAAGTTCATGAAGGTATATGCAGAACCCACTCTAGTGGTCCTACTTTGGCTAAGAAACTCATACGTATGGGATACTACTGGCCAACTATGGAAATAGAATCCTATCATTTTGTGAAAAGGTGCAAGAAATACCAAATTCATGGGAACCTAATACATGCACCGGTGCAAGAGCTGCAACCTTTAACGACTCCTTGGCCTTTTTATCAATGGGGACTTGACTTAGTGGGCAAGATACACCACCCATCATCTAATGACCATAAATTCATAATCACAGCCACTGAGTACTTTACAAAGTGGATCGAAGTCGTACCCTTAGCCAATGTCATGGGCAAACAAATCGCCTCTTTCATCCTTAATTACATCATTTGCCACTATGGCATTCCCCTATCCATTATCACTAATAATGGCAGACCCTTTAAAAATCAGGTGTCAAAGAACTATGTGACAAATTCCACATCCAACACCGCTTTTCCACCCCATATTACCCCCAAGGAAATGGCCAGGCGGAGGCATCTAATAAAACCATCTTGAAAATCCTAAAGAAGACTGTCAACGACGCCGGCCGTGATTGGCATATCCAACTGAATCCCGCTTTGTGGGCGTATCGTATAGGTATCCGCACACCCACAGGTGCAAAACCATATTCCATAGTCTATGGATCTGAAGCCATCTTTCCCATTGAAGTCGAGTCACCATCCTTGCGAGTATCGTTAAAAGGCCTAATATCTGATGAAGAATACATGACTTCCAGACTTCAGGAGTTAGAGCTGCTAGAGGAAAGAAGACAACACACCTTTAATCATCTGGAAGCCTACCAACAAAGGATGTCAAGAAGTTACAACCATAGAGTCAAATCCTGAGTCTTTCAAGTTGGTGACCTAGTCCTCAAAGAGAATCCTAGAAATCAGCAGGACAGGGAGAAGAAAGGCAAGTTTGAACCCAACTGGCTTGGTCCCTATGTAATCGTTGCTGCCTATTTTTTAGGAGCTTATCAATTAGCCACATCAGAAGGTGAATTGTTCGATGATCCCATCAACAACATGCATCTTTGCAAGTTCTATACTTAAACCCCAATGCAAGGGAATCAAAAACATGTCAAAAAAAATAAAAATAAAAATAAATAAATAAATTGTGCAAATAAAAGCACGTAGTGAAAACCTGGAAACAAGCGCTATTTGTGATAAACCGCTTCCTCCATCTTTTAGGATTTCAGTACTTTCATCCATCTTTTCTTCCGCATCCATTGAATCACATCAGGATACCTATCATGGCTTGTTGTTCGCTCGCTCTTATCACCTTATTCACATCAGGCTGTCAATCCAATCCTTCATCCATCTTGTCATTTGTCGTGACCCTATCATTAGTATCATTGTCGAACTACATCACCTTTGAGCTATCACATGGGTAAGGCCATCTTTGATTGGCCCCCGAGGCTTCCCATCCATTCCATCCCTTATCACCCATCCTTTTATCCATCTAATTCCACCTAATTCCCACCATCTAGGTCTTAGGTTCACATAGTCCACACCCTGAACTACGTTGCCTCTGCGTCATCACGTAGGCAAGGCCATAATCGATGAGCCCCCGAGGCACTAGGTCAGTCCCTTAGGGCCCGTTACATCAAGGCTACCATCCATTCAATCCACATGTTCATCCATAATAAATCAATCCTTTATTTGACTGGCGGCAAAATCCTTGACCTAGTTGAGAATTGGATTCTTGAATGCCACAAAATCTTAGAGGATAACAAACTGGATTGCGATATTATCTCTAGAAAACATGCAACATTACAAACGCACTTGTTCAACAAAACGCTCGACAAAACACATTGACCTATATCAGACAACAATGTGCCTAAACTATCATGATGATTGTATCTATTTTCGTTGCAAGAAAACATATCTATGGCAAGAATACTTTATGCTTGTTATAAGTTTAAAGTCTCAGGTCTTGATTTTTGTTATCATGTTTCCTATGCTACTCGAGGATGTCCAAAACTAGAGGAGCTATGATGGGGGCATGATTGTTTTCATTTGTTTGTTGTTTGTGGATTAATCTTTAGTAATGTGACAACTTTGTCTAACAACATGATCAATCAAAGATCATCGAGGACATTATGAGTTTAAGCATGAAAGAGTGTGATCCTTGTCTGTTGATACATGCAAGCAATACTCAAGTCATCTAGGTTCAATTTTGCCTAGATTCTTGCATTAACTTGCTAAATCAAAATGTGTGTAAGAGATACTTAGTTCATCATGGTTTAATTATACCTAGATGCTTGTATTTTCTAACAACATTTTAAAAGCTCAATGATGAAAAAGCACTTCAAATACTTGCATATAAGATGACAAAGCCTCATTTGTGCATGATAGGTTTGCATTTCATTCCATTTATAAGCACTCCATAAATCATCATTTATCCAAGTGTCATAAGATCGAAGTCCTTTCTTTATCTACATCTCTTTATCTACTCACTCTTTTCTCTCCTTTCATTTCAAGAGCACACCAATTGTCCTCTCGAGGGGGCATCATCATCATCATTCGTCTTATTCATTTAAATTACCATTATCTTTCCTTGTCACCCTCACTTTTAAGTGACTAGGGCATCACCAATCATCAAATCAATCCAATCATCAAACCAATTCAATCATCAATCTGATCATCAAATCAATTCAAGTCATTCCAAGCAATGATCCAAATGCAAGTCATCCTTAAAATCACACCAATCGAGTCAATCAATCTTGTCAAATTATCCAATCACAATCAATGGTCTTGATCCTAATCTTGTCGTAAACCAAATCAATCAAACAATCAATCATCATCATCATCAATGGGATATATCGTTCCCACATCCTCGTGTTGATCTAGGGATATATCGTTCCCCGCAATGACAACACTATCATCATCAATCATTATTGATTAATCATTGGTTTATAGATTGATAGGGGCAATACCTTGTTTATTTGTATCATTTGTGCATGCTTGCTTGCTTGCTTGTGTGTGTTATCATTTTACCTTACATAACATATCATTCAACTCTTTCATCCATCCCTTATCTTGCATCCTCCATTTTCTTAGCCATTCTTTATCATTCTTGTTCATCGTGAGATCATTCATCATCCTTTTGCAAAAATTAATCCTGACCAATCTCTCGAGGGGGCATCCTATCGTCATCAAACCTGTACTAGGGGCAAATTGGGGCATGTATCATAGTCAGAAAATTTTTATTCTTTGAAACAACGTGATAAAACACATTTATCAAAGAGGGGCAAAATGTATACACCTAAAAATGGCTCATGTGGAATTAAATAAATATTTTAATATTTATTTTATTCTTATTCATCTATAAATTAAATAAATATCCTAATTTATTTAATTGGTTCATTATTCTAAATAATTAAATAAAAATCAATTTATTTAATTATCTTAATTCCTCTAATGTCATCTAATTAAATAATCCTAAATTATTTAATTGCATCCTCTTAGTCAAAGTCCTATGTTTAAATTCCATGTCATTCCTCCATGTCATATTGGACACCTCATCATGTTGCACACATCATTAAATATTTTTAATATTTAATTATATAATTATCCTCACCCACATGTCCTATTTATCCTCTAATCATCCCTATTTCTTCTCCACATGTGTCCTGTTATTTCTCAATCATCTCCATGGTCAAAGACACTTGTCTTTCAAATCCTAGTTTATTTCTCACATTTCAACAAATCAAGAGTCCTTCCACAATCTGCCAATAGTCTTCCACTTTTAACTCACAAGTCTTTGTGAGCACAATGACATGTGGCTTATGGATCCACATATTCCTCTACCTTGTAAACATAGTAGGAACATTTCCCATGATTATCTCCCTCATCCTAACCAACTCCATCTCAATCGTACATGTCACAGATAACTCCTCCAATCGTGGATCTTATGACACTTGGAATTGGTCCATCCTTAGCCTATAAAAGCAAGGTTCTCACACTCATTTTGTACCACTCAAGATTTAGCAGACTTATTCTGCAGAAATTCCACCATAGTTATCAAGCGTGCCTTTGGCTCCCCTCATTTGCATTGCCATCCCATTATCCTCATTGCATAATCATTATCCATGGCTTCATATCATCATATCCTTCATTCATCTTAGTGTTGCATTGTAGAAACCATTCACATTGCATAATCCTCCACAAAGCCATTCTCTCTTTGTCATCTTAAAACAACAAGTATACTTCTGAGAGCTCAATCATATTCTACAAGATCATTGAAGAGATAGTCAACAATGGAAGACACGAGGTAGATAGGTCCAGAAAGGTATATCTTTGTTTTATTGCATTTATCTTATTTTCAATTGAGTATTGAATATTTAGGTAGTTTCTACCGTAGTTCAGAAATTCAATCACAACATGAATCATATCTTTATCCATAACAAAATATCTAGGGGAAATCTTGAGCTAATTTTGATCTTTGTCATCATCATATCTTGATCCATATCACATTCTTGTCATCATATCTTGATCTATATCATCTCCCTTTCATATCATATTCTTGCCATTATCATATCTTTGTCCTTATCAAATCCTTGTTGTCATCATATCCTTATCATCAACATCTTTATCATCCTCATATATTTGTCATATCTTATCCACATCATCCCCATATAATCACATCCTTGTCATCTTTTTGGTCCAAAAAACTTGTCATTTAAAGCCTTACTCAAGACATAACCAAATTCCCAAGTCCAAAATTAATCCATCACTATCCATTTAGACTTATCATTTTTCCATCCCATACCAAGGTCATCTCATTTATGCCCGTCACAAGGTCTGAAGCTATGAAAATCATGGAGTCTCATCAACAATCCCAATAAGAGTCTCATCAACAATCCCATCAAGAGTCTCAACAACAATCCTGCCAAGAGTCTACTTCTGAAGGTAGAAGAAAATTTGATCCTGGATTTCACCATATGATTGGACTCGGCGCAATTTATGAGTTTTGTGATTCGGTGTCACTAAGGCTTGTAAGCAATTTATGAGTTTTGTGACCCAGTGCCCTAATTCAAACACTCTTGCGTAAAGAAGTCTTCAAATTATGGGTTCTAATGCTTTGAATAACGATGGTAACAATACATCGAAACCCCAATTCCCTAGTCTCATCACACAAGGTCAATCACTTCTTCCCGATATCCCTTCTTTGCATATGCTGGAAGCATCAACTTTTAATGAATCCATCAACATTGATGACCTTGTGGCTCATGTTCTTGAAGCTCAAATTCAAAGATTAGACATTGAGTTGGCTAATTTTCAGCAATTTGTAAGCTCGAAACATATAGCTAAAGAGGTCATCCTTGTTGTTGAGAGTCTAAGAAGTCTTTTTCTGAAAGGTCAAGAAGGATTGGAAGTCTTGCATGACCTTGCTCATATAGTGCACAATAACATCTTGTCTGCATCTAGTTGGGCTGAAATTGTCACTTATGTCGTTTCTTCAAAACAAATAGGGACTCAAGTGTCAGCACCCATATCGACATCCCCTATTCCTACATATACATCTACTATTCTCACCACAACTACACAACCAAGTAATAGTGCTACCACATGTGTTGGTTTATCTATTGGGAATCTCGTTCATCATTATAATTATGTTCCATTCAATTATACGAATACTATACCTAGTGTCACCCAACCTACATCAAACAACACTAAGCCTAATATCACTTTCCAAAAGGCCAATCATATAGTATCATAACCTATGGTTAGCCCTATCCATTCATACCAATATCAACCTAGTTCACCTTCCGACCCCATCATCAACCAACTTTTGTAAAATATGAACTCCTTCCAACAACAATTAGCAAGCATAAACCAAAGTCCTACCAAACCATCTATGACATCTCACTATATCTGTAGCCCTTTATCCTATCCTATCCTAAGAGCTCAAATTCTTGAGAAGTTTGAAACCCCTTGCTTTGAGAAATATAATGGGAAGGGAGTCCCTAACAACCATGTGGCTTTCTTTATAGCTATGTGTAGTGATTTCTTCTTTGAAGATGCAATTTTGACAAAACTCTTTCCTAGGTCACTCAAAGACTCGGCCTTGGATTGTTTTTGCTCATTGCGTTCTAATTCAATCACTTATTTTTCACAATTAATCACTAAATTCCTCAAGCACTTTCAAGCAAACATTGGACCTCAAGTCTCTTTGACCGATTTGGTTCATTGCAAACAAGGAATAAAAGAGAAAGTTACAGATTTTATGGGCCATTGTCAAGCCATCTTTTCATAAGTTTAATACTCTATTCTAGATGTTGATGTACAAAGAATCTTTATTGGAAACTTACAGCCTCACATCTGTGATAAGATATTGTTGATGCGTTATGAATCTTTCACTCATCTTTGCATGACTCTCCTTGATTACCAAATTTCGGTTAGTCATCATGAGAATAATCCCTCATCGGCTCCAGTTGGTCAATTTGAATCCTCATCGGCTCCAGTTGGTCAATCTGAATCCCCACACAATCATTCATTCAAAAGACACAATAAAAACTTCATCAAGATCAATGCAATTTTAGCTAGTAACATGAGAAAACATGTGGTGGCAACATCATCTCCTACTCCCGGCCCATATAAATTGAAACCAAAAACAAGATATTTCACACCATTATCAGAGTCTCTCTACTCTATAATGATGCAACTTTTGAACAACAATCTCATCAAGCTTCGACTCGTTAGACCTCTTGACCCAAGTAATATGCAAGCATCTTCTTTTGATTTGAAGGTCTTTTGTCAATTTCACCGCACCACCGGTCATGACACTGAAAGATGTATGCGTCTTAAACATTAAGTTCAAGACCTCATTGATTCCAATGTCATCCAAGTTGCTGGTGTAAACGACAAAGGAAATAAATTGGTGGCTCCACCTAATATAAATCTTCAAATATATACAAATCCGTTACCTCATCATGAATCTAATGTTGTGGACACATCTCAAGAACAAGACTATGAAGGCGATGTTTGTATGGTAGGTGCCCGCCCTCATAAAAAGTGCGTAGAACCTAAACCTTCTATATCTTTTACTCTTCATGATGCTACTATTGAAGCTCTAGATGGACCTATAAGAGGTGTTATGATAGATCCTATATGCATGGTAAGTGTAGTAATTGAAGAGTTTCTCTACATGCATGGTTTACACCGCGATCACTACGATGTATCAGAAATTGTGATTAGAGCACATGATGGGTCTATCGTTCCAACTCTTGGTGCCTTGACCCTTGATGTCAAGGTTGGGCCAAGAACCTTGGATGTTACTTTTGTCAATCATTCCTAAATCAGACTTATTTCATGTGAAGTTGGGTCACCAGTGGCTCCTAATGGGTTTAAATATTGGCCTTGTTTATGTTGTTTTTATATGCTTTCAGACCTTTTCCACATGATCTTCTAGATACTTTTCAAACATTACCATCATGATATACTATCTTTTTATATACTTTGCAAGACCTTGAACCTATTTTGTTAATATGGAATATGGTGATGGTATTTATCAATTGAATGATCTGAACATGAGTATGCATGTAATCTAGATGAGATTCTATGGTTTAATTATGAAGGTTATTTGTGTGCATATGCTTTGTGGATTAACCCTTGTGCAGCAACAAGCATGTGGCATCAAGGAGAGAAGAATTTGCAGCAAACTGCAGAACAGGAAAATTAAAGGAAGTTGAAGTCAAGCCGCCAAAAGCTGGAAGCTGAATGTGAAATGGGAAGGAATAAATGCAAAAGAAGTAGACTTGTTCCAAACACAGCTTATGTGTTTTTCATTTGAGTCATTGCATAGGAATTCTTATTTGAATATGATTCTCCTTCCTTTGTTTAGTTAGAATTAATAAATCAATCTTAACTTAGTATCCTAATATCTAGGAATGGATTAATGATTGTAGTTAGTTGGTAGTTGGATAAGACTCTCCCATTTTTGTATAAGTTAAGTCAAGTTAGTTACTTTGTCATCTAGTTACTTAGTTGTTGTTTTTATTCAATATTAGAAGCTCCATACATGAGTTGTTAAAATGCAATTATTGAATACAATTTGAAAAGAGATTCTGTTTATGATATGAAATGAATGGAACTATGTGTTATGTGGATGCGTGAGTATCTAAGTTAGAATTGATTTCCAGCCAAGTGAGTCAGTCCCCTGAACCGGCCACTCAAGGTACTGGTCTTCACTTCATTTATTTTCTTATTCATTTATGCATTCTTGTTAGAGTTGTTTTCCATTAGTTTATAAATGCATTGTGAGTTAATTAGAATACTATGATTGTTAATTACAGTAGTTGTGGTTCATGAACAAATGTATACTTTGTCCATCTTAAGTCCTCTAGAGGTTAGCATTAGCTTTCTCATCATTTTGAATGGTTTTGGATTAGTTCTGTATTTTCCTATTGTTAGCAATTATCTATAGCTTATGCTGAAGGTACCCATAGCCACTAGATTCTGCAACTGTTTTAACTGTTCTTGCATTTCTGTGAATTCCAACAAAGTAGAATAATCTGAGTAGGTTTGGATAAGATAGTTTAGGAGAATATGAGCCCCTGAAGGCACATATAGTGCAGTGTCATCATAAGCTTATGCTCCTTGGTTGATAATTTAATGTGGGAGTACAATGTCAAGTGGACTGTTCAGATAGGTTTACCCTTGAATTATGTTAAGTCTACAATGCATTAGTTTTCCTCTACATTTTTGGCACCGTTGCCAAGGATGGTGCTACCTTCATAGGCTCATTTTACATGTTTTCATAGCTTAAAATTTGATTCTAGCATTAGGGTTGATAGATTCACTTTTCAAGAAACACCATAAATTGTACTAACATTGTGCAGGACCGCTGATAAACAAAGCTAAATCCACTATATACAGAGGCACAGAGACAACCGAGGCAGATTCCTCCCTTCAAATTATCAGGATAGAGAAGATACAACTGACTTTATCAACTATATAGTAGAAATTGCTGAGGGAGAAGGACTTGTTCTTACATCTTCATCAACACCTTCTACATCTTCATCGGCTTCTTCCACAACTACAGAAGGGACCTTTAGAACCATGGTAGATGCTGCAGTGGAGGATCCACCAGAGCAAAAAATGTTTGAGTTCCCTATCACTGATTAGGAGAGGGCTACAATGCTGAAGAACATTCCACCTTTAGCATTACCAGTCTTCTATGGCCTAGTGATAGAGGACCCAGATATGTTTTTTTTTGAGTTTGATATCCTGTGTAAAAGCTATGACTACACTTCAGATGCTCACAGGATTAAACTCTTTCCTGCCACTCTTAAGGATGCAGCCTTGAGATGGTTTATGGGGCTAGGAAAAGATGTCATTCTAGCACTGGATACAATGAAGGAGAATTTTTAGAGAAATACCAAGATTACTACAGAGGACATGACAGGAGGAGAGATGACATCTTCAAGATGTCACAAAAAGAGGAGCCACTGGAAGATTATGTTGAAAGATTCTAGTTTTCTTTGAGGAAAAACCCCCAAAATAGATTGTCTGAAGAATCATTGAAGCTGGTCTTTTTGAGAGGGGTTAAGGATGATTGCATGGATGCCCTGAATCTCATTGGCCAAGGTGATATTTCTCAATTACCTTTTGAATAATTTGTAAGGTTTGTAGAAATTATTCAAGAACTTTCACCAAACGACTAAGGGGAGAAAGGACATCCATTACAAATAAAGCAACCAATGGGGTTTCAAGAGTGGAAATCAGTAACTTGTTGTCCAACATGAAAGAGGATATCGTCAACCATATGGCTACACAACTGGACACTCTTCACATCAAGAAGAAACAAGAAGAGGCAGATGCAATGCTTACTAAGTATTGTCCTAGCTGTAGGCAAAGGAAGGCCAATTATAAATGCAAGAGGGTGGCAAGTATCCAACAAGAGAAGTTTGAAAGGCCAGAATTTCAGCCATTTGAAGGAGAGGATGAACAACTGTTCTACATAGCTCAAAGGAGACCTTGGCAGCAAAGACAAGGTATGCCCTCTAATCCACTAAGTTTCAATTCACCCTTTCCTATTGCAAACCAAAATTTCTCTGCTTTGAATACTCAACCATGGCCTAGTAATCAAAATCCCTGGCAAAATCCACAATGGCCTACTCCACAACCCAGTTGGAACCAACAACAACCAAACCCATGGCCCCAACAAAGTTTCCAAGGTTCCAACTATAACCCCCAATGGCCTACACAGCAACCTCAATGGCAACCCCTAATGGAACAAGGGCCAACAATGGTAGCAAAATGTAAATTACCAGCAACATACACTCCCATCTCAATCCCAGCAGCCAACAATAATGCCTCCATCCACTCCTCAAACTCAACTTCCTAGACCTACTCAACTCCTTACCCAACCTGCACCTAACCCTAACAACAAGCATGTTCAACAGGCTTATACTAACGAGGTGATACAATACCCCACCTACAGGGTAGAGGTGAGTAATGCTCATCTCAGATTAGGGAAGAAACTTGCGAGCACTTCATCTCCCCAAATTACAGAACTTGAAGATGAAGAACCCACAAAGGAAGCCTTAGATAAGCCACCTTTGGAGCCTAAATCAAATCAGGACCCTCAGACCACTTTACATCTGAAGCCTCCTTTCCCTGAATGCTTGGCTATCCAGAAGCAACCAACACAGGTTGAAACTGGCCTTAGGCCAATTAAAAGATATAAGCATAAAAATTCCCTTAATCCAAGCTATCAAAGATATTCCTATCTATACTAAGACTATTAGAGATCTTCGCATAAAGAAACCAAGAAGGAAGAGAACAGACCCAAAGACAGTCCAAGTTTTGGGTAACCTTGCAGACATAATGTTGGGAAATATAACTGTTCCAAAATACACAGATCCAAGTAGCCCAGTAGTGGATGTAAAAATTAATGGGACTCTGATTAAGAATACTTTGATAGACTTGGGTGCTGCAATTAATGTGATGACCAAGGAGACAATGCAGATGATGCAGTTAAACAACCTTAGGCCTACTCAGGTAGTTTTGCAATTCGCTGATAGATCTACAGTTAAACCTGAAGGAGTCTTTGAGGACTTGGTAATTGCATTAGATTCATGGGAATACCCTGCTGATTTTACAGTACTACAGCCCAAGGTCAATCTCGCTGGTTATCCTCTTATACTAGGCAGACAATAGCTTGCCACAACAAACGCATTTATAGGTTGTAGGTCAGGAAATATGATCGTATCCAATGGGACCGTGACCAAGAAGTTGGTCTTATATCCACCGGCCCAACCATACCATGAACTTGAGCAGACCATCTAGCCTACCTTGGATGATGAGGACAACTATTCACTTCAAACCTTGATGACTATTGAACGCAGCCCCTTGTTGGATATCTAGAATGAAGATGCGTTGATAGCTCACATTATACAAAATGACTGCGGGAGGCACCCACAACAACATGACTATTTGTCCTGTTTACAAGACCCCTTGAGAAGCATAATACCCACCAGCTCCTCATAGGAGGTATCCCAAATTTTTCATACTTTATTACCCCAACAATGCTTACCAATAATATCTAGCCTTGATTTGTCCTCTGTACAAGAAATGTCTAAACAATTAGAAATCAAGCTGGGAAAGATGTTGACTGTTAATAATGCATTGACTGATGAACATCAGCAATCCCTGCATGTAGTGTTGCAGGCACACTCAGAAGCATTTGCATGGGATTATAGTGAGATGAAAGGCATTAATCCTACCTTATGTATGCATAAAATTTACATTGATGATGGCCACATACCTATAAGGCAGCAGCAGAGACGCATGAACCCTGCTCTAAGAGAGATAGTGAAATCTGAACTTCAAAAGCTTTTGGATGCAAGACTTAAATACCCCATTTCAGATAGTTAATGGGTTTCACCATTGGTAATAATTCCCAAGAAAGGTGGCAATTTGCGATTTTGTGTTGACTACAGGGAACTAAATGCTGCCACCAGGAAAGATCACTTCCCATTGCCCATTATTGACCAAGTTCTTGACTTTTTGGCAGGGAAGAAATATTTCTCATTTCTTGATGGTTTGAGTGGCTATAACCAAATCAAGATTGCACCAGAGGATCAAGATAAGAGAACGTTTACCTGCCCTTGGGGAACCTATGCATATTTTGTCTTGCCCTTTGGTCTGTGCAATGCTCCAGCCACATTTCAAAGAGCAGTACTCAGTATTTTCTCTGATTTTGCCCATGACAGCATGAAAATTTACATGGATGACTTCACCACATATGGTGAAACATATGATGAAGCCTTACACAATTTGGAGAAAGTTTTAAAGAGATGCATAGAGCACAATCTATCTTTGAGCAATGAAAAATATTTTATGATGATGACAAATGGAATTGTCTTGGGACATTTTATCTCAAGTGCAGGAATACAAGTTAACCCAAAGAAGATTGAAATCATATCTACCCTGCCTATTCCATAGAGACAAAAGGATGTAAGGAGATTCCTTGGACATGTAGGTTATTACAGATAATTCATTCAAGATTTTAGCAAAATTGTCGGCCCTCTGTCATAATTCATTTGAGAAGCTAAAAGCAACCTTGATACAAGCTCTAGTTCTAAGAGGTCCAAATTGGACACTGCCTTTTCATATCCACACTGATGCATCAAACTTTGCCATTGGAGCAGTCTTAGGCCGGTAAGAAGGAAGTAAAGAATATGCAATATACTATATCAACAAAAACCTATAGGGAGCTGAGTTGAACTACACTATGACAGAAAATGAAATGTTAGTTGTTGTTTATGCCATTAACAAATTTAGACACTACATTACTGGCTATCAAGTGTTCATACATACAGATCATACAACAATCACATATTTGATGAATAAGCCAATAGTGGATGGAAGACTTGTAAGATGGTTGTTGTTATTGGAAGAATTTGGCATAAAAATAGTTGACAAACCAAGAAAGGTTAATGTAGTTGCTGATTTTCTATCTATACTGCCTACACAATCAACAGAAGGAGTGATTGATGACTCTTTTCCTGATGAGCATCTATTTACTCTAAACATACACACTCCATGGTATGCAGATATAGCTAATTATTCAGTCTCAGGGTAGATTCCAGGTTACTTTTCTCCAAGGGAGAAAAGATAGTTAGTTCACAAATGCTTCCCTTATTCTTGGATTTCTGGATTTATATTCTATACTGGCCCGAATAACATTATGAGAAGATGTATTAGGGAAGATGAAGTGTTTGATATATTGAAGGCATGTCATGATGAACCTTGCAGTGGATATTTTGCAGCTAAAAGGACAACCTTCAAGATCTTGACAACAAGATATTACTGGCCAACACTGCATAAAAACCATGTCAAGTATACTAGAAGCTGTTATCAGTGCGAGAGAATGGGGAGACTTGCAAGAAGTGATGAAATGCCTTTACATCCCCAAATAACATTAGCTCCTTTTGATAAGTGGGGGTTGGATTTTGTTGGCCCTATCTCTCCTACTTCAAACAACAAGGAATATATACTAGTATGCACTAATTACTTAACCAAATGGGTGGAAGTTAAAGCTTTGCAGTTTGCCAGAGATGACAATGTGGCAAAATTCTTATATGAGGAAATCTTCACGAGGTATGGTGTACCTAGGGAGATAGTGACTAATCAAGGAGCACAATTCACATCAGACTTAATCACCAAATTGGTGGAGAAGTATCAAATCAGACACAAGAAGTCTACCCCATATCATCCTCAGGCTAATGGTCAAGTTGAGGTTACAAACAGGGAAATTGAGAATATATTGACAAAAACAATACAGCTTCATAGAAGAGATTGGGTTTCCAGGTTACCAGAAGTTGTTTGGGCATACAGGACCACATGGACGACAACTACATGATTCACTCCTTATGATTGGTTTATGGAAAGACAACAGTACTTCCTATAGAGTTTGAATACAAAACTCTGAGGACAACCGTGGAGTTGGGGATGGACTTGATAGAGGCTCAAAAGGAAGGGTTACAACATTTGAATGCTCTTAATGAAATCAGATTAGAAGCCATCCACCACACAGAGGTTATTCAAAAAAAAAGAATTAAATGGCATGATAAGTATATAAAGACTAAAGATTTTATTGTTGGTGATTGGGCCCTTCTCTATGATTCCAGATACAAAGATTTCAAAGGCAAGCTTTAATCTCGATGGCTGGGACCATATGTGATGCAGGAGCATCTAGTGGTGTAAGGGCAATCTTGCATCACCCAAAAAAATATGTGTTTCAAAATTGTTGATGTTCTTTCCATTTCTTTTCAAAATTTGTGGTTCTGGTTCCATAATCGCTTGAATAATGATGTAGAACTTTCAGTTTTTCCAAACTGCTAAAAATAGCAACCTGTTATTTTAGGAAAATTTGCATTTGGGCACAGATTGAAGTGACAATTTACAGGAAGCTTCGTAAATGAAAAATAAGACCTTTGGCAAAGGAATCATGTAAAGATCATTTGCGAGCTAAAATATATTAAAGTTTCTATTTCCCAAAAAATGTCTGAAAATTATTCAAACTTAAGTTTGAGGCACTAAATGACCCCGTACGGACCCAAAAATGGCCAGAACCAAAATATCAAGTTCTTACTGCGTAGGGCACTCCGTGAGCTTTCCAACGCATAAAACGGTTCGTCAATCGGACACCTAGATCAAAAGTTATGGCTCTCGGAAGTTTACCTATTTTTGGAGGGAGATGCAAATTTTGAAACTAGGTTGTTGGCTGCCAAAAAAACTATTAATAACCATTTTTGGGAACCCTGGGCAGTAGTAGAGTTAAGGGGGAAAGTGTACAGTCAAGAATAGGCAGGAAAACAGAAACCTTAGCTGATTTGGGGTTGCAGAAGGCAGAAGATTCTAGAGCCTAGTGAGGTATAGCTGCAGTGAGTTGTAGCCTGTGGGGAAATGACTCCTCTGATTGTAATTGAGCTTCTGTAATGTAATGAGTTGTCCAAATCAATAAAGAAATATTCTATTTTCTGTGTGCCATTTCTATTGTTGTGTGTTTTATGATTTACCCCCTTCATCAAGTGGTATCAGAGCAAGGGTTCCTGAGTGTGTAGATAGGTCACCGACCATGAGACAGTTTGCACCAGCACCTGAGGTTGTGGGTTTGCTGCGGAGATCAAGATGCCTCCATGAAGAAATCGTATTAGGAGGAATGCTTTGATGGAAGAGGATTTTAGAGCCCTGCAAAGACAAATCGATGCATTGCAAGAGGAGTTGCGAAGAGGGTTTGAGCCAAGAACAAGAGAAGAAAGCGAGGATGAAGCAAAAGAGGAGCTATCTGAAGAAGAACAAAAAGTTGCAGGAGATCCTGCAGAAGTTAGGTTGTTGAGGGACATTTCTAAGATTAGAAAGAGGCCCAGGATTGAAGTTTCTACATATTTTGGAGATTTGAATCCAAAACAGCTTATTGATTGGATCAATGACATGGAGGAATATTTTGAGTATGAAGATGTGGAGGACCCAGATCGGGTTAAGTTTACAAAAACAAAATTGAAGGGCCATGCCAGTATTTGGTGGAAGGAGGTCCAGTTAGAGAGGAATAGAAGAGGAAAAAGAAATATCACCAGATGGGATCGGATGGTGGAGAAACTGAACAAGCAGTTCATTCATGTGGACTATGAGATGGAGTTGCTGAAGAAGTTACAAGGACTGAAGCAAGGTAACAAGTCTGTTAAGAAGTATATGGAAGAGTTTTATAAGATTACAATTAGGACATGCCATGCAGAGGCCAACAAGGAGAAGGTATCCCATTACATTAATGGGTTGAGGCCAAGTATTCAAGAGGAGCTGAATCTGGTCAGAATGACCACCATAGAAGATGCGTACCAATTTTTCCTGAAGGTGGAAGAGAAGCTAAATAAAAGATTCGATAGCAAGCAAAGGGGAAGAGGTAAAGGCGAAAGGACTGGCAGAAGACCCTATGGAGGCCGTTCTGAAGATCAAAAGAAAAGTGAAGAAGCTGGTGTTGGATCTAGGGCATACAACTGAGAGGGGGGGGTGAATCAGTTGTATAAAACTTCTTCTTCTTTCAAACACTTAATTCTCTGTTGTTAGTTAGCAGCATATCAAATAATCATCCATGGAAGCATAATACATAAACATAAGAGCAGATAAGCATCAACACATTGAACACCAAGATTTTGACGTGGAAAACCCGGTTAAGGGAAAAACCACGGGGTGATTAACCCAAGAATTATTCTCTGTTAGAAGAATAAAGAAAAATGAATGGCACATGCCAATAAGGGCTCACTGCCCGAGCACACTGCTCACAAAGAGGCCCACTGCCTACAAGGAGACACACTGTCTACAAAGTGATAAAAATCACAGTCTTGAACTGGAGAATGACATCTCTATCATGTCCGGATCAGTTCCAATTAAGCCCAACAATCTCTGCTCTGCCTTTCGCACGTTTCTTCGCTATGCCATACTCATCCACACACCACACCTTGAAATGAACTCACAAACCGTTATTTATACAAGACATCGACTTAGGAACAAACATCTAAGTCGGCAAACAACCATAGGAGTATCCGCAAGATGAATAACACATCCGGTCGGCCATCACAAGAACATTCGCAGGATGAACAACTCATCCGGTCGGCTAAACAGAGCAAGAACTTCATCCGGAAGAATAACTTCAATTCCGGGCTCTACCATCAATGCGGACCAACAACACAACCTAAACATGATCCAAGAACCTTCACAAGCCTGTCTGAATGTCCGGATACATCCGCACTTCCTCTACTTACTGGGATCTCTTGTCTTCCTCATCCGGAACTTCAAGAACACAGTCTGTCGCCACTGTCATAATGCAAGAGGTACTTCCGGACCTCCAAATCATACAAAAATCAGGATGACACATCACAAGGACATCCCAAACACTCCGTCCAATCCGCAGATTAGGATGATACAATTCCGGACCTCACCGGACCTTTTTGTGATCCTCTGTCACCTCTGGATACTTGCCGGACCCGGTTCTATACCGGCAGCCACAACTCCTTCAGATCTTCATGCGGACCTCTGAAATCTTAACTGTAGCATCTCAAGACTCATATCTACTAACCCTTTAATCCGCATCCTCCGGTTCTCATCCTATACAGTATATTTACCTTCTTCTCATCACTGTTCTTCACTGTTCCTGACTGAGGCTAATTTTCTCAATATCCTCAGCACACAGCTCATCAAATCCTTCTTGTCAATGCAATATGAGTATGTTGACATCAATGACAACAATGGCTCACCTCATACTTGCAACAGCTGGCACCAGTCAAAATTAGAGAGGGGATAATGCCTACCGCCCTCGTGACCAGAACAATGGTGAGCAAAGAGGAAGAGGCCAACCTGGGCAAGGACCCAGAAGAGGAGGTTTCAGAGGAACCTGTTTCCAATGTGGAGAAGAAGGGAATCGAGCATACAAGTGTCTGCAACATCAAGGAAGGACAAATAGAAGACCTGAAGGTAATGCACAATTTGCACATGTAGATGAAGATGCGCAGTCTGAGCATTCTGAAGATGCTGAAAGGGGAGAAACCCTAGTTGTTAGAAGAACTTTGTTGAATGAGGAGAAAGAACCCAATCAGAGGAAGAGTTTATTCTGCACAAGGTGCAAATGTGAAGGTAAGTGTTGTGATATTATTATTGATAGTGGAAGCACT
This sequence comes from Cunninghamia lanceolata, assembly GCA_027924645.1. Classification (NCBI taxonomy): domain Eukaryota; kingdom Viridiplantae; phylum Streptophyta; class Pinopsida; order Cupressales; family Cupressaceae; genus Cunninghamia; species Cunninghamia lanceolata. Next base: position 180,395 of record BSBN01001269.1, on the reverse strand, counting down.
GACAATCTTGTTTCAGAGGAGATGGTTGACAAGTTGAAGTTGACAAGAAGAAAGCAGCCACATCTGTATTGGATTGCATGGTTACAAAAGGACCATAGAGCTTTGGTCAATGAGTAGTGTTTAGTGAAGTTCAAAATTGGGGACTACCGTGATGACGTGCTGTGTGATATCATACTGATGGATGCATGTCATATGCTGTTGGGGAGGCCGTGGCAGTCTGATAGGAGCACTGTCCATGATGGTTGTGCAAACACATATTCCCTAACAAAGGAATGAGGTGGAAGAAAAGGTATGTAGTACTGCTAGAACTTGCTTGGTAGATGGTAGAAAATTTTTGGAGGGTATGAAGCATGAGTGTCATTGCTTTGCATTGATTCCTAAGATTAGTCAAGAGAAATGTGAAGGTGTACCAGCAGAAGTTTCAGATTTGTTGGAAGAATTTTAGGACATTATCTCTGATAATGTACCAGAAGGTTTATGACCAGTGAGAAAGATAAGTCATTCAATGGATTTGATACTAGGAGCCAGTTTGCCAAATAAGGTAGCCCACAGAATGACTCTAGCAGAGAATGACGAGTTGAATAGACAAGTTCACGAGTTGTTAAAGAAGGGACTGATAAAGGAGAGCCTGAGTCCATGTGCGGTACCTACAGTACTAGCACCAAAGAAAGATGGAGACTGGAGAATGTGTACAGATTATCGAGCCATAAATAAGATCACAATTAAGCATAGGTTTCCATTGCCAACAATGGATGACATAATGGATTGTTTGAGTGGAGCCAAGTACTTCACGAAGATTGACCTGAAGAGTGGGTATCACCAGATCCAAATCAGAGAAGGAGATGAATGGAAAACAACCTTCAAAACAAAAGAGGGTTTGTATGAGTGGTTAGTCATGCCATTTGGCCTAACCAACACACCGAGCACATTCATGCAGCTCATGAACGAGGTACTGAAAGAATTTTTGGGAAGTTTTGTTATTGTTTATTTGGATGATATTTTGATTTTTAGTAAGACTTGGGATGAGCATCTAATGCACATCAGAAGAGTTTTAGAGAAGCTAAGGGAGGAGAAGTTATTGATTAATCTGAAGAAATGTAGTTTTGCAAAGAAGGAGTTGGTATACTTGGGATTTGTTGTCTCATAGGAAGGTCTTAAGATGGACCTAGAGAAGGTGAGCTATCCTTGAATGGCCTACGCCAAGGAGTGCCACAGAGGTATGATATTTTCATGGTTTGACAAGTTTTTATAGAAAGTTTATCAGGAATTTTAGTAGCATGTGCGCACCCCTAACTGAGACAATGAGAGGGGATAGAAAAGAGTTTAGATGGACTAAAAGAGTAGACAAAAGCTTTGATACATTTAAGCAGAAAGTCACAGAGCAACTTATTTTGGTACTTCTAGATTTCAATAAGGTATTTCAGGTAGATTGTGATGCTAGTGGTAGTGCTATAGGAGCTATTTTGAGTCGAGAAGGTAAGCCCATTGCCTATTTTAGTGAGAAGCTTAACGATGCCAAGAAAAAGTATTATGTTTATGATCATGAATTTTATGCTATAGTTTAGGCCTTGAAGAAAGTGAGACATTATCTATTGCCAAAAGAGTTTGTTTTATATGCTGATCATCAAGCTTTGCAGTATCTTAATAGTCAAGGAAAGTTGAATCAAAGGCACTTAAAATGGATTGAGTTTTTGCAGAGTTATACTTTTGTCTTGAAGCACAAGAGTGGAAAGTCCAACAGAGTTGTAGATGCCTTGAGCAGAAGACAAAATTTATTGATAGAAATGAAGATAGAGGTTGTTGGGTTCGATGAGCTCAAAAGTTTGTATCCTGAAGATCCAGATTTTGTAGAGTCTTGGAAAGTTTGTCTGGAACATGTTACTTTGGACAGGACAAAATGGTTGGATTTCATAATGCAAGATGGCATGTTGTTTAAAGGAAGCCAGTTGTGCATTTCGAGGAGTTCCATGAGAGAGAACCTGATTAAGGAGAAGCATAGTGGAGGATTAGCTAGACACTTTGGTCGAAATAAGACAATTGCTATTGTTGGTGAAAATTATTATTGGCCATAGTTGTAGCAGGATGTGAGGAAATTTGTGCAGAGTGTGTCAGATGGCAAAAGGAACAAGTCAGAATATAGGGCTATATCAACCATTACCTGTACCAGAGAAGCCATGGGATGATATTAGTATGGATTTTATTCTTGGTTTACCAAGGATACAGAGAGGACATGATTCCATTTTTGTGGTGGTGGACAGATTCTCAAAGATGGCACATTTTATTTCTTGCAAGAAGACTAATGATGCTGTTCATATTGTTGAATTGTTTTTCAGAGAGGTGGTGAGATTACATGGTCTACCAAAGAGCATAGTTTCAGACTGAGATACCAAGTTTGTTGGTTATTTCTGGAGGACATTGTGGAAGAAGTTGAAGACAGATTTGAAGTTTAGTTCTGTACACCATCCACAGACTGATGGACAGATCGAAGTGGTGAATAGGAGTTTGGGTAACCTGCTACAATGCTTAGTAGGAGATAAGCCCAAGGGATGGGATTTGATTTTACCATAGGTAGAATTTGCTTACAACAATTCTGTCAATAGGAGTACTGGTAAATAACCATTCCATATTGTATATGGCAATAGCCCAAGAAATGCTTCTGAGTTAAGGAAGTTGGACAAAGGAGAAAAGACAAGTGCTAAAGCTGAAGACTTTGCAGAACGTCTGAAAAATTTACATGAAGAGATGAGAAAGCATATTAATAAGATGAATATTCAGTACAAGGCTAAGGCAAATCAGAAGAGGAGATATAAGGAATTCCAAGTAGGAGATAAAGTCATGGTTCACTTGAGAAAAGAAAGGTTCCCAATTGGAACATACAATAAGATGAAAATAAAGAAATTTGGACCATGTAGAATTTTGAAGAAACATGATTCAGGAAATGCATATGAGGTGGAGCTGCCGAGTGGGATCAACATTTCCCTATTTTTAACATTGATGATTTATCAGAATATCATGAAGGTGGAACAGAGGATGGACCAACAGTAGAACAGTGGAGTATTCTAGCATCTACTTCAATGGAGGAGATAGAAGAGATCTTGGATAGCCATGTGGGAAGAAGTACTCGAAACATGCAATATGAAGAATATCTGGTGAAATAGAAAGAAAGGCCTGTTGAAGATTCTTCTTGGTTGTCTAAGGCAAAGGTTGACCGTTTGGGTTTTCCTCACACAAACACCTAAGACGTGACAGGGTCACTTCTCAAATTACCCTGGGTGTTTGATGCAGGAGCATCCAGTGGTGTAAGGGAAATCTTGCATCACCTAAAAAAAGATGTGTTTCAAAATTGTTGATGTTCTTTCCATTTCTTTTCAAAATTTGTGGTTCTGGTTCCATAATCACTTGAATAATGATGTAGAACTTTCAGTTTTTCCAAACTGCTAAAAATAACAACTTGTTATTTTAGAAAAGTTTGCATTTGGGCACAGATTGAAGTGAAAATTTACAGGAAGCTTCGTAACTAAAAAATAAGACCTTTGGTGAAGGAATCACGTAAAGATCATTTGCGAGCTAAAAGATATTAAAGTTTTTGTTTCCTGAAAAATGCCTAAAAATTATTCAAACTCAGGTTTGAGGCACTAAACAGCCCGTATGGGCCCAAAAATAGCCGGAACCGGCAAAACAGGTTCTTAGCGCATAGAGCACTCCGCGAGCTTTCCAACGCATAAAATAGTTCGTCAATCGAACACCCAGATCAAAAATTATGGCTCTTGAAAGTTGACCTATTTTTGGAGGGAGATGCAAATTTTTAAATTAGGTTGTTGGCCACCAAAAAGGCTATTAATAACCATTTTTGGGAACCTTAGGCAGTAGTAGAGTTAAGGGGGAAAGGGGGAAAGTGTAGAGTCAAGAATAGGTGGGAAAATAGAAACCCTAGCTGATTTGGGGTTGCAAAAGGCAGAAGATTTCAAAGCCTAGTGAGGTGTAGCTGTAGTGAGTTGCAACATGTGGGGAAATGACTCCTTTGATTGTAATTGAGTTTCTGTAATGTAATGAGTTGTCCAAATTAATAAAGAAATATTCTATTTCTTGTGTACCATTTCTGTTGTTGTGTGTTTTATGATTTACCCCCCTTCATCAATAGATTCAACAGGTATTCCCTAATGGTGCAGTTCAACTACAAACCATTGATGAGGTCAGATTTTCATTACTGGTAAATGGACATAGGCTGAAACTTTATAAGAAACTGCTTCAAAAGGATGATTTTATTGTCTCTCTAACAAATCAGTATGGTGCTCACGATGATATTGATGACGGCTTTGAAACACACACTGATGTACCGACAGAAAGTGATCCACCAATCCAGTCTAGTGATGCATAGGTTGAGTTGCATGACTCAACCCCTCTCACTGAGACTTAATTTCTATTTCTTTGTACTTCACATGCACACACAACACACTACCCATGGTGAGCACAGTTAGCTCCAGAGGGACATGTTCTTCACTCTCAATTGGGACCAATTACAATCAGGACCTGAAATAATACATTCAGTCGGGACCTGTACTGGAGGCACTTGTAGCAACACCTATCTGCAGACGTCTTCAACACTTTGGAAAAAAGTAAACTATTTTCCCATGCATTCCATTTCTTCTACACATGCTTCATTCATTTTGAAATAAATCAAACACCACCGCAAAAGTGTTCAACTCACACTCACGAGTTGTTCAATCAAGCATTGCGAGATGTCACCTCACATCACTTCCGAAGTACCCACGACCTTACCATTCACTCTCATGCATTTCATCCTCTCACATCAAATAAAACACCACGTACATGTTCTCCAGTTCCAAGGTGTACTGATCATTTACTTCCATAATGTATGTACATAAGGTAACTTTCAATGATTAACTTAGATTTCTTTCTATATTCATTATTACTCTTCGTTTAATTCATGCATGCGAAAATATCTATCACCATTCAATTTCATGATTAGTCTTTCTTCCATATCAATTCATGCATGAAGTGAGGTCACTTCACCCATTAGTTGGGGGGAGGGGTTAAATTTTTTGATTTTTGCCACCCAAGTCTTTAGAGTTACCAGATAGAATTCTATGTCATTTTTCAAAGATAGTAAACCTACCCTATTTCATCCAAATTGTGAACTTATTACCCTATGAGTGAGCTGGGATACAAAACTTTGCGTAACAGAGAGCTCTAAAAGTTACAGTTGGGTGGAATAGGAGAAGGCAACAAATTGTAGGTTCTTCTGAAGGTGGTGGAATCAGAGTTGAGTAGAAATTGAAATCTTTGGAGGTTGCAGAGTACAAAGATAATGGGAAGTGATGTGATAAGACGAGAACCATCTGCGCATAAGGAAATATTAGACGATGTGATAGTTTTGCCACTCTTCACCAGAGTGGGATGAGTAGACTACTTCTTGAAGTTAATAGAATATGACAATGAAATGGTGAAAGAATTTGCAGCTACATTGTAGTATGATGAGGCAACAGTCAGGGGATTGGTTGTAGATGCTTTTGAAATGGCCATTGCCCAAGTTACAGGATTGTCGCATACAAGGTCGGAATATCCAGCTCATGCTGATGCAGCTATAGCAAGATAAGAATTCTATGAGCATGGAGAAAACCTGGACTCAACATCACAAGGTACAAAGAGATTGTCCCTTCCAATCTTTTGGGGAAAATGTGCTTATATCATTAAATACTTTACCTGTGATGGTCGGCACAATTTGTTATATACTGTGCACTTTAAGTTGCTAAATCACTTATGCCATGATAAGTTAGTCAATGTTCCCAATTTCCTCTATAACATGTTGAAGAGGATGGCATAAGAATATCAGAAGAAGCAAACAGACACCATGTTGTCCCATCACTGTTTAATATCCCTATTGGTTAAGAGAAGCCTGAGAATTCAACATCCATAGGTTGATTGGAATGTCTTTAAACAATGCATAGATATCACAACATTGTTGGAAGTACCTGAAGCAGAGGATGAACCTCAACATGAGCCTGAACCTGAGATTGAACCTGAGCAAGAAGAGCCAGAGGAGGAAAATACTCCAGAAGATAGGCCGATGGCAACATAAGAACCCTTATCTTCTAACCCTAAAGCTATGAGAGGCATTGCTTCAACATCTATTAAGAAAAAGAGGAATAAGAAAGGTGTTGAGAAACATAAGAGCACTGTAGAAGAAGAGGATGTAGGGAAAAAGAAGAAGAAGATGAGTAAAAAGAAGAAGAAAAGTGAAGTCAAACAGGAAACTGTTACTCCCAGGGCTCAGGAAGGTTGAAAAGGCAGAGTGTTAAAGAAAGAATTGTTGAGAAACAGGGGCAGGAGGAAAAAGGTGAAGAACATCAGCACCATGATTCAACGTTGCTAGACACAGATTTAGATAAAGAAGGAAATGCCCCTGAGAATGTCCTTGCTGATGCTCGTGAAAATATCAATGTGTCTACTAAGAGGAGAAGGTTTGTTTCTTCATCTTTTGACTCTGATCCAGAAGATATGTTTATTGCAAAGAAAATGGGGAAGTTAGTTCCTAGTAGTTCTACTAAGGAAATTTTTGATATCACTGGGGATGATGTTGATGAAGGTTTAAATTTTGAAAAGGAAAAAGAATTGTTAGAGGATAGGAATATAAGAAAAGAGCTTCAAGAAGCTCTTGACAGGATAAAGTAATTGGAAGAACAAGTGAATGGATATGAGGAAAAGGACAAAGAGAAGGAGAAAAGGATACATGAGTTGGAGGAGAAAATTCAAACCTACGGCCATGGAACCAACTTGGATCTGCTAGCACAGATGGCCATGAGTAAAACAAAAATTAAAGAGAATGAAGCATTAAATCCACAACCTCATGTATCAAGGTCTCCAATATATCACACCACTTTGTCTTTGGGATTTGAATTGATGAAACTTACTCACAAATCCAAACAGGAGAAAGAAAGCTGAGAGAAAGAAAAACAAACTCTTAATGCGTCACTGGAAGGTAAGAATTTGGAGTTAAAAAGATTGGAGGGTAAACTGACAGAGGTAATAGACAAAGCCATGCAGATCATTGAGTGTAGACCTCCACCTAGGGTGTATGCATTGTTTCTGAAGGAAAATTTCTCAATTTTCAATTCAATAGGTTCATTAATGATCAATCTGCTTTACATTCAAGGCATATTTTTTTTAGCTATTTCAAAGAAGTCAACCTGGAAGAGCAAGATCAATTGTGTGAGTATTGTTTACACAACTATCTAATGGCAGAGGATACAGAATGGAACCCCTCAATTTATGTTGGGGATTTACAGGTTAGAGCACTATCATCCTATTTCAAAAATGAGCAGCTCAAAGGTGAATTAATGGACAAATATGAAGAATAAGAGAAAACAGTGGCACTGCAGATCAGAAAAGAAGTACTGAATCCCAATGTAATCCTTACTCTATGGTTGACATTCGTTTCACACATGGGTCCATGAAAAATAATCATTGATTTGAGACTCTGAGATTATAGAAGGATACAACAGTTAGCAGTACCTATGCTTCAAAATTGCCTAAGGTATGTACAAAGCATATGGAATAGTCTGACCCCAACATTGCAAAGGAAAGAGCCTCACTCTTTCCATAATTTTATGAACATGTTTGAAAGATTGTGCAAGTACATCTAGATTTCAGAACAAACAGGAGTGGGATGGCTGCCACTTACTTATCATCCTCTTATTCTCCTCTATCCAGTACCACACTGGATAGGAGAAAAGAATGATGAATGTAGGAATGCAGAATCAGTCAAGATGGATAGGCTTGCATGTTATAATGGTTTTTATCTTAAGCAGGGAGGAGGAGTCAGAGAAGTGATGGACCTTAAGCAGATTACCTTGCATTACAATCTTTTCCCCTAGATGTTTAATTCAATGTTTTGCTTGAGGACAAGCAAAAGGATAGTTGGGGGGAATGATGGGTTTAAATATTGGCCTCTTTTGTGTTGTTTTTATATACTTTCAGACCTTTTCCACATGATCTTCCAGATACTTTTCAAATATTACCATCATGATATACTGTTTTTTTATATACTTTGCAAGACCTTGAACCTATTTTGTTAATATGGAATATGGTGATGGTATTTATCAATTGAATGATCTGAATATGAGTATGCATGTAATCTAGATGAGATTCTATGGTTTAATTATGAAGGTTATTTGTGTGCATATATTTTATGGATTAACCCCTGTGCAACAACAAGCATGTGGCATCAAGTAGAGAAGAATTTGTAGCAAGCCGCAGAACAAGAGAATTAAAGGAAGTTGAAGTCAAGTTGCCAAAAGATGGAAGCTTAACGTGAACCATTATGGGAAGGAATAAATACAGAAGAAGTAGACTTGTTCCAAATGCAGCTTATGTGTTTTTCAGATGAGCCGTTGCATAGGAATTCTTATTTGAATAGGATTGTCCTTCCTCTGTTAAGTTAGAATTAATAGATCAATCTTAACTCTGTATCCTAATATCTAGGAATGGATTAATGATTATAGTTAGTTGGTAGTTGGATAAGACTCTCTAATTTTTATACAAGTCAAGGGATGAGCGCAGAGTCAAGTTATTTACTTCGTCATCCAGTTACTTAGTTGTTTTTATTCAATATTAGAAGCTCCATACATGAGTTGTTAAAATGCAATTATTGAATACAATATGAAAAGAGATTCTGTTTATGATATGAAATGAATGGAACTATGTGTTATGTGGATGTGTGAGTATCTGAGTTAGATTTGATTTCCAGCCAAGTGAATCAGTCCCCTAAGCCGGCCACTCAAGGTATTGATCTAATTTTCTTATTTATTTATGCATTCTTGTTAAAGCTATTTTCCATTAGTTTATAAATGCCTTGTGAGTTAATTAGAATACTATGATTGTTAATTACAGTAGTTGTGGTTCATGAACAAATGTATACTTTTTTCATCTTAAGTCCTCCGGAGGTTAGCATTAGCTTTCTCATCATTTTGAATGGTTTTGGATTAGTTCTGTATTTTCCTGTTGTTAGCAGTTATCTACAGCTTATGATGAAGTTACTTGTAGCCACTAGATTATGTAACTATTTTTACTGTTCTCGCATTTTTGTGAATTCCAGCAAAGTAGAATAATCTGAGTAGGTTTGGATAAGATAGTTTAGGAGAATATGAGCCCCTGAAGGCACATACAATGCATTGCCATCATAAGCTTACGCTCCTTGGTTGATAATTTAATGTGGGAGTACAATGTGAAGTGGACTGTTTAGATAGGTTTACCCTTGAATTACGTTAAGTCTACAACACATTAGTTTTCCTCTAGAGCTCCGCTCCATGAAGGTAGTCCCCTCTATGGTTCATAAGTGCTTAAAGTTTCCATTTGAGGGACATGTGCACGTTGTACATCACAGTTGGTACCAGTCCATTGCTCGACATGGACAATTTACACTTGACTACTTCTGGCCAAAACCAGTTGGAATTGCTTGAGCTAGATGATTTATTCTTCTTGTAATATCAAAATTTTAAAGAAAAGAAAATATCAGAGTTATCGCTTAGTAACATACCTCCTTGTGATGTCCCTGAACCTTGATCTTCTAAGGCTACAACAGTAGTTCCCCCTGTCACACAAGTGGTGAATGAAGTTAAGCTCGAATCGAAGGTTCTTCCCCATCCTCAAGCGTCTAGTAGATATGTTGAGGTTCCCCCTCCGCCATCCCTTCAAGGACAACAAGGCAATCATTAAGCACGAAACATACCTCCTCACAATCACAATATTATTTTTGTCCCACCTGCGTCTGCGGAGACTAGTGGAAATCAATTGGTTGTGCGTGTATTATTTCCTAAGGTTTCTCAACCGCTCGTGGATCCTCAAGTACTTCCACTTGTTTCACAAGTTGAGAAGGAAGAGCAGCCCGCATTAAGGAACCCTTCCCCCGTGGTCTCCCAACCTTTGGAGGTTCCTCTTGTTTCTTCTAATGTTCTTGAAACAAAGGAAGAAAAGGAACCCACGTTGGAAGATACTACGATTCCTTTATGATGCAGGAGCATCCGGGTTCACGTGCAATCCTCATCAACCAAAAAGATTTGTTTTTATTTTCTTGTTGTCTATTTTTTGTCTGCAGGGGTTACCTCAGGGATGAATTGATCAAATTTAGAGATTTTCCTAAGGAAGTTGACCAAGTAAGGGGTTGATATTGAAGAAGGCACAAATGGGTATCCGTACCTCAATTTTGGTGAAGAGCTGATCAAAATTGGCGAAGTTATGCTCCAACGCGACTTTTGGGTCCTATCGACTTGGCGCTAAAATCCAAGGGTTCGAACTTGCACTAAAAGTAGCTCTTACAGACCAAGTCGGATACCTTCAAAATCCCCGCCAAGTCAGACACTGTCAAAACCTCCGCTAAGTTGGTGACGTCATCATTTCCCACCAAGCGCTTTCACACCTTTGTGCTAAAAGTCTTCATCACTGTCCTTGCGTTAAAAACCATTTGCACCACCTAAGTTCGTCGACGCCAAAATCTGCGCTGAACCATTTTACTCTATTTGCGCTAAAACTCTTCATCGCCAACCTTGCGCTAAATACCAGTTCCTCTGCTTAAGTCGGTTGACGTCAAAACCCGTGCAGGTTAGACGGATGGAATATCGCCGCTAGCATTAAAAGGCTTGGTCACCGACTTGTGCCAAAATTGAACTGCACTGACAAAGTCGGACAACGTCGATTTTCGTGCTAAGTCGGCGAAGGTCATTTTCAACATTTTTCTTAGTCAGGTCAATTAAAGCTAGATCTAGCGCTTTCTCCTGTTGCGCTAAAAACTGGTTGGACCAACTTTCCTGCCAAGAAACTAGAAACGACAAAAGGTCAACTTTCACAGTTTGTACGTCCGTTCCAAGGGCAAATCAAGGCATGACACGTGTCAAGGTCATTAAGGAAGGGCGGTGGCCGCCAAAGAGGTCTATAAATACTTGGGATTTGATCTTTTTATGGGGCTTCTCCTCACTCAAGATTGTAATACGTTTTTGGAGACTTCTTGAAGGTTTTCCAATTTTGTATGATCAGTTTTGGTCTGCAACCTGAAGCATTGTAAGGCCGAGGCCAATGTTCTGTCATGAAATTTGTACTCCTATAATCTTTGTTGCATATGAATAAAGCATTGTTGTTCTATTGTTCCATTTTGTTGTTGTGTTGTGATTTTGTCATTTGCTGCTTGGTTTAGCTGTCTGATAAGACTCTTGAACCCTGACCTGCATTAAGTGGTATCAGAACAGGTTTTGCACTCCTTGAGGCCGTGGGAATTCCTACAACAGGTCTCTAGACATGGCACATCGAGATAGAAGGAGAGGATCACCTCCAAGGATTGGAGATGTATCGTTGGCAGAAATGCTCAGAGGCATCATGGCTAGGCTGGATGCAATGGAGAGAACACAGTGCAGGGGAGTACCCGTAGCAAATGTTAGTGACAATGAGGAGGCAGAAGTTAGTGAGGAGAAAGTAGAAGGAGAAAATGGATTTGAAAGGAGGTTTCTGCATGCCATGACAAAGATTGCTAGTGAAACCCGTGTCGAACTACCCAGTTATAATGGAAGTCTAAAACCAGATGAGTTGATAGACTGGATTGCAGAGATGGAAAAATATTTCGAGTTAGAATCGATTGAAGACCCTACGAGGGTAAAACTTACAGCTTTAAAGTTGAAAGGACATGCATCTCTGTGGTGGGATCATGTGCAAGTTGAGAGACAAAGAAAAGGGAAGGAAAAGATTAAGACCTGGGAGAGGATGCTAACCAAGTTAAAGGCAAAATTTCTACCTGCCGATCATTAGATCACCATGTTCAAGATCCTGCAGAACCTCAAGCAGAGTGAGAAAAGTGTACAAGACTACACCGAAGAGTTTTACTGATTGAATATTCAGGTTGGTCACATTGAGGATGATGCTGAGAAGATCTCAAGGTATGTAAATGAGTTGCATTATTTGATACAAGACGAAATTAGCATGGTTAGGATTACCAATATAGAAGAAGCCTATCAATTTGCATTGAAGGTAGAAGAAAAGATCTCTAGAAGGCCCAGAACAACTCTAGAGGGAGAGGTAAATCCTCTAAAGGAAGAGGACAACCAAATCTGGGATGTGGCTCTCAGGATAAACAAGGTGAAGCAAGTTCTTCCAATACCCAGGGAGGTAGAGGAAGAGGTGATTATTCTCGAGGTAGAGGAAATTCTGGAAGAGGAAGAGGGTTCAGTAGAACATGTTTCCAATGTGGATAGGCTGGACATAGAGCATTTGAATGTGTGTAAGTACAACAGAGCAGTAGCAAAGGGAAAGAGGCTAGAATCCATATAGTACAAGCTGAGGAAGAGAGTGTGGCTAGTGCAGCCTCACCAAAGCGTGGAGAAGAAGCTGAGGATGGAGAATCCTTGATCATGAGGAAAGTTCTTCTATCACCAGAGAAGATACAGGAGGAACCAGAACAACAAAAACTCTGTTTAGAACTAGATGTAAGTCTGAAGGAAAAAGCTGCAAGGTCATTGTGGACAACGGCAGTACTGACAATTTAGTATCAGAAGAAATGGTGCAGAAACTAAATCTAAGAAGATTGAAGCACCCCACTCCTTACAAAGTCTCTTGGCTGCAAAAGGGACATCAGTTACTGGTAAGTGAGCAATGCCTTGTCAAATTCCATATTGGAAATTATAAAGATGAGATATTGTGTGATGTTATGCCAATGGATGCATGTCACCTGTTGTTTGGTAGACCTTGGCAATATGATAGGTAGGCCATTCATGATGGTAAGAGTAACTACATAACACTCAAGAAGGATGGGGTTGAGTATGTGTTAAATCCTTTGAAGGATAATGATGAGGATATTGAGAGAGGCAATAGAGTTTGTCTAGTAAGTGGAAAACAATTCCTGAAGGAGATCAGAAAGAAGAAGGTCTGTTATACCTTCCTACCTTAATTTGCAGAAGCTATGACAGTTGAGAAAGAGGTCGCAGTTCCCACAGAGGTCCAATAAATTCTGAGTGAGTTTGATGATATATTAATGAAGGATTTACCAGACGGATTACCTCTAGTTAGAATCATAAGCCACTGCATGGATTTGATACCGAGAGCAAGCCTACCAAACAAGGTACCATATAGGATGACACCTATGGAAAATGAAGAAGTGAATAGGCAAGTGCAAGAGCTATTGGATAAGGGGTTGATTAGGAAAAGTCTCAGTCCATGTGTTGTACCTGCAGTATTGGCACCTAAGAAAGATGGAAAATGGTGGATGTGCACTGATTCAAGGGCTATAAACAAGATCACCATTAAGTACAGGTTTTCATTGCCTTGTATGGATGACTTGATGGATTGCTTGAGTGGAGCAAAGTATTTTAGCAAGATTAATTTGAAGAGTGGATACCACCAAATCAGAATTAGAGAAGGAGATGAGTGGAAGACAACATTCAAGACCAAGGATGGACTGTATGAGTAGTTAGTGATGCCATTTGGGTTGACATATGCACCCAGCACTTTTATGAGACTGATGAATGAGGTAATGAAACCATTCCTTGGAAAGTTTGTCATAGTTTATCTAGATGACATCTTGGTTTTCAGCAAAACAAAGGAGGAGCACTTACTGCAACTAAGGGAACTCTTGCAAAGATTGAAAGAAGAGAAGTAACTGGTGAATATGGATAAGTGCAGTTTTATGCAGACAGAATTAATGTATTTGGGTTTTGTAGTATCAGAGGAGAGGTTAAAAATGGACCCTGAGAAGGTTAAGGCAATACTGGATTGGCCTTCCCCTACAAATATGTTCGAGGCCAGAAGTTTTCATGGCTTGGCGAGCTTCTATAGGAAGTTCATCAGAAATTTTAGTGGAATATGTGCACCGATCACCGAAAAAATGAAAGTTGTTAGGAAAGAGTTCCAATGGATAGCTACAATAGAAAGAAGTTTTTAGATGTTGAAGAAGAAGGTGATAGAACAGCTAGTGTTGGCATTGCTAGACTTTAACAAAGTTTTCCAAGTGGATTGTGATGCTAGTGGTAGTGCAATTGGGGGAGTGTTAAGTCAAGAAGGTAGGCCCATTGCCTACTTCAGTGAGAAACTCAATGAAGCAAAGAGGAAATACTCAGTCTATGACCACGAATTCTATGCTATAGTGCAGGCCTTAAAGAAGTGGAGGCATTATCTGTTGTCTAATGAGTTTGTTTTGTATACTGATCATCATGCCTTACAGTGCATCAACAGTCAAGGTAAATTAAATCAAAGGCATGCGAAGTGGGTGGAATTCCTGCAAAGTTATTCTTTTGTTTTGAAGCATCGAAGTTGTAAGTCAAACCGACAGATGCACTTAGCAGAAGATGTTTGTTGATGAATGAGTTAAGGGTTAATGTCGTTGGCTTTGATGCAATGAAGGATTTGTATCCAAATGATCTTGATTTTAAGGAAGCATGGGTTGTTAGTAAGAGTCTAGTGATTGGAGATAGGACACCATGGTTGGAATACTTTATCCAAGATGGTTTGTTGTTCAAAGGACATAAATTATGGATACCTAGAAGCTCAATGAGAGAGAATCTCATCAGAGAAAAGCATAGTGGAGGCTTAAGTGGACATTTTGGAGTAGATAAGACAATGGCACATCTGAATGACAATTATTTTTGGCTAGGAATGAGTGCAGATGTGAAGAAATTGGTACAGGGATGTAGAATTTGCCAACATGCCAAGGGAGTACAACAGAATACAGGACTGTATTAGCCATTACCCATACCTGATAGACCTTGGGAGCATATAAGTATGGATTTTGTTTTGGGATTACCTCGGACACAGAGAGGTCATGATTCCATTTTTCGTTGTTGTGGATAGATTTTCAAAGATGGTTCATTTCATACCATGTCAGAAGACTAGTGATTCATCCTACATAGCTACATTGTTTTTCAGAGAGGTAGTTATGTTGCATGGGTTACCTAAAAGCATAGTTTCAAACCGGGACACGAAGTTTGTTGGTCATTTTTGGCATACCTTATGGAAGAGAATGGGTACTGAATTAGGATTTAGTTTACCACAGACTGATGGACAAACTAAAGTTGTAAACAAAAGTTTGGGAAATCTATTGAGATGTTTGGTGGGAGATAAACCACATCAATGGGATCTTATCGTAGCACAGACATAATTTGCTTATAATAACTCAGTGAACAGAAGTGCGAGAAGAAGTCATTTTCAAATAGTTTATGGGTATAGCCCAAGAGGTGTTGATGAACTTCATGATAGTGCAGATTTGAACAGGAAGAGTGCCGTTGTAGAAGATTTTGTAGAATACCTACATGAGGTTCATAAGGAAGTGAAAAACCAGTTGGAGAAGAGTGCCAGCAAGTACAAGGAACATGTTGATGTGCATCGGAGAGAACAAGTGTTTCAGGTAGGAGATTTAGTTTTGGCACATTTGCGAAAAGAAAGGTTTCCACAGGGAACATATAATAAGTTGAAATTTCAGAAGATAGGTCCATGCAAGGTGTTGAGGAAGTTCTCGTCCAATGCCTATGAGATTAAGTTGCCGGTAGGGGTAGACATATCACCTATTATCAATGTTGCTGATATGTATAATTTTTATGAAGGAGAGTCAAGTTCACAAAGAGGGATACATTCACATTCACCTAATGCACAAGGGTGGATAGATCAGTTGCCTAGAAAGAAGCTGGAAGAAGTGGATAAAGTGATTGACTCCCAAGTGGCTAAAAGGACCAGAGGCAAGGAGTACTTGGAATATATGGTCAGGTGGAAGAACAGAGCTGCAGATGAAGCTTCTTCGTTGACTGCTGCAGAACTTGTCAAGTTTGGGATCTTGGTTCCAAACTTGCCAAAATGTTCTTGAGTTTTCAACTCATGAAACATTTCAGTTACCCGGTGTGTCTGATGCAGGAGCATCCGAGTTCACGTGCAATCCTCATCAACCAAAAAGATTTGTTTTTACTTTCTTGTTGTCTATTTTTTGTCTGCAGGGGTTACCTCAGGGATGAATTGATCAAATTTGGAGATTTTTCTTAAGGAAGTTGACCAAGTAAGGGGTTCATCTTGAAGAAGGCCCAAATGGGTATCTGTACCTCAATTTTGGTGAAGAGATGATCAAAATTGGTGAAGTTATGCTCCAACGTGACTTTTGGGTCCTACTGACCTGGTGCTAAAATCCAAGGGTTCGGACTTGCACTGAAAGTAGCTCTTACCGACCAAGTCGAACACCTTCAAAATCCCCGCCAAGTCAGACACTGTCAAAATCTCTGCTAAGTCAGCGATGTCATCATTTCCTGTCGAGCGCTTTCACACCTTTTGCGCTAAAAGTCTTCATCACTGACCTTGCATTAAAAACCATTTCTGCCACCTAAGTCCATCGACACCAAAATCTGTGCTGAACCATTTTACTCTGTTTGTGCTAAAACTCTTCTTCGCCAACCTTGCGCTAAATACCGGTTCCTCTGCTTAAGTCGGTTGACGTGAAAACCTGCACAAGTCAGACGGATGGAAAATCACCGCTAGCGGTAAAAGGCTTGGTCACTAACTTGCACCAAAATTGAAC
Source organism: Cunninghamia lanceolata (assembly GCA_027924645.1). Taxonomy (NCBI): domain Eukaryota; kingdom Viridiplantae; phylum Streptophyta; class Pinopsida; order Cupressales; family Cupressaceae; genus Cunninghamia; species Cunninghamia lanceolata. The sequence continues at coordinate 163,849 of BSBN01001269.1, read as the reverse complement.
TACACTAACAAAGTCGGACAAGGTCGATTTCCACGCTAAGTCGACGGAGGTCATTTTCAGCGCTTTTCAGTCAGGTCGGTTGAAGCCAGATCCAACGCTTTCTCTTGTTGTGCTAAAAACTGGTTGGGCTGACTTTCCAGCCAAGAAACTAGAAATGACAAAAGGTCAACTTTGACAGTCTATACGGCCATTCCAAGGGAAAATCAAGGCATGACACGTGTCAAGGTCATAAGGAAGGGCGGTGGCCGCCAAAGAGGTCTATAAATACTTGGGATTTGATCTTTTTAAGGAGCTTCTCCTCACTCAAGATTGTAATACATTTTTGGAGACTTCTTGAAGGTTTTCCAGTTTTGCACGATCAATTTTGGTTTGCAACCTGAAGCATTGTAAGGCTGAGTCCAATGTTTTTGTCACAAACTCTATACTCCTGTTGTAATCTCTGTTGCATATGAATAAAGCATTGTTGTTCTGTTGTTCCATTTTGTTGTTGTGTTGTGATTTTGTCATTTGCTGCTTGGTTTAGCTATCTGATAAGACTCCTGAACCCTGACCTGCATTACTTTAACAAACATCACAAATAAAGCTAAGCAAAATAAAATTGTGAGAGAAAGAAGGAAGCATCATCGTGCTATGGCTCGCCTTTCTGTAGGAGAGGAGAATCTCCCTCCTCGCAAGTGTTTATCACTGACGGATGCGAAAGAGATATCTACTAGTGTTTTGTCTACTATAGAGAAGGATAAAGCTTCACAAGCTACTATGGAACCTATTGTGCTATATTCTGATAGAGAATCTGAAGATAACAATGACATAGGTATGGCTCTTGTTCACCACACTTATTATAGTTCCTCTTGCATCTTGTCCACCTATCCAAATTGGTGATGAGCAAGATTGGGAGGAGGATGATTTGCTTTAAGTTGACTCGCAAGTGTGGCCCCTTATTTCTACTTTTTCGTTAGTGCGTGTGATTGTTTTTCCTCTGTAATGTGTTGCTTGATGCTTTATTTATGTTTTTGTTTTTGTTAAGCTCTCTTTGGATGACTCTTGACACCCTTGTAGGTGTAAGGATACAAAGGGACTGAAATCCATTATAACATTCTCTCTATTTGTATCAACATTCTTCTATATGTCGTAAGTTACGTTGTTATTGTTTCCTTTGGGGATGATGCAAGGCATAGGATGCTTTGGCATTCTCCCTTGTTGATCCAAAGGGTTTTTGTTTGATTTCATGTGATATTTCTTCCTTTGCCTCCGTAGTTCTACCAACTAGCAAATGATGATAGTTCGAAATATATATAGTCTCGAGATATCTCCTATTATACAACCATTCATATATTGATGCTAGTCAAGTAGATCCCTTTGTGGTATTTCTCTTTACTTTTATATTTTTTATTTATGTGGCACCTTGTTGCTATGCTCGACATCATACCATGACTACACAAGCCATTGTGTATCATGCTTGTAGCATCACCTTGTTTTGCCTTTTGTGGGGGCAACCCCTTGTTGCGATGTAGTTTTTGGGAACACATATCTTATAGGCATGTGCTTTCGAAAAGCTCTTGTGCTTGTCTTATGGTTTGTTCTACCTTAAAGCAATTTCTCCTTGATAGGAGTTAGCAATCACTTTATGGTGGGGGCATACATCACGCTATGCTCTTTTGATTACATACTTGTTTATTATAGTTGGCATGGAACTCACCTAGTGATTCGGTGGTCCTCACTAGCCCGTGATGTTTCCTTTTGGTCCATGACCCACCTAGTACAACAAAGTTTGCTAGCACGTGTGCTTTATGTGACTTGTCGTGGTCACCTAGTAATTCGGTAGTCCTTACTAGTGTGTGATCCAAGAGGGCACTTCTATTCACATGACCCCTAGCGACAGAGCAAGTTAGTGTCAGAGTCATGTGCCTTGTGTATTTGTTACTAAGTTTGTTTGTTTGATGTATTATTTTAACTTGTATTCCTTAATGATTCCACGTGTCTTATGTGTCTTCATCATGTTTTCCATGTGTATTCTTTGTGTCTTATGTGTATCCTTCGTGTCAAACGTGTATGGATTGGGTATGGTGTGTATTACCTTTGTGTATTGTGTGTCTCTTGCATGTATTCCTATGTATGCTTTTAGTACTCCACGTATGTGTGAATTATGCTACAATGTCTTGTGTGTTTGAAAATCTCTTTGCTTTTGTGTTTGCAACCTTAGATTCCTAAGCTTGGAGGCTACTAATTGTCCACAACTTGGTGGAATTCTTTGGTTCTATTTTTTTGTGTTTGAAATCTACCTTCTCCTTCCTTTAGTGTGAGTTTGGATGTAAGTTCGTACCCACACTAAAGTGGGGGCTAAATGTTATAGAGTAAAATGTGTACATTTGTTAATCAAGACCCATTTTAACACCTTTTTGAATATTAAACGATTAAATCTCGCTCCCGACAAAATAAGGTTAGGACTGGTCGAAGCCCACTTAAATGGACACTCTCTGGAGTTTGTGGGACTAAAGGACCAGGGTGCCTAGCGCCCTAGTCCCGGATATTAGCCCCCGTCCTATTTTTGTGGTGTCAGCTTAAAACACCTCCCTAACTTTTACTTGTCAGCCCCATTTGATTTTATTTGTCGTTGGTGAGCGAGAATGCATATATAAAGGAGTTTTACAATTCATTTTACACACTAGATGAATATTGCAAGTTTTCTCACATGTTTTGATCTTCTATGCTCAAGTGCTCTTCATGCTTGGATGTGCTACATGCTCGTGGATGTTATGATTCTCATTTGCAGGTTTTGAAGGAAGTTCAAGATATCTGTCTATCTCCATGTTGATGCATGATCTTGAGTTATCTACATCAACTAGGGTTTCACATCTTGTGGTAATCATTATCACTTTCATTCATATTTCTATCATATATTGTTGATCTTGCCTCTGCTCTCCTGGGGCACACACTCTTGGATCACTAATCATCATTGTAGTGGAGGTGGAAACACCAACACGGGGTTTGACTAAGGCAAGCCCCTAAACACAACACCACCTTTTTCCTCTTTGCTTGTCTGCAGGTTGAAGATACATGTTTTTGAAGACAAGATCTAGGAAGAAGAAAGGGTTTGTAGGTATAGGTCTGGTGAAACTCAGAGATTCTATAAAACCCTAGATTGGGTCTAGGGCACCTAGTGCCCTGGTCTTGTTGGCCTCTCGAACTCAGATCCAAGTTCTAATCTGCTTCCTAATCTTTGTTGTACTTTCTAATTTTTATGTTTTCATTTCTGACTGTCGTATATTTATCGATCTTTGCCAATTATGGTTTCATCTTTAGCCCTAGTTTGATTGGTTAGTTTTGGTTGGATTTGGTTGATTCTTCTCTATACAACAAAAGGGCAGAACCCCTATAGTTTGACTCTCCTTGATGGGTAGAAGCCAAGCTCGGTTTGTGCCCCAATGTTTGTAGAAGAGGGTTTAACCTAGTTTAACTTATTAGGCTAGATGACTCTTTTCTCATCAAACAGTACTGATAGCTTGTTGGGAGTCTCATTTATCTTACTCATACAAGACTCGACATTTCATATGATGTAGGTATGGTCTCTCGATTCATGCAGGATCCCCATGAGCTACACTGGAAAGAAGCTAAGCAGATTCTCCACTACATTCAGGGTACACATAGTTTTGGGATTCACTACGCAATAGGCATTGATCTTGACTTGGTGGGCTACACAAATTCTGATTGGGTAGGCAATTCTCAGGATCACAAGTCTACTTCAAGTTATAACTTCTCACTTGGCTCAGGTCCTATTTGTTGGTTGAGGAAGAAGTGGTTTCTATTGCTCTATCTTGTATTGAGGCCGAGTATCGAGAGGTTGTGAATGCCACCACTGAGGCCATTTGTATTCAAAATCTTCTCACTAAGTTCGGTATCCAGATCAGATGACCATCAATCATATTTTGTGACAACCAGAGTACTATTCAGATCTCACGAAATTTGATCCATCATCAACGGACCAAACACATTGAGGTCCATATGCACTACATCCAATAGCTCATTCATGGACACATTATCGACCTTCACTATTTCGTAAATTTCAAGAAGGTTGCCAATATTTTCACCAAACCCTTCATAGAAAGTATCTTCATCTGCGAGCTTTGCTAGGGGTGCGAGTGGCTTCATCTTCTAGGGGGCTTCTTAGTCCTCTCACTAGGAGTCCTGACTCTCTCTACTCTGGGGGATCTCTTCTCTCTCTAGTGGGGTCCAAAATTTAGAAGTTCAGACTGTTTGAGTAGACCTCCGATCACAGCCCTGACAGCGATATTGGATTCTTGTGGTCACCACACAACATATTGGCCTCAGTTGTATGGCACAGATCTTGATTTTGCTGAGATCTACAACAATCTAGCAGAGGGAAAACAAGCCACTGATTTCTACTTGAAGGATGGGATTCTCTGTCACATGGGACACATGTGTTCCAACCAAGGAGCGACAAAAGATGATATGGGAGGCACACTACAACCGTGTTGCAGGACACTTTAGGGTGGAGAAGACTATTGTTGTACTTCAGAGGTATTTTTATTGGCCCAAATTGAGACATGATGTCATTTTATACATTTGAGCTTGTACTGCTTGTGCCATTGCAACACCTGCCAATCGTAAACAAGGATTGTATACACCTCTTCCAGTCCCTGACCAACCTTGGCATTCAGTTTCAATGGATTTCATGTCCAGACTACCTTCTACCAGACGTGGGCATGATTGTGTATATGTGGTGGTAGACAAGTTTTCAAAAATGGCTGTCATAGTGGCTTACAAGAAAGGAGTTTCTGCGGAAGAAACAACCAAGCTTTTCTTTGAGAATGTTTGGGTACACTTTGGTTGCCACAAACCATCATATCTGACAAGGATAGTAGATTTCTTAGCAATTTTTGGACATCACTTTGGGCCTTGATGGACACAAAGTTGACAAAATCCACTGCCTTCCATCCCCAAATAGATGGGCAGACTGAGGTGGTGAATAGGATGATCATTCACATTTTGCGGATGTACTATTCCAAACATCCTCAGACTTGGGATGAAATCTTGCCATATGTACAACATAGTTACAATCGAGCACTACATGGTTCCACAGGGTACAGTCCATTTGAGGTATGTCTTGGCTACCAACCATTGGCTCCAATTGATGTAGCATTGTCGCTTATGTTGAGTGACCCATCAACACATTCAAAAAAAGAGGCAGACATGACAACTAAGTTTGTGGAGAAGATACACCATATTCAGCAACAAGTCCATGAGATACTACAATATAGTAATCAGAAATACAAGGACAGACATGATCAGCATCGTACACCTCATTAGTTTAAGGTTGGGGACAAGGTTTGGCTTCATATTCAGAAAGAAAGACTTCAAGGGCCTCACAAGAAACTCCATCCTATTCAATATGGTCCATATACCATCATCAAACAAGTTGGTGAAAATGCTTTTGAACTCAATCTGCCATCTTTTCTTGGACTACATCTTGTTTTCAATGTTGAATTGTTGCGGCCATATTTTCCACCATTGTTGGACACTTCAAATGTTGCAGAACATATAAGTTGCTTAGAGTTGAATCCAGACACTACTGCCCCTCTCAAATGTGATCAGATTACTGATGTTATGGTGAAAACATTGAAGAAACAACAGATTCCTCTCTATCGGGTGGTACAGGCAGGACAACTTCCACATCAAGGAAAATGGTTCACTAAGGACCAGATTGAGAAGAAATTTCATCATCTGCTGCAATACATAGGTGCAATGGGGCCCATTGCCTCTCAAGGGGGAAGCAATGATCCCACAGAGATTCAAAAGCATTAGGGTGGCATTTGTTTAGGGAACTATATTCTAGTTTTTTAGTTTTTTTTTCCAGTTTTGTCTACATCCTGGTAATTGGCATTTTCAGAGGCCCTTAGAGTGGAATTTGGGGTCAAGACTTTCATCGGTTGCTTTGAGCAGTAGCCGCAGGCAGGGCTCGATGCAACTTAATCTAGCTCTTCAGGAGATCTTTCCAATGAGTCCGAAATGTCTAGATTTCGACTAGCTGGCTAGAAGTTATGACCCTGCCTAGTGGGGTCCAAAATTTAGTAGTTTTTTGAAATTTTGAAAAATTTGAAAATTTGAATTTTAGTAGTTTTGTCACCTTCCTACTATCCATTTCAAATTCTATGGATAAGGTGACCTTTCACATTCTTGCTCATTGTATATATCCAACTTTTGATGCAATAAGAAATCCTCTTTGGTTGCCTGCAACTTTTTACAAGTTCTACACATTGAACATTTTGTTTATTTTCACAATACCACAGGCTCAACGCTAGGTATTATTATCTGAATTCTCCATTAAAATTTAGATCAATTCTCTCTTTTCTGGGGGGCTTCTCTTTGAGGTGGATTATTATGTACATGGGTACCTCATTAGGCTTCATTTGTCGGGACCTAACTTTTCACCCACCAAAGTTGCGCTTAAGGGGGGTGTTAGTGTAGGTTTTTATTTTCGTAGTTGGGTTATTTTATTTCCTAGGTTTTTCCTATAGTTTTATTAAGCTTTCTTAGGTTAAATAAAGTGAGTTTAATTAGGTGAGTGGGTCATTTGAGGTGTTGCCATCCTATGAGGGAGTTACATTTACTATGTTTAGACCATTTGGTGGTCTCTCCCTATTGGTTGGTTTTGCCACCTCCACCTCTCTCCTTGGTCTATATAAACTAACTACCTAGATTGTATTTTGCATCTTTTTCTTTTGCACTCTCATAATGCTATTTTACTTATAAAGCATTTGCATTACTCTCGTGGAGACTAACTCTGTGTTGTTATTTTGATCTTGTATCATTTGTTTCATAGTTTATTAATCTATTCATTGTACTAATTTTCTGGGTTATTCATCTTTACAGATTCTAACAATAGCCAAGGGTCTTTGGACCTTATTAAAAGGGGTCTACAACTTATACCAAATGCTCGCTCCATATGGCAGCTAAAGACTATTTTTTTAACCAAAAAAATAGTTATACCTACACAAGTAATGGGTCTAATTGCACAAGCACTAGGAATCTCCAAGATGCCAAGGGATATTTCGTAAATGGGGGTAGATTTTTTACTCAAGGGCCTAGGGCAAAGTTCTATGATTTTAACAATTTGATAAGTATTCCTTAAGATTTTGGGCCTTTTGGACATGATGGCAAGGTCATATTTGACCCAAAATGCTCCAAATATGAGTGATACATGTGGATACCAAATAGAAACCCCTCCTTAATAATCCTTGCAAATCTTACCTCTAAAGCTTGATCTAGACCAAATGAAGGGAAAAACCAACAAATTTAGAACCTCTAAGTACAACAACAAATGGATCTACAAATATAATGATGTCAATTCAACCAAAAAAACAACCCTCCTAGAATCTTATATACCTCTCAAAATTTTTTATTCTCCAAATCATTTGAGAATGCAAGAGAAGAGCATTCTAATTTTTTAATAAAGCACAATATTTACAACCTATATCTTTTGAAGAGGACCAACTCTAGAGAATGCCATCTCTAGTACCATGTAAGAGTTGTTACAAAATGCTTTGATACCATGTAAGGTTTGTCTATGAAGGTAGCCACCCAAGATCAAAAAAGCCTATTGTCAATCAAAGAAAACCCAAAAGACCGATATGACAAGTTAATAGTATTCTATACAAAAGGATGCAATGTGTAAATATACAAGATGAGAGATTAGATAAGAGATTGATTGCCCATGTGAGAGCAAGAGGTAGGTATATATAGGAGACACAGTCAAGAGATGTGAATGTACACACAATGTGGAATAACAGATGTAGTCACATGTGTAGTACATCACTAAACAAGGAAAGTACAAGTCACATATACAACCTACCCAAATAGATAGCTACCTAAGTAAGTTTAGTGGGGCCCTATGGGGGAGTGTGTCTCTAATTGTGGGTGTGGCCTTATCCTCTATAGTGGGGCAATGTGTCTCTAATTGTAGGTGCGGCCTTATGCTATATAGTGGGGCAGTGTGTCTCTAATTTAGGTTGTAGATGCACCATGAGGAGTTTGCCTCTAGCTAATCAATTTATAATCTTTGATAGATGTCCCTTGAAGAGTGTGTTCTTACGTAGTCTATTACTTACCAATCTATACATGATCCTATTCTAGGTGCATATAATGCAATAAAATAATAAAATAAATGCAAGGAAAATAAAATGCACAACCATTATAATCACACACAATTGAAAGGAACCCCTTCTACATGTTTCTAAGGTGGTATTATAATTCCATCCATACTTACAAGAGAGTTCAAACAAGAGTTTCAAAAACCTTAGAAGCCCAAGAGATGGGATAAGAAATACAAAAAATCCTCTTTATGACCATAGCTCTACCTGTTTTTTATGTGTGTCATGTTCAATCATAGTCAAACACATCACATATCCTATATTCTAACACTAACAGGTTTAGCCATGGTCAAACCAATCAAAGATTCTTTTTCTTGAATAATTAGAAGTCTCTTGGGTTTCTAGATTGCCCAAGTGAATGTTTTCATGTTTTTTTCTTCCTTATCTCTTGCAACCCAATGTTTGATATTTACCTTAGGAAACGAATCCTATATTACATGTAATTCATTAGGAAGTATTCAAGAAAGTTACTTAGTGTGGTTTTCAATCCTTCAAACTAACATAATTGATCCATTTAGATCACTCAAGGTTCCCTTTTTTTTTGGTTTAATGTGATTTTTTCTTTGCTTTATGTGGGGCTATAAATCCATCTTATGACATTTTCTTTTGATTTTGTGGCTTGTATTAGTTCTTAATTAACCAAATAATTAATACAAGAAATACATTTCTTTTCTAAGACCATAAAATCTTATATTGATTTACCCATTTGTAAATTTGGAATGGAGTCTTCTTGAATGTCAAAACAATGTTGCATTATTAGACTTCCTAAAGACATGTTTTTCAAATAAAAGGATTTTGTGTGCCTATGTGAGAGTGTGAAAGTTCAGAATTAAATAACTAGCATAAGTCCAACTTTTTAACTTGAAGTATTTGAAAGTGACACATGTTTTGAATTTTATAGTGGTATAAACTAATGAAATGTAGAATTTTTAGTGTATTTTATGTTTTTATGTTTTTATTTTTATTTAAAATATATATATTTTTATAAAATTAACACTAGAATTTTATTATTGAAAAAAATTCAAAAAATGAGGTCAACAAGACTCCACTTTAATATAGTAAATTTTATTTTTTCCCTTGATTTTTTTCACTTAACTAACTTGAATATTTAGTGCATGGAAATTTTTTATTTTTCAATAAAAATTTGAAGCCTTTACTAAAAATGTAAAAGTTTTGATGAGCCTCCACTTTATGTCTTAAATATTTTTATTATAAACAAATAAATTACACCCTTTTGACTAGGACTCTCTCTCCGATATTTTTTCTTAATTTTAAAAAATAAAATTTAGTATATTTTTAAAATTTCAATAAGCCTTATGTTCCAATTTAATATTTACTTGTAGTAAACTTGAAAAATAAATTACTAACAATAATTAAAATATAAAAGAAAAGTCAAAGGGCCCTTCATCTGTTGGTGAAGTTGAAAGGTTCTAAATGAGCTCACCAGGGATCAAGTTTTGAATGCAAGGCCCCCTACACCATAAGGGATGAGTGAAATTGTATGTAATGTGAGAAAATTTGGTGGGAAGATAAGGAGAAATGCTAGATACAAATGACTAAATTTAAAAGACCATAAGCCAAAATAGATGCCCCTTTGGGATCCTTCTCAAGACCTTGCAAATCACCACATAATAATCAACAAAACAATAATAACAAACAAGAATCATGATTGCTTGAATCTCGGTCTCTTATAGCATACTTGGGAAGATAAGGAGAAATGCTAGATACAAATGACTAAATTTAAAAGGCCATAAGCCAAAATAGATGCCCCTTTGGGACCCTTCTCAAGACCTTGCAAATCACCACATAATAATCAACAAAACAATAATAACAAACAAGAATCAAGAATCTCAATCTCTTATTGTATACGTCTAAAAATGACACGAATCATCCTAAATAAATATTCTAAATATTTATTCCATTCTTCTATTAATTAAATAAATATTCTAAATTTATTTAATCGATTCACTGTTCCATAATTAAATAAATTCTATTTATTTAATTAAAATTCTTCTAAATATCCTACCCAATTAAATAATCATAAATTATTTAATTAATCCAAATTCCTCTATCCTAAGTTCTAAATTCAAAAATCCACCTCACCTTGTCCACCTCATCAGGTTGCACATGTAATTAAATATATTTAATATTTAATTACCTATTTTTCTCTCACCCACATGGCCTATTTCTTCTCAAATCAGAAGTTAGTTAACTAATCAATCAAATGTCCACATCATCAAGTTGCACATGTAATTAAATATATTTAATATTTAATTACCTATTTTTCTCTCACCCACATGGCCTATTTCTTCTCAAATCAGAAGTTAGTTAACTAATCAATCAAATCTGTTAACTGATTAATCATTTGAGTTCACTGGTCAATCTATTCTGTTGACTCCTCAATCAACCCAGTTCACTGGTCAATCAATTCAGTCAGTTCCACAATCCACTCTTCTAACTGATCAATCAAGTCTGTTAACTGTTCAGTCAATGGAGTTAACTCTCCAATCAATTTTGTCACATCCCCTCTTTCATGATGGAGCTGGGACACTTGTCACATTTCTACTGGTTGCACATTCCTCAACCATTCTTAGCCGTTGATCTTCATATCTCCTCTCAACCGTTGATTCCCATTCTTCCAAGTCTATAAATGAAGCTTCATTCTTCCATTCTAATCATCCAGGCTTTTGACATCGTTACTCTGCAGAAATATCACCAGCGCTCCTTTGGCACCCTTTTGTCATCCACAAGCTTGAGATCACATACTTGCATTGGAGCTCATCTTCATTGCATATCACCATAGCCATTCACCGTCGACTTCCAACAAACAGCTAAAGAGATTGCACTCTCTGAGGGCTCATCTCATCTGCAAAAGGACGATTTGTGATAGGTGAACAACAGAAGTTTCGAAACGGGAAAGGTTTTGCTTTGTATTTGTTCATTGCTTTGTTTATTGAATCCTTCTTGTTTCACTATTCTGTTGATGTTTGGGTCTTGTTTAATTCATTTGATTGATCACCATTTTACCCTTACATTTTTGGCGCCCACCGTTCAGTTTTATATTTTTTACAAATTTTTGTAGTAAAAATTTGTGTTTCTCTAAACCCCATTGTTGAGTTTTGCAAGGATCTATCAAAAGGTGACCTCCTAGGCTGAAACTGACATCACCAACATGCTTAGAAGGGTCGAAAACCTTAGAATCACTTGTTAATTCACAAAAATCAGAGACTGAAAAAAATCTCTGTGATTTTTTTAAGGGTGCATCCTTTTATCCAACGGTCCAAAGGGTGCTTCCACAGGGTGCATCGCTTTATCCAGCGGTTCGAAGGGTGCTTCTGCATCCTTTTATCCAATTGTCTGAAGAGTTTTTTTTTTGCAGGGTGCATCCTTTTATCCAGCAGTCTAAAGGGTGCTTCCACAGGGTGCATCGCTTTATCCAGCTGTCCAAAGGGTGCTTCTGCAGGGTGCATCACTTTATCCAGCGGTCCGAAGGGTGCTTCCGCGTCCTTTTATCCAACTATCTGAAAAGTTTTTTTGCAGGGTGCATCCTTTTATCTAGCTGTCCGAAGAGTGCTTCTGCAGGGTGCATCCTTTTATCCAGCGGTCCAAAGGGTGCTTTCGTAGGGTGCATCGCTTTATCCAGCAGTCCAAAGGGTGCTCCCGCATCTTTTTATCCAACTATCCTAATAGCTTTTTCGCAGGGTACATCCTTTTATCCAGCGGTCCGAAAGGTGCTCCCACAAGGTGCATCGTTTTATCCAGTGGTCCGAAGGGTGCTTCCGCATCCTTTTATCTAATGGTCCAAAAGGTGCTTCTGTAGGGTGCATCGTTTTATCCAGCAATCCTCTATCCTGCCTTCTTCTACATGTCATAAGGGTGGTATCTTTTTCTTTTTGCCATAACAGGAGCATACGAACTCGTAATCTCGCAAATAAACACTCGTTGGAAAGGTAATTCTGTGAACTTCACAATGGAGTAGGTTTGATCAAGTGATTTTATCATTTTGTCAGCTATTTTTACAGTCAAAGTTTAGCTATCTTTCCAAGCTTAAATCTAGCATTTTTTCTTGAAAACTAATGATTTATCTGTGCAGCTTGACTTAAACACTTGTCAAAGAAAGGAGAAAAGAAACTTCTGATATATCTTCTACAGGGTTGAGAGCTGGATAGTTTTATTTTTCTTAACACACAAATCATAGTTTAACTAGGGTGAAAGTAAAATAACTTGCATACAACTTTCATCTAGTACTAATTAGGAAGGAGTAACCCATTGTTCACGCAACTTGCATACAATTTCCATCTAGTTCTAATTAGGAAGGAGTAAACCATTCTCATACAACTTGCATACAATTTTTATCTAGTACTAATTAGGAAGGAGTAACCCATTGTTCATGCAACTTGCATACAACTTTCATCTAGTACTAATTAGGAAGGAGTAACCCATTGTTCATGCAACTTGCATACAATTCTCATCTAGTTCTAATTAGGAAGGAGTAACTCATTGTTCATGCAACTTGCATACAATTTTCATCTAGTTCTAATTAGGAAAGAGTAACCCATTGTCCATCCAACTTGCATACAATTTTAATCCAACTCTAATTAGAAAAGTAACAACATGCATGCCAATCTCACATAGTTTCTAATTAGGAGGGTGATAACTAAATTATTGCAATCTTGGTTTCATTGATCATTGATATATGGCTATCTCTTTCAGTTAAGAATATTGCTATCTTGCAAAGGAAAGAATCATTGCTATCTCCTAATCACTTCAAAGTTAACAACTGTGTGAGTGCACAAGTAGAGTAGCCCATTTAGTTTTTCTAAATTTTAACTAGGTTGGATTAACCAGTGTATTCTGTGCTTGCGAATGACAATAGGCTTATGCTCTCCCCTTTTCTGGGTGATCAGAGTGCCAGACTTGTCATTCTATTTGTTTAACCTTTAGGAGGGGCCTGCCCTTGGATGCACGCTTGTCCAAGTGGGAACGACCCTGAGTGGTAACAAGCTAAAGCCAAGCCCTACCAAGCCACTTAAAATAAATTGTGCTTGAGGTGAAAACCTCCTGCAACGAGTGCTGTTGTGTTACACCGACGGCCAACCTCCCCCAAAACCCTCTAAGGCATAACCCTTTGAGGCTGGGAGACTCCATAACGGAGAGTAGTGCCGCCGCATGTGTAACCACTCGAACGGTTGCCCTCATTAAACACCTCTTGTTCTAGTGGCCAAAAACCCTTGTAATCCATTTCTCACCTAGGATCTTTGTGCTTGCTTTTGTTCAGTTTAGTCCAAAATAGAGTCGAAAAAACAAAAAAAAAAAATAATGAAAACCTATAAAATATTCTTTGTGCTTGCTGTGTTTTTTTGTTGTTAATTCATAAAATTAGACCAAGAAGGCCTTTTTTCAGCCAAAAATACCCAAAATACCAGAAAAATCCAAAAATTTTGCTGAAAAACAGAGCTGCGCTTATACCCATTTGCACTATTTTTGAGAAAAAATTTTCCACCTTTCTGAGTACCCCTTTCAGTCTTGTGTCAGTTTCTGTGGAGATGAAAACTGAATTAGAAGAGCTTGCTCAAGAACTCAAATACCTAAAATTGCAATTAACCCTAGACACCTCACCCCAAGGTCATATAGCAATTGGTCAAGAACTCCGAGTCAGACAACAAGAAATGGCAATCTTGCAAGCTGAACGTGCCAGTACTAGCTACGCCTCGCCCCGAACTCATACATCTATTTCCCGTCTTAATGATGCTCATGACAAGGCAAGCACCACCTTAAGTTGGAAATCCTATACCACTCCATCTACTAGTCCTTCACCACTTTCTAAGACACATATTCCAAAACGTACCAGTTCTACACCAACACCACCATCGAGTTCCCCAAACTCTAAACCGACAACCAAGGAATCCTTGGACGATTTCTGGAAAAGAGTTTTTCCAAATTTATACAACCAGAGAAAAGTTAGGGAGAAAGCAAAATCCCCTCATTCACCTATCCATACACCTACGAAGGCTGTGATCCAAGGGCTACTAGCAAAGAATCAACCATGTCCCCAAATTTCGGTACTCGACCTTACAAAAGATGCTTCCAATAACATGTCAAATCCTACAACCCCTTCATGCGATCCTTAATTCCTTGAGCTTATCAAAGAGCCTTCTACCATGCGCCAAATTCAAGGTCCATCAAACATCTATGTTGTCAACCAAGAAGCTATCCAAGAGCTATCCACTTCCATTCAAGCAACCCAAGAGGTATGTCAAGAGTCTAATCCTAAGCATGAGGAAACATTAATCCCTAGTCCCAGTCAAGATCAAATCACTTTCTTGCAACCTATCCATAACATGTATCTTTTCCATGATCAAGATGATATCCATAATAATGAACCTCTCCATGAGCCACTTGATCCTATCCATCTCCCACCACCTATACATGAGAAGGAAATCTAATTCCGTCCCATGCATAACCTATACCTTCTCTATGATCAAGATATTCCCTATGAGGAAGATGTCCTTGAACAACTTGATCCCATACCCATTCATGAGTAAGAAGCCTCCATTTCTTCTATCCCTCTTCCATCTAATCCCATCCATGATCCAACAACTTTCACTCCCTCTGATGAGACACTTGCCTCCCAAGTGCACACGAATGATCAACCCAATAACTTAGATCCTAAAGAGCATAATGATGATCAAGATTCTAACGATCCTTCACCATCCATTATTGACCAAGCTACAAATCCATCGTCTTATATCCTTGGGCTTACTACCTTCATGCATGAATGTTCTTCCTTAGAACACCAACAACCATTACCCGCTATCTCGCCTTCCTCATCCAATAAGGAACTCGCTGCTAGTGCACCTATACATAATCCCATGGTCCACCGCATACTCCAGAATATGAACTATCAAGGTAAAGGCTTAGGCCTTCATGAACAAGGTATTTTGGAACCTATCCATGTCAATGTTCCTCCACCTTCATACGGCCTTGGCTACATACCCCAAGGTGAGCAATCTCAAGATGTTGGTACTTCCTCCACTCCTCCTAAGTCTACTACTTTCCATCACAAACCCTATCATATCCCCAAAACATATGTCGCCATTCCACCTCCATCATCCTACATTTGTCAAAAGCATGTGACCATACACCTTCCACCATCCAATCTACCTCCGCTACTTCCAACTCCTAATAGCCCCCTATGCATCCTACCACCACTTCTTCCAACACCTTATTTATCCATCTATGCATCCTCTAAATATCCCAATCATGGCCGACAAATGCACATATTGTCTAAACAAGGAGCTTTCACCAACCTCACTTCCACCATCCCCAAAGAATTCAACGTCAAAAATGTGGATGCCTCTACCTATAAAATAAAAAATCCTATGAGTCCTCATGACCTAGGATACAAAAGCCAAGAATCAAAGAAAAATCCATCTCAAAAGTTGCATACACCCATACACCTCAATGCCAAACTGAAAAAGGTGTGGGTCCCCAAGCATCATGCAATTACCTCCAAAGTTGCACACAAGCTACATACACCCAAACTCATACCTTCACACGAAAAGTCTAAAAGCAAAATGGTTTGGGTACCTAAGCAAAAAGTCCTCAAGTCAAATGAGGTATCCACCTCTCATGAATCCCAACCATCCACTTTCTCCAATTCCATCCAAAAGTATCAAATCCTTCCATCCCACATGACAAACAAAAATCAAAACAATGCAAAGTCTATGTGGGTCCCTAAAGGCCTATATCATTCATCCACCAAGAAAAACTCTCCATTGCTTCCTACACCACCTTCCCATCATCAACTTCAATGTTTATCACAGTATGTGCAACCATTGGTCATGGTTCCCTTCCATTCCACAATACTTCCGTATAACTCCATCTCCCCTTCCTTCCATTGTTATCCTACATATCTTCCTCATCCTATTCCTATGGTCCATGCTTTTGCATAAGCCTTCCCTCCATATTTTGTATCGTAATCCGCTATCTACATACTCATATCTCACTTTCATGCACTCCCTTACCAACATCTATGAGCACACTTGACATAGTCCATGCGACAACATCCTTCTAGTGGGACTATCACCTTTCAACGAACTAGATACTTGAGTCTCTTCCTTCTGCATTCGTCTTATCCTTCTTAAAAAAAAAAGAATAAAAAAAGTAAAGAAAAATCCCTTCATCCAATGGTGAAAATCTGGCAAACAGGCGCCTTGGATAAGTACCATGACGAAAACCTGGCAAACAGGTGTCATGTGTAAGTTCGTCTTCTATGTCACCTACACTTGGGGGCACCTTGTCTCATCGGCATATCACTTTTCTCCTACCAGTTTCCTTTCATACCATTTCCTATCCTATCCTCTATCCATTGCATAGCTATAATGTCCCATCCATCCATCTAATCTTCCTTTCCTCTATTCTTTGGTCTTGATAAAGATTGGGGGCACAATGTTGACAAATGTTTTAGATGTCTCTTGGCATACCTTACCCCTCCAAACCATGCAAATCGTTCGTTACCCTCTCATCCTCCTATCGTCATTAGCATTGTCATGAAAAATCCTAGGTACTCTACCTACAATGGGGCATGTTATTCTTATACAACATAGTCCTTGGAGATCACATCCTTGTTCCTTCTATCCACTATTGCCCATCCTCATACCTACCCATTCCATTCTTTATCACCCGTACATCTACCTATCCGTGGTGTTTCCTTGTCATCGGTATCATCTGTCCCATATCGTGTCTTGCCTAATCCATATCTGATCCATATCTGTTCCATATCTGATCCTTATCTGTTCCATTTCATGTCTTGTTTGATCCATATCTATTCCATATCGTCTCATCTGATCCATATCTTAGGTCCATGGTCCAAGTCCGTGAACTACGTTGCCTCTGCGCCGTTATGTAGGCAAGGCCATTATTCTAATGCGCCCCCGAGGCTTCCATTTCTCCTGCGGTCCCATTCGTCCCCTTTCTTGTCTTCATTCTTGTCGTCTTTCTTCTAGTCCATCCATGGTCCATTAGGGTTTACTCCGAACTACGTTGCCTCTGCGTCGTCATGTAGGCAAGGCCATTTAGCAATGAGCCCCCGAGGCACTAGGTCAGTCCCTTAGGGTCCGTCTCCCCAATAAGGATTGAGCAATCTTCTCACCAAGCAAGCAAATGCAAGCAGAACCCGCGCCTCACGCAGAAATCTTGACTATGAGCATCTTAACCTATCCAACGCAAAGCAAATACCCAAGGTCTTCTAAATGATTTTATGCAAATTAAGGCAAGAGCTAAACACATATCAACACAAATATGCTTTGTAGATCAGAAACATGGTTAACAATTCGAGTCCTGATTTTTGCTATCATACCCTCCTATGCTACTCAAGGATGCCAAAAGCTAGATATGCTATGATGGGGGCATGATTATTTTCTTTGTTTGCTATTTGTGGATTAAACTTTAGTAATGTGAAGCCTTGTCTAAGGACGTGATCGGCAAAAGATCATCGAGGACATTAAAGGTCTAACATGAATGGGGGCAATCCTTGCTTGTTGAAACACAAGAGGTACTCAAGTCATCTAGATTCAATTTTGACTAGATGCTTGTATTAACTTGCTAAATCACAATCCATGTAAGTGATACTCAGGTCATCTCGGTTCAATTATACCTAGATGCTTGTATTTACTTACAACATTTCAGAAAAGTACCACAAAAAAAAAAAAATGCCCAATGATGAAATAAAGCACTCCAATAGCAAAGCATCCATCCTATATCCATTTATACATCCATACCATACCCCATGCAATAAAGATCCAACAATGCAGAGTATCAATACAAATAAAAGCTTGTGAATCTTTCTATCAAGTCTTTCTTCTATCAATCAGATTTCTATCTATCATCATATCTTTCATCCTTGTCTAGTCAATCTGAGCAATGATCCAA
Source organism: Cunninghamia lanceolata (assembly GCA_027924645.1). Lineage (NCBI taxonomy): Eukaryota > Viridiplantae > Streptophyta > Pinopsida > Cupressales > Cupressaceae > Cunninghamia > Cunninghamia lanceolata. The sequence continues at coordinate 145,751 of BSBN01001269.1, read as the reverse complement.
ATGCAAGGTCCATCCTTAATCCATACCAATCAAGTCAAGTCAATCTTGCACAAATGATCCACTCACAATCAGTGGTCTTGATCCTTGTCTGGTCGTAAACCAACTCGATCAGTTAATCAATCAATTGCTTATATAGGATGTTGCATTGTCGAAATCAGACCAATACACGCGTCTTACACGACATGCTTCATTTCCTGAAACCAGACACTATCCTTCATGTTGCTCTAGGGATCTATCATTCCCCGCCATAACAACACGCCTGTCGTGTTGGTCTAGGGATATATTGTTCCCCGCCATGACAACACTGTCGTATATCATTATCAGTATATCATTGGTTTACCGCTTGACAGGGGCAATACCTTGTTTGTTCTTGTGTCATTTGTGTATACTTTCTTGCTTGCTTGTGTGTGTCATCATTCCATCTTGCATCGCGTATCATTTGACACTTTCTTCACCCATTTTCTTCAAACTCAACCTTCTTCATCGTGAGATTGTCTGTCTCACGCCTTCTGCCTTCTTCTCGTCCAATCTCCCGAGGGGGCATCCTGTCGTTAAACTTGTACCAGGGGCAAACTGGGGCATATATCACTGTCAGGCTATTTATTCTTTGAAGCAACGCTGTAAACTGCATTGCATCAAAGAGGGGCAAAATGTATACGCCTAAAAATGACACGAATCATCCTAAATAAATATTCTAAATATTTATTCCATTCTTCTATTAATTAAATAAATATTCTAAATTTATTTAATCGATTCACTGTTCCATAATTAAATAAATTCTATTTATTTAATTAAAATTCTTCTAAATATCCTACCCAATTAAATAATCATAAATTATTTAATTAATCCAAATTCCTCTATCCTAAGTTCTAAATTCAAAAATCCACCTCACCTTGTCCACCTCATCAGGTTGCACATGTAATTAAATATATTTAATATTTAATTACCTATTTTTCTCTCACCCACATGGCCTATTTCTTCTCAAATCAGAGGTTAGTTAACTAATCAATCAAATGTCCACATCATCAAGTTGCACATGTAATTAAATATATTTAATATTTAATTACCTTTTTTTCTCTCACCCACATGGCCTATTTCTTCTCAAATTAGAAGTTAGTTAACTAATCAATCAAATCTTTTAATTGATTAATCATTTGAGTTCACTGGTCAATCTATTCTGTTGACTCCTCAATCAACCCAGTTCACTGGTCAATCAATTCAGTCAGTTCCACAATCCACTCTTCTAACTGATCAATCAAGTATGTTAACTATTCAGTCAATGGAGTTAACTCTCCAATCAATTTTGTCACATCCCCTCTTTCATGATGGAGCTGGGACACTTGTCACATTTCTACTGGTTGCACATTCCTCAACCATTCTTAGCCGTTGATCTTCATATCTCCTCTCAACCGTTGATTCCCATTCTTCCAAGTCTATAAATGAAGCTTCATTCTTCCATTCTAATCATCCAGGCTTTTGACATTGTTACTCTGCAGAAATATCACCAGCGGGCACCCTTTTGTCATCCACAAGCTTGAGATCACATACTTGCATTGGAGCTCATCTTCATTGCATATCACCATAACCATTCACCGTCGACTTCCAACAAACAGCTAAAGAGATTGCACTCTCTGAGGGCTCATCTCATCTGCAAAAGGACGATTTGTGATAGGCGAACAATAGAAGTTTCGAAACGGGAAAGGTTTTGCTCTGTATTTGTTCATTGCTTTGTTTATTGAATTCTTCTTGTTTCACTATTCTGTTGATGTTTGGGTCTTGTTTAATTCATTTGATTGATCACCATTTTACCCTTACACTTATATTGCATACTTGAGAAGATAAGGAGAAATGCTAGATACAAATAACTAAATTTAAAAGGCCATAAGCCAAAATAGATGCCCTTTGGAATCCTTCTCAAGATCTTGCAAATCACCACATAATAATCAACAAAACAATAATAACAAACAAGAATCAAGATTGCTTGAATCTCAGTCTCATAAATTGCATACTTTAGAATATATATAGTTCAACTACACATTATATGAAAGGCCAACTATTTTGGACACATATGTAGAGGTTCCCCTACAACGAGAGAACACAGACATAGAGAAAAGACAATATATTAATCCATCTTCTTCTTTATAATATGAAAATATCAAGGAAGAGAGAGAAGTGTGAAAAGAAGAAATAGAGGGAAGTAGATTTGACTATAGCTTGAATTTAAAAATATTGGGTTTCACGCTAACTTTACCTTTTCAAACATGAAGACAACATAAATTATATGTTCAATTACATTAGGAAAAAGATTAAATATTAAACTTCTAATTTAAAATTCCTTTTCATTGATTTTCCACTGGCATGAAAATATTTTCCATTTTACCTCTTTTAATATCAAGACTTCACTTTCATATTTACCTTTGAATTCCCATCCATTTAAATTTTTGAATCTATTTTCAAGCCCAAACTTTCACAAGCACTTAATCTTCCTTTAAAGTATCATTGCCTTCACATTTGCTTTCACCGAGTTCCAAGCAAACATGTGGCAAAGATTTTGAATTTATGTGAAACATTTAACCACCCACTTGCCTTCAATATTTTTCTCATTCCCTTTTGTTCCAACCTCTACAAATATTTTCACCTTCTCACCTTTGTTTTTATTGCATGAACACTCTCACCTTCCACATTCAAATATTAAAGCCTCTTTAATATTTGACTATGATTTTAACCTTTAGGTGTTCTAAATTCGAACTATGGCAATAGTTATAATTTGGGGGTCTTTTTAATTTTAAAAAAATCAACCCTAAGCCTTTTAAATCAAATGTAGGCTCTTAAAACATATTTGAATTGGCCCAATTAAAATATTTATGCAGTCCCCTCCACATGCCACATCACCTTTTATCAGCCAATCATGGGGTTTCAGCCTGACACCTTTCTTTGAATCCTCAGCCGCACGATGAAATCAAATCAATAACATGGGTTCATTTTAAAACATATGCTTGTTTTAACATATCACGGGCTCCTTTTAAAATATATACGCTACACGTAAAAGGTGGGACCTTGCTGCAAACTATAAAATTCTAAGGTATTCCACCTTAAATCCCTGGTTGCCATTGATTAATATCCATCAACGATTGCTGAGCATTCATTTTTAAAACAGGCTTTTACAAAAGCCTGTGCCATGCCATGTATTTCTCAAGCCATTCCCTAAACCTGTGACAATTCACTATATGCTGGCACCATCTCTTATTTTGTTGGCATTGGACTTTTATCTATGCACCATTTACAAACATCCACGCCAATCATTCATTGCTCAGGCCTTCAATTCTATTTTGGTTATGGCACGCCAATCATTTTTGCTTGTGCAATCTATATGGTTGTTTTATGCCATGCAAGCATCTTGTTTTATTTTATGATTGCGCCATGCCTATATGGCTTACGCCCTTGTTCTCACATTGGCATAGTTAGACTGGATGTGCAAGCTTATCTCTTAAAACATTAAACAGACCACTCTGCTTCCTTGTGCATGAGCTCTCACATATGCCATACCATATTACTTTATCTTCAAAGCCACACCATATTCTAACTACCACATAGACTATTCTCTTTTGTTGGCTAGCTCTGTGTTATGTCGGTTGTCCTCTTTGCATTGCCTGTGCAAGCATTGTAAACTCTTGCAACTCTCAAACCATCACGCATAACCTCTTTCCCTCACTTCCTTTATACCTGTGATACTTCACATAGGCTAAGCCATCTTCATATTGGCTACGTCAATCTCTGCTATCCCCCTGGAGGCCTGTAAACTTCTATATACAAGACACAAGCTAGGCTGTTTTTCTCCCTTGCATCCCCTGTGCTAGAGGTATGGACACCTAAATCATCAATATGTGTCTATACTTAGTAAGACTAACATGGTCAATCATCCTTTTTGTTCATGGCACAATGTGGTGGTTAAATCATGGTGTTGTTATCTTTGCCACCAAGGTTCAAACTCTCTCAGGCCAACAAGCTCACGGGCTTTGAGTCCTGCTAGGCTGACGAGCTCATAGGCCTTGTATCCTCATTGGGCCTCCGCTGGGCCAACAAGCTGGCGGGCTTAAAGCCCCCTCTGGGCCAATAAGCTTGCGGGTTTGAACCACTAGTATTAATGCAGTGTTCATGCTAGGTGTTCATGCAAGGTGTTCATGTCCCCCATATTGTGGCCTCACTAGTTCATAGCTCCGGTCAAAAGTGTTTACCTACAAAAAAAAAAAAGACTAACATTGTCAATGGACTCCAATTCATTTAGGAAAGTCCGGAGGTATGTAGAAAATATCAAATGGGAAAATAGAGCCAACACCCATTTGATATTGATAAAGCATGGCATGCCAAGGGAGTCTTGAGCCTCACTAGTTCATAGCTCCAATCAAAAGTGTTCACCTATAAAAAACAGACTAACATGGTCAATGGACTCCAACTAATTTAGGAAAGTCGGGAGGTATGTAGAAAATATCAAATGGAAAAATAACACCCATTTGATATTGATAAAGCATGGCGTGCCAAGGGAGTCTTGAGCCTCACTAGTTCATAGCTCTGGTCAAAAGAGTTCACCTATAAAAAAAAGACTAACATGGTCAATGGACTCCACTTCATTTAGGAAAGTCGGTAAGTATGTAGAAAATATCAAATGGGAAAATAGAGCCAACACCCATTTGATATTGATAAAGCATGGCATGCCAAGGGAGTCATGGATCTAGTACATGCAGAGCTGTGTGGCTCAATGAAGACACCCATTGTGTTTAGAGCAAAAAAAATCACTGATAGTTGATAACTTTTTTTCTAAGAAAATGTGGGTCTATTTCTTGAAAAGAGAAGTCAGAATGCTTTTCATAGTTTCTAGCATTCAAAGCTTTGGTGGAGAAATAAACAAGTAAACAGATCAAAACTCACAGATTTGATAATGGAGGTAAGTTTGCCTCAAAACAATTTTAAAAATTCCAAAAGTTTCAAGTCCCTAAGAAAGAACATTTAATTTGTAGGTTGGTTAAGTCTTTGTATGGACTTGTGCAGAGTCCTCAAGCTTGGTATATTCAAAGTGATCAACATCTTAGAGATTTAGGATTCAAAAGAAATCATTATGATCCCAATCTCTACATCAAAATAAGTGGTGATGACAGTGATTCTAATTGTCTATGGTGATGACAGTGATTCTAATTGTCTATGTATGATCTTGCCATCACCAATAGCAGGACTAATTGACATCTATACCTATGGAAGTTGAAATAAGACTCTTAACTTATATTGAATTACAATCAATCAATGTATCGTCAAATGGTGGGTAATTTTATGTATCTTCCTACCTCTCAACCAGATTTATGTTTTGCAGTAAGGTGTCTTCAAGAATTCATGTCTAAGCCACAAGAACATTGGTATGATGCAAAATGAGTCGTTCAATGTGTCAAATGTACCCTTAATTTTGGCATACTATATCAGAGCTCTACAAATTTCATATTATTTGAGTATACTAACTTAGAATAGATTGGATCAAATGATAATCACAAATCTGCTACAAGATATAACTTTGCTCTTGGTTCAGGAGTAATTTCTTGACAGAGAAAGTTGCAACATACAGTTGCCTTAACATCCATTATAGCAGAATATAAGGTAGCCATCCATACAAGTTGTGAGGTTGTAAGGCGATGTTGCAAAAGATATTGGTTGATCTTCAACTTAACCAAAGTGCCCTGATCTCAATTTCTTATGACAATCGAAGTGTGCAAAGATGTGGATAACCAGGTTTATCATGCTAGAACCATGCATATTGATGTTCATCATTATTATGTTTGATAGTTAGTCAATACTGAAGACATTTGTCTTTATTATTGTCCTATAGAAGAGCAGATTGCCAACATAGTGACTAAACCCCTTAGAAGAGATAAATCTATCAAATATAGAAAAAAACTTGGGATTGTATCTGATTTAATCATTAGGGATATTAGATAAATAATCATAAATTATAACTCGTTTTGCAGCATATCTCTGGAATCACTTGTGGCTTAGGCATGCCAATCTGCCTCTGAATCCGTATCACTGGAATCACCGGAATCATCTGGAACCAAATCCTCACGAATTTGCAGATCGGGAGGCTCTGAATTAGTAACAAACTCTGCCCATTTTTCCTTTCTTACAAATCCAAGGCATGGATACAATAAAAGTCCAATCAGGACAGCAGTGAGGCTGACAACCATAACTTTTCGTGATGCAATCACCACCAACAAAATCAACAAAAAACAAGGTGGAAGGCAAAGCAAAATGACCCCAAGTATTCCGAAGGGAACCTTGTAGGGCCGATACATACTTGGCTCTTTGAATCTTAGCCAGATAAATGCTGCAAACTCCATAAGCATACCACAGCAGTAGAGATAGTTATCCGCAGCTACAATCTCTTGAAAGGTCATAGATGATAACAAAAGAACACCTGAAGCAGAAAACAAAATGCCCAATAGAGGAGTCCCATATTTTGATCTAACTGCAAACATTGAAGGTAACATGCCTCTTTCAGCCATTCCTAGAAGCTGAAAAGAATCACTACTCATCTCTGCCTCAAACATGCCCATGTTTGAAAGAGCAGATGCTGCTTCCACCCACCACTGCAACCAAAACCCACCTAATATCTTGGCAACATCTGCAAGATAGCCTGCATTCCATTGACTTCTAAAAAGATCTACAGATCCAGTAGCTGATAAAAGTGGAAGGATACAAGTACTCACCACAAGCAACAGAGCCCAGTATAGTGCCTTAGGAAGCGTTCTCTTGGGATTCTCCACTTCTCCTGCTAGTGTACTTACCGAGTCCCAATTATTCAGATTCCAGAGAAGTGCATTCAGGTAAACATTCCAGTCAATATTTTTTGTATCAATCTGTAGCCATTTCGAAGGTTCTATATGTGGTATGGAAATAATGCCCATCATGCAGAAAGGGAGTAGAGAGAAAATTCCAAGGCAAACAGACGCCCAACCTACAATTGTAAGACCCCTGTAATTCAAGTAAGTTAAGGCCAGGGTTATTACAGTAATAGCTGCAATTCTAGGAACCCCACTGCCAACCTCTGGAAACACAGATTTAAGGTAGTCCAAGAACAAGACAGGATAGAGAGCATTATCAATGACTCCACTCAACCACTTGCACCAACCTTGCTGGAATCCCCAAATTGGGCCAAATGCTGCTGAAACCCAGACAACATACCCGCCATTCTCAGGAAACATTGTACCCAATTCAGCAGTCACAAGAGCTTCAGGGATGCTCCAAAGAAGGGGGAAAATAAGAAAACCAAGAATGGCTAATAGAGGCCCCCCAGCTTTCACAGAGTCCTCAACACCAAAAGGTCCCCCAGAAACTTCATAAAAGATAAGAAACACCAGGGGTACAATGGATAGCTTATGACTGTGAATCTGGGATTTAGGAGACTTTGGTGCCTCAATATTTGTTGAATCAAAATCTTGATTCATCTTAACACCTCTTGAAACAGGGCACTTCCCTCTTCTATGCAATTCTTTCACAGAATCAACCTATTTGAATTCTGTGGTGGTGAGTTAAAATCACTAAAAAATTCAGAAGCAACCATGACATACGATATCCGAATGTATGTCAGCCTTCGGCGCCTGATCCGGGATCAATAACAAATAGCCATACGAGCGAACAACAAGACATTGATATCCTATATGAAGCCATAAAATTGGGTTTAGCTAAGTAAAGCTGTCTTTGCAAAATTGGCCGGCTCTCCACAAGTTCCATATATAAAATACCATAATTTGCCACAAAGGATGATAAAACAAAGATAAGCTGTCAAAAACAAAATTATGGATGCACAGGCACTCTATTAGAAAAATATAAATACATGGAATATGCTGACATTTTTTTATGGGTGCACTGCATCCGGTAAAACAAATACAAGAATTGAATGCCCAAATTTCCCAGAGCAGTACAAAACTTACCTGGGGTCCTATGCCGACAGTTGAATACAATCCAGGCGATCCCCTGCTAAAAATTTTGTTGGACAATGATAAAGCATGAATCTGTTAAAACCCCTGTGTGGAGCACAAACCTCTAAAAATAATTCATCTCCGTCAATCTTAGAAGAAAATGCTGGGCTTGATCCATATAACAAACTGGCGAACCATAAAAGTGATAGCATCTGAGAAAACCCAGAAAAGAAGGGAAAAAGGTGTTTTTGGGCCCAATTGGATGTATACAGCAATTGTGATATTTGAAGGAGATCAGAAAATTTGCCATATAATGACGATTTTTGCATTCTGACTGGCTTTTGTATTCCTGAAGACGCATTTTCAATTTTTAAATGGTTGATGATGATGTTTATGCACAACAGGCCGGCATTAAATGATTTGATTCACCAGGCATGCTTGTAAATCGGACATTTTCCTGCCGTCCTTTCCACCCTGTTGCGATTTTGCATCTATTGGAGGTCCATATTTTTAGTTGTTCTAAGGAAGGGTTTTAATTACGTCAAGAGGCAATGGTAGTAGACGTTAAGTATATCTAATGTCATGATTTGTAAAAGAAACAAGATTTATTACACTTTTGAAAGTGACAATAAAACATAAGAATTATTTTATTGAAAAGTAAAACTAAAAATTATATATAAAATAAAATAAGTATACTACTAAAAATTATTTTTAAATAAAACTAAAGTAAATAATGTAAACAAAATAAAATAAATTTTTAAAGAATTATTTTATTCAAAAGTAAAATTAAAAATTATATATAAAATAAAATAAGTATACTACTAAAAATTGATTTTTAAATAAAACTAAAGTAAATAATGTAAACAAAATAAAATAATTTTTTAAAGAATTAATTTTTGGAAATATAAAAAAATTTATGTGTCTATATATGTATGTAGTAAACTAGTATAGATATTTTAAATATATTTATTTAAAAATGTCAATGTATTAGTTTGGAAGTGTCTATATTAAATTTATGAGGATGTGTTAACTAATTTATGTTATAAATTTAATATAGGCACCTCCAAACTGATATCTCTAAGCATATATATATAAACAATGTTTATCTTATTATTAATTGTGTCATAAAATACAATAAGTTATAAGAATTTAATTGATATTTTTAATATATGCAATTTTGATTTATTTAATGTTATGTAATATTTAATAACATTATATTTAAGTAAATTGTGTATATTTAAATGTGTATCATCAATATTAGATAGAAGATATTAGACTTGATTTATTTTTGGTAAATCCATATCATTTATTTATTATGATTTACTTTTTGCTAAATCATATTATTTATTTATTATATATTTTTTTAATATAAAGTAGAATGAATAATTATAACAAAAGAAAATCATTTTAAAATGAATTTTATTATTTAAATAAAAAATGTATTATATTATTAATTATTTCAATAAATTACAATCAACATTATAAACAATTAAGCCTCTTCTTATTTTTATAATACCACATATACACTATTCTTCATAAGGACTAATCAAAAAGAGTTTGAAAAAAAAGTTATATTTAAAAAATATATTTTTTTTGTGATGTAATAGAGAGCATGAGAACCTAAACATGCTTATTATATGGAACCTAAGAATGGTTTAGTTATGTGGGAGCACGAAATGGTTTAGCTATGTGGGAGCACAAACCTTAAACTAAACCTCTTCGACTAAAAACCAAGAAACCCATTAACCATTTAAATATTTTTAATGCCTTTAATCATTTACACAATCCTATTTTGATTCCTCACCTAGATACTTTACAATTTCATTACAAAAATTAATAGATATTCATCCAAACTCAAAGTCACTTGTTAATGATTCTTTTGACTTTATTAGTCCTTGCCTTTGGTACTATTGCAATGAGTTTTTTTTAATCTAATGATTAATTTATTTATAGTAAACCAATCAAAACAGAGTATTATTTTTCATGTTAAACAAATTTTAATTTTTCCTAAGTCTATATGAGAAAATTTTAACAAAAAACATTTGGAAAACCATCTATCTCTATTGTGATTGGCTCAAAATTTGAGCTCTTAAAGACGGATTTTGCAAGAAAAATACTAACAGATTAACATGTTTAATTACTATGAATTTTGTTATTAAACAAACATTTTTTTAATGTTAAATAAATAATATTTTTTTCTTTACCTCTATGCAAATATTACGAGATTATTTAAAACAAATTGTTATGAAAGAGAGCTAAGAATTGAAGTGTAGAAGCACGGTAGATTTTGTGAGTTCTTATATGCTTGTTTATTAGTACTATTTTACTTTTTGGTTTACTGGTATTATTTAACCTTTTTTGTTTAGGTACTAGTATATTTATATTTAGAAAAATATATCTATAGTACATGAGAGATATCTTCAATTTCTTTTTTTTTTGGTTTTTGATTTTTGATTGTTTATACTCATTTTGGTTTAAAATAGCAAAAGCATCTTTGAGTAAGGAGGCAATATAAATAGATTGAATGTGTCTTTTCATATGTCATTTCAATCTTAGTGCATAGTGATGGCTTCTTTGAAATTGCCATCCACCTTTCTTTCTATCAGCATGTATTTTTTTTTAATTCCTTTCACCTTTTTTTAATTTTTGGAGTGACTATTTAGGTTTTTTTAATAAAGATTCTAGATTGGAATCTTAATTATTTAACTTCTTGTTTAATTATTTATATGTTTTACAAATTGAGGTCTTTAATTTGTTTATTGAGTGAGTAAAGTAAATAATATTTATGTTTTGCCATAGATGAATCTCACTGAAAAATCAAACACCACAACTCCCTTATGTTGAAGTTAGTATACTAGGATGCATAAAAGTATCGGGCATATTATCATTTTGAAATTCATGTTGGGTTTCTCTTTCAATGCCCATTAATTTTTCTACTTCATAGATCCAGAAACATTATGGGTTTGATAAATTTCAAGTGTTGACATTAATTGTCAATTATTTAAAACTAACTAAAACTAATTGTCAACTTTCATATTTTTCAAACGTAATAAAGATTTCACTTTGCCAAAGTTTTTCTATTTTTCTATCCATTTGGCTTCCACGAATTTATTTATTTTACACATTTTATGAATTTTGCTTACTTGGAATCTAAATCTTAATTGTTTATGGGAATCTGAATCTTTCAGCCCTTACTGTGAGTGTAGAATGCCTCTCGGCGTAATTATTACAACACTACAAAACAAGTACAAATATTTAATCTAAGAAAAAAATTTCCAAGTGACACTTATTCTCTGCGTTTCCTTGTCTTCAGCAAATGATTATCATTCTCTGGGTTTCCTTGTCTTCAGCAACTGATTATCATTCTTTGGGTTTCCTTGTCTTCAGCAAATGATTATCATATAAATTCTTACACTTGCGCTCCTATGTTCGACCAAGGCTAAACCAACCATTACTTTTATTTGTGTGATCTCACTTACAACACTTTTGATGATGATTATAGTTATAAGAAAATTGAATTAAATTTAAATGATTTGAGTATATATATTTTTGTAAAGGAAAGTTTATATTTTCTTGAGATAATTTCTACTCTAAAGTTGTATAAAACTCCTCATAATTTGAAACCAGTAGTAGATCCAGACATGAGGATACAGTTAGCAAAGCTGTTACAGTAAACAAAACCAAGATCCGTAGCATGCAGAAAAAATCCAAGAATGGTCCAAACAGAAGCGCAGAGGGCAGCATCCCTTGTGTTGATTATAAAACGAGCAAAGAAATGAAATAAAAATAGAAAAATAAAGAACAAAATAAGAGACACAAATTTACAGTGGTTCGGCAATTGCCTACATCCACTCTCAAGCAGGGAATATCTTATTCACTATTTCTTACATATATTACAATACACAGCACCATATTTTTATACACCTTCAGCAGTTTAATGCATTTATTATTCTGGCACCACTCAACCAACGCCCAGCCAAGAATAGTAAAGGAATCATAATAAATGGAATGGTGGTAGAGTAATCGTAACGGTTGGGCTTCACCACCCAACAATCACCCCCTAAAGGCCAACCAGTATAGCCATGCACAGTGACATTCCCTGCGCTTCCATTTTGAATCTTAGGTCACAACTAGACCTTGAGAAGATTTTAATTTTACCAGACTCTATTCCAGCACACTCCGAATGAGTCTTCTCCCAATCAAATCAGAGTCAAAATCATCTTCAAATACTACACTTTTAGACACAAGCTTACTTGCCCACGGCTCCATTTGTGGACCAAAATATAATGAAGAATCACTGCTACTCCCAGTCTCAACATCAAACAAATCTCCAATAGTCTATCCTCTATCTAGATGAAGCGGTTCATCCACATCCATGGTCGAATCCACCTTACTTTTCCAGCCATCCCACTAATGTACACGACATTTCGTTTTAGCTTTCACATCAACATCTATTGCTGATGTATCCTCTGTTTCCTTCAGCTTCTGTAGGCTCTCTGATTCTTCTGATATGTCGAAATCCTTGCCTCTCAAATCTTGCAGAGGCCTTTCCCACACATACCTCGCCTGGGGAGTGCTCGGGGAATCAGGATCAACATCACCCATAAGAACTTTAATGGCAAGATCAGCATCCAAATAGACATGAGATTCATCTACTTCCATTGGCACAATTTCATCTAGTTCCAAGTCATTGTTCGCAATTGTCATCGCAACTCCCACTTCATCAAAACTCTCTCCAGAGCCACACAACCAAGACATGAGAGCACGAACCCAATCATCCAGTTGGGACTCTCTTCCATATCTGCTTCGTCCATAGCTCTGAAAAATTCTTCCATGCCTCAAGCTTCTTCACCAAGTTTCTCCACCAGGCCCTGATACCAATTGTTGATTATAAAACGAGCAGAGAAATGAAATAAAAATAGAAAAATAAAGAACAAAATAAGAGACACGAATTTACAGTGGTTCGGCAATTGCCTACATCCACTCTCAAGCAGGGAATATCTTATTCACTATTTCTTACATATATTACAATACACAACACCATATTTTTATACACCTTCAGCAGTTTAATGCATTTATTATTTTGGCACCACTCAGCCAACGCCCAACCAAGAATAGTAAAGGAATCATAATAAATGGAATGGTGGCAGAGTAATTGTAACAGTTGGGCTTCACCACCCAACACCTTGGGCCTCAACGCATGTGAAGAAAGCATCCTGTAGTAGCGGCTACCATTATAGAATCCCAGAGGTCATCCTTCTGTCTAAGATAAACAATCCAAGGCAGAATACACACTGCAAAGGCTTGGTGTTAGGTACAACTACAATGCGTAATCCACGGTGGACGATGGGAGGTACCATTCAAATAATATTGGCCATTGCTTTCAATATAAAAAAGAAAATAATACAAGAGATTTTAGAATGAGCATACATATCTAAGATGGTAGGGGAGATGGCGAGTCACCCTAAATTTCAAGGTTCACTTGGAGCTTCATGTTAGTCAAAGATTAAAAAAAACCATAGCTATACGTGATGTGTACAAGAATTTTGTTTTGTTTTGAGGGTTGTCTGCCACATGGAGGACGAGGAGAGGTGGAGGCATGTATTTTCCAAGTTGTTTTGAAGGTTGACCGACGGTGGATTAGAAGAACTCGTGGTCCAATACAAGATCTCATAAGTATGTGTTGACCATGTCATGTGGTGAGCGGACACAATGTCACGTTATTTTAAAACATGCTAACATTAAACGCTCACCACCTCCTCTTTCTTTCCTGAACCACCACATTAACTCCGTTTGCATCCACATTTCGGTGTATGGAATGGTCCCAGATTTCCATGCGATGGAGCCTTCAATGCTTCAGTACCTTGCTTTTATCTCTCACTGACACCCCACTACCGAGACTCCTTCTCAAAAGTTCATTGCATTTTGCACCAAAACATGTTCTCTTCACCTTTGTATTGGTGATGTCTTCCGTGAAAGGAATGGTCGGAAATGTTGGTTTTCGGCTCGTTGCTTGTCTTCTAGGCCGTTGTCTGCATGTCAATGAATCAGATGAGGATTCCACATCTCACTAGGACAATGAACTAGCAAATTCTTCATTTTTTGAGGTGTTTGTTGTGTTTCCTTTCTTCTATTTGTGTATTTATGCACACCATTTCTTTGTATTTCTTCAATACATGTATTTTCATGTGTTTTTTCTGTGGCTACCATTACTGTTTAGTGTTTTATTGATTGATAATACAGTTCTAAGTTTTACTCCAATGTATCATTGTGAATGGAGGTTGAGGCCGTCATACCCAATTATTTTTTAATTATTTTTCATTCTTGTTTAGGTTCTCTTCATTTTACTCCTTCGTCTGGTTTTAAATGAAAGCATAGTTCGTCATACCTCACTAACGCAATCACCCAATACAACTTATTCCATCTATTAAAAAGAAGCATAGTTTTAAATGGGGTTTAAGGGTTCACATACTAGTGCACCCTACCATTCAGCCTTCAAAAGCTCTTCTACCGAGCACCATGTCTTGTTTCTCATTTGTGAACTATTGTTTTCCATCTGTTTTTTATTCTTTACTATTTGAGATGAGATTTCTTCATTTCACTCATGTTTGTGGCTGTAAATGAAAGTTTTTTTGGGGCTTTTTTGTGGTTGTATTGCTAATGAAGTGACCCAACTAGTTTTTTAGTTTTTTTTTGTGGTTGTATCACTAATGAAGTGACCCAACTGGATTTTTTGGTTTTTTTTGTGATTCTAAAAATCAACAAAGCCACAATAATGGTTGGTGGAATTTCTAGTTGAATGCTTAAGGCTTTTTGTTTCTTTAACTTTTTATTGAAAAGATTCTAAATTTTAAAATTTCTAAATAAAATTGAGTAGTGTTTATCAGCACAACTATATGGCCATCTTTTATGTTTTGTAACACATTTATTAGTTATGGAAATTCAAATCTTTTGATCGAGCATCACTGTGACCTCTCCAATTTAAGTTATAAATTTTAATTTACAGTTGCTTCAATCCATAAATTTATACTAAGGAAATGGGTTATCAAAAGTTTTATTAGTTGCCAAAAATATTGTAAAGTTGGCTTCATTGTTCATTACCTACTTTGGATATCTTGTGCCTAATAATGTTTATCTACTACTTAAACCCTAATTAGTTTTTTAGAATTCCATTTATTCGTGATTTTATATTTATTTCATTTATGTTGTATCCTTTAACCTTTCATATGCATTCATGCAGCAATATACTAGGGTTTGATTTTGCTTTTCATAATTTATCTTCTTCCCACCCAATCTGGCCTTTAATTGGCACAAGATTTATAATTTTACCATTCGGGGTTTACATGTGAGATTGATATGAAATTTGATATGCCTCATGCCCATACAATTGTAAACCTTGTAATTGATATCTCTCATGGCCATCTGTTCTTGATTTCACCCAAGGTTTACACTTTTACCATTGGGGGTTTGCTCCCAAGGATCCCCCACCACCCCTCACTTTGCTTCTCCCACTATCATGAGTACTCATCTAAGAATGAGACCAGGATTGAGATATCTCCCAAAGAACCATAGTGATCCCATGTAACTGACTAACATCCTCATGTAATATGTTGAGTATGCCTAGTACTCTTAGATGGTCATTTATGGACTATCAAACTGATGCACCAAATAAGTAATGAAGGCATCATTTAGTGGTGAGAGAATGGATCTCTTTGCATCAACCTTGTTATGTCGTAAAAAGTTTCCCTATGACTTTTTACCTCCTAGTTTAGCTCCTAGGTCCCCTTAATTTCATTATCTATGTTCAAAATTTATCCCAGAGTAATTTCCCCCGAAACCCATGTCAAATGGGGCTTAGGGGTCCACATTTAATGTTGATCAAGGCTTAAAATCATACCTTGGACTTGGGTGCTCGTGCCCTAGTCTAGGCCTCTTTTG
Organism: Cunninghamia lanceolata; assembly: GCA_027924645.1. Taxonomy (NCBI): domain Eukaryota; kingdom Viridiplantae; phylum Streptophyta; class Pinopsida; order Cupressales; family Cupressaceae; genus Cunninghamia; species Cunninghamia lanceolata. The sequence goes on along the minus strand of BSBN01001269.1, from coordinate 129,855 downwards.
TCAGGACCTAAAATTAAATTATCAACATACGACCTTTAGAAAGGTTTCCCTTTGTCGGCCTTTTCAATTTGAATTACGAAAGTTTAGAGGGAATGCATATATAAACATGTTTAGGACTTCATTTTAAACCTAGATGGATAATACGAACTTGTGATATTGAGCTAAGGTATTTCAAGGCATTCATTGTGTTGCAGAGCAGTATTGTGTTGTTATTGTGTTTGTTTGTTGCAGATTTGGCTTCATCAATCCATCTCCTCATGGTGTGAAAGATCTTCATTCTTCGTGAGGGCTTCACCTCCAAGCTGACATCTATTTGTGTTTCAATCAATATATTTAATCATTTGATTTTGCCTCTGTCCACCAAGGACACACACTCTATCTAACAACAGTGTTGGAAGACTTGAATGCCATTCCAGGGCTTGGCTGAGGTAAGCTCCTAAAAACCACAACCCCCAAACCCCTTTCTTTGTGATTGCAGGTTACAGATGCGGGAGTTTACGAAGTGGAGTTGCAAAGAAGTTGAGCAGAGGATATAGATTCAGGATGTGAGAAGAAATTGCAAAAAACCTAACCTACTGGACTAGGGCACCTGCCCCGTAGTCCTCCCGACTGGCATCTCCAGAAACTGTAAAGTAAGTTGTAGTCCTACTCACCTCACTGTTCCAGATCTATAGAAAAATTGGCATGTTGGACTTGGACGCCTGCCCCATTGTCCCCAAAGTTTCTGCCTCTAAAAATTTGAATCCTGGTATGTTTCTAATTTGTATTTAGTGCCTTCTTGTGAGATCATTTGTCATATCTTGTTTGTCTGTATCCAATTTCATATAATTAGGGTTTAAGGCTTAATTGAACTAGGGTTTGACATATCTAGCAATCTAATCTATCTTTCCATATCATTCCTAAGTGACATCAACCTATAGTTGAGTCCTCTCCATCTATAGTGACTTGGCTTGATTGTTGTCCTTTGAATGTTATTGTGAAAGGAGGGTTTGATTGAATCTACCTTAACCACATTTCGACCTTATCTTCTTTTCACACATAACATTTTGGTGAACCCATGTTTTTACTAAACTTGCATCTTGCTAAGTGTTGTAATCACTCTTTGCATTCATTCATATCATATTCATCATCATACATTCAAAAATCTTGCATACATTTGAAAAAAAATTGAAAAAAAAGCATTCTAGGTTTGCATTAAGGCATAGCTTAGCATATTTTGTGTTGCATATCATAAAAAAAAATTGATATTTACATCAAATATGAGATAAATTATGACATTCCATCATTTCATGATCTTTTATCTTGCATTTACATACCTCATTTGCTAGGGTTTTGCTTAAAAAGTTGCATTTTTCATATAACCTAGTCTTAGCAAAAACTAGGGTTTGTAGACAAAATTTCAATTTCATATTTTTCTACTCCTTTTCAACATTCATTCAAATCTACTTTTGAAGTGTAGTGTTGGATCATAGTGCATACTTTTGCATCCTAGCTTTGAAACTTTCACTTTTTTCAATTACACATTGTGTATTTCAACAAGCATAACTACCTCGCTCCTTTGGTTGGTTTTATTAGTTTGTACATTGAGTGTTGTATGCCTTTACATGAGTTGTATAACCCTCTGCCCTAATAGAAACATCCCTCTAAGGAGAAGTCTTAGACTAATGGGTTATAGTGCTCCTAATAGCAACGGTGTACCAACATCAGAAAATCCATTGAGCACTTACTTTACAAAAGGTGAAACACAAACTTTGCAAGATATCATACCTCCTACAACTATAGTGGAAGAACAAACATTTCATGATTTTGAAGATCCTATTGATGTGATAACACATGTACTTGATGATCAAATCAACAAACTTGATAAGGAACTAGCTGATTTTCAAGCATTTGTGGAAAAAGAAAGGATAGCTGAAGAGGTTGTACCTATTGTCCATAGTCTAAGAGAGTTATTAAAAGAAGGACAATATGGTGTTAATACACTCCGTGGACTAGCACATATAGTGAATAACAATATTATGACAGTGACTGACTGTGTAAATACTATTAATAATTTATCATCACCAAATCATACACAAGTATCAGCACCTATTCCAACTACCAGAATGTCTACTTTCACATCATCAATCCTCACTACTAATGCACAAGCTTGTAGTAATGCTACCACTAGTATGGGAGTATCTAATGGTATTAATTCACTGAATTACAAGGCTGTGGGATTCAATTATCAAAACCTAGCACCTAGGGTGAAATCTTATATGAATAATCACTCTCAACCACCTCTCCATTCCACCTATTCTCAATCACCTTTCACTTACAATTGTTCTCAACCACCTTTCGTTACCACTCACAACCAATCACCTCAAAATTTCATGACCATAGCTTCTAATTCTTCTCAACAAAAAACTGCATCACCGAATGATGCACTTTTAAACCAACTCTAGCAAAGCATGACATCCTTACAAAAAAAGGTGACAAACTTGACTAATTCTTCCCAACCTACTTTACCAACATATCATGCTCGTACATAAGGTTTTTCCACCCCCAAAACCTCTCCTATTTGAAAAAATTAAATTAATATTTTAAATAAATTAAACATATATATTTCATTAAAATGTGCACATATTCTCTCTAAAAATTAAGTTGAGTTATAGAAATAATTGTTTCTAAAATTTCATTTTTAATTTTGAATTGGATTTTTTTAAGTTGAGTTATAGAAATAAATGTTTCTAAAATTTTATTTTTTATTTTGAATTAGATTTTTCCATGATTTTTTTAAGACAAAATACAAATTTTTACCCCCCGTTTTTTGTATTATATTGGAGATGAAGATTTTTTAATTTTAAATTTTTTGCATTATATATAAAATTAAAAAAAATTCCACATAAATAAATAAAATTAAAAAAAACTAAGCAAGTTTAGGTTTTGTGAACATTTTAAAATTACCTTACAATATGTCTTAGTTAATCCGCTCACTGCTGAAAATGCAGAAACTCCAAAAAACTTCTTTTGCTCTTAACCTTAGGGTTTCTTCAGTCACCGCTACTCTATGTGGCAATGTTTCTATTGGTTCTCCCTTGGTGGTGGTTCCTTCTGTGACAAATGGCATTGCAAAGGATTCACGGGTTGTTTCTGGTGGTTTGATGGGCATTCCAGTCTTTGGATCGAACTCCTTGTCTGAGTTTGAAGCATCTCTTGGTGGCAGGAAGGCCACGATGCCACCCACTCTTCTCCATGATACCCTATTGTTTCCCAACCATGCTAGGATAAATGCTGGCCTTAGTCATAATGGATCGAATTTGTCTCCACCAGTGGATCAATTGAGTGTTGAACAGGCTTCTAGGGCAAAGTCTTTCTTGGATGTTGTAAAAGGGGTGACGACAGATGATGGTGTGCCGATGAAGGATTTTCAGCTTGGTGCCAGCCTTGAAAAATCTAGATCTGGCACGAAACACCCAAGTATAAACAATAGGCGGGTTGTGCATTGCTCTGATATTCCCTTGAAACTACATTTTGATGACATTTTATTGAAGGAGCTACATGAAAATGACGAGTTTTTCTCAGAGAATGGTTTGATAGGTAGGTTTAGTAATTTTTGGCCCAGTCTACCTGAGCTCCACAATTGGATATCTAAATCTTGGCTCCCTATAATGGAAAAGAATTTAGAAATATATCCAAGTGCTAGAGGTTTTTTCATTGTGGTATTTGATAGCAAGAAAGATAAAAATTCCATGCTCAGTTACATCTGGTCATGGAGAGAAAGCATGTTGCTTTTAAAATCTTGGCACCCGAATTTTAATCCAACCATTGAATCTTTTTCAATTATGCTGATCTGGGTCTGACTCCCAAATCTTCCCATTCACTATTAGTTTGAGTCTTGTTTTACATTGATCAGAAACACTCTGGGTAACTTCATTTCTACTTATGTAAATTCAAAAGACTTCATCCACACAACCTATGCTAGGATTTTGGTAGAGCTCGATATCTCCAAAGCGCTCCCTACTGAGATCATCTTGAGTGCGAATGGTCACAGCTAGACACAAACCTTGGATTATGAAGGTATAATCTTCAGGTGCAGAAATTGCTACAAAATTGAGCACATTGCAAGTGATTGCCCAATTGTTACATTACAAACAAGTGGGGAGGCCACTTGGTGGAAGGATTCTTCCCCAAAACATTACTCTGTTATGAAATCTCCTCAGGATAGTGTTCCCTCTCCAAATGATACTAGTGGGTTGAAAGATGAGACGGCCAGAGCGCTCTCCTTAGACTTAATGGGTGAACATAATTTGCCTCACATGAGTGACTCTTGCTATGTAGATCATGGTTTGGGCAACGAATCTTTCAGGCACTCCTCTTCGGACTCTAATATTCCTTTTGGCTCTATGGTAACTGATGCAGGACTTGGCACCTCCGGGGCTGTGAGCTCTCTCTCTGTGGTTCCACCTCAAGAATTTAAGGACTCAAATGTTGTTAGTGGTGTAAATGAATGGCAAATAATATAGAAAAAGAAAAGGAATGCCAACAAAGGTGTGGATGATGGCAATAGATTGCAGTTGTGGTATTACAACAAATCAGGCTCAAAATAACAAAATAATGGGAGGGGTTATGAGTGGAATGCATTGCAGAAAAGGGAGCACATCCTTAACGCGGAAGAAATCAAGAATAAATTGCAGGGGCTTAGACATCGAAACTGCAAATAGTTTTGAAGGTTCTTAAGAGTATTAGCATTTGTCAGGATTTTGGATTGGTGTGGTTTCTAAAAATATGCATAGTTAATATGGTATATATGTTGTATAGCTGGTATTAGCGCTTTCATTTTATCTAAGAAAGCTGTCAAGTATCATATGACTCTGTAATGGCTGGCCTTGTGTGGCTTATGACTGTATACGGTAGTTATGGGGGTCTTGTTTTGGCAGTTTGTTTGGGTGGGGTCTAAGCAATTATTCTCTGCATTTTGAATCTACATAGCAGTTTAATGTAATCCCCCCTTTTTTAAATCAATATAAAAACTCTATTACGAATTAAAAAAAACTAAGCAAGTTATGGCTGCATATAAAAATAAATAAAATTAAAAAAATTCCCAACATTTACTACCACTTCAAAAAAGTCACAATTACTCTTCTCTATTTTATTTTGTAATATATATACCTGGCACATACATTAATACATATTAATATATATTATTTATTCATTTATTTTATTTTATAATAAACATAAATAAAAATTTAAAAGTCACAATTACTATTATTAATTTTTTATATTAATATATATACACACATACATTAATGTATATATTATTTATTCATTTATTTTATTCTATAATAAACTAAAGTTGGAGAATGAACTTTCTTTTGTTTTTGTTTTTTTACTTTTTTTATTTTTGTTTCTATTATAATTATTATAAATTAATTAATTAAAAACAACTAAAGTAAAGTTTAAGAAAATAAAAGAAAGTTCATTCTCCAACTCTAATTTCTACAAAATTTTAACTATTTTTACTTATATTTTAATGACATTTAACTCATATAACCCAACTTTTTTATTAAACTTGCAAGGTTTTTAAAATGTGTTATTTTTTAGAAAGCAAAAAAGAAAGAATCTTTTGACAAAAGGAAAGCATCTTTTGACAAAATACAGAATCTTTTATTTTTCTAAATTAATTAAATATTTATTCATTAGGAGAGCTTAATGAAGGGGAGAAAAATTTGAGAGTCCTTGCTTTGAAAAGTATGGTGGTAAAGGTGATTCTAATACTCATGTGGCAGCATTCACGGTGTGTAGTGATTTCTTCTTCGAAGAGGACTTATTAGCAAAACTCTTCCCATGATCTCTCAAAGATACTACTTTGAAATAATTTTGCTCTTTACCTCCTAACTCAATAAACTCTTTCTCACAACTAGTTGATCAATTATTACAACACTTCCAAGCAAACATTGGACCTACAGTCTCTTTGATTGACTTGGTTCATTGTAAACAAGGTTTGAAAGAGAAACTGACGAAATTCATCAGTCGATATCAAGGTCTCATCTCGCAAATACAATACCCGATTAAAGATGAAGATCTTTAGAAGGTATTCATTAAAAAATTGCAACCTAACATCCATGATAAAATCCTCTAGATGAAGTATAGCTCTTTTCAACATTTATGCATTGCCCTTCATGATTACCAACTTTCGTCTAGTCAGTATGAGAATCAAAACTCATCGGCGCACGTTGGTCAATCCATGACTAGACCTTCTCAAAACAACTTTAAGAGGAACAACAAGAGTTTCATCAAGATCAATGGACATCATTCAAATAATTTTCAATCACAAGTGTCCACTATTAGTAATCCTAAAAGAGCACCATTTCAATTCAAACAACAACATCGACAGTTTACTCCATATTTGATTCTTTAATCAATTATGAATCAGACAGGAAGAAACAATCTTTTGAAGATTACTCCAGTGAAACCATTTGATAGTAATAGGATACAAGGACCATCATTTGATGTTAATGCCTTTTGTCAGTATCATCGCTTAGCAGGACATGACACTGAACAATGTATGCGTCTTAAACATGAAATTCAAGACATCATCGATTCTAATATAATATAGGTAAATGGAGTGAATGACAATGGAAATAAGTCAGTTGCCCCTCTAAATCATAATTTACAGATTTTCACTAATCCTTTTCCTAAGCATAGCGACAACAATATGGTAGAGAAAAATACAATAGAGCAGGAAGATGAATATCTTGACTATGATGAAATAGTTGGCATGATAGAAGTGGATGAGAAGAAGATTGAAGACTCACCTCATCCATGAGGAAAAGGTATCTATGCTAAGGTTCCTCCATCATTATCCCTTCAAGGATCGAGAGACAACCAGAATGCACTAGATACGCAAATTAAGCAACCTCAACAAGAAACATTAAGTAAGAAAAAGTTGTCACAATGGAGAATATCTCGTTTCATCATGAAAGACTCCATCAAGTAAATCAAAACAAGAAATCAAAGGACCGAAAAAGAATAAGGTGATTGTCACCGGTGGGAAATAGCAACGATTCCCCTCCTCATAAGCAATGAAAGACTTTCAACATACATGATCTGGAAAAACAAGCATTACATGATCATTACGAAAAGAATAATCAATCAAATATTCATGAATTTCTCACAAAATTTGTCACACTTGATGGAGCACCTCTCTAAGATGCTCACAAGTTTGAACTCCTCTTAGATAAAATGAATATATATGTGTGTGTGTGTGTGTGTGTGTTGTGTTGTGTTCCCCCGTGATGTGTTATGTGTTGTTTAGGCCTCCTAGGATGACCCTTGATACTTTTGTAAGGTCAAGGATATCGGGAGACTGCCTCTATTGTGACCACTCTTCTATTTGTTTCATCATTCTTCTATCCTTCTATTCTCTATTTTATTGTTGCGTGCCGTGTCTTAAAGGCATAGCGTTGCGGTTGATGTCTTGGGGCATCCTCCTACGTGGTGTTCCTAAAGGCACTTGTTCTCCTCTCTCATTTTTATTGTTTACCTTCTTTAGTGATTCTACCTAGTCGGTCGATGATGAAAACAAACAAATACTGATACGGACCGTGTGTCCCTTCAGCGAGTAAGCAAAAATGGACCTAGTCCATATATGAAGATGGGGTTGATATATATATATATATCCGATGCTTGACTCGTAGAGTCACTATGTGTGATGTATCACGTTAACTTATCTATTCTAACAAACCTTTACAATATAGCTGCTTCGTGCACTTTGGATTGTTTTGTATCTCACCTTGTTGTTACACTCGGTCCTGAGACACCTACAGTATAAGCCTAATGACTATACTCGGATCCAAACCTGTAAGTGTAGCCTTGGTTTCTTGGATGTGATTTAATACATGCATTGCTTTCATGATTTGATTTGGTTAATATCTTAGAGTAAGATGTTCTAACCTTATCTCTTTTTGATTATCTTAGTATATCTTATCAATGTGTTTGTGGGAACATTCGGTGATCATAGCACATGTCACCTTTGGGGGCATGGGCTTTGCGAGAGCTCTTGTTCCCTTGCATTTTTTCACTCTACCTTAATGTGCTTGATATCGATAAGTGACATCAACCACTTTAAGGTGGGAGCATATATAATGGTATCTGTCTGATTATTTTACACTAACAAATCATGTTTGCATACATTAATCTATTGCATATACCTCCTTTTTACTGTAAGGTGTCTCCGTGATGCAGGTGGAGTTGTATACTTTGAGCACATGCTTCCTTTTCACTGTAAGGCATCTCCATGACATGGGTGGGGTTGCATTTTGAAATCCCTTCTGTGGAAGACGGGATGGTGTATCTCTTGAGCTAGTGCACATCCTTTTATACAAAGTCCTCTGTGGAGGTGGGGTTGGATCTTGAGTCATCATCCCTTAAGCATGTCTTTGGCAGTTTTTGTAGCATAAGCTCAACCGTCAGGTGTGTTTGGCATGTTTTAGATGGTGGGACTTAGCAATAAGCTCCTTCCATTCCTCGTGTTTGTCGTGTTTAAGACATATAATATGTCTATGGCATACTATGTGACACTCATGTATTCCATGTGTTTTCCTTGCATTTCTTCCCCTGAGTGTGGTCTAAAGGCACGTGGCGATGAGCCCCCTCCACATTCAGGTCTTTGTTTGGCATGTCTTCCCTCGAGTGTGGTCTAAAAGCACGTGGCGATGAGCCCCCTCCACATTTGGGTCTTTGTTTCACATGTTTTCCCTCGAGTGTGGTCTAAAGGCACATAGTGATGAGCCCCCTCCACATTTGGGTCTTTATTTTGTGTGTTTTGGGCGGTCTAAAGGTGCGTGGTGATGAGCCCCCTCCACCCCTTAGTTAGGATTTTTATTTCTTATATAAAATGTTATATCAATGTATTCTTCATGTATTGCGTGACTTCTCTCACGTCTTCATCATGTATTACGTGCTTCCACTATATTCTCCATGTTTTGCATGCTTCTTACTATCTTCATTGTGTCTTGTGTGTCTTCCATGTGTTTTCTAGTGCTTACCTAAGATTGGGGGCTAGAAATAGTCCTCCAATCTTTGTGTATGCCTTAGCTTCATGTGCATGGTGTGTTTGATGTGTTTTTGACCATACTTTAATTCATGTATGGATCATAGGATCATAGATATATTAAAGTGGGGCTAAATGTTATGTCGTAAAAAGTTTCCCTATGACTTTTTACCACCTAGTTTAGCTCCTAGGTCCCCTTAATTTCATTATGCATGTTCAAAACATATCTCGAAGCAATTTCCCCCGAAACCCATGTCAAATGGGGCTTAGGGGTCCACATTTAATGTTGATCAAGGCTTAAAATCATGCCTTGGACTTGGGCCCCCGCGCCCTAATCCAAGCCTATTTTGTCGAGACCTAAATTTAAATTGTCGGCATAGGACCTTTAGAAAGGTTTCCCTTTGTCAGCCTTTTCAATTTGAATTACGAAAGTTTAGCGAGAATGCATATATAAACATGTTTAGGACTTCATTTTTAACCTAGGTGGATAATGTGAACTTGTGATATTGAGCTAAGGGATTTCAAGGAATTCATTATGTTGTAGAGCATACTTATTATGTTGTTATTGTGTTTGTTTGTTGCAGATTCAGCTTCATCAATCCATCTCCTCATGGTGTGAAAGATCTTCATTCTCTGTGAGGGTTTCACCTCCAAGGTGACATTTATTTGTATTTCAATCAATCTATTTCATCATTTGATTTTGCCTCTGTCCTCCAAGGACACACACTCTATCTAACAACGGTGTTGGAAGGCTTGAATGCCATTCCGAGGCTTGACTGAGGCAAGCTCCTAAACACCACAATCCCAAAACCCCTCTTTGTGATTGCAGGTTATAGGTGAGGGAGTTTGCGAAGTGGAGTTGCAGAGAACCTGAGCAAAGGATATAGATTTGGGATCTGAGAAGAAATTGTAGAAAACCTAACCTACTGGACTAGGGCACCTGCCCCGTAGTCCTCCCAACTGGCATCTTTGGAAACTCTAAAGCAGGTTGTAGTCCTACTCACTTCACTAATCTAGATCTATAGAAAAACTAGCCTATTGGACTTGGGTGCCCGCCCTATTGTCCCCGAAGTTTCCACCTTTGAAAATCTGAATCCTAGTATGTTTCTAATCTATATTTAGTGCCTTCCTGTGTGATCATTTGTCGTATCTTGTTCTTCGGTATCTGATTTTATATAATTAGGGTTTAATGCTTAATTGAACTAAGGTTTGACATATCTAGAAATCTAATCTATCTTTCCATATCATTCCTAAGAGACATCAACCTATAGCTGAGTCCTCTCCATCTGTAGTGATTCAGCTCGATTGCTGTCCTTTGAATGTTATTGTGAAAGGAGGGTTTGATTGAATCTACCTTAACCACATTTCAACCTTATCTTCTTTTCACACATAACAAAACTATGTAACTGTTGTCCTATTTTGCCTTCAGGCCAAATAGCCCAAGGATTCCCAAACTTGTAGAAAATATCACTGAAATCCTAAATGTGTTGCCTTGAGAAGATTCCCCCAAAATTCTAAAATTTTCTATTTTTTTGCCCTTGATGGTTTTCTACCTTTCAAAACTTTGGAGTTTCAGGGTTCTCTCTCCTATCATGCCATTCCTATCAGCTCTAAAATCTCCACCTCACTATTTTGTAAAATCATCTACGTTTATTGGGTGTTAGAGGTCGAATTGGCAACCTTTCTTCTTCTTCTGAGCAGGCAACATGCTAGAAGTCTGACGATCGACGTCCGACGAGGTGGAACATAAATCATCTAAGAGTTTCAGATGTCAGAGGTTGAGAAGTTTTCTTCCTCTTTCCTTTTCTGAAGGTGGAATGGTAGGAGTCTGATGGCCGAAGTCTGACGAAGCTTCATAGATTCTTCTAAGTGTTTCAAAATCAGGGAATCAGGTGGTTCCTTTTCTTCTCTTCAAAATACATGATGCATGGTGAAGGCCCGATCTCTGAAGCTTGTCAGTTTCCCTTTGTTCCTTTTAGACTTTAGAGATCGGGGTTTCCTTCTTCACCCTTTCAGATGTCAATTTATTGGTGGAAGCCCAATCAGTGGAAGCATGATTGGTCGGGGCCTAACTATTTTGCCTTCCCCACTCCTTCCACTATTTAGAATATGATGGGACTGCTCAACGACCTTCTTGGTTGCCATTAATGCTTCTTCAAAGCCTAATTACTTGTGGAAGCAGATTTCCCATGCCCCAAGGCCACTTTAGCTCCTTTTCCATTGAATTCTTGTACCCAAGGCATGGGCAGATGTTCTTCTTCAATAGATTTCTAGGGTAGAACCATGTGGGTGCATTTCAAGGACACAGAGATGAATTTATTATAGCATGGGTGACTGGTTTTCTTTGTTGACCACTCTTCCCAACGTCCATGGCTGCTACAATATGATTTGAAAAGCTATATATGCATGTGTTGAAGATGTATTTCTATTGGTTGGTTGTTTTCTTGGGTCACTACATAGGCAGGAGATTCATTGCAACAACAAACCTTCTGAAATATTCCAGAACTGTATGGATTTGATGCATTGTGTTCGATTCTAAGTCATTGATGTCTCCATTTTCAGCTCACATATGAATGTGAATTTTCATTTTGTGTTTATATCTTTGTGTAATGATTCTTTCTTCTTTTGTAATGGCTTTTAGCCTTCACGATCAATATATGAACTATTATTTTGCCTCTCTTTGAGACTTATACACTATGTTTATTTGAAAATTATATGCTTGTATTGTGGGTAAAATGATCCCTTTCATAGCTCTAGTTTTCTACCTTAACCTATGTTATAGTCTGCATGAGTATGTGTGAGTTTGTTCCAATTTTTGAGCCCTAAATATTGGTGCATCACCATTTTCTTTTCTGTATTCCTCCTTCCCCTTTTCCTTGGTGATCAATAGCATTAGATTTAATTATTTTCTCTGGACCTGAAGTCCAGAAAGAGGAACCAACCGTCTCTGGAGGTCTGATCTCATTTGCAAGGTCCCACACCTTGAGATTGGTCCCATTGTGGTATTGGAATGTAGGCTTCAAGCAAGGTGCAATTCCAAGTGATAACAGTTAATATTAAAGCTTAAGTCTTATACTAAAATATCCTATGAGAAATATTGAAGTGATTTTTAATAAATTGAAGATCGGGGTAAAGTGAAGATAGTAAGAATAAAATCAAATATTTAGACATATAGTAAATCAAATTTTCAATAAACTAACTCTTATTAAAATTTATGTGTCCATATATGTCATAAATAAAATAGTCTTAAAGTAAGCTAAAATAACTAACTAAATTAAAATTTATGTATAAATCAGAAATAGAAATTTCAAGAAATTTAAAATTGCCTTTCTCATCTATAGTAACTTTAGTATCTTCTATTATATCATGTAATGGAATTGCAGAGGAAGAAGAATTTGCATGTGTTAAACTTCTTGATTCCATTGTAAATGAAGAGTAAACCTTACTTGAAACTTAGGAAATCCTTATCTAGTACACTTCTATTGACTTACTTCTACCCTCACACACCTCCTTGGCTACAATGGATCTTGTTGTTGCAGTCTTCCCAGGTACAAGCTAACTTACACTCAATCTTTTAGGATTATCTCAACAATTCATAACACACATAGAAGATTTTATGCAAAATAATTCCTTTCTCAATAAAATAATTCCTTTCTGAGGGTATAAATCAGAAATAAAATTTTTAGGAAATTTAAAATTGCATGTCTCATTTATAGCAACTTTAGCATCTTCTATTATATCATGTAATGGAATTGCAAAGGAAGAAGAACTTGCATGCATTAAACTTCTTGATGCCATTATAAATGAAGAGTAAACCTTACTTGAAATTTATGAAAACCTTCTCTGGAACACTTCTACTGACTTACTTCTGCCCTCACACGCCTCCCTGGCTACAACGTGTCTTACTACTGTGGTCTTCCCAGGCACAAGCTAATTTACACCCAATCTTTCAAGATTATCTCAACAATTCATAACACACATAAAAGATTAGGGTAAAGTGATGATAGTAAGAATAAAATCAAATATTTAGACATACAGTAAATCAAATTTTCAATAAACTAACTCTTATTAAAATTTATGTGTCCATATATGTCATGAATAAAATAGTCTTAAAGTAAACTAAAATAACTAACTAAATTAAAATTTATGTATTCAATATGCATGTAATAAATAAAATAGTTATAAATTTAAGTAAACTCCATATATATAATAAAATAGTTCTGAAGTAAAATAAAATTTATGTCCTTGTATATATATAGTTAATAAAATAGTTGTTAAGTAAAATATAATAATTTTAAAGTAAATTAAAATTTATATAACCATATATATAATAAATAAAATAGATCTTCAATAAAATAAAATCTCTTAAATAAATAAAATAACTTTAATATGTCTCTAACATTTTAAATAGAGTAATAATCTATGTAAAATATTTATACTAGTTAAATACATTACTATTAAGATAAATCTATACCATACATTACATATTGATTTGAAGAGCTTGACTGTCCATTCTCTCACCACTAAATTTGATGTCTCATGCCCATACAATTGTAAACCTTGGAATTGATATCTCTCATGGCCATCTACTCTTGACTCCACCCAAGGTTTACAATTTTACCATTGGGGTTTGTAATTTATGTCAGTATAAGCTTGAAATTTTAACATTTGGGGTTTTAACAATTCTATGGCCATGAGAAGTATCAATCCCCAAGCTTAAACTGGCATAAATTGTACACATTCCCTGCCAAAAAGATTTGAAACCCATTTTCTAGTATTAAGTCTATATATTCAAATGATTCACTATAATTGTCCCAGCTACATATGAATCAACCACCCATTATAACATACTATTTTTCAAATATAAAATCCTTTATAACCAAAATGCATGGCCAAGTGTACCATCAAACAAATAGATACAACACATATCTCATCACCAACTTGATTTATTCAAGTGATATTTGCCCTACTACTAGTAAGTTCCTCCATGAATACTTGCTAGCAGCAGACTCAAAGGTGTAAGGATCACCAATCATGTAGTCAAAACAAGAGGACTAAAATAAAGAACTGTCAAACTTATTACCAAATTCTATTTTTTAACATCTATCAAATCCATCCCTTCATCTCACATGAATCGATCCACACAATTCAATTTCAATTTCAGACCAAACAAGATGACAGAAATTTAAGACTTCAGACCAAACAAGCATTCAACCAAATCAATCAACCTCTCATGATTCAATTATATAAGTAACATGTTTCAATTTCATTTAAGCAATTATATTTACATGTCATGATTCAACTCATATATATTTTTAGACTTAAATTAATTCTTAATCGACTAAGGCAATTTAAGGTTCCTGTTTTAGATTACTATGTGTTTGGCATGTCAAGGACATTTCTTAATCAAATCATATAAATATTTTTCTATTTTACTCTAGTAATATTTCAATTTTCCACATTTTTATTTAAGAATGTTTCACAATTCCATATATAAGTGAATTAGAATCCAGTAGGGGAGAGGGCCCCATAGTGGGTCACCCTAACTTTTGGGATCCACGTGGATCATCGTGTCAGCCAAAGATTAAAAAAACAATTTGCCACTTGTGTAGTGAGTATTCTTATTCATATATCTTTTTATTGCATTTATCTTCATTTCAGATATGAAACTAGTGAATATTATAATTATTGCTTAGACTTTCCTTTTAGTTGGTCTTCTGCTGGTGTGTCTAAGTTGGTTTATTAAAACTCTAACACATTCTCTACAGATTCTACCTCTACAACCCATATAATGTGTTTAGATTCTTTATTTAATCTTATACATTCATCCTTCATGATATTGCCTCTTGTTACCACATGGATGATGTATATGTTCTATGAATGAGTTGGTTAAATGCTTTGTCTAAATGTTCATCTTTCATCCTTGATGATATTTTATCCTTTTACCGCATCTTATAACAATACTCATAGTATAGTATGTTATTCAAACACAAAATGGATTGTAAAATGTCTGGGATAAATTAGAATGGAGTAACATGAATTTATTTAAGGATTTTAAACTAAGTATTATTTGTTCATGCTGAGATTTAACTAGGTAATGTAATTATTATCATATACATGAAATATCTCATAAAAATAATGATTGTCCTTTTATTTCACTTATTAGCAGGGTAATTCACATGGAAGAGAATCTATTTATCACATTTCTTGATTTGTTTTACAAACATAATTACCCCTAAATTGTAGAAGTAAAACATGAGTCAAAATGTTGTATGGGAAGAAAATAACTATGACATCTAGGAATGCATGTTATGACAAGAAATAGGGTCTGAAATGTTGTTCTCACTACTACAAATAGATGTCTAGATTAAAAATACTTATGCATGAGGGTTAGCATGAATAAGTTGTCAAATAGATGTCTTCAAATACCTAAAGTTAAACATGAAGAAACATATCAACTAGGACTACATTCTGCTATAGAACATGACTACATGAAGAAACCTATCAAATACCTAAAGTTAATCATGAAGAAACCTAAGCTAGTATGAGGTGGTAGCATTGGGGAGACTTGGTTCCACAAAGGCATTTTGGCTTAAGCTATGTTGCAGTGTACATTTCAAGCTAATATGTGGATAAGTACAACATAGCTTAACACTAAAAATATGTTAGCATAATCAATTCTCCCCAACGTGAATGCTTAATACTAGTATGAACTAATAAAGAGCTGAAGTGAACATGTTTTGGTGCAAAATGCAGCAAACTTTAAGGAGGAATAGGGTTAGTTATGGGGTGTTAGTGAGATAAATTTGAGGTACTAAATCAATTAAGGTGCCATTGCTTGGAAATCTTACGCCGTCCCATACACCGAAATGTGGAAGCAAATAGAGTTAATGTGGCAGGTCGAGAAACAAATAGGAGGTGGTGAGCGATTAATGTTAGCATGTTTGTCATGAACATGGCCTTGTGTCTACTCACCCCACAACATGGTCAACACGTACTTATAAAATCTTGGATTGCCATTCGGGGTCCTCCTAATCCACCATCAATCAGCCTTTAAAACAACTTGGAAAATACATTCCTCCACCTCTCCTCATCCTCTATGTGGCAGATGAGTTAGATACCCCTCAAAACAAAAAATTGAACCTATCCACCTCATTGTGCATGCATTTGAGTCAAAATTTTAGACTAGGTGGGTCATTGCCTTAGTGATGTATGACGACCTCACCTTCCATTTATAGCCAAACTGAGGAGTGAAATGAAGAAATTCCTTCTAAAATAGTAAATAATGTAAAGCCCATGTTGTAATGCCCCAAGTTTTCACCTGGGACATTAGTCAAACGAACAAATTTTTCATGTTTGCAAGTGCGACATTTACATGTCGCATTGCTCTCACACACGCACAAGGTGTTGTAACAAGTACAAAAACACCAAGAAGACATCACCATTGCACTAAACAAGGTGGCACAAGTGAAAGACTTCAGCATTCATGTGACAATTCACCATGATGACCAAGTGAGAGGTGGAGCTCACTACATGAAGAAGATTGAATATGCATCCTATTGGTTTACAAATTTTGCCACCTAACTCTATATTCTCACGCCCACACAAGTGACAAATGTACCAACAGTTAAATCAGTTGTAATGATGTTTTACAACAATTTTCTGCTTATTTAACAAGGCACAACTACCTTCTTATGATATCCAATGAATGAAAACTTGAATTGCTTTTAACTAGAAAGCATAAAAGGTAATATATCCCACTATCAACTAAATTCAAAAGAAGTACAAAGACTTTAATAGCAGTAACTTCAATGAAACAATAAAGAATTACACCATATGTCATACAATCACCACCATAAACTATTCACCGAAAGATAAATACTTCACAGCAGTGAGCAAGAATCAAAACATTCAACCACTTCAATACAGAAAGATAATCAACCACTAGCAGTATATTCAATGTAGGAAGAATAAATATTCAAACAACCATAACACAAAGTCTATGATTACCTGAACTCCACTATATTGATTTCTACTTATATATCAAAGCAATTGATTAGGAAAGTAACACAACAAAATTTGATCTATCACCAAAACAAAGTTTGCCAAAAGATCCATAACATCGACAGGCTAACTAAATTTATAGCCTTGTCACCCAATAACTGCCTTTCCAAATATTGGCTTCTTGAGGACAACCAATTTAAAAGAGGTCTTTAAATTAAACATAATTTAAATAAAGAGCTCTCCAAAGCCAATAGTTTTTGCAATAAATTGAAAATTACTAAAACATAAGAAAAATCTCTCAATTGATGATTGCCACATCAAAATCCAATGCATTTTCCTTGTGTGTCGCTTCCTTTTATTTGGTTTGTCCATCTCCAGCTCCTGAATCTTCTTGTGCCATTTGAGTTGCCTGTGCCCTTAACTTTGCCTTATATGCTCGATACCTGTTGATAATTGGTGACAATGCCATGCCGCTTGGACTTCTAGTCATGCTGACTCAAAGTTTCTTCTTACTTATCATCCTGTCAACATTAGTCACCCTTTTATGCATATCATCTAGTCCACTTTTGAATGTCTTGATGTAGGTGGCTATCCTTGCAAGTTTTCCAATTGAATCACCTGTGACAATATCATAGTTCACCATTTCTTCAGTCACCATTTTCTTGAAGTACTGTTTGATCTCCCTGACTTCAAGCAACTTATCATCATCATCGCCGATGACCTCTATTTCCAGAATGGCAAAATTACTTTTGAGATCCCTTAGTTCTGAGTAATAAAGGGCAAGGGTATTTCTCATCTCTTCTTCAACTACTTCCATGACAGACAATTTCCACTCAACCAAATCCACCCACATAGCAGAGTCCATTTCCTTAAAACCTTTTTAGCCACTAGAATATTAACATCCATACTGGCCATATCTTGTATTTCTTTGGAAACCAAGGAAAGGCTATTGTTGTCATTTCTGATAGTCTAAAATTCAACTATCATGGTTTCTCTCTTACTGGAAATAGAGTTAAATAACTTAACATATTCCTCTATAAACATGAGGCCATCTAAAGTTACTTTTTCTATCCACTATTCTACAACACTTCTCAGAGCTTGGGATCTTTTGATTTGTTGCAAGAGGTTGGGGTCAGGGCCATTTACACTTATGTCGGGCAATGCATCTACTGGCTGAGTAGTAATCTTTAGAATGGTTTGAATAAAAAGAGTCAAAGAACTTACTTGTGCTTGTAGTTTGGCATTTTCCTGTTATTCCTTTTTTATTATTTTTGACAGAGTGCTGACTAAAAATTTTGCATGATAAATTTCTCCCTCAACAGTTGAGGGGCCCATGTCTGCTTGACTCAAATTGAAATCAGCCTCTATCACCTCATATTCATTCTTATTACCTATGGGATCAGCAATCTCTAGAATGTGATGCCTTGTGGAAGGATCAACCACCATTCTTGAAATTCTCCTCGCCCGTTTAGATTTAGGCATTTCCTGTAGAAGCTTAGCCACAGTTTCAATGTTGGTGTCTATCATGGGAGTGT
Organism: Cunninghamia lanceolata; assembly: GCA_027924645.1. Classification (NCBI taxonomy): domain Eukaryota; kingdom Viridiplantae; phylum Streptophyta; class Pinopsida; order Cupressales; family Cupressaceae; genus Cunninghamia; species Cunninghamia lanceolata. The sequence goes on along the minus strand of BSBN01001269.1, from coordinate 111,282 downwards.
ATTGTTGCTTTTTCTCTACTACTTTCCTCAACCAAGTTGGAGAGGAAGAAGAGGCATTGGTGTTATCAACCACATTCATCATTACACTGTCCGAACGCACAGGTGGGGAATTGTGCTTCAGAGGAATGTTCAAATTGGAGGAATTTGGATTACTTAACAAAGACTAAAGCATGTTGTCTTCTCCAAGCTGACTGAAAATCAAAGAATCACTATCATTTACAATGGGATTCAAAGGGGGCACATGGTCTGCTTGCGGTGGAAAAGCAGCCAATCTATTATTACTTACCACAGGTTGATTATCCTGCTCACAAGCGGTCTTCAATTTCATTACACCCTTGGGTTGCTCACCATCTCCATTCGATTGTGAGCCAACTCTATGAAGATTTGGGTCCGAACTAGATGATCTCCTAGGAGTATGAGTGGTCTAGGAACTATTTTGTTCTCGAGCATATGATTCTCTTGGAGTTGTAGAACCAACTTGTTCTCTCAATTTTCCATTTAACCATTTTTCTGTTCTCCTCAATACATGCAAAGAGCGAACCATAATATCAGTGATTTCTTTTTCTGACCATCTTACTTGAGGTAGAGGTTGCAGAGAGACATTTTGATAACCTTCATTGAGGATACTTGAATTGTCATCGATCATCTTAGGAATTTGCATTGGCAATTCAAAGGCACAGACTTGGTCGATGATTAACCACATCTAGCTTCTTCTTTGTAGCTCTCTCTCATCCAAATAGTCTTCCCAAAAATCATGGAGTTGAGGTTTGTGCAAGTAAGAACCACCACCATGCATATTCCTCTTCACAATTTTTTTATTGTCGAAAGCTACTCGTGTACGCAACCTGTGAAAATTGTATTCTGCCAGTAGCTTTTCTACACTTTTCAGACTATCATTACTTTTGCTTGAATAAAATGAAATAATCATAGGGAATGAGTACCTATTCTTTTTCATAGCATGGTATTTTGTATTTACAGCTACCATTTGACGGCATACTTCCAAAAACACAATGAAATTTGATGGGTACCTTAGCAGTTTTAATGGGGCACTTTCATAACCCCTATTCTCAGGTAAGAGAAATGATCGAATTATATGTAGAAGCTTATGAAATTCATGACTAGGTAGCTGCTTCTGTAGAAAACCTCCTTTCTAATGTACCTTTGATTTTCTTTGTAAGCAACATGAGGAAAGTGTCATTTACCCTGCGAAAATCCTTCATACCAACACTTCTTTGCAACTGTGGAAAAAATTGATACACAGGTGTATTTGGGGTGGGAGCTCCACAAGCTCTTAAACTGGGCCAGATAAGCTCTTTGTTCACCAACACATATATCAACAAAGAACACATATGAAAGCTCACTTTCTTTGTGAAATTCACTAATTGCTCATGCATGCTTTCACTGATTAACTTTACCCAATCTATGTGATGATCCCCACAAATAAACAGAATGAAATGGCACATCCAACATTCAAAGGAATCAGAATCGGGGCTACCAACAACGCAATGCAGTATAGTGATCATATCATAAATTTCTTCTTTAAAGTGGCTTCTTTTTAGATTAATGGGAAGTCTAGATTTTCCTTTCTTCTCTACCAACCAAGTCTTGGCGATACAACTCTGGCACCAATCTTTCTTTTCATGGTAGAATCCCCAGCCAGAGGAAATAGAAACATTAGGAATCTCCTCATAATCATCCAACTTTAAGGCAAGAGCAATGGATTCTAAACCAATCTTAGCCACCACAGAGCCATCTGTAGCTCGTATTTCTTGTGAATCCAGAAAATAATTATCTACACATGCAACCACCAAATCAGGACAATGCATAGAAGGTGGGAAACCCCCAGCTTGGTCCAGACCACTACTCACAATCTTCCTGGCTAGAGAAGTTTGGCCTTTAGGCTGCATTCTCCTCCAGAAATCCTCTAAGTCAATGTGGCCAAGCTCCATGTCTCTCACATTCGACAAACCATTTTCAACCACGGGAACCATGGGAGCCCCTTGAAATTTAAATTTCATTTTAACTAATTTGAGAATCTAGAAAGCTAAAGACTCACAAACATTCAAGGACACAATAGAGGTCCACAATACATTCATAGGGGAAACACTATATAGATTCATGAAAAGATGCTATCCTTCCACCCAGTAAATCTTTGTATTTCCATAGTAAGGGAGAGAGAAAAATGAAATAGAGAAGGTTGATTGAGCTAACTTGTAAGAAAGAAATCCTACGAATCCTTTGTGAGAACTGGTAGCTCTTTGCATTGTATCTTCTTCACAATATTATGATAGCTTTCTTCGCAGGGTGGCCAATATATTTAAATTCTATATCATACTCCATTAATTCTCTCATAATTTCCATTTATTACTAATGGTGTATTATGCTTTGAAATTCATAATATCTCCCCTTTGTTTCCCTTTGAAAAGAGTGCCCATGTACTTTCACGCATTCCAAAATTAATATGATACGGCAGGTGTCATTCCTCTGTATCAATCGCCAACTAAGAAGGACATGCCGCGAGAGAAACAAACATGTTTAGTTAGCAAGTTGAGGATTTGAAGAACTTTTGAAACACAAAGTTTGAAGGTTCAGAATCTTGAATAACTTTCGACCCTCCGACAATGAAGATTTCATTTTAATAAGGGAACACAAAACCGATGCGATAGACTCGAAGACTCTATCTTTTGCAATAACTCGAAGTCGGGCAGTTCATGAACTTTTGAACCCACTGACTAAGGTTACAAAAATTAAAGGATTTCTGACCGTACGTGAAAATGACTAAGTAAAGGTGTATCTTTTGGAAAATAATATGAATAGTGACAAATAAAGAATGAGAATTTCTCAAAACATGAATACTTTAGAAAAATTCAAAAATGGGCTAACACATCCATGACCTCACTCCCTTGTAAACACATGGAGTAGGGTGAGAGTGACAACTCCCCCAATCCATTCCATGACTACACAAGGCATCCCAATGCAAGGGTAACACTCACCCATGAGATGGTTTAGCTAGGAGGTACAAGCCCTCAACCAAATGGCATGGTCACTAGTCGAAATCTTGCAAAGGCACACTTCCTAAAGCAAAAGAGGAAATAAACCAAGGATACATATCACATCACAGAAATGGATACATGGATAGACTCAGGTGGACAAAAGAGAACCTTTCATCAACAAGTTTCATCAGAGGGTTCAACAGCTAGAATAGGGCACTACAGCCAAGCCCAGACACCCGAGCTAGGCCCCACTATCCAGGACACTAGCACTGGGTCCTGTAGTCCTAGTAGTGCCAAAAATAGAATGTCAAAAGACATTAAAAATAACCCAAAACTTAGCACAAACTTGCATAATGCCTCAAAACATGTTTTTCTATCAAATAAGGTTCATTTTAACCAAAAATGAATAAGGTGTTGAACCAACAATGTCCACATGCCAAAAAGATAAAAGCGTTACAAAAGGCTATATATGTTCGACACCAACGTCGACACATGCCAAAATCAAGGATAGGATCTTTGCCACCTATGTTGGAAGAATGCGATCTAATAAAAACATATCCATAATCATCAATACAACATCATAGAAATGAATCTAAATAGGCCAACAAAGCTAGATTGCATCAAGGGAAAACATACAAATCATACCAACGTCTTCACAAGCTAAGGTGTGGAAAAATACAAGACAAAGATAAATAAATATTACAATCAAAGGGCTTTATCCTAAACATGTATGCATCATAACCAACATCATAAGATATCCCATAACATCATTAAATTCTTATTACAAAGGTCTCAAGGACCTACTCTACAAAGATTTATAATATACAATAATGAGATACTATTAGTGCATAAAACATCATAAATCCAACATGATCTCCAAGGTGCTACAAGGAACATAGCATGACATACTCAACTTGCAAAGAGAACAAGGAAACCATCCATCACCTAAAAATCATCGTGACAAGACCAATGGGAAAATGTTGCTCGTCTCCCAACCATATTGCCATCATCGAGCGCAATAGTTGTCTATGCCACTCTAGGCAACCCCCAACCTACGGAGAAGATAATAATGGCAAAATTGATATCAAACCATCTCACACAATCCATGGTATACATGGAAACATATGATATACACTCCAAAAAATGCACACAACATACATGGCACGACTGCCAATCCAAGGAAAATAAATAACACATGGCACAACTGCCAAATAATTACATTCAAGTAACATGTGGCACACTTGCCAATAAACATAATAGAATGACATCACAACATTCAAGCACAAGGGGAATTATCACAACTTTAATGCATGCAAAACAAGGCATAAATCATAGACCATAACACACATAAAATCATGAATCATACATCTCAATGCACATGCAAATGCTAGGGTTACATCACATCAAATACAGATCCAATGGTAATCAAGGAAGAGAGACATAATAGTCAAGACAAGGAGTGTCATTGCGAGGGTAATACCTCCTTGTAGCAAAGAGAGTAATTGGGGCTCCCTATCAAGGGGGACTACTCTATCACTCACCAAAGTCTAACATTGCGTGACATGCTCTTTACGACCAAAACTAGATTAATGAATGCATCCCTATTTTGCCATAGAAATATTATTATTAAATTTATTACCCAATGTGATTATGGTTAAACTTAATAAACTCCCACTCACTATTTTCTACGATCCCTTTGTATCGTGGTATGTGAAGGAAGTGTTGAAATGCACAAGATAACTGAGAGGGGGGTGGGGTGAATCAGTTGTCACAAAAACTTAACTTCATATGATTATCAAATCATCAAATCCTTAATTGTTGATAATTAGAATTAAACATGAAAGCATGAAACCATAGATTTAATAATAATCACACATTTAACACAGTAGGCACTAGATTTTTTTACGTGGAAAACCCTAAGAGGGAAAAACCATGGTGGGTGTTAGCCCACAAGATATATGAGTTATAACAATACCAAAAATAGAGGCTCACTGCCTACAGGGCTCACTACCCAAATTGTTCACTACAAAGAATGACTCACTGCCAAAATGGTGAACTGATTAAGTAGCATCTACTCCATGCCTGGGTTCAGTTCCTTTGAAGCACAATAAAACTTCTTTGCTCTGCTTCTTCACACCTTCGTACTTATCTCTTCATTTTCGCACACACACTCTCTTTCACAACTCTATTACATGTTTTTATACAATTCATCTGTTGGCAAGAGACATAGTGTAGCCTCATGGTTGTTGTCATTAATGGCAACAAAGTTCATCCCATCCATCCGTAGGACATGGTATGCCTATACCGGAAGACAGATTGAAGAGTGTTGTGGTCTGATAAGCAATAACAGAGTATGTGGCAAGGTCTGACAATCAGGTCCGGATCTCTCAGAGGAAGGGTATGTGCAGGATCATCGTGGGCCAAACAGTGGCAATAGGAAAAAATTGCGTTTTTACTTAGCCAAATTTGCAACTTGGCAAAGTTTGACTTTGAAACGGATATCTATTTTGGTTTGGATACCAAACCAAAACGGATATCCGTTCCAGGAACGGATATCTGTTTTCTAGAAAAATTTGGGAAAAAGGCTTTTTAGTCTTTTTGAAAATATACCTCTTAAATCTTGGATCTCCCATCAATATATGAACCTCCTTAAAGACCGTTTCTAGTGAAGGAGGAGGGAAAATTAACATTGGTAGCTTCTTTACACATTAATCCATAAGGATTTGTTAAACACTAAGAATCATCACTAATGAATTACTCAAATAATCAATAATAAAATATTCAGTTTTGTTCATCATGTGAAATAATCACTTTTAGACTATGTTCCAATATTTTGGGGATAGGAATGGTGGGGCAGTAGGGGATGTGTTTCGGGGCATTTTGGATTCATGCCCTAAATTGCTTTACCCAATCCTTCATATGATTTGATTCATGATACATGGTTTGAGAAGGATACACATGATATACCCTTACCCTCTAGTGATAAAATTATGAATCATACTTTATGTGGTGAAGCTACACCTTCGTTAATCCTTCATGACATTGTTATTCCTTGTGATGATGATGTCCTTCATGTGATATGTTAGGACATAATGCAAAGTTACATGGCATGAACTCTCTTGGAAGGGTAAGCATGGACTATAAGAACATTGAACTAGTTGGATCTGTTAAGCTCACCATTTATGAAAGAACCTTAAAGGTTAACCTTAATTAGGTAAGGTTATGTTTCAGTGTGGTTGTTTGTGCAACAATGTGTAAATTAATGTTACCGAAGGATAAATCTAACTATACTAACATTTTAATAACCATGAGAGCTGGGACTAACAATTAGACTAAAAACTTGACAAACAATACAACTTGGACACATGTAAGACTTGGAAAATGGAAAAGAATATAATTAAATGTGGAAAACAATGAAAAAGTGGTATTAGTTGCACCTATATAGAGAAGTGGTTTAGAGGTTGGTTAGGGGAATTATTTAGGGTTGCTTGGGTTTAGGGGTTTAGGGTTTATAGTTTTAAGAGAGATAGAGAGAGGGGACTGAAAGAGTTTGGGAGAGATAGAGGAGACAGAGGGGAGAGATAGGGAGATAGAGAGTGAGAGACATGTCCAAAGACATAGAGAGAGAGATTGAGAGGTAGAGGGATGATAGAGATAGGGAGATAGAGGTTTAGGGTTGCTTGGGTTTAGGGGCATTACTTAGGGTTTAGGGTTTAGGGCTTAGGGTCTTGGGGCTAGGGGTTAAGATTTAGAGGTCTAGGGTTTAGGGTTTAGAGAGAGATAAAGGACCAATAGGGAGGTATAGAGGAGTCTGAGGGGAGAGATAAGGAGATAAAGAGTGAGGGACATGGCAAGAGACATAGCGAGAGAGATTAAGAGGTAGAGGGGCAAAGGTGATAGGGAGATAGGGGAGAGATAGGGAGATAGTGGTTTATGGTTACTTGGGTTTAGGGTTTAGGGGTTTGGGGTTTAGGGTTTCTCAGGTTTAGGGGTTAGGGGTTAGGGTTTAGGGGCATTATAATTTAGGGTTTAGGATTTATTGTTTAGTGGTTAGGGGTTAGGTTTAGAGGTTTAAGGTTTTGGATTTAGGGTTTATAGAGAGAGAGGAATGATAGGGAGATATAGAGGAGTTTGAAGGGAGAGATAGGGAGAAAAAGAGTGAGGGACATGGCTAGAGACATAGGGAGAGAGATTGAGAAGTAGAGGGACAAAGGTGGTAGGGAAATAGGGGAGAGATAGGGAGATAGTGGTTTAGGGTTACTTGGGTTTAGGGTTTAGGGGTTTAGGGTTTCTCCGGTTTAGGGGTTAGGGTTTAGGGGCATTATTTAGGGTTTAGGATTTAAATTGTTTAGGGGTTAGGGGTTAGGTTTAGAGGTTTAGGGTTTTGGATTTAGGGTTTATAGAGAGAGGAATGATAGGGAGATAGAGAGAGGAGATCGAGGAGAGAGATAAGGAGATAGAGAGTGAGGCACATGGCCAGGGACATAGGGAGAGAGATCAAGAGAGGTAGAGGGATGATAGAGATAGGGAGATAGGGGAGAGATAGGGAGATATAGGTTTAGAGTTGATTGGATTTAGGGTGTACCTAGGTTTAGGGTTTCTCAGTTTTGTAGATAGCTACATAGAAAGAGAGAGGAGACAGATAGGGAGAGATGGAGGTGACAAAGGGGAGAGATAAGGAGATAGAGAGTGAGCGAGATGTCCAGAGAAATAGGGAGAAGGATTGAGAGGTAGAGCTCGATGATAGAGATAGGGAGATAAGGGAGAGATAGGAGATAGGGTTTAGGGTTGCTCATGTTTAGGGTTTAGGGTTTAGGGGCTTTAGGGTTAATGTTTAGGGGCATTATTTAGGGTTTAGGGTTTACGGTTTAGGGGTTAAGGTTTAGAGGTTTAGGGTTTAGTGTTTAGAGAGAGAGGACAATTAGGGAGATATAGAGTGAGGGACATGGCCAAAGCATAGGGAGAGAGATTGAGAGGTAGAGGAATGATAGTGATGGGGAGATAGTGAGATAGGGAGATAGAGAGATAGAGGTTTAGGGTTTCTTGGGTTTAGTGTTTAGGATTTAGGGGTTTATGGTTTCTCAAGTTTAGGGTTTAGGGGTTAGGAAATAGGGGTTAGGGGTTAGGGGTTAGGGTTTAGGGGTTAGGTTTAATCATGTGTTAATACAGGTTGTGGAGTGAGAAATGGGTGGTATGGGAGATCGGAAGACTAGTTTAAAGTTGGGCCGATGGATATATGTCACAGCGAAAGGTTCAAAGGCTCGTCAAAAGTAGAGTGATCGGAGCATCGGTATAAGAATTTTTGAGTTGGATGATAGTATTTATCTTGCCGATAGGAAGAATGTATATGATTTGATATTATTTGGGACTTTGAGAAGGTTTCTTAAAGCTGATTAAGCTTTAATCTATTTGAACTATGGGTTTTGATGGGTATTTCACCATGTTTTGAGAGCTTCCACTGTGTGCTCTGCATCAGACCAATAGGGAGATATAGAGGAGTCCGAGGGGAGAGATAGGGAGATAAAGAGTGAGGGACATGGCAAGAGACATAGCGAGAGAGATTGAGAGGTAGAGGGACAAAGGTGATAGGGAGATAGGGGAGAGATAGGGAGATAGTGGTTTATGGTTACTTGGGTTTAGGGTTTAGGGGTTTGGGGTTTAGGGTTTCTCAGGTTTAGGAGTTAGAGGTTAGGGTTTAGGGGCATTATAATTTAGGGTTTAGGATTTATTGTTTAGGGGTTAGGGGTTAGGTTTAGAGGTTTATGGTTTTGGATTTAGGGTTTATAGAGAGAGAGGAATGATAGGGAGATATAGAGGAGTCTGAGGGGAGAGATAGGGAGATAAAGAGTGAGGGACATGGCCAGAGACATAGGGAGAGAGATTGAGAGGTAGAGGGACAAATGTGGTAGGGAAATAGGGGAGAGATAGGGAGATAGTGGTTTAGGGTTACTTGGGTTTAGGGTTTAGGGGTTTGGGGTTTCTCAGGTTTAGGGATTAGGGGTTAGGGGTTAGGTTTAGAGGTTTAGGGTTTTGGATTTAGGGTTTATAGAGAGAGAGGAATGATAGGGAGATAGAGAGAGGAGACTGAGGAGAGAGATAAGGAGATAGAGAGTGAGGCACATGGCTAGGGACATAGGGAGAGAGATCAAGAGAGGTAGAGGGATGATAGAGATAGGGAGATAGGGGGAGATAGGGAGATATAAGTTTAGAGTTGATTGGATTTAGGGTGTACTTGGGTTTAGGGTTTCTTAGTTTTGGAGATAGCTAGATACAAAGAGAGAGGAGACAGATAGGGAGAGATAGAGGTGACAAAGGGGAGAGATAAGGAGATAGAGAGTGAATGAGATGCCCAAAGAAATAGGGAGAAGGATTGAGAGGTAGAGCCTGATGATAGAGATAGGGAGATAAGGGAGAGATAGGAGATAGGGTTTAGGGTTGCTCGCGTTTAGGGTTTAGGGTTTAGGGGTTAGGGGTTAAGGTTTAGGGGTATTATTTAGGGTTTAGGGTTTATGGTTTAGGGGTTAAGGTTTAGAGGTTTAGGGTTTAGTGTTTGGAGAGAGAGGACCAATAGGGAGATATAGAGTGAGGAACATGGCCAAAGCATAGGGAGAGAGATTGAGAGGTAGAGGAATGATAGTGATGGGGAGATAGTGAGATAGGGAGATAGAGAGATAGAGGTTTAGGGTTTCTTGGGTTTAGTGTTTAGGATTTAGGGGTTTATGGTTTCTCAAGTTTAGGGTTTAGGGGTTAGGAAATAGGGGTTAGGGTTTAGGGGTTAGGTTTAATCATGTGTTAATACAGGTTGTGGCATGAGAAATGGGTGGTATGGGAGATTGGAAGACTAGTTTAAAGTTGGGCCAATGGATATATGTCACAGTGAAAGGTTCAAAGGTTCGTCAAAAGTGGAGTGATCGGAGCATCAGTTTAAGAATTTTTGAGTTGGTCGATAGTGTTTATCTTGTTGATAGGAAGAATGCATATGATTTGATGTTATTTGGGACTTTGAGAAGGTTTCTAAAAGATGATTAAGCTTTAATCTATTTGAACTATGGGTTTTGATGGGTATTTCACCGTGTTTTGAGAGCTTCCACTGTGTGCTCTACATCAGACCAATAGGGAGATATAGAGGAGTCCGAGGGGAGAGATAGGGAGATAAAGAGTGAGGGACATGGCAAGAGACATAGCGAGAGAGATTGAGAGGTAGAGGGACAAAGGTGATAGGAAGATAGGGGAGAGATAGGGAGATAGTGGTTTATGGTTACTTGGGTTTAGGGTTTAGGGGTTTGGGGTTTAGGGTTTCTTAGGTTTAGGGGTTAGGGGCTAGGTTTAGAGGTTTAGGGTTTTGGATTTAGGGTTTATAGAGAGAGAGGAATGATAGGTAGATATAGAGGAGTCTGAGGGGAGAGATAGGGAGATAAAGAGTGAGGGACATGGCCAGAGACATAGGGAGAGAGATTGAGAGGTAGAGGGACAAATGTGGTAGGGAAATAGTTGAGAGACAGGGAGATAGTGGTTTAGGGTTACTTGGGTTTAGGGTTTAGGGGTTTGGGGTTTAGGGTTTAGGGATTTGGGGTTTCTCAGGTTTAGGGGTTAGGGGTTAGGGTTTAGGGGCATTATTTAGGGTTTAGGATTTAAATTGTTTAGGGGTTAGGGGTTAGGTTTAGAGGTTCAGGGTTTTGGATTTAGGGTTTATAGAGAGAGAGGAATGATAGGGAGATAGAGAGAGGAGACCGAGGAGAGAGATAAGGAGATAGAGAGTGAGGCACATGGCCAGGGACATAGGGAGAGAGATCAAGAGAGGTAGAGGGATGATAGAGATAGGGAGATATAGGTTTAGAGTTGATTGGATTTAGGGTGTACCTAGGTTTAAGGTTTCTCAGTTTTGGAGATAGCTAGATAGAAAGAGAGAGGAGACAAATAGGGAGAGATAGAGGTGACAAAGGGGAGAGATAAGGAGATAGAGAGCGAGTGAGATGCCCAAAGAAATAGGGAGAAGGATTGAGAGCTAGAGCCTGATGATAGAGATAGGGAGATAAGGGAGAGATATGAGATAGGGTTTAGGGTTGCTCGCGTTTAGGGTTTAGGGTTTAGGGGTTAGGGGTTAAGGTTTAGGGGCATTATTTAGGGTTTAGGGTTTATGGTTTAGGTGTTAAGGTTTAGAGGTTTAGGGTTTAGTGTTTAGAGAGAGAGAACCAATAGGGAGATATAGAGTGAGGGACATGGCCAAAGCATAGGGAGAGAGATTAAGAGGTAGAGGAATGATAGTGATGGGAAGATAGTGTGATAGGGAGATAGAGAGATAGAAGTTTAGGGTTTCTTGGGTTTAGTGTTTAGGATTTAGGGGTTTATGGTTTCTCAAGTTTAGGGTTTAGGGGTTAGGGGTTAGGGGTTAGGGTTTAGGGGTTAGGTTTAATCATGTGTTAATACAGGTTGTGGAGTGAGAAATGGGTGGTATGGGAGATCGAAAGACTAGTTTAAAGTTGGGCCGATGGATATATGTCACAGTGAAAGGTTCAAAGGTTCATCAAAAGTGGAGTGATCGAAGCATCGGTTTAAGAACTTTTGAGTTGGCCAATAGTGTTTATCTTCCCGATAGGAAGAATGTATATGATTTGATGTTATTTGGGACTTTGAGAAGGTTTCTTAAAGATGATTAAGCTTTAATCTATTTGAACTATGGGTTTTGATGGGTATTTCACCATGTTTTGAGAGCTTCCACTGTGTGCTCTGCATCAGACCAATAGGGAGATATAGAAGAGTCCGAGGGGAGAGATAGGGAGATAAAGAGTGAGGGACATGGCAAGAGACATAGCGAGAGAGATTGAGAGGTAGAGGGACAAAGGTGATAGGGAGATAGGGGAGAGATAGGGAGATAGTGGTTTATGGTTACTTGGGTTTAGGGTTTAGGGGTTTGGGGTTTAGGGTTTCTCAGGTTTCCCTCAAATCATGTATAAATATGCATAAACCTTCATGGAAAATGCATTGGAGATGTATTGAAAACATTTTGAAGATGAACTGAAGACAAGTATGAATGAAATTAATGTCAAGAAACTCTGTTTTTGTAGATTTTACTATTTTCCTACTATTTTTTTGTTTAGTATAACCCTGTATGGATGTGTTAGGGCCTAAGAGAAATTGTAATTGAAAGCTAGTGGAATCTACTTTCTTGTGTTTTTGGTGCCAATAAGGCCAATAAGGACACTGGGGGCACATTATAAACATAAAAAACTTACATCTTGGGGGGAGGTGCCAATAAGGCCAATAAGGATACTATTTTAGTTGAGTGTGTGTGTATGCAAATCCCATTTATGGCTGAGAAGCTCTCTATTTTATTCAACTCTCGTTGATAGGAGGTTGGCTCTACAACTATTGCAATTTGTGTATGAAACCTAGATGCCTACGAGATCATATATATATATATATGTATGTATGTATGTATGTATGTAAATCCTATTTATGGTCAAGTAGCTCTCTATTTACTATCATTGAACTCTCATTGATAGGAGGTTGGCTCTCTGACTATTGCAATTCAATCCATTTGTAATGATGCCTCTATCATGTTGAGTTGGATCCTATCTCTGTATCAAGTTAAGATCATGAATATGACAACACCATACAATCCTCATTAGGTTATTAAAATGCACAAAACAATCATACAAGATAGTCATTCATGAAATTACTTTACAAAGAGGGTTTATAAGTTGCATTAAAGTTTGTATAAATGATCTAATGGATTTATAAGGTTGTCAAACACCAAAATGGATGATTTATATGAGTTTTGGGACTGTCACAGTCCATGTACATCTTGCCCTTTATGATTGTTAAAAAGATACATATGGCTATCCAAAAACTGCCCTTTATGACTATCCTAAAACAACATCATGTATATGCTCATAAAATCCATCAAACTCTGTGAATAAACTCATCATTGGATAAGGAGTGGAAGGATAAATTCACATTCCCAAAACCTCTTAAAATCACATGTCTCCCCTTATGAAAACTAGGGTCTTTGCCGATACATTGTTCTGTAAGAGCAAAAACCTTGCTAGGTGCCATATTTTTTGTTTTGCTCATCATGGGGTCGAACAGACTATGCCAACGCGTCGGGGTGGGCGGGTAAATGCTAGTGGAGGTCTCGTTTCATGCGCCAAGCATCCTAGTCATGCCAGGCAAGAGGCTACCAGCAAAGTCCCTTACAATCCCTGAGACCAAAAATGTGCCAAACTTTGACAGAGCAGTTCTTAGAAATTCTGATAGCTGGGAATGTTGTGTTTGGACCTACAAGTGTACATGGGGTCTGTCGACAATAACCTCTCTCATTTTTGGTCAACTCCATTCCGTTTGACCGTGCCGAAATCAAACGCATTGTTGCAAAATAATTCAATTTGATGCAGTGGAAAGGTGCTAGGTGTGACATTTTTCATTCCATAGCTCGTGGGGTCGAACGAACTGCACCAATGCATCAAGGTGGGTAGGTAAATGCTATTGGAGGTCTCATTTCGTGCGCCAAGCATCCCAGTTCTTTCGGGGAAGAGGCTACCGGCAAAGTCCCTTAAGATCTCTGAGACCAAAAATGCACCAAACTTTGACGGAACAGTTCTTAGAATTTGTGATAGCTGGGAATGTTGTGTTTGGACCTACAAGTGTATGTGGGGTCCGCTGATAATAACCTCTCTTGTTTTTGGTCAACTCCATTCTGTTTGACTGTGTCGAAATCAAATGCATTGTTGTAAAATGCTTGAATTTGATGCAGTGGAAAGGTGCTAGGTGTGACATTTTTCATTCCATAGCTCGTGGGGTCGAATGGACTGCACCAATGCATCAGGGTGGGTGGGTAAATGCCAATGGAGGTCTTGTTTTGTGTGCCAAGAGTCCCAGTCGTTCTAGGAAAGAGGCTACCGACAAAGTCAAAAGTTGCTAGGATTGAAATTTTGCATTCCACAAGTCCTGGGGTCGAACGGATTACGTCAACACATCAGGGTGGGTGGGTAAATGCTAGGGGAGGTCTCATTTTGTGTGCAAAGCATCGCAGTCATTCCAAGCTATAAGCTATCAGTAAAGTCACTTTGCTGGTAGCTTACAGCTCAGAAGGACTGGGAGCCTTGGCACATAAAATGAGACCTCCCCTAGCATTTACTCGCCCACCCCGATGTGTTGGTGCAATCTATTTAGCCCCAGGACCTGTAGAATGCAAAATTTCAATCCTAGCAACTTTTGACTTTGTCGGTAGCTTACAGCTCAGAACGACTGGGACGCTTGGCGCACAAAAAAAGACCTCCATTGGCATTTACCTACCCACCTCGACTCATTGGCATAGTTTGTTTGACCCCATGAGCTATGGAATGAAAAATGTCACACCTAGCACCTTTCCACTGCATCAAATTGAAGCATTTTGCAATAATGCGTTTGATTTCAGCACGGTCAAACAGAATGGAGTTGACCAAAAATGAGAGAGGTTATTATCGACGGACCTCACGTGCACCTGTAGGTCTAAACACAACATTCCTAGCTATCACAAATTTTGAGAACTGTTCTGTCAAAGTTTGGCGCATTTTTGGTCTCAGGGATATTAAGGGACTTTGCCGGTAGCCTCTTGCCCGAAAGGACTGGGACACTTGGTGCACGAAATGAGACCACTAGCATTTACCTACCCACCCTGACACATTGGCATAGTCCGTTCGACTCCACGAGCTATGGAATAAAAAATGTCACACCTAGCACCTTTCCACTGCATCAAATTGAAGCATTTTGCAACAATGCGTTTAATTTCGGCACGGTCAAACAGAATGGAGTTGACCAAAAATGAGAGAGGTTATTATCGACGAACCCCACGTGCACCTGTAGGTCCAAACACAACATTCCCAGCTGTCATGAATTCTGAGAATTGCTCTGTCAAAGTTTGGCACATTTTTGGTCTCAGGGATCTTAATGGACTTTGCTGATAGCCTCTTGCCCAGAACGACTGGGATGCTTGGTGCACAAAATGAGACCTCCATTGGCATTTACCCACCCACCCCGATGTGTTGGTGTAGTCCGTTAGACCCCATGAGCTATGGAATGAACAATGTCACACCTAGCACCTTTCCACTGCATTAAATTAAAGCATTTTGCAACAATGCGTTTGATTTCGGCACGGTCAAATGGAATGGAGTTGACCAAAAATGAGAGAGGTTATTGTCGATGGACCCCATGTCCACCTGTAGGTCCAAACACAACATTCCCAGCTGTCACAAATTTTGAGAACTCCTCCGTCAAAGTTTGGCACATTTTTGGTCTCAGGGATCTTAAGGGACTTTACCGGTAGCCTCTTGCCCAGAACGACTGGGATGGTTGGTAGACAAAACAAGACCTCCACTAGCATTTACCTACCCACCTTGACGTGTTGGCGTAGTCCGTTTGACCCCACGAGCTATGGAATGAAAAAATGTCACACCTAGCACCTTTCCACTGCATCAAATTGAAGCATTTTGCAACAATGCGTTTGATTTCGGCACGGTCAAATGGAATGGAGTTGACCAAAAATGAGAGAGGTTATTGTCGATGAACCCCACATACACCTGTATGTCCAAACAAAACATTCCTAGTTGTCACGAATTCTGAGAACTGCTCCGTCAAAGTTTGGCACATTTTTGGTCTCAAGGATCTTAAGGGACTTTGCGGGTAGCCTCTTGCCCGAAATGACTGGGACGCTTGGCACACAAAACAAGACCTCTACTAGCATTTACCTACCCACCCCGATGCGTTGACATAGTTCGTTCGACCCCACGATGAGAAAAACAAAAAATATTGTTCTAGTTGACACATTCTCAATCATTGACATGGATGTTATCTTAGTACCATTCCTTTAGGCACAATATGAGCTTCCAAGGGAAGGCACAATTGTGAGGTTGGAGATAATGAAAAGTGCACCTCATTCACAATCATGTTTTACTTGTCTTCAATGATGATTCCTTGATTCAACTTAATCCTTTGATAATACATTTTGACCTCCTTGTCAAAGCGCACTTTCAAGGTTGCTTGAGCAAGAGCTAGCGCCTCAACATCTAGGCACACTTTTGGTGTTCTAGAAGCATGAACTAGCAACTCAAATAGTAAGGCACTCATTCTAGGTTGTTTGTTCAATAATTGGCGCCTTGTATTCTTTGGACATTCTTTCAACTTGTGGAGACAACCTCAACTTGCAAGATCAATTCATTATCAAGGCGCATATCCAAAGTCATAGAGATATGAAGTGGTGCCTCACTAATCTAGGTGCACATTTGATGGTGTAGAGAGGTAGATGTATGCCCAAGTCATCATTTGATGCCTTCAATAACTATAAACTCCTTTGATGATGCATTTTATCCTTCCAATTCAATATCTAGCCTTAGGTGCACATTTTAGGTTGATCAATCATAATCTAGCGCCCTAAGTACCAAGGCACACTTTTAGGTTAGTTTGATCAAGGATTAGCGCCTTCACTTCTAGGTGCAAGTTTGGAGTTGAAATACATCAAAATAACAAGTTTCTTCATCACTTCATATTGTCACATGTTGTAAGCCATGTATGTGAAGATGTAAACATAGTATTGGTGACATGAGCAACACTACTACATATTCTTAAGTGTTGTAAACATGCATCTTCTTATTTAATCATGTGTTGTAAATGAAGGAATGCAATGATTGCAATATGTGCACAAAACAGAATTTTTGATAAGGATTGAAAGGAAATGTCAAGAAAATGCAATTGGCGGGTGTAAATCCAAAGTGTAGAAGCATACACAAGGCATGTGAACAGTTTGGCATGACACCTCAAAGAGATGCTATCTCATGGAATGCAATGATTGCAAGATATGCACAAAATGGATTTTTTGAAAAGGCTTTAGAAACTTTGAAGCAAATACAATTGGAATGTTTAAAACCAAATTCCATAACCTTTGCAAGCATTCTCCCTACTTGTGCCAAATTAGGATCTTATATATACATATATGCATAATGTCATGAAAATAATTTGTATAGTGTATATATCAAGCCATATAGGCATGTACAAATAAAACCATATGGGTATATACAATGATATACATCGATAACATACAAAAGTATGTTTACAAAGCCAAATAGGCATATGTAACAAAATGTCCCAAAATCAAATCTCCTATGGATTGCTATCAAATAATCTATGGCTCTTGCTAGGCCATGAAGATGGTGAACCAGTCATTGACTCATCCTCTATCGCTCATCGACTAGACCTCCTCGATAGAGATTTTTGAATTTCCACCTATTAATACAATCAAACAACGTGCACATTAATATAGAATTTAATATTAAAAATATATAACATGAGATAAGTAATCAATCACTTACCACTAATTGGTGATCCCTCTTGATCATTTGTTGTCTCTCTTCTTCTGTAGAGCTGGATGGGTAGGGGAGGTGACATCCTGTGGGAAGCATGAACAAGCAAATTTAAGTAAATCCCAATTCTTTGCCAACAGACACTTTGCAACGTCCATATCACTACTACAAAATAGATATCCATTTTATTATGTACATTTGGATTCTAGACTAGGGATTCATTTTATTATTCTATAAACTTGTGAATTACCATCTAATTTGAATGTTTACACACTAATCCACCTAGGTATCAACTTAATAAAGCTCTGGATATAAGCCATTATTTGATTTGAGTAATCTTACTTTGGACACATTTGTGAAGACTCTTAAAGAGCCTGGACATACAATTGTAAAGATGATATAGCCTCCATATAAGCATAAAGATGATATATAATTTTAGTTTGTTGAAGGCCATGTAAATCAGTCATTGATGAGGACTCTACTATACCTAAAGTTGAGTCCTTTGTTTGGAACTTTGAAGCATGCAAAGAGGTAAGTGACTTGTAATGCTTAAGTAAACACGAGTCTCAACATGATGTAGTTCAACTTGATGACATGTCTAAATATGACATATTTTAGTTTGTATTGCATGAGGACTTCCTTATTCATGCATATCAAATTTATAATTAGGTATATTTTTCTGAATTGTATGAGTTTGAGGCTTTCAATTTTTGTATTGACTCACTTGAAGATGCTAGTAGCCATGTGAACATGATTAATATGGGATCCAAGAGTTGTTCTTTTCCCATGCATTTGGAGTGGATTGTTGGCCCTTATGATTGTTTAAATCATGTTGGCCTAGCATTTGAATAGTTGCTTTGTGACTTGGATGGGAATAGATAATGTATAGACTTTATCACACTTTAGGGTTTTCCCATTATGCTAAAATGTTATGACTATCCACTTATTCTATTTTAGGCTATCATCAAATGAGGAGCTTCTAAAGGCAAAAATGTTGTCCCAAAAGAAGGCTCAATGTTATTCGTAAAGACATTAGATTGTTAAAATACAAATTCAAGGGTAGATATTCCTTGGGCTATTTTAGTATAGAGAAGCAAAATTGCAATATATGACTATCCTAGGAATTAGAATGGTTGATCATAGGATATTCATGGCATTTTGATATTAATGGATGGATTGATGGATGTTTAGGGAGTTTAAGTTTAAATGTAATGTATGAGAATTCTTATTTATGAAGGATCTAAAAGGTCTTATGTCTTATTTGTAGGCCATTCAAGAAAGAAATGAAAAGATACCAAGGACTATCATAACACCTATTACAATTAGGTGCATCAAAGGATTGTCATCCAGGACCTTACCACTATGGGAAGTTATCAAAACCATGTCATGTTTAAACTTAAAGGCTTTATCACCTCTTTGTCCCTATAGGCCTATTAGAACAATAGGTCACATTTTATTCATATACCGGGGTTGAGAATAAACACTAAGCATTTGTAGTTATGGCAAGTGTAAATGGAAATAGATTACAACTTTAGACAATCTATCCTCTCCTAGATTGCACTAATTGAGTGGAAATTAAAAATTCCCTATTAATGTCCTTTATATACTGAAGGTATGGGTGAGAAAGGTAAACTTTGTATGTTGTAGACAAGGCCTCAAATATAAAATATATTATGACAATAACGATAAGAACTGTTAGGCATGAATGCTATCACTATTATAGATTGTCAAACCAACCATAGGCTGCCATAATAGTACACTACTGACTATCATACCTTTAGGCATGGTGCCATGAACCTTATGAGTAGAATGGATTGGTATTTGTGAGAAATGTATTGCTTATGTTAAGAATAAGTATTTATATTGTTTAAACATCATCAAAAGGTGGACTACAAATACGACTTTGTCAAAGGAAAACTTTAGTGGAAAAAATCTAACTGTGAACTATTGTGCCATCCAAGCACAATCATGACCAACATCAAGGGGTAGTCAAGGCATGGGTGTCTTAAGAAACACAATTGAAATTGTCCATCTATATTTGAAGTAATTCACAATATTCATGATCAAGAATCAACTCTGACTGTCTCAACAATGGTAAATTTGGCTTCAAGACAATCAAAAATGAGCTTAGGGATTCATTATCACCAAGTAATAAAGAAGAGTAACCGTAAGTGTCGACCTTCAATTTCATTATACAAGAGGATGAAGAAGGGGCCATAGTATTTTCATACCATAATACAACATACAAAAGGAAAATCATGAAGTCAAAACATGTGCAAAGGGTATCTATGTTAAAGAGGAGAGTTGTGAATGGACGATGACTATCACTGTCAAAATAAGATATAGTCTCACTAAGGACAGTCAGGTGATTTGTGGATTGTCATGACTACAAGGCATGAGAATCTTGTGTATGACAAGGAAAGAAATATAAATAAAAGAAGATTGAAGGATTGTTGCACCTGGGTACAATGATCCTAAAGGATTGTCATGCTAAAAGGATAGTCAACAGTACAAAGATTCATATTTCAAGGCTATCCTTAATCTCATTCACATGGTCCTAATGTTGGTTTTATTTGCATGGAGTGAGATGACACTATCAGGATTAATTGAAAAGGTGAAAGGATTTGGTACCAAATTTGGTCACAAGTGTAAAAATTGCAATAAGCTTGAGAATATTGTTCACTAAACCTAGAACTATCACCAAGCAACATCCGTTTCATAAGATGTGATCAACAAACATGTAAGAAAAATGGATATCAACCTTCTTAGTTATGCGTACTTGATAAGAGCCCATACTTTTCACAAGGAGCCACCAATTTTTAACTAAATATTCCATTAGAAACGGATAAAAAAATGTTCCCCCGAATGAGGAAACTAGATTGTTAATTAGAATTTTATGTGTAATGTGATATGAAACAATAGATACACCTATAAATGACCAACTAACTTTAACTTCTTGTATTATTGCCTTGATGTTTCAAATATGTTGCTTCTCTTCATCCAAAACTAATGGTACAAAAATTTTCATAGATCAAGGAAACGGATATCTATTTTTAGAATGGATATCCGTTTTCAGAACAGATATCTATTTTGAGTTGCTTTTACCAAAGCAAAATAGATATCCATCTTACTTTGGTACAAAGAAAGATGGATATCCATTTTGGTTGTTGACTTTTTATGGATTCTAACGTGTTTTCATGTTTCAGTCTCTTCTTCGAACTTCACCCTTCGTGCTGACGACTTTTTTTTAATGTAAAATTGATAAAACAAAAAGGGTTTATAGAAAAAATTGTTAGCTTTCTAAAAATATAAGATTTGTTTGGTTATCATTTTATTAAATAATTATTAATAATTTTCTATATACTGTGTGTCTGAAATCCTGATGGACACACTGATTGAAAAACATCCATAACTTTCAAACCATTTCACCTTTTTGAGATCCAAAACTTGTGTCACACTTTATGCTTTTCTGGCTATAGGTTAAAAAAATAAAATTTTAATTTCAATTTTTTTAATCGAGTTAGGTTGGCTAGACAATTACTTTTTATTTTTTTTAAAAAGTCACAGTAAAAAAATCATAACTAATTATTTTATTGGAAAAAAATTTAAAATAAATATGCGTCACATCCGGACATGAGTCCTCTACTTATTTTGAAAGTTTCAAAAAAAAAAAACTTTTACTCATAGTTAGGTTGGCTGGACAGACACCCACTTTTTTTTTTTTGAAAAATTGAATAGCTGTTCTTTGAAATATTCAATTTTCACTAAGTAAATTTAGTTTTTTTTTTAAAAAAAAGTAGCCTATAAACTAGATTCAGTTCTCTACAAATTTTGTTCTTACATCTTTTCCAAATTGTGTAGATAATCCGTTCAAATTTTCACATGAACTTGATAAATTCTGATTTTCTGTATTTTCATTGCCACTTAGAGGTATAGTTTGGCCCATCATGATCCTACACATACCCGGAAGTATCTTAGTAAAGTGCAAACTTGGGGAAGTCAAGAGATGTACCTTAATTGATACATTCCAAAGATTGAGCCTCTGGTGATGAAAGAGTGAAGAGATATGAGCACCTAAGTGTTGAGTTCCTGTTTGGCAGAGTTGACAGAGGAAGAATTGACCGGCAGAACATCAGACCTTACTCCGGATGAGTTATTGATGGTAATCATGTTTCTTAAGGTATCATTCATGATTGGCCGACATGATTGATGACTTCTATAAGCATCTCTTTGATATGCATCACTTGATAAGTAAGGATTCAGCCAACAGATCAGAGTTTGGGAAAACATTGACTATTCCGGATGTCGACTAGAAAGGTGTTGAAATCATTGGTGTGGATATATATACCAGATGGATTTGGATGTGAAGGTGAGTGTTGTGTGTTGCTGTGTGCGAATAAAAGTAGAAGAATAGTGTGGAAGTAGTAAGGCAGGTCCGGTATGTGACAGGACAACAGTACCAAAGAAGAGGAAGAATGAAGTGTAGTAGATCAGTGTATTAAGCTTAACCGGAACTGAACCTCAACATATGTGGATGCTTCTCATCAGTTCAAGTATCTAGTTTCCTTGTATAAACTATTGTAGGTAGTGAGCCTCTTGTGAGCAGTGTGCTCAGGCAGTGAGCCCTAATTGGCAAGTGCCATTTTGTACTATCTTATTCTTTTAATAGAGAATACAATATTGGGTTAGTCACCCCATGGTTTTTCCCTTAACAGGGTTTTCCACATCAAAATCATTGTGTTATGTATCTTGACTTTGCTTCTGCTTTCATGATTATGAATGCTTATTTGTTTTGATGCTACACTAGTTGTTAAAGAAGAACAAAAAGCTAAATTAATTAAGATAACTGATTCACCCCCCCTCTTAGTTATCAACAATTGGTATCAGAGCTAAGTTCCTCCAATTAGAGCCTAACAACTTTAGGAAGATCTGGGAATTCAAATGGATATGTATGGTATGAGGGAACAACTTCAGTCTGCCCTAGATGATCTTGAGCAATCTAACTCTGAAGTCAATGAATTGAAGGAAAGACTCAAACAAGCAGATGATTTCATAAATGAACTAAAAGGAAAACTGAGTATCTCTATGAAAAAGAGAAAGGATCTACTTCAGCAATTGGCAAGTCAAGGCGAAGCCAATGATACAAATGAAGATCTAAAGGAGAAAACCAAGTTATGTGAAAAGTTATCAAAAGAGGTCATTATGGTAAGACATGAAATGGAGTGAGGAGTTATGAAATTTACCCAAGAAATTGAAGAGAAAAGAAAAACTGAAGATGATCTAAGATAATCTCTCAAAGAGAAATTAGAAGACTGCCACAAAATGGATAGAATAATCAGGCATCTAAAATCTGATCTTGAAGAAGCTAGAGATAATGAAGAACAACTTGGGAATCAGATTGACACTCTTAAAAGGGATCTTCAAACAACAAATGACTACAAAGAGAAATTCAAGATAAGCTCTACTCAACTTGAAGTTCTTCAAAGCCAAAAGAGGGTAGATGACAAGCAAGGCTTGGGGTATGAAAAAGGTGAAAGCTCTAGATCCAGTTAGAAGAACTCCAGATCAGAAAATCCAAGGAATGGCAAGGCAACCAAATGCCCAAAGATATCCTTCCTTCAATGGATACTGCCACAATTGCAATAACTTTGGTCATAAAGCAAATCAGTGCAAAAGAAGAATGAACCAAACTAATTCATCCTTCTCCAGATAGTGCTTTAATTGCAAAAGGTATGGTCACAAAACTCATGAATGCAGAAACATGCAAATGAACAATTCATTCAATGGTAGATGTTTTGCATGCAATAGAATGGGACATATGGCTAATCAGTGTAGATCAAGAGGATATCAGTCAAATATGCAAAGAAATGTTGTTTTCTACAATTGCAATAGATCCAGTCATATTGCCAAATTCTACAGAAGTAAGGATCAGGATAAAAGGGGTCCGGTGCATCATACTCAGAATCAAGACAAAGGAAAAGGAAAAGTGAATGCAGATGAAGTCAAAAGGGAGATGAACAAGATTTGGATGAAGAGAAGTACATAAAATGTTGGGGATGAATCCACACCACAATCTGGTGTTGATATTCCTTCCAAAAATTAAATGGTGAGCTCTGGCTCAGGGGGAGACACAAGGAAAAATATTTTCCCCCAACCAGTTAATTGGTGCCTGAAATTGGCACAAGGAAACTTGCAGATTAAAGGGTTCACAGAAGAACATCTAAATAAGCTTTGGTAAAGAGATGGAAGATCCGCAAGAAGTTTTGAACAAGTTAATCTTCCAAGACTAATCTTGTTCAACTGTCATCCGGTAAGAAGTAGGTCTTTCACAATGATTCAAACTAAGGAATCTTGATCTGCGGATAGATGAAATGTTTGGAGAAAGGAAGATAAATTGTCAATCATCACCAAGAACAATTCTAAATGCTTCTCAGTAATCCAGAAAAGATTTTTCTTAGAACAAGGAGAACAAGGCAAACTGGAATGACTTAAGTTACTCATTTATTACAAAATGAAGTTAGGGTTTGCAGAGAAATATAAGGGTTCTCTTATTGAACATTTTCTCATTTTACATTCGAGAAGAAGAGAAAAGGAGCTCTACAACAAATTGCCTCAAGCCCATCAAAGATCAACTACAGAAGTTGATTCATCCAGCAATCCGATCCGGTTCATATCGTGAACGCTAGAAGCGTAAAAGGTATTTTCCACTCTTGAAAATTTCTCTGTGAATCTTTGAAAGATGGCTACTCTGAATGTGGTGAAGATCACTGATAGGCCGCGCACTAAATTTAGAAAACATCCCTATAAATCCCTAGAAGTTGATCCCCTAGGTGCATTTTCTAGCATTCCACATGGAATTCTGCATGTAGAAGATGTTAGGGTTTACATTCACGTAAACATTGAAGAATTTGGTGAATCCAAGCTAATGGATATCTACCACAAGGAACTGATAGATGAATCATTTGAACTAAAACCTTAGTAGAAGGCCATTCGGGATAAACATTTTGGACAGTGCATTCATTTCCCCTGTTTTGCTGAAGATGATTAGGCTGATATGTTTTGAGAAGAATGCATGACAACTTTATGTGGTTGATGAGGCCATTCAAGATAACCAAGGAAGCAATTAGGGCAATAACTGGATTGCACTCATCCGGTGGGCTACCTACTCTAAAATCAATCAAAAACCAAACTGTGAGTGAGGCTACTGGATCTAAATTTGATAAAAGAGAAATGACAGTTGAGGATATCACAGATCTAGACATCAAGTTTGCCTCCATGATTATTAGCTACAAGATATATCACTCCAGCAGAGAAAACTCTATATCTGGAACAACAATCTACACTGCTTATGAAATGTTGAGAAAGAATGCAGATTATGATATTTGTGAAATCCTTCTAAGCCAACTGATAGAAAACCTACAAAAGATCAAGATGGACAAGAAGAACTCCTTCAAGTACGGTGGGCTGATACTGTGTTTATTCTTCTACTTTATGAATGAGATGCCCGGATCCAGTGGTTGGGTATGGCAGAATGACAGACTTGTTGCAATTCAAATCAGAGATTACTTGCATGGGCTTGGTGATGCCAAGGTTCAAAACACTGCACTGTGGGGTTATTTCAAAAACTTCCAAAGCATGATACATGCTAGAGAAAGAATTTCCCAATCCCTAGTTGAAAAATACAAGGATACAATGTCCTTTATGGTAGACACTGATCAATGTCTGATGGAGGTAGTAGAACCAAGAATAGTATGGATCATGCCAATGGGGTATGAGGCTGATGAGAAGATCCTAGAACTACATATCCAACATCTACTGAGCCAACCTAAAGATCCTAAGGCAGAAATGTTTGGAACTTACCAAGAACTAAGTGTAAAAGTTCATGTTGAACTGAGACAACCTGAGATCAAGAGAAAGGTAAGGAGGGAAGTAGAAGATTTTGCCAAGAGGCATGGAATTTCAAAGGAGGCACTTGATGCAAATAGAGAGAAGATAGAAAGGGCAGAGAAAGAAAAAGAGAAAGCAGAGAAAGAAGGTACTCTGGTAGAAGTCCCCTCCTGGACCAGATCCTCTAAGACCTCTACACCTACCACTGCTAAGAGCTCAAAGGCATCAAAACTGGAAGTAAAATCATCTGATAAAGGAGATAAGAGAACTAAGACAAAGGCCACAAGATCTTATGCCAATCAAAAGGATGATGAAGAGACTGAATTTGATGAAGAGGTCAAGAAAATGAAGAAGAAGAAGAAAACATCCGGTGAACCCTCTACCGGTCAAGACAAGGAAGAGAAGGCAGAGGAATTTGGTAAAAAGCCCACTCTTCGCATTAATGATATCATTAAATCAGTTGCTGTGGATGGGAACCTAAAACTAATAACTAAGTTCTATGATGAGTACAATGAAGCTGACCAGAAGATCTTGCAAGAAGCTACAGTCAGGTATCTGAGTATCTACAATAAGGCTTTTATTGAAATCATATCTCTCATTCCCAAAATCCTAGAGAAGGAATTAGAAATAAGGAAGAATAATTCTAAGGCAAAGGATCTTGAGATTTGAGAACAGATAGCTATTCAGCTATATCCTTCAATCATTCTGAAGAAAATGAATATGATCTTCAAAGATTGCAAGGATGAGTTTCAGAGCAAAGCTAGAATGAATCAGCTTATGCTCAGAGAAACTGACAAAGTAGAAAAAGAGATAGAAGAGATCCTTCGGAATGCATACAAAAGATTCAACATTCCCATTATAGAGGGCGTAAGTGATGAACCTTTTGATGTTGAAAGGTAAAGTGCATCAAAGAAAGATCCTACTGAAAAGATTGCAGAAGAAACAAAGCAGATAGGTGAGGAGAAGTCCAAGGACCAGGATTCCTCTGTTTCAGAAGAAGAAGTCCAAGAAGAAGAAAATATCTCTCATCTGGATTCCCCAGCAGTCTCCGGATCTAAAGGAGAAGAAAAAATAGAGGAAAAAGAAGAAGTGAAGGAAAGAGAAGAAGGTCAAACTAAGAAGACCACAAGTGACAGTGCTAAGGCTGTAGAAGGGGAGAAAACCCTATCACCGGCAAGAGACACAGCAGAAGCAGTCAAAGATTTCTTAAGCAAAGAGATGATGGAATTTGATGAACTGGAACTTCTTCAAGGACCGTTCAATTTTGACTCTCTCTCCAGTTCAAACCATGAAGCTAGCATCCTTCACTTCAGCAAAGGCAAAAGAAAAACTTTTGAAGTCTCACATGGAAGACTGCAAGCTCATAGAAACTGCATCTGGTGTATTAGAGAAAATCATTCCATCCTTCCAAAAGGATCCTTTAGCCTCCACATCCAGTAATCTAAAGTCTCTTGTGAATTCTGTTCATTCACATTTTGATTCCTTAGAAAAGTCAGCAGAAGAAAAGGTCTAGAAGGAGTTTTTGGATAAGAGACTCTCTGAAGTACAAGGTCATAAAAAATGATAGGAGAGTTATGGATATTGGAATAAAGAGCTTAGAAAATGCTCTTAAAGATGGCGGAGATATCTATAAATTTTGTTTATCTTGGCCTAAAGTGACCAAAGATATTGGGAAGAAAGTAAAAGAGCAAGAGGATAAACTGCTAAGTTTGTCTCAAAGTTTTGATCCTCTCTCCTCTTCCATAGTAAATCAAGAGTGTCAGACTATTGCAGTCACATGAAATAAAGAAGCTTGAGAAGGAGAAGAAAAATAGAATAAATAGGTTAAGTGAAATTATAGGGATCATTATCCCTAAGTTAGAGGCCATGCATGAGGCCCTAACTGATGCTCAGACAACAGCCCGGACCAGTGATCTGACAGATCTAAAAAGGGTAGAAGCTTTTGCATTCCTGTTGAGTGGTCACATCTCAATTTTGGACAGGATGAAGAAGAGTTGGGTGACAGAAGTGGTACAGTTGAAAACCACTTTTGCAGATATAATTCAGTATATGTAAGCAAAACATGTATATATATGTTTATGCAGCCAAATATAGATTGTTTTTGGGAGATTTTGGTGTACGGACCCTACCCTTTGCCATTGATATCAAAGGGGGAGTGAGGAGTAGTGAAAAATGTGGGATCCAGCTAAGGGGGAGCTCCAATAAAGTGTATATTAGAATAGAGCATCAGCCAAGGGGGAGTGTATTGTGACACTTAGTCATTTTTCAATAAGTGTTGCCATCAATGCCAAAGGGGGAGATTGTTGGCAAGAGACACAGTGTAGCCTCATGGTTGTTGTCATTGATGGCAACAAAGTTCATCCCACCCATCCACAGGACATGGTGTGCCTATACCGGAAGACAGATTGAAGAGTGTTGTGGTCCGGTAAGCAAGAACAAAGTATGTGGCAAGGTCCGACAGTCAGGTTCAGATCTCTCAGATGAAGTATCTTAGTAAAGTGTGGACTTGGGGAAGTCAAGAGATGTACCTTGATTGATACATTCCAGAGATTGAGCCTTTGGTGATGAAAGAGTGAAGAGATATGAGCACCTAAGTGTTGAGTTCCTGTTTGGCAGAGTTGACAGAGGAAGAACTGACCGGTAGAACATCGGACCTTAATCCGGATGAGTTATTGATGGTAATCAGGTTTCTTAAGGTATCATTCATGATTGGCTGACATGATTGATGACTTCTATAAGCATCTCTTTGATACGCATCGCTTGATAAGTAAGGATTCAACCGACAGATTAGAGTTTGGGAAAACATTGACTATTTCGGATGCCGACTAGAAAGGTGTTGAAATCATTGGTGCAGATATATATACCAGATGGATTTGGATGTGAAGGTGAGTGTTGTGTGTTACTATGTGCGAATAAAAGTAGAAGAGTAGTGTGGAAGTAGTAAGGCAGGTCCGGTATGTGATAGGACAACAATACCAAAGAAGAGGAAGAATGAAGTACAATAGATCAGTGTATTAAGCCTAACCGGAACTGAACCTCAACATATGTGGATGCTTCTCATCAGTTCAAGTATCTAGTTTCCTTGTATAAACTATTGTAGACAGTGAGCCTCTTGTGAGAAGTGTGCTCGGGCAGTGAGCCCTAATTGGCAAGTGCCATTTTATACTATCTTATTCTTTTAATAGAGAATATAATCTTGGGTTAGTCACCCTGTGGTTTTTCCCTTAATAGGGTTTTCCACGTCAAAATCATTGTGTTATATATCTTGACTTTGCTTCTGCTTTCATGATTATGAATGCTTATTTGTTTTGATGCTGCACTAGTTGTTAAAGAAGAACAGAAAGTTAAATTAATTAAGATAATTGATTCACCCCCCCTCTCAGTTATCAACATCATCAACCTTGGAATGTACATCAAGGTCGACATTACATTCATCAACCATTGGAACATTCTCCAAGGTCAGCATTACAAAACATACACAGAAATAGGTCTGGACCTAATACAAATTTTGCTAAGGAAAAGATGTAAAGATGTATGCGGATCACATCAGACCTTAGTTGGGACTCAAATCCATCTTCCACTCCATGACACACTTCTACAATCTTCAATGCATCTCCACAATTGACAAGATCAACCAAGTCGGCCAAGACTGGTGAGAACACTAGGTCTTCAAGGAATAGACTTCATGGACATGATCCAAATTATTCTTTACGGACCAGTCCAAAGGTAGGAACATGATTAGGAGACATCCACAAGCACATTGTAATCATCAGGAAACATCTGCACAATCTCTAACCACTTTATCATGAGGATTCTTTAAACCAGAGTACATAACCAACACTGACAGCCACTGTCATAAGGAAAAGATCACTTGCGGACCGCCAAATCATGAACCATTGGAGTTGAAGGCATATCACATCATGTCAGACTTAACTTTAGAATCGTAGATCAAAATACTTCAATGCGGAGGAATGCGAAGCATAATACTTTCTCCTTGTCATTGCCAAACATACAAGAATAAATAGTTTTCACTTTGGTGAGCATAACTCACTCAAATCTTCATACCAGAGGCTCAAACTTGGAATATAACATCTTCAGACAGACTTCTAAATGACTTCCAATCCACAGACAAAGATATTCATCCAACAGGAAATGCAGAGCAATCTCTTGGACTGTTCTACTGTATGCAATACACTGTTTCCACTGCAACTCACTGTTTCTACTGGAGGAGTAAATTTTCTTAATATCCTCAACATCATAATTAACTATATGGGTGAATACAATGCATCTAACTTATTACTAGCAAGTAACAAGATAAGGGTACAGTTGACACCAATGACAACAGTGATATGTTGACATCAATGACAACACCATTTAAGCACATACTTGCAACAATCTCCCCCCTGTCATTGATGGCAACATATGATGTGAAAAACTAAAAATACCATCAAGACAAGAATCTCCCCCTTTCTCTTTACACATTTGCATTCTTTCTTCTTCTAAGTTTTTCACATGATTTCTCTCCCACTTTGACATCAATGGCAAAGGGCACATACTTGCATTTTGCTGCTCTAATCCAACTGAACTGTTACCAACACATCTAGCTACTTCCCCTAAGAGGTAGCTCTTAAAGTATAAATCTAGATCAAAAAGTGATACTTTGAACAGCATTGGATTGATGCATTCTCATGCATCTTAATTTAAGGTAGGAGGGGTAATGACCCCTAGCTTTCCTCCGAGATACTCAAAAGTATCCTTAGGCAGAGGCTTGGTGAAGATATCTGCAATCTGGTCTTTTGTGGACACATATTCCAACTTTACTTCATTCTCTGTCACCTTCTCTCTCAAAAAGTGATACCTTATAGCTATATGTTTTGTTCTTGAGTGCATCACTGGATTCTTGGAAATATTTATGGCACTTGATTGTCACACAAGATTGCAATTGGGTCTTCATAAATAACTCATATATCCTTCAAAGTCTGCTTCATCCATAACACTTAAGTACAACATGTTGTTGCAATATACTCTGCTTCTGCAGTTGACAAAGAGATTGAATCTTGTTTCTTGCTCAACCATGAAACTAATCTATCACCCAAGAAGAAGGCACCTCCACTTGTACTCTTTCTGTCATCAACATCTCCGACCCAATCAACATCTACATATGCTCTAAGAGTGAAATCATCATCCTTTGGATACCATAAGCCATGATCTAGAGTTCCTTTTAAATACCTCAAGATTCTCTTTACTGCCATCGTGCATGTGATTCTCTTGGATCAACTTGAAATGTTCCAAAAAGACAAACCGCATGCATAATATCAAGTCTAGTTTGAGTTAGATAAAGCAATCCTCCATTCATGGATCTGTACTTTTTTTATCAGTCTTTGGTGATTCATCAGTTTTGCTCAACTTGTAGCCAGTCACCATGGGAGTACATACTAGTTTAGAGTCTTCCATCCCAAACTTCTTCAACAACTCTTTAACATACTTAGACTAAGATATGAAGATTCCTTTATCTGATTAATTGATTTGTAGACCCAGAAAGAAATTCATCTCACCAAACATATACATCTCAAATTCCTTCTGCATTTTGCTAGCAAATTTCATGCACATACTTTCATTGCCTCAAAAGATGATATCATCAACAAAGACTTCAACAATCAAGATTTGATTATCATTAATCTTGAAATAGCGATTACTGTCAGCAGTACCTTTATTGAACCCTAATTGTAACAAGTACTTATCCAACCTTGCATACTAGGCTCTAGGAGCTTGCTTGAGTCCATATAATGCTTTCTTCAACCTACATACCATATTATCTTGTTCTAACAGTTGAAATCCTTCCAGTTGTTCAATGTAGACTTCCTCTTCCAATTCACCATTTAAAAATGCAGACTTCACATCCATCTGATACACTTTGAAATCTTTATAAGATGCAAATGCCAAAAACATTCTGATTGCTTCAATCTGAGATACTGGAGCAAAAGTCTCTTCAAAATCTATTCCTTCAATTTGAGAATATCCTTTGCACACAAGCCTTGCTTTATTTCTTACAACTTCTCCATTTTCATTCAACTTATTCCTGAAGACCCACTTGGTTCCAATAACATTTTTGTCAGCAGGTCTTGGAACTAATTCCCAAGTCTCATTCTTCTCTATCTACATTAGTTCTTCTTCCATTACCTTAACCCAATTTTCATCATTACAGGCTTCATTCACAGTCTTTGGTTCATTTGTAGAGAGCAAACAGTAATTCACTTGTTCTTGTGCTCTTTTCCTTGTTAATACTCCTTTGTCTTTGTCTCCAATAATTTGATCTTCAGAGTGATTGATTCTTACATACCTGGGGGTCTTAGTAGAAACTTCTGGATCCTTTTCTTCTTCATCTTGATTGACTTCTTGTTCAACTTTTTCTTCATAAGTAGCAGCAGGTTCATCCAATTCATAGCTATTCTGATCTGATGTTCTTCCTTTGTGTTCATCCACATTCACATTTGCACTCTCCACAATTTTTTTAACCTTTTGTTGTATCACCGGTAGGCCTTGCTCTTGGTAGAGTATCCAAAAGAAGATTCCTTCATCACATCTTGCATCAAATTTCCCTAGATCTTCATCTCTTCTGATATAACATTTTCTTCCAAAGACTTTGAAATATCTTACTATTGGAATTCTTCCATACCATAGTTCATAAGGAGTTTTAGTACCATTTCCTTTTACTTGAACTTTGTTTTGAATGTAGACAACAGTAAGTATAGCTTCCTACCAAAAGACTTCCAGCAGACCTCCTTCCTTCATCATTGTCCTAGCAGCTTCTTGAACTATTTTGTTCTTTCTTTCCACAAGTCCATTCTGCTAAGTCCTAGGTGCAGACAATTGCCTCTTTATTCCTTGTTCTTCACAGTAGTTGTTGAATTCATTTGATGTGAACTCACCTCCTCTATCAAACCTCAAGCATTTGATTTTTAGCTCTATTTCATTTTCAACCATTGCCTTGAAAAATTTGAACTTCTCTAGGGATTCAGATTTGTCTCTCAGAAAAGTAACCCAAGTCATTTTAGAATAATCATCAATAAGCAACATGAAGTACTTGTCATCTTGTAGACTTCTTATCCTTGTAGGACCGCATAGATCTGTATGAACTAGATCCAACAAACTGGCAAAAAATTGCTCTTTGCTCTTAAAACTTGTTCTTGTCTTCTTCCCCAACTGACATTCTTTGCAAATGGTATTGGTAGGTTTCACAAGTTTTGGTAAATCTCTCACAGTCTGACCTGAACTTATCTTTACCAGATTATCAAAGTTCATATGACACATCCTTCTATGCCATAATCAACTCTCATCTACTTGAGCTAATAAACAATAATCATTAGTTCCTCTTAATTGATAGATGTTACCTCTAGTCTTCTTACCGGTAGAAATTATAGTTCTAGAGCTCTCCATGATCTTGCACCCATTGTCTTTGAATCTTAGATCATAACCTTTGTCACACATCTGACCCACACTCAAAAGATTATGCTTCAGGCCCTTCACATGTAGGACATTGTTAGTATTATGCTCCATCAAATGAAATAGATCCTAACTAGTCCTCCATCATACTTTTCCAATCTTACAAACTTACTATTGTCACTGGTCATGTGATGTGAGAATCCACTATCAATAATCCATTCATCCTTATCTTTCTCAACCTGAACAACCAAAGCACTTTCTTCCACTGGTTTTTCTTCCTTTACACAACTAGCAGAATTAGTAGACACATGTTCTTCTTTAATAGCAATAAACAAGCATTCATTTGTACTAGTATTAGCATCATCAAATTCATCATCAGTCACACCTTCATCATCAAAATCTCTAACATAGTAGCATTTATTTGGAGCTCTAGGCTTGTTCTCAAATCTTTCCTATTTCTTTTAATTCTTTCAGGACATTTGGAAGCATAATGACCTACTTTACCACATGAAAAACATTTGAAAGGTAGTTTGCCTTTAAACTTACCGGAGCCTCTTTCTAGTCTGTCAACAAAATTGGCTTCAATTTCATCAAACTCATCATCAGGTTCTACCTTGTACTTTTCTGCTTTGGATATCTTCTCTGAAGTATTGGCTTTGAAAGTTGTTTCAACTTTTGGCAGAGCATCAACAAATTCTCTCATTTCAAAAGCAGTGATCTTACCAAGCAACTTATCCTTGTTTATCTTTTTCATAGTCATTAATTCTTTAATTGCAGCTATTTTGTGAGCCTAGGATTTAGGTAATGACCTAATAATTTTCATCACAACCTCAGTTTCTTCTACAGTTCCTCCCATACCTTTGATCCCAGTAACAAGTTCATCAACCTTTTGCATGAAGGATGTTATGTTTTCATCTTCTCCCATCTTAAGACCTTCATATTTAGCTTTCAGTCCCTACAGGTAGACACTCTTTACAAATTCATTTCCTTCATACAGATTAATTAGCTTATCCCAGACTTCTTTGGCTGACTCATAGTCCATAAGCTTTATCAAATCAAAGTCATTCAATGCACTCAATAGAGCATCTCTGGCTTTTATATTTATCTCATGTTCTTTGATTTCATCTTCTATTGTTAGACCATTCTCTGACATGGTATAATCAGTCTGTGTCGCTTGCCATACTTTATAACCAATACACAGCAGATGGCTTTTCATGTGAATCTTCCAAGTTGCATAATTTGTCCCATTAAACTACGGAGCCTCCTTCTTGTAAGACATCCTAGATCTACCTCAAGATGTTAGGTTTACCACTGAGGAACCTTGCTCTGATACCAATTGTTGAAATGCATAGGACAACTGAGAGGGGGGGTGAATCAGTTGTCACAAAAACTTAACTTCATATGAATATCAAATCATCAAATCCTTAACTACTGATAGTCAAAATTAAGCTTGAAAGCATGATACTATAGATTTAATAACAATCACACATTTAACACAGTAGGCACCAGATTTTTTATGTGGAAAACCCTAAGAAGGAAAAACCATGGTGGGTGTTAGTGGTGCAGGGCACCTAGGAGCACCTTGGTTTCTAAAGGCATTTTGATGCATTTTGAGAAGTTATGTTTTTTTGTTCAATGTGTTTTGTAATAAGGCTTTTAGCCATTGTTGTTTGGTCCATTTTGTATGGTCAAGAGGTTTGGGGTGACTATATAAACCTCAAATCCTTCTTAGTCCATTTGGACCCTTGTTGTGCCAATTAGGCCTAGAAGGTCTAAGGATTGGTTTTGAGTTTTTTTTTGGTTGTTTTAGTGTTTTAGTATGTTGGAAGGAGTGTGTTGAACATTTGGACTCCATTGGACAAGCCAAACAGATCAACCTCCTTGTGTTAATGTAAAACACCATAGTTGTCAAAGGTTTTTATGTGTTGGGTTGGTTCAAAAAAACCACTTTGGGCGGTTGAATGCTGTTGTAGAAGTTGGAAACTGACTTGGATGGGTTAATATGGTGGATATTTGACTCCAGTATGAAGGAAGGGATTTTATATGCAATTTTGGGCACAAAAATCAAGAATTTGACTATTTTTCTGAAGAAAACATGTTGTATGGACTTAACTCTTAGTCTAATGTACTTTTTTTGAAGCACTTGGAGTCAGGGTTCTAATGCAATTGGTTTGAGGTCCTAAAGTGGTTGGGATCAAAAGTTATTGATTTTTCTTTCAAAACAGGTCTAGAAACCCTGTTTTCTAGGACAGCCATAGAAATCCGGCCCTAGAATGCATTCCCACTGGTGAAAATTCACAAAAACTGGTGAAATGCAGCCTAGGGATATGTACTATAAGATTCCAAAAGATTTTTGTCGGGAAATGCAGTCTTCTATTTTTAATTTGATGCCCTAGGTCAAGTATTACCATGTATTTGGCCTGTTTTATGCTATTTGCTGTTGTAGGTGACAGAATCTAGACAAGGTGAATGAAAGAATGGTGGTTTTGTGTTGTAGGGACCTAGTAGAGACATTCTAAATTCCTGCCCCTGACCTATGAACTCAATTTGAACCCTTTGCTTTGTAACCCAGGCCTAAAGTGATCAATTAGGCCTAGAGACCTAGTGGGGGTTTTGAACTGCTGGAGTAGAGTTGGGATTGGAGATTTGGAGGTTTGTTAGAGTCCCATAGAGGGTGTCCAAAATCACCATTTGTTTGCCTAGTCCTTTGGGGTTTTGTCATTTGTTGTGAAGAAAACTAGTTTTGGAGGGCTAGTAGCCTCACTAGGCCTAGTCAAGGTTAGAGAGTTGAATGAAGTTGGTGATCAAACCAAGTGTTGGTAAGGTGTTTTCAGACCTGCCATAAGGTGTAGAAATAGTCTCAGGGTTAGACAATAGCCTAGACCACAAATCCATAATTTACATTTGGTGAGTGGCTTTGCTTGGTTGAAGGCTAGGTGAGTGGGTGAGTGGGTAGTAAACCATTGTGTTGTTGCTTCCCTTGTGCCACTCTACATCAGGTGGTATTAGAGCCATCAAAGAGATGGGAGATAGAGAAGAAGAGGAGGAAGTCCCTTCAAGAGTGACTAATGCCGAGTTGGCAAAGATAGTGAGAGAGCAAGCAGCCAAGAACAAAAGGATGGAGGCTGAGATAGAAAAGTTGAAGAAAGACAAAGACAAGAAGAAGAAGCTAGAGGTCATCTTGGATTCAGATGAAGAGGATCAAGATGAGGAAGAAGAAGTGCCTATGGAAAAGCCACAAGGAGGCATGTCAGAGAGACAATTCCTAGATGCACTTGGAAAGTTGAGTAGGAAGGACACCAAGGCAGACTTACCTATGTTTCCTGGTAAGATGAATACAGAGGAGTGCCTTGATTGGATTGAGGCAATGGAGAACTATTTTGAATGTGAAGAAGTGGCAGAAAATCAGAAAGTGAAGATTTCCAAATCAAGAATGAAAGGGCCAGCCTTGAGTTGGTGGAATTTTATTCAAAATGAGAGGATAGAAGATGATAGGAATCCTATCTCTACATGGAGGAAGATGGCACTTGAAATCAAGAAGCAATTTGTCCCTAAGGATTATGAAGTCAACTTGAACAAGAAGTTGCAGAACTTGAGACAGAAGGACATGGACGTGAGCACCTACACAAAGGAGTTTCACAAGATGACATTGAAAGCCAAGATGCTTGAGAATGAAAAACAAAAGCTTGCAAGGTATCTCAATGGCCTTAAGTTCTCCATTCAAGATGAATTAACTCTCTTTAACCCGGAGATAGTCCATAAGTGCTTCCAAATGGCACTGAGGATTGAGGATAAGAAGAGAAGAAAAGGGGATTTTGGCAGCAGCAGCATTGGCAGAGGAAATCAAAACTTTAGGGGCAGGGGCAGATTCCAAAACAGAGATAATTTCTCTAGACTCCAAGGTGGTGGATCATAAGAAGGCAGCCAAGGGCAGGCTGATAAAAATAGTGCAAATCAGGGTCAGTTTAGAGGGAGAGGTAATGGCAGAGGTAGAAGTGGGGGCAGAGGTCCCAATGTGTTTATTGGAAGGTGTTTCTCTTGCAATCAGATTGGACATCAGTCCTTTAGGTGCCCGGAGAAGATTGGAAACACTGCTGATAATCAGAAAGAAAGAAGAGTACAACTCCTTCAAGAAGAGGACTATCAAAGCACCATAAGTTACCAAGCAGCCTCTTCCAAGTTTGCAGCACCTAAGAGTGGAGAATGCATCATGTTCAACAGGTCACTCATCATGCCAGCCACCAAGGAGCAGCCCCAAAGGAACAACTTGTTCAGAACCACTTGCAAGGTGAAAGGAAAAGTTTGCAAGGTAATAGTAGATTCAGGTTCCTCTAAAAATTTGGCTTCTAATGAAATGCTGACTAAGTTAGGATTGGAAAGAATGCCTCATCCTAACCCCTATAGAGTCTTTTGGCTAACCAAGGAACAACAAATTGTGGTGAAAGAGCAATGTTGGGTTGAATTCAAGATAGGTGAATATCATGATAAGGTTCTTTGTGAGATAGTGGATATGGATGCATGCCACCTTCTTCTTGGAAGGCCTTAGCAACGTGACACAAGTGCCCCACATGATGGTAAGAACAATGTGATTCATTTGTCCAAGAATGGTGAAAAGTTTACAATGACTCCTTTGATTGATGATTGCAAAGAGAAAGTCATCTCTAGTTCAGTTATGTTGGTAGGTGAAAAAGAGTTTTTGGCTAACCTCAAGGAAGAGAAAGTGCCATGTTTTGCAGTAGTCATCAAGCCCAAGAATGTGAATCCCAAGAAGGTCAAAGTACAGCAACCTCTTAGGAGGATTAGACCAAAGGAAGTGGAAGAACTATTGGAGAGGTTTCAGGATGTGATAGCCGATGAAGGCAAGGATGCCCTTCCACCAAAGAGGGAGATTAGTCATTGCATTGATCTCATCCCTAGATCCACCCTACCAAACCAAGCAACATACAAGTTGACCCCAGAGTAAAATGCTTAAGTGGCAAGACAAATCCAAGACTTATTGGATAGAGGACTTATCAGGAGGAGTATTAGTCCATGTGCAGTACCTGCAGTACTTGCACCCAAGACAAAAGGAACATGGAGACTATGCACTGATTCCAGGGCCATCAACAAGATTACTATCAGGTATAGATTTCCAATGCCTAGAATAGAAGATTTAATGGATTGCTTGGGTAGGGCTAAGTATTTTACCAAGATAGATCTAAAAAGTGGTTATCACCAAATCAAGATAAGGGAGGGGGATGAGTGGAAAACTGCCTTCAAAACCAATGAAGGACTATTTGAATGGGTTGTCATGCCTTTTGGCTTGTCAAATGCACCAAGCACCTTCATGAGATTGATGAATGAAGTGCTAAAACCTTTCCTTAAAAAGTTTATTGTTGTATATTTGGATGATATACTAATTTTTAGTGACAGCAAGGAAGACCACATAAGGCATATCCATCAAGTGCTTAGGAGGCTTCAAGAGGAGAAGTTGAGAATCAATCTTGACAAATGTGTCTTCCTACAAGAAGAGTTGATATTTTTGGGGCTTTTCATCTCCAAGGGCAGCCTAAAAATGGATCCAAGTAAGGTTGCAGCCATTCTTAATTGGCCAACACCTACAATAGCCTCGGAGGTAAGGAGTTTCCATGGTTTGTGTAGCTTTTATAGAAAGTTCATTAGAGGGTTTAGTGGCATTTGTTCTCCACTTGTTGACACCATAAAAGGGGGCAAAGAATGTGTATTTGTGTGGACAAATGAGGCCACTCAAGCCTTTGAACTGTTAAAGAAAAAAAATTCAGAAAAACTAGTCCTAGTGCTACCTAATTTTGACAAGGTCTTTGTGGTAGAGTGTGATGCAAGTAAGAGGGCTATTGGGGGAGTCTTAAGTCAAGATGGGAGGCCTGTAGCATTCTTTAGTGAGAAGTTAAATGACGCAAAACAAAACTACTCCACCTATGATCTAGAGTTATATGCCATGGTTCAATCATTGAGGAAATGGAGACACTACTTATTGCCAAAGGAATTTATAGTTTTTACTGATAACCATGCATTAAACTTCTTGAACAGATAGCAAAAGTTGAATTACAGGCATGTCAAGTGGATGGAGTGCATCCAAGCATACACCTTCTCCATAAAACATAAGAAAGGAGTGGCCAATAAGGTAGCCGATGCCTTAAGTAGGAGGAATCTTGTTGTGCAGACCATACAGTTGGAAAGTATAGGTATTCAAGCCATCAAAGATCAGTATGCAGTAGATGGGGACTTCAAAGAACCATACCTCTCTTGCAAGGCCATGACAGGAAGGTATAATACTGATTTTTCTAATTTTTTGTTGCAAGATAGATATCTTTTCAAGGGTAGCATGTTGTGTATCCCAAGAGGGTCTATTAGAGAGAATATAATAAAGGAAAAGCGCTATGGCAACATGTCAGGCCACTTTGGTATTGATAAGACCCTAGAATTGGTTAGGAGGTACTATTTTTGGCCAAAATTGCCAACCGATGTAAGGAAGTTTGTTGAAACTTGTCAAATTTGCCAAAGAGCAAAGGGGCATACCTCAAATGTAGGTTTATACACTCCTCTACCTATTCCTTCAAAGCCTTGGGATTCCATAAGCATGGACTTTGTACTTGGTTTGCCTAGGACAAAGAATGGGTATGACAACATTTTTGTGGTTGTAGATAGGTTCTCAAAAATGGCTCACTTCA
Organism: Cunninghamia lanceolata; assembly: GCA_027924645.1. Lineage (NCBI taxonomy): Eukaryota > Viridiplantae > Streptophyta > Pinopsida > Cupressales > Cupressaceae > Cunninghamia > Cunninghamia lanceolata. The sequence goes on along the minus strand of BSBN01001269.1, from coordinate 71,937 downwards.
TCCCATGTAGAACCACACATGATGCCTCACACATAGTAGGTCTTTTCTTCAAAGAAATAGTCAGGGTACATGGTTTACCTTTGTCAATAATCTCAGACAGAGACCCCAAGTTCATAAAACACTTCTAGAGGACACTGTGGAAGAGACTAGGTACAAATTTGTCCTTATCATCTACCTATCACCCTCAGCCTGATGGACAAATAGAGGTGATTAATAGGTCACTTGGCAACCTCCCAAGATGCCTAACAAAGGAGCAGGGTACTAGTTGGGATTCACTTTTGGCTCAGGCAAAGTTCTCATACACCCACTGTCAATAGAAGCACCAGCCTGTCTCCTTTCCAAATTGTTTATGGCACTCACCCAAGGGGTATTTTGGAACTTAGGGAGGTTAAAGGACTAGAAAATAGCAGTGCCTTGGCTGAAGACTTCATTCAAGTCATGAAAGATGTCCATGAACAAGTACAACAGAAATTGTTGTCCACTTCACAGAAGTACAAACAGTTTGCTGACAGGAAAAGAAGAGATTTGCAATTCAAGGAAGATGATTTGGTAATGGTCCATCTGAAGAAGGAGAGGTTCCTACAGGTAAACATACCAAGCTACTCATGAAGAAGATTGGGCCTTGTGAAGTGCTCAAGAAATGTGGAGAAAATGCCTACAAAATCAGACTTCTGGATGTCATTGCTTTGTCTCCTATTTTTAATGTTTCAGACCTTTATCCCTATAAAGGAACTGATCCTTAGACCACTGTTGCAGCAGATCAAACTGATCAGACACTCCAGGAACTCATTCCTTCATCTCCAAATCAGATTGAGTGCATTTTGGCCAAGAGGATTGTAAAACAAACTAGAAGGCACACCTATCATGATTATTTGGTGAAGTGACTAAACAAACCTCAGGAGGATGCCACTTGGATGAGTAGGGCAGACATTGAGAAGGCAAGTTTCACATTTGACAGCATTCCAACTCAAGAGACTTGAGTTCTCTTTGATAGTGGGTGTATGGTGCAGGGTACCTAGGAACACCTTGGTTCCTAAAGGCATTTTGATGCATTTTGAGAAGTTATGTTTTTTTGTTCAATGTGTTTTGTAATAAGGCTTTTAGCCATTGTTATTTGGTCCATTTTGTATGGTCAAGAGGTTTGGGGTGACTATATAAACCTCAAAACCTTCTTAGTCCATTTGGACCCTTGTTGTGCCAATTAGGCCTAGAAGGTCTAAGGATTGGTTTTGAGTTTTTTTTGGTTGTTTTAGTGTTTTAGTATGTTGGAAGGAGTGTATTGATCATTTGGACTCCATTGGACAAGCCAAACAAATCAACCTCCTTGTGTTAATGCAAAACACCATAGTTGTCAAAGGTGTTATGTGTTGGGTCAGTTCAAAAAAACCACTTTGGGCAGTTGAATGCTGTTGTAGAAGTTGGAAACTGACTTGGATGGGTTAATATGGTGGATATATGACTCCAGTACGAAGGACGAGATTTTGTATGCAATTTTGGGCACAAAAATCAAGAATTTGACTGTTTTTCTGAATAAAACATGTTGTACGGACTGTATGGACTTAACTCTTGGTCTAATGTACTTTTTTTGAAATCACTTGGAGTCAAGGTTTTAATGCAACTAGTTTGAGGTCTTGAAGTGGTCGGGATCAAAAGTTATTGATTTTTCTTTCAAAACAGGTCTAGAAACCCTGTTTTCTAGGGCAGGCATAGAAATCCGGCCCTAGAATGCATTCCCACCGGTGAAAATTCACAAAAGCTGGTGAAATGCAGGCTAGGGATATGTACTATAAGATTCCAAAATCTTTTTGTCAGAAAATGCAGTCTTCTATTTTTAATTTGATGCCCTAGGTCAAGTATTACCATGTGTTTGGCTTATTTTATGCTATTTGCTGTTGTAGGTGACAGAATCTAGACAAGGTGAATGAAAGAATGGTGCTTTTGTGTTGTAGGGACCTAGTAGAGACATTCTAAATTCCTACCCCTGACCTATGAACCCAATTTGAACCCTTTGCTTTGTAACCCAGGCCTAAAGTGATCAATTAGGCCTAGAGACCTAGTGGGGGTTTTGAACTGCTAGAGTAGAGTTGGGATTGGAGATTTAGAGGTTTGTTAGAGTCCCATAGAGGGTGTCCAAAATCACCATTTGTTTCCCTAGTCCTTTGGGGTTTTGTCATTTGTTGTGAAGAAACTAGTTTTGGAGGGCTAGTAGCCTCACTAGGCCTAGTCAATGTTAGAGAGTTGAATGAAGTTGGTGATCAAACCAAGTGTTGGTAAGGTGTTTTCAGACCTGCCATAAGGTATAGAAATAGTCTCAAGGGTTAGACAATAGCTTAGACCACAAATCCATAATTTGGATTTGGTGAGTGGCTTTGCTTGGTTGAAGGCTAGGTGAGTGGGTGAGTGGGTAGTAAACCATTGTGTTGTTGCTTCCCTTGTGCCACTCTGCATCAGTTAGCCCACAATATATATGAGTTATAACAATACTGAAAAATAGAGGATCATTGCCTACAGGGCTCATTGCCAAATTGCTCACTGTAAAGAATGTCTCACTGCCAAGGATTGGCTCACTACCAAAATGGTGACCTGATTAAGTAACATCTACTCCATGTCTAGGTTTAGTTCCTTTGAAGCACAATAAAACTTCTCTTCTCTGCTTCTTCACACCTTCACACTTATCTCTTCATTTTAGTACACACTCTCTTTCGCAACTCTATTACATGTTTTTATACAATTCATTAATCTTAGAATGTACATCAAGGTCGACATTACATTCATCAATCTTGGAATGTACATCAAGGTCGACATTACATTCATCAACCATTGGAACATTCTCCAAGGTCAGTGTTACAAAACATACACAGAAATAGGTCTGGACCTAATACAAATTTTGCTAAGGAAAAGATGTAAAGATGTATGTGGATCACATCATGCCTTAGTTGGGACTCAAATCCATCTTCCATGCCACGACATGCTTCTACAATCTTCAATGCATCTCCGCAATTGATGAGATCAACCGAGTCGGCCAAGATTGGTGAGAACACTAGGTCTTCAAGGAACATACTTCATCCATGATCCAAATTATTCTTTGTGGACCAGTCCAAAGGTAGGAACATGATCAAGAGACATCCACAAGCACATTGTAATCATCAAGAAACATCCGCACAATCTCTAACCACTCTGTCATAAGGATTCTTCAAAACGAATCATTAAACCAACACTGCCAGCCACTGTCATAATGAAAAGATCACTTGCGGACTGCCAAATCACAAACCATTGGAGTTGAAGGCATATCACATCATCTTAGACTTAACTCTAGAACCACATATCAAAATACTTCAATGCGGAGGAATGCGGAGCATAATACTTTCTCCCTGTCATTGCTAAACATACAGGAAAAAATGGTTTTCACTCTGGTGAGCATAACTCACTCAAATCTTCATACTGGAGGCTCAAACTTGGAATATAACATCTTTAGATAGACTTCTAAATGACTTCCAATCCACAGACAAAGATATTCATCTAGCAGGAAATGCGGAGCAATCTCTTGGACTGTTCTTCTGTATGCAATACATTGTTTCCACTGCAACTCACTTTTTCTACTGGAGGAGCAAATTTTCTCAATATCCTCAACATTAGAATCAACTACATGGGTGAATACAATGCATCTAACTTATTACTAGAAAGTAACAAGATAAGGGTACAGTTGACACCAATGACAACAATTATATGTTGACATCAATGACAACACTGGTTAAACACATACTTGCAACAGGAAGCCACTACTTTCTTACTTTCTTACCCTATACCTCTTCCTTATACATGTCCTGTTAGACTTAGGGCACACAACTGAGAGGGGGGGTGAATCAGTTGTGTGAAACTTTCTCAAATTAAACACTTAAATCTTCTTTAGTGATTAGCAGAATATTAATCATGAACCATAATGCATTCAAATCAAAAGCTGAAACATATCAACACATAAGACACCAAGATTTTGACGTGGAAAACCTAGTTAAGGAAAAAACCATGGGGTGATTAACCCAAGAATGTATTCTCTGTTAGAAGAATAGAAAGAACAAAATGGCACATGCTAATTAGGGCTCACTGCTTGAGCACACTGCTCACAAGAGGCTCACTGCCTACAAGAGACACACTGTCTACAAAGAAATAAGTATCACCTTCATGAACTGGAGAATAGCATCTTCACCATGCTTGAATCAGTTCCATTTAAGCCCAATACTTCTGCTCTGTCTTTCACACTTCTCCTCACTACCACACACTCATCACCACAAGACACACTTCAAAATGACTTCACAATCCCTTATTTATACAAGGCATCAACTTAGGAACAATCATCTAAGTCGGCAAACACCTACAAGAACATCCGCAAGACGTGTAATACATCCGATTAGCCAATCTCAAGAAGAACACCAATATCCGGTGGTTATTCTTTAAATGCAAACTCTAAATTCAATGCGGACCACCAACATGAACTGGACATGATTCAACGATCATCATAACCTTCCCTGAATCACCAAGAACATCCACACTTCATCATCCTACTGTAATTCTTCTCTCCTTCATCCAGAGCTTCAAGAACACAATTTGTCATCACTGTCACAAATGAATAGGCTCTTCCGGACCTTCAAACCATGAACCAATCTAGTTGATACTTCATAGGGACATCCTCAACACTCCCTCAAATCCATAGAATGGGACAATGAAATTCTGGATCTCACTGGACCTATCTGTGACACTCTGTTACCTTTGAACACTTGCCGGAACCGGTTCTACTTGAGCGACCATAACTTCTTTAGATCTTCATGCGAACCTCTGAAAACTTGACTAGAGCATCTCAAGACTTATAGCTACAAACCCTTTAAACCACATCCTCTGATCCTCAACCTATTGAGGACTTTTACCTTCTTGTCATCACTATTCTTCACTGTTCTTGATTAAGACTAATTTTCTCAATATCCTCAGCACACAGCTCATCTAATCCTTCTCATTAATGCAACATGAGTATGTTGACATCAATGACAACACCGGTTAGGCCCATACTTACAACAATCTCCCCCTTTGTCATTGATGGCAACATATGATGTGAAAAACCATCAAGACAAGAACTTCTCCTTGTTGTCACAACTCCCCCTAATAGAAACAACTATTCACATGTCTTATCTTCCTTTATTACTCCCCCTTTGATCAGCAACCACTTGTTTTTCACATGTCTTCTCTCCCCCTTTGACATCAATGGCAAGGGGCTCATACTTGCAACTCCATTACTTCATAACATACCAGTTGCTCCCCCTGAGTAGCAACTCCCTATCATCAATCTGGATCACAAGATATGACTATGATATCCACCGGATTGATGCACATCAGTGCATCCTAGTTCATCACCGAAGGGGCAATATCCCCTAACTTCTCCCTGAGATACTCAAAAGAGTCCTTGGGAAGAGGTTTAGTAAGGATATCTGCAATCTGATCCTTGGAGGGCACATACTCCAATCTGACTTCATCCTTGTTCACTTACTCTCTCAGAAAGTGAAACTTGATAGATATATGCTTAGTCTTAGAATGCAACACTAGATTCTTAGAAATATTTATTGCACTTGAATTATCACAGAAAATTGTGATAGGCTCCTCATATTCTACTTTAATATCTCTTAGCATCTTCTTCATCCACAAAACTTGAGTGCAACTACCTGCTACTGCAATGTATTCTACTTCAGTTGTAGACAGGGATATTGCCTCTTGTTTCTTGCTTAGCCAAGAAAGCAATCTTTTCCCCAAAAAGAATGCTCCACCACTGGTACTCTTCCTGTCATTCACATCTCCTGCCCAATCTGCATCTGTATATGCATGAAGAGAAAAATTATGATCTCTAGGATACCACAGACCATACTCAACTGTTCCTTTTAGGTACCTAAAAATCCTTTTGATTGCCATGAAATGAGATTCTCTGGGATCAGCCTGGAATCTCGCAACAAGACCAATAGCCTGCATTATATCTGGTCTAGTTTGAGTGAGATACAATAATCCTCCAATCATTGATCTATACTTTGTTTGATCTGCCTTAGGGGAGTCATCATCTTTGTTCAACTTACATCCGGTTGCCATGGGAGTGTTCATTGGCTTTGAATTTTCCATTCCAAATTTCCTCAACAATTCTTTCACATATTTGGTCTGAGAAATAAAGATTCCTTTCTTTGTCTAAGTAATTTGCAGACCCAAGAAGAAATTCATTTCACCGAGCATTGACATCTCAAACTCACTTTTCATTTGATTTGCAAAGGTTTTACACATATTGTCTCTTCCTCCAAAGATGATATCATCAACATATACTTCAACAATCAAGATCTTTTCATGGTCAATTTTGAAATATAAGTTACTGTCAATAGTACCTTTGTTGAAACCAATCTTTAAAAGATGTTTGTCCAATCTTTCATACCATGCTCTTGGGGCTTGCTTTAGTCCATATAGTGCCTTCTTTAATTTGCAGACCATATCACCATGCTCAGATAATTGAAATCCATCTGGTCATTCAATGTACACTTCTTCTTCTAAGTCACCATTCAGGAAGGTAGATTTGACATCCATTTGATACACCTTGAAATCCTTGAAGGCAACAAATGCAAGAAATAATCTAACTGCTTCAATTCTTACCACCGGAGCAAAGGTTTCTTCAAAATCAATTCCTTCTATTTGAGAGTAGCCTTTGCAAACCAATCTAGCTTTATTTCTGATTACTTCACCAACTTCATTTAGTTTGTTCTAGAAGACCCATTTGGTTCCAATCATATTCTTGTTTCTAGGTCTGGGAACAAGATCCCAAGTGTGATTTTTCTCAATTTGCATCAACTCTTCTTCCATTTCTTTGATCCAGTTTTCATCATTGCAGGCTTCATTTATTGTCTTAGGTTCAATCTTTGAAATCAGACAATATTCATCAGAATTTTGAGCAATTTTCCTTCTAGTTTGCACACCTTTGCTTTTGTCACCTATGATCTGATCTTTAGGGTGGTTCAGTCTTACATACCTTGGAACTTTGGGAGTTTCTTGCACTTCTGCTTCTTGATCAGGCTCATTCAGACCTATCTCTTCTTCCTGATTTACTGGATCAGTCTAAATCTGACTTTCAGAAGAGGATTGAGCTCTTTGAACCAGAACACCATTCTAATCATCTTCATCATATTCATAAAACCTTGAGGGTTTCTCTATTCCCTCATCAACCTTCACATTTGTACTTTCTATCATCTTTCTTAGTCTCTTGTTATAACACCAGTATGCTTTGCTTTGAGTAGAGTAACCAAAGAATATTCCTTCATCACTTCTAGCATCAAACTTGCCTAAATCTTCATCTCTTTTGATGTAACATTTGCTACCAAAGACTCTAAAATATCTTACAGCAGGAGTAATGCCAAACCAGAGTTCATAAGGGGTCTTACCGGTATTGCTTCTGATTTGAACTCGATTTAGAGTATAGACTGCAGTGCTAACAACTTCTCTCCAATAGATTTGAGGAACATTTGCTTCCATCATCATGGTCTTGGAAGCTTCCTGGATGGTCCGGTTCTTTCTCTCAACTACTCCATTCTGCTGTGGAGTTCTAGGGGTAGACAACTGTCTCTTTATTCCATGTTTCTCACAGAAGTCTATGAACTCACCGGATGTGAATTCTCCACCTCTATTAGACCTCAGACATTTCAACTTTATTCTTATTTCATTCTCTACCATAGCCTTGAATATTTTGAATTTCTCAAGAGATTCTGATTTCTCCTTTAGAAAGGTTACCCACATCATCCAGGAATAGTCATCTATTAGCAGCATGAAGTATCTATCACCTTGAATACTTTTGGTTCTTGTCAGACCACAAAGATCAGTGTGAACTAAGTCCAATAATCCAATAGAAGATAGTTCCTTGCTTTTGAATGTGACTCTGCTCAGCTTACCCAACTGACATTCCTTGCACAAGTTGTTAGTAGGTTTCACCAATTTTGGAAGATTTCTTACAGCCTGAGTATTGCTTATCTTGATGATATTATCAAAATTCACATGGCACATCCTTCTATGCAATAACCAACTCTGACCAACTTGAACAAATAAGCAGCTTTTACCAGTACCAACCAAGTGGAAGATATTACCTTTAGTTTGAGCACCTGATGCAATCACTATTCTGGATCTTTCAAGGATTTTGCATTTTCCATCCTTGAATCAGAGATCATAGCCTTTGTCCACCAACTATCCAACACTGAGAAGATTGTGCTTCAAACCTTCAACATACAGTACATTACCAGTTTTGTTTCTTCCATCAAAAGAAATAGTTTCTCTTCCTCTGATTCTACCAGCAGAATTATCACCAAACTTCACCACTCCTTCATACCTTTCCAAGTCTATGAACTTATTTTTGTCACCTGTCATGTGGTGAGAGCAACCACTGTCAATGACCCAATCATTCTTTTCTTCAACTTGGGCAGCCAGAGCTCTTTCTACAACTTTATGATTGATAGATATAGAGGATATTGGTTCTTCTTCCTTGATGGCAATAAACACTCATTCACTTCTGGATTTGTTTCCTGTCTCTGAATCATCATCTGTTACTCCTTCATTATCATCTTCTTCATGGACATAGTAATAATTCTTTTGGAACCTTGATCTGTTAGGATTTGGCTTTGAAAATCTTTCTGGACATCTTGAGGCAAAATGACCAATCTTATTGCAGTTAAAACACTTAAAATGTAATTTTCCTTCATACTTATCGGATCCTCTTGGCAGTCTCTTTGCAATGAGGGCTTCAAGTTGAGCAGTTTCTACTTCTTCTTCTTCATGGTCTTTTCTTGCTTTTTCATACCATGATAGTTTCCTTGATGAGTTCTCTCCTAGATCAAATCCTTGTTTACCTTTCACAAAGGCACTGGCTTTGAATGCAGATTTAGTTTTGGGGGGATCATTTCCAAACTCGGTCATTTCAAAAGCAGCCAGTTTGCTAGCCAATTAGTCTCTTGTGACAGTTGTATGGGCTCTGAATTCATCAATGGCAATAACCTTGATTTTGTAAGAGGCAGTAAGGGATTTGAGAATTTTACCAACAATCTCATATTCATCCAAGACTCCACCAGAATTTCTAATTCCACAAACCAGCTCATTCACTCTTGGCATAAAAGTGGTAATATTTTCATCATCTCTCATCTTCAGTTTTTCAAATTTCCCTTTTAGACTCTGTAACCTTGCACATTTAACATACTCGTCTCCTTCATGCAAAAGTTCTAGTTTAATCTAGATCTCATAGGCAGTTGGTAAGTCAATAACATTTGAGAGCTCTGAGTCAATTAATGTGCTTAGAAGAGCCTCTTTGGTCCGCAGATTGTTTTCAGCATCTATGATTTCATTTAGGGTTGTCGGACCACCCTATGGAGGTACATATGCTTTTGTGACCATGGACCAGTATGCCATTCCCATACACTGCAAGTGACATTTCATGCGACCTTTCCAAAGAGCAAAGTTGGTTCCATCAAACTTCGGACTATCCTTCTTGTATGATGACATCCTGGATCTCCTCAAGCGGTTAAGCTCCTTTTAGAGAAACTTAGCTCTGATACCAATTGTTAGACTCAGGGCACACAACTGAGAGGGGGGTGAATCAATTGTGCAAAACTTTCTCAAATTAAACACTTAAATCTTCTTTAGTGATTAGTAGAATATTAATCATGAACCATAATGCATTAAAATCAAAAGCAGAAACATATCAACACATAAGACACCAAGATTTTGACGTGGAAAACCTGGTTAAGGGAAAAACCATGGGGTGATTAACCCAAGAATGTATTCTTTGTTAGAAGAATAGAAAGAACAAAATGGCACATGCCAATTAGGGCTCACTGCTTGAGCACACTACTCACAAGAGGCTCACTACCTATAAGAGACACACTGTCTACAAAGAAATAAGTATCACCTTCATGAACTGGAGAATAGCATCTTCACCATGCTTGAATCAGTTCCATTTAAGCCCAATACTTCTGCTCTACCTTTCGCACTTCTCCTCGCTACCACACACTCATCACCACAAGACACACTTCAAAATGACTTCACAATCCCTTATTTATACAAGGCATCGACTTAGGAACAATCATCTAAGTCGGCAAACACCTACAAGAACATCCGCAAGACATGTAATACATCTGGTCGGCCAGTCTCAAGAAGAACACCAATATCCGGTGGTTTTTCTTCAAATGCAAACTCTAACTTCAATGCGGACCACCAACATGAATTAGACATGATTCAACAATCATCATAACCTTCCCTGAATCACCAAGAACATCCGCACTTCATCATCCTACTGTAATTCTTCTCTCCTTCATCCAGAGCTTCAAGAACATAGTCTATCATCACTGTCACAAATGAATAAGCTCTTCCAAACCTTCAAACCACAAACCAATCTAGTTGATACTTCACAGGGACGTCCTCAACACTCCCTCAAATCTGCAGAATGGGACAATGACATTCCAAATCTCACCGGACCTATCTGTGACACTCTGTCACCTCTGAACGCCTGCCAAAACTAGTTTTACTCGAGCGACCATAACTTCTTCAGATCTTCATGTGGACCTTTGAAAACTTGACTAGAGCATCTCAAGACTTATAGCTACAAACCCTTTAAACCGCATCCTCTAATCCTCAACCTATCGAGGACTTTTACCTTCTTGTCATCACTATTCTTCACTGTTCTTGATTGAGACTAATTTGCTCAATATCCTCAGCACACAGCTCATCTAATCCTTCTCATTATTGCAACATGAGTATGTTGACATCAATGACAACACCGATTAGGTCGATACTTGCAACATGTCCATTTCACCAATTTTACCAATTGGGCATGGCATGGAAAATGAGGCAATAAAAATCATGACAAGCTTTCATGCTTGTCTTGTGGTTTGTTCTACCTTAAAGCAATTGCTCCCTAATAGGAGTTAGAAATCACTTGAAGGTTGGGCATACTTGTTTATTATAGTTGTCATGGAACTCACCTAGTGATTTAATGGTTCTCAGTAGCTCGTGATGTTTCCTTTTTGGTCCATGAGCCACCTAGTACAATGAAGTTTGCTAGCCCATGTGCTTCATGTGACTTGTCATGGTCACCTAGTAATTTAGCAGTCCTTACTAGTGTCTAATCCATGAAGGTACTTCTTCTTTTCGCATGACCCCTAGCAACAGAGCAAGCTAGCGTCAGAGTCATGTGCCTTGTATGTTTGTCTCTATGTTTGTTTGTTTGATGTATTGTTTGAACTTGTATTCCCTTAATAGTTTCATGTGCCTTATGTGTCTTTATCGTGGCTTCCATGTGTTTCACTATGTATTCTCTATGTCTTATATGTATGCTTCGTTTCAAGTATGTATACATTGTGTATGGTGTGTATTACATTTGTGTATTGCGTGTCTTTTACGTGTATTCCTATGTATGCTTTTAGTACTCCATGTATGTGAATTATGTTGCGATATCTTGCATGTTTGAAATCTCTTTGCTTATGTGTTTGCAACCTTAGGATCCTAAGCTTGGGGACTAGTAATAGTCCACAGCTTGGCATAATTGTTTGGGCTTCTATGTTTTCATGTTTAAAATATGTCTTCTCCTTACTTTAGTGTTAGTTGAAACGTAAGTTCATACCCACGCTAAAGTGGGGGCTAAATGTTATCGAGTAAAATGTGTACACTAGTATTTTACACCTAGTTTAGCACCCAGGTGGACCTAAAACATTTACACTTGTTAATCGGGACCTATTTTAACACACTTTTAAACATTAAATGATTAAATATGGATCTCGATGAATGAACCCAACAAAATCAAGTTAGGACTGGTCTAATCCCCCTTAAATGGACACTCTCTAGAGTTTGTGGGGCTTAAGGACTAGGGCGCCTAGCGCCCTGGTCTCAGATGTTAGCCCAAAACCTATTTTTGTGGTGTTGACTTAGAACACCTCCCTAACTTTTGCTTGTTGGCCCTATTTGATTTTATTTTTCATTGGTGAGCGGGAATGCATATATAAAGAAGTTTTACACTTCATTTTACACCTAGAATGTTTGGACTCATCTTACGCTTTTGTGAATTGCTCTCTTATGCTCTAGTGCTCTTCATGCTTGGAATTGCTACATGCTTGTGGATGTTGTGAAGCTCATTTGCAGGGTTTGAAGGAAGTTCAATCTATCTTTATCCATCCCCTTGTTGGTGCATGATCTTAAGTTATCTACTCCAACTAAGGTTTCAAATCTTGTTGTAATCTTTATCACTTTCATTCATACTTTTATCATATATTGTTGATCTTGCCTCTGCCCTCCTAGGGCACGCACTCTTGGATTACTTATCATCACTGTAGTGGAGGTGGAAACACCAACATTGCTTCTATTGTTGATCCTACATATCCATGTGAGGTTAAGTTGTATGATAATAATGCCAAGGAAAAGAATGCTATCATGACTGGGCTAGCTGATTTAGAACTTCTGAAGGTAATGGGTTGCAAATTTGCAAAGGATGTCTGGGTAAAACTTAGCAGCATTTATGAAGGAGATAGTAAAGTGAAGCAAGCCAAGATGCAAATCTGCTAGAGCAAATTGGAGATCCTGAGGATGACAGAAGATGAAGACATTGCTAGTTACATGCTATGGGTGGATGAAATAGTTAATGGCATTAAAGGTCTTGGTGGAACATTGAAAGAAGATGAGATTGTGAAGAAGGTGTTGAGATCTCTCACTAAATCTTACAGTCATAAGGTATCTTCCATTGAGGAAACTCAGGATTTGGATTACTATATAGTAGATCAATTGTTTGGCTCTCTCACAACCTTTTAAATGAGAGAATTTGACAAAGGAGCTCCAAAGAAGGAAGCAACATTCAAAGTCATTAAGAAGGCATAAGATGAAGCAGTTGATCAAGATGATGGTCTTGATGAGGTAGAGGCAAAATTTGTGAGAAGATTGAAGAAGGGCACCAGAAAATACAAAGGTAAGTTACCTTTCAAATGCTCTAGTTGTGGGAAATTTGGTCATTTTGCCTCTAAATGTCCTTTTAAAGAATCAGGGGTAGTAACAAAAGAGAGAAGTTCAAGAAGGGTCTTTATTCCATAGAGAACAACTACTCTTCAGAAGATGTGGATCATGATGATTCAAATGATGAAACACTTTTCATGGCCTTGAATGTTGGTGACTAAAAAGGTGATATTGGGAATTGTAAAAAGTATGATACCTTGCAGGCTGATCAAGATAATGAAAAATCAATGGTTGTGTGGACTACATTTCATGCAAGAGAAGAAGCCAATGCTTGGGTAATTGATAGTGGTTGCTCTAACCACATGATTGGTGACAGTGAGAAGTTTATCATCCTTAAGAAGTGGAATGGCGGAGCTGTTATGTTTGGTGGTGATGAGTCAAGACAAATTTGTGGAAAGGGTGCTATAACCATTCATGGAAATAACAAGACTAAGGTTGTCCTCTATATCAAAGGGCTGAAGCACAATCTCCTCAGTGTCATTTAGATGTGCAGTAAAGGATACAATCTTACATTTCATGCAAATGGGTGTGAGATTAGGAAGGTAGGGTCCAGAAGATTAGTTGTAGAAGGTATTAAGACATTTAGAGATATCTATCATCTAAAGGAGGGAAATGGAAGAACCTACTTATTGGCTCAATCTAGTGAGTGTTAGCTATGGCACAAGTGAATGGGACACATTAGCTTTGATAATATGGTAAAGATCAACTCTATTCATGCGGTGAGAAATATGCCTAAGATAACAAAGCCTACAAACATATTGTGCAAGGAATGTCAAATGGAAAAGTAGACGAAGAAAAATTTCAAGAGCAAGGAGTATTCTTCTACAATGCCATTGGAGTTGATCCATACTAACCAATGTGGACCTATAAGAACTAAGAGTCAACAAGGTGAAAGGTATTTTGTGTTTCTTATTGATGATTACTCTAGAATGACTTGGGTTACTTTTTAAAGAGAAAAAGAAGAAGCCTTTGATAAGTTTAAGATTTTCAAAGCAATAGTTGAGAATGAAATGGATGCTAAGATCAAATTCTTAAGATCTGATAGAGGATGTGAGTTTACTTCAAATGAATTTGAAAAGTTTTGTGAAGATCATGGTATTAGGAGACATCTATCTACTCCTAGGACCCCTCAGCAAAATGGGGTAGTGGAGAGGAAGAATAGGACTGTGCAAGAGATGGCTAGGGCAATGTTGAAAGATGTAGATCTTTTTGACATGTATTGGAAAGAAGCAGTTCACACTGTTGTCCATCTGCTTAACAAAGTACAATTGAGGGTCAATAGCACTAAGACCCCTTATGAGCTATGGTATGGAAGACCTCCCACTATCAGCTACTTTAGGATCTTTGGTAGTAAATGCTACATCAGGAGAGATGAAGAAGACCTTGGAAAGTTTGATTCAAGGTGTAATGAAGGGATCTTTCTTGGTTACTCAACCAAAAGCAATGCCTATAGATGCTACAACAAGAGATTGGGAAAGATGATTGAAAGCACAAATGTTAAGGTAGATGAAGACTTGTATTAGATCTCATAAGAACCAGAGGATTGTGGATCTAATATACCTCCTTGCATTGAAGAAGAAGAAGAGGATAAAGAAGAGAAGGAACAAGAATCAGAGCAGATCCCTAAGACTCAAGCAAAGTATGTTCAGAGGAATCATTCAGCAAATCAGATCATTGGGGATAATAATGAAGGTGTGTAGACTAGGAGAAAGATTGCAAAAGTAAGTGAGCAAGTAAATTTGTGCTTGTTGTCAAAGGTAGAGCCCAAAACCTTTGCTAATGCTAGCAAGGATGATGGATGGTTGAAGGCAATGGAAGAAGAATTAAATTAGATAGAAAAGAATCAGACATGGGAATTGGTTCCTAGACTAGCTGATAAGAATGTTATAGGAACAAAGTGGGTGTTCTGGAACAAACTAAATGAAGATGGTGAATTTCTAATGAACAAAGCAAGATTAGTGTGTAAGGGTTATTTACAAGTTGAAGGTATTGATTTTGAGGAGACCTTTTCTCTGGTAACTAGGATGGAGTCCCAATCAGGATGTTTCTTGCCTTTGTTGCTCACAAGAACTTCAAGCTCTATCAGATGGATGTCAAGTCAGTATTCTTGAATGGAGATCTAGAGGAAGAGGTCTACATCTAGCAATCAAATGGTTTCCAGCTATCAGAAGATCCAAACATGGTGTGTAGACTCAAGAAATCTTTATATGGACTCAAGCAAGCTCCTAGAGCTTGGTATGCTCAATTGGATAAGTACTTACTTCAGCAAGGTTTCAAGAAAGGTACCATAGATAGTAATCTTTATATTAAGGAAGAGGGAGACAAGATTTTGATAGTTGTTGTATATGTTGATGACATCATATTTGGTAGAGATGATGATATGTGTAAGAGGTTTGTAGAAGAGATGCACAAAGAGTTTGAGATGTCTATGATTGGTGAGATGTCCTTCTTCCTTGGGCTTCAAATTGTTAAGCTAGATGATGGTATCTTTGTTTCTCAAGCTAAGTATGTTAGATAGATGTTGAAGAAATTTGGTATGTAGGACTCCAAACCAGTAAGTACTCCTATGGTTACTGGTTGTCACTTAAGCAAGGTTGATGAGTCACCTGAGGTTGGTCAGACTATCTATAGATCTATGATTAGAGGATTATTGTACTTGACTGCTTCTAGACCTGATATCATGCATGCAGTATGTTTGGTTTCTAGATTTCAAGATAATTGTAAGCAAACTCATGAGAAGGCAGTAAAAAGAATATTCAGATACTTGAAGGGAACTTTGGATTATGGCTTATGGTATCCAAGAGGTAATGACTTTGATCTGAATGCTTACATTGATGCTAATGTTGCAAGTATGTGCCTAATTGGTGTTGTCATTAATGTCAACATATCCTTGTTGTCATTAGTGTCAACTGTATCTTGTTTAGAAGACTTGTATGTTGAGGATATTGAGAAAATTAGCCTCTCCAGAAGAAACAAGTGAGTTACAGAGAAGTACAGTACAGACATTGAGTTGTATGCTAAAGAACAGTCTGGTAAACTGCTCCACATTTATTTCTACTTGAAGATCGTGATCTACGGATTGGAAGTAAGTTAGAGATATGTTTGACGATGCTACGTTCTGGGTTTGAGCCATCTGCATGAAGATCTGAGTGAGTTGTATTCACCAAAGTGAAACCTACTTTTTCTATAAGATGAGTTGGGACAGGAAGAAAGTATTATGCTCCGCATTCCTCTGCAATAAAGTATTTGGCTCTATGGTTCTAGAGGGAAGTCTGGGATGATGATAAGTGCTTACAATGGCAATGGTTCATGGTTTGGTGGTCTGCAAGCTATCTTTCTTTTATGACAGTTGAAGATAGTGAAGTTCATGTGTTCCGGTCAGAAGATTCCTATGGATAAAGTGGTTAAGGTTCATGTAGTTGTTCCTGATGATTATAGCATGCTTGTGGATGTCTCCTAATCATGTTCCTATCTAGACTTTGGTCCGCGTTAAGAAATTGAGATGGTGTGTGAAGATTGTTCCCAGATAATGTAGTGTGTAACCAGTCTTGGCTGACTTGGTTGATCCCAGTGATTGCAGAGATCTCTGGAAGATTGTGGAAGCATGTTGTGGCATGGAAGATCATGTTTGAGTCCTAGCTAAGGAATGGTGTGATCCACATTTCATTCTCTTTGCATAAAAGTTGTAATAGGTCAGGACCTATTTTGTAAATGTTTGTAATACTAACCTTAGAGATTGTTCCAATGGTTGATGACTGTGATGCCGACCTTGATGATCATTCAAAGGTTGATGTAGTGTATAAATACTTGTAGTTGAGTCATGGAAAAGGTGTCCTTGAGAGAAAATGAAAAGATATTAAGAAAGGTCCAAAAGGTAGAGCAGAGAAGAGGTAGAGGAATGAAGAGGAAGATAAGAGCAGAGAAAGAGTAGAGCAGAGGAAGAGAAGAGCAGGGGAATTATTGTACTTTAGTTGCAAATATAGAAAGGTGTTGATCATGACAGTGAGTCTGGTAGCAAGTCACCAGTAGGGTTTAACAGCCCTCGAGGTTTAACAACCCTTATTGTAATCTTGCTAGGTTTAGGGTTGAGGTAGTGAGTCTGCTAGACCTAGTTGTTCTTCATGGCAGTAAGCTAGTATGTTTAGGCCCATGGAGTGACCAAGCCTGAACATCATTATTTCAAGATTGCAATATATATTGAGAATTAATCCTCTCCATGGTTTTTCCCCACCTTGGGGTTTTTTACGTAAATCTGGTGTCTCTTGTGTTTGATTTGTATCTGTGGTTGAGTTTCTGATTTCATGCACTCATGGTTAAATCATAATAATTGTGGATAAGTGATGGATGTTTAAATTGTAGAAAGTGTTTAAGTTTTTGTGACAACTGATTCACCCCCCCTCTCAGTTGTCCAACGCATATCAACAATTGGTATCAGAGCCAAGTTTCTCTGAAGAAAGTTTAACATCTTGAGGAAGATCCAAAATGTCTTACAAGAAGGAAGTGTCACATTTTGATGGAACAAATTATGTTCTCTGGAAGGCTCGGATGAAAAGCCATCTTCTTTCTCTTGGTTACAAAGTTTGGAAAGCTACCGAAACAGAATACACCATACCTCAAAATGGTCCGAAGACTGAAGACGAAATCAAAGAATATGAGATAGATATAAAAACAAAGGATGCTTTGCTAAGCTCATTAACTGATTCAATATTGATGAAAGTGGTGGATCTTGAAACTAGAAATAAGGTATGGGAAAAGTTTAAAAATTTGTATGAAGGAGATGATCCTGTGAAGGAAGACAAGTTACAAAGTTTGAAAGTAAAATATGAAAGCTTGAAGATGAATAATGATGAAAATATATTAGCTTTTATGCAAGGAGTTGATGAACTTGTTACAGAGATAAAATCCATAGGCGGAACTCTTGAAGAAAAGGAAATTGTTATGAAAATTCTCAGATCTTTGCCCAAGTCCTACTATCACAAGGTAGTCACGATTGAAGAATTCATGCAAGTAAAAACTGTTAATAGGGATTAGTTGCTTGGTAAGCTTACTGCTTTTGAAATAAGGGAGTTAGATGATGCTCTGCCAAAAGTTGAGATGGCCTTGAAAGTTAATACTCCAAGAAGTACTTCCAAATCAGAAAAGTATAAGGCAGAATCTGATGATGAGTTAGATGAAGCTGAAGCCAACTTTGTGGACAGACTGCAAAGAGGATCCGATAAGTATAAAGGCAAACTTCCTTTCAAATGTTTTTCCTATGGTAAAGTAGGTCATTTTACTTCTAGATGTCCTGAAAGAATTGAAAGAAATAGAAGAAGATATGAGAACAGGCCTAGGACCCAAAAGAAGTGTTATTATGTTGAAGATTTTGATGATGATGAAGGAGTATCAGATAATGGTGAACCAGATAATGCTGTTCCTCTGTAAATGAATACTTGTTTATTGCTATTAAGGAAGATCTTGTGTCTACTAATTCTCCTAGTTGTGTAAAGGAAGAAAAACTAGTGGAAAGTGCTTTGGCTACTCAAGTAAATTAAGGACAAGGATGAATGGGTTATTGATAGTGGTTTCTCTCACCACATGACTAGTGACAAAAGTAAGTTTGTAAGTTTGGAAAGATATGATGGTGGACTAGTTAGGTTTGGAGATGATACAACTGGTAGGATTTATGGAAAAGGATCTATTTCTTTTTATGGCAAGCATAATAATGAAGATGTCTTATATTTGAAAGGATTAAAGAACAATCATCTGAGTGTGGGTCAGATGTGTGACAAGGGCTATGACTTAAGCTTCAAGGACAATGGATGCAAGATCAGGGAAAGCTCTGGAATAGTCATTACAACTGGTAAGAAGCCTAGAGGTAATATCTATCACTTGAAAGGAACTGAGAACTATTGCCTGTTGACTCAGATTGATGAGAGTTGGTTATGGCATAGAAGGTTGTGTGATATAAATTTTGATAATATTATGAAGATAAGTAGTGCATAGATTGTTAGAGATCTTCCTAAGCTTGTGAAGCCTGCTAATCTGGTTTACAAGGAGTGTCAATTTGGGAAATAGACAAGAACAAGTTTCAAGAGCAAGGACTAATCAGTTGGAGGACTACTTGAGCTAGTACATACAGATTTGTGTGGACCTACCAGAGTAAGAAGTTTGCAAGGAGATAGGTATTTCATGCTGCTCATTGATGATTATTCTAGAATGACTTGGGTCACCTTTTTGAAAGAGAAAGCTGAAGCTCTAGATAAATTCAAGGCATTTAAGGTAATGGTTGAAAATGAGATGGATTTGAAAATCAAATGCTTGAGGTCTGATAGAGGAGGAGAGTTCACATTAAATGAATTTAATTTCTTTTGTGAAGAACATGGAATAAAGAGACAGCTATCTGTGCCCAGAACTCCACAACAAAACAAAGTTGTTGTAAGGAAAAATAGAACAGCTCAAGAAGTTGCTAAAACCATGATGAAGGAAGCTCATCTTCTAGAAGCATATTGGAGAGAGGAAATTCACACCACAGTATATATCCTAAATAGAGTTCAAGTAAAAGGTAACAGTTCAAAGACTCCTCATGAATTGTGGCATGGTAGAGTTCCTACTGTGAATTAGTTCAAAGTTTTTGGTAGCATATGTTACATCAAAAGAGAAGAAGATTTAGGCAATTTTGATGCTAGATGTGATGAAGGAATCTTTCTTGGTTACTCCACCAAGAGTAAGGCCTACCGATGCTATAATAAGAGGCTGAATAAGATCATTCAAAGTGCAAATGTTAAAGTTGATGAATGTAAGGAAAGGTCTTCAAAATCAAGTGGATATGAGTCAGATGATCCAGATGCTTCAGAAGTGGTGCAACATGAAGACAACACAGATGAAGAAGAACAAGCTCCAGTAAGTGCTACCAAAACTCACAGATATGTAAAAATCATTCATTCTGAAAATCAAATCATAAGAGACAATAACAAAGGGATCTTAACCAGAAGAAAAGATGTAGAGGAACAAGTAAATTTTTGTCTGATTTCTAAGATTGAACCTAAAATTATGGATGAGGCTTGCAAAGATGTGAATTGGATAAAGTCTATGGAAGAGGAATTGATGCAGATAGAGAAGAATCAGACTTGGGATCTTGTTCCCAGACCAGTAGACAAGAATGTAATTGGTACAAAGTGGGCCTTCAGAAACAAAATGAACGAGAATGGTGAAGTGGTAAGAAACAAAGAAAGGTTGGTATGTAAAGGATACGCTCAAGTTGAAGGAATAGACTTTGAAGAAAATTTTGCTCCAGTAGCAAGGATTGAAGCAATAAGGATGTTTCTGGCTTTTGTAACATACAAAGATTTCAAGGTTTATCAAATGGATGTGAAGTCTGCCTTCTTAAATGGAGAGTTGGAAGAGGAAGTCTATGTTGAACAACTGGAAGGATTTCAGTCATCAGAACAAGGGGACATGGTATGGAGATTGAAGAAAGCATTGTATGGATTAAAACGAGCTCCCAAGGCATGGTATGCATGATTGGACATGTACCTGATACAGATAGGGTTCAGTAAAGGTACTACAGATAGTAATCTCTACTTCAAGATCAATGATGAACAAACCCTGATTGTTGCAGTTTTTGTTGATGATATTATTTTTGGAGGCAATGAAGGTATGTGCTCAGTTTTTGCTGGAGAAATGCAAAGTGAATTTAAAATGTCTATGTTTGGAGAGATGAACTTCTTTTTAGGTCTGCAAATAAGTCAATCGGATAAGGGTATTTTCACTTCTCAGTCTAAGTATGTAAAAAAGTTGTTAAAGAAATTTGGGATGGAAGACTCTAAACCAGTATGCACACCTATGATAACTTGTTGTAAGTTGAGCAAAGATGATAAGTCACCCATGGAAGACTAGAAAAAGTATACATCTATGATTGGAGGATTACTTTAATATCTAACTCAAACCAAACCTGACACAATGCATGCAGTGTGTCTTGTGGTAAGATTTCAGGCAGAGCCCAAGGAATCACATGTGATGGCAGTCAAGAGAATTCTAAGATATTTGAAAGGCACAATAGATTATGGTTTGTAGTATCCCAAGGACAGTGACTTTATTTTCAGTGCATATACTAATGTAGATTAGGCCAGAGATGTGGATGACATAAAAAGTACAAGTGGAGGTGCATTCTTCTTTAGCAAAAGATTAGTATCTTGGCTAAGCAAGAAATTGGATTCAATATTCCTATCTACTGTAGAGGCAGAATACATTGCAACAACATGCAGTTGCACTCAAGTGTTATGGATGAAGCAGACTTTGAAGGACATCAAAGTTGTGTATGAAGAACCTATTGCAATCTTTCGTGACAATACAAGTGCCATAAACATATAAAAGAACCTAGTGATGTATTCAAAGACCAAGCATGTATCCATTAGGTATCATTTTCTGAGAGAAAAAGTGACAGAGAATGAAGTCAACTTGGAGTATGTTTCTACCAAAGCAAACATTTTTACCAAGCCTTTGCCTAAGGATACTTTTGAGTATCTCAGAGAAAAGTTAGGGTTCATCACCCCTCCTTCTCTAAACTGAGATGCACAATAGTGCATCAGTCTAGAGGTGTTCAGAGGTTTGGATTGATACTTTTTTGGGCTACTTCTAAGGGGGAGTAGTCAGAGAATTCAGAAAAGAGATTAGATCAGAGTAGAAGAGTGCAAGTATGTACCCTTTTCCATTGATGTCAAAGGGGGAGAGAAGTCATGTGAAAAACTTAGAGTGCAAATGTGTAAAAGAAAAGGGGAGAATTTTGGAGAAAGAAAGAAGTGCAGGTGTGTAAAGAGAAAGGGGGAGAATCTTGTCTTGATAGCTGTTGCAGTTTTTCACATCATATGTTGTCATCAATGACAAAGGGGGAGATTGTTGCAAGTATGTGCCTAATCAGTGTTGTCATTGATGTCAACATATCCTTGTTGTCATTAGTGTCAACTGTATCTTGTTTAGAAGACTTGTATATTGAGGATATTGAGAAAATTAGCCTCTCTGGAAGAAACAAGTGAGTTACAGAGAAGTACAGTACAGACAGTGAGTTGTATGCTGAAGAACAGTCCAGTAAACTACTCCACATTTATTTCTTCTTGAAGATCGTAGTCTGTGGATTGGAAACAAGTTAGAGATATGTCTGCAGATGCTACATTTTAGGTTTGAGCCATCTGCATGAAGATCTCAGTGAGTTGTATTTACCAGAGTGAAACATGCTTTTTCTATAAGATTAGTTGGGACAGGAAGAAAGTATTCTGCTTCACATTCCTTTGCAATAAAGTATTTGGCTCTACGGTTCTAGAGGGAAGTCTAGGATGATGATAAGTGCTTACAATGGCAATGGTTGATGGTTTGGTGGTCCGCAAGCTATAGATTTCTGTTATGATAGTTGAAGACAGTGAAGTTCATGTGTTCCTGTTGGCAAGAGACACTATGTGGCTTCATGATTGTTGTCATTGATGGCAACAAAGTTCATCCCACACATCTGCAACACATAATATGTCTATACCGAAAGTTAGATTGAAGAGTGTTTTGGTCCGGTGAACAAGAACAGAGAATGCAGCAAGGTCTGACAATTAGGTCCAGATCTCTTAGAGGATGTATCTGAGTAAAGTGTGGACTTGGGAAGTCAAGAGGAGTACCATGACTGCTACATTCCAGAGATTGAGCCTCCAGTGATGAAAGAGTGAAAAGATATGAGCATCTAAGTGTTGGGTTCCTGACAGGCAGAGTAGACTGAGGAAGAACTGACCGACAGAGCATTAGACTTTAATCCGGATGAGAAATTGATGGTGGTCAAGCTATTTAAGAGATCATACATGGTTGGCCGACTTGATTGATGACTTCTAACTCTATGTCTTGGATACGCATCACATATTAAGCATGGATTCAACCGATAGATCAATGCCTTGGAAATATCTTTAGTATTCTGGTTGCCGACTAGGAAGATGTTGAAATCATTGGTTGGGATATATATACCAGATGGATTTCGGTATGAAAGTGTGTGTATGGTGTAATAGTATGCAAGGAAAGGCAAAAAGAAGAGTGGAAGCAATAATACAAGTCCAGTATGTGATAGAACAATAGCACTAAAGCAAAGGAAGAATGAAGTGCAGTAGATCAGTATATTGAGCCTAACTGGAACTGAACCTCAACATATGTAGATGCCTCTCTTCAGTTCAAACATCTGGGTACCTTCTATAAACTGTAGACAGTG
Organism: Cunninghamia lanceolata; assembly: GCA_027924645.1. NCBI lineage: Eukaryota > Viridiplantae > Streptophyta > Pinopsida > Cupressales > Cupressaceae > Cunninghamia > Cunninghamia lanceolata. The sequence goes on along the minus strand of BSBN01001269.1, from coordinate 48,686 downwards.
AGTCTCTTGTAGGTAGTGTGCCTCTTGTGAGTAGTATGCTCAAGCAGTGAGCCCTAATTGGCAAGTGCCATTTTGTACTTCTTATTATTTTAACAGAGAATACAATCTTGGGTTAGTCACCCCATGGTTTTTCCCTTAATAGGGTTTTCCACGTAAAAATCCTTGTGTTATGTGTTGATTTATTTTCTACTCTCATGATTATGTATGAATATATGTTTTGATGCTGCACTAATTATTAAAGAAGAAAAGAAAGTTGAATATTTAAGATAACTGATTCACCCCCCCTTTCAGTTATCTACCTTGTTTCCAACAATTGGTATAAGAGCTAAGTTCCTCCAAACAGAGCCTAACAACTTGAGGAAGATCCGGGAATCTCAATGGATATGTATGGTATGAGGGAACAACTTCAGTCTAGCCTAGATGATCTTGATCAATCTCACGCTGAAGTCAATAACCTGAGGGAAAGACTCAAACAAGTTGATGATTTCATAAATGAACTCAAAGAAAAACTGAGTATCTCTGTGAAAAAAAGAAAGGAACTACTTCAACAATTAGCAATTCAAAGTGAAGCCAATGATACTAATGAAGATCTTAATGAGAAAAACAAGTTATGTGAGAAGCTATCAAAAGAGGCCATTATGGTAAGACATGAAATGGAATTAGGGGTTATGAAATTCACCCAAGAAATTGAAGAGAAAAGAAAAATTAAAGATTATCTAAAACAATATCTCAAGGAGAAGTCAGAAGACTGCCACAAAATGGATAGAATAATCAGGCATATGGAATCTGATCTTGAAGAAGCTAGAGATAATGAAGAACAACTTGAGAATTAGATAGACACTCTTAAAAGGGATCTTCAAACAACAAATGAATACAAAGAGAAATACAAGATAAGCTCTGCTCAACTTGAAGTTCTTCTTGAAATCCAAAAAAGAGTAGATGACAAGCATGGCTTGGGGTATGAGAAAGGTGAAAGCTCTGGATCTAGTTAGAAGAACTCTGGATCAGGAAATCTAAGGAACGAGCCTAGAAGATCTCTGGTAAGGCAACCATATGTTCAAAGATATCCATCCTTCAATGGATACTGCTACAATTGCAATAACTTCAGTCATAAGGCAAATCAGTGCAGAAGAAGAATGAATCAGAATAATTCATCCTTCTTTGGACAATGTTTTAACTGCAAAAGGTATGGTCACAAATTTCATGAATGTAGAAATATGCAAATAAACAATTCATTCAATGGTAGATGCTTTGCATGCAATAGAATGGGACATATGGATAATTAATATAGATCAAGAGGATATCAGTCAAATATGCAAAGAAATGTTGTTTGCTACAATTGCAATAGATCCAGTCATATTGCCAAATTCTGCAAAAGTAAGAATCAGGGTAAAAAGGGTCCGGTGCATCATAACCAAAATCAAGACAAAGGAAAAGAAAAAGTGAATGCAGATGAAGTTCAAAGGGAGATGAACAAGATTTGGGAGAAGAGAAATACAAAAAATTTTGGGGATGGACTTGCATCAGAATCTAGTACTGATATTCCTTCCGAAAACTAAATTAGATGAGCTCTGGCTCAGGGGGAGTCACTAAGGAAAATAAATTCCCCCAGCCAGTCAATTGGTGCCTAAATTTGGCACATGGAATGCTACGGATTAAAGGGTTTTGAGAGATATATCTAAATAACCCTCGATAAAAATATGAAAGATCTGCAAGGAGATTTGAAGAGTTTAATCATCCAAGATTGATTCGGTTTGACAGCCATCTGGTAAAAGCAGGATTCTCACAATTAGATCCGGTGTGATTCTAAATTGAAATATCTTGATATGCGGATAAATGGGATGATTTGAGGAAAGGAGATACATTGTCAATTGTCACTAAAAATAATTCTAAGTGCATCTCAGTGATCCGGAAAGATCTCTCTCAGAACAAGGCAACTAGAATGACTTAAGTTATGCATTTATTGCAATATGAATTTAGGGTTTGTGCAGAGATTAAAGGGTTCTTTTATTCATCATTTGCACATTTCCATTAGAGAAGAAGAAAGGAAGAGCTCTGCAAACAAGTTTGCTTCAACCCTCTCAAAGATCAACCGCAGAATCTGATTCAACCAGTGATCTTTTCTAGCTCATATCGTGAACCCTAGAAGCGTAAAAAGGTATTTCCATTCTTGAATATCTCTCTCTAAATATTTTGCAAGATGGCTACTCCAAATGTTGTTAAGATCAATGATAGGCCGCGCCTAAAGTTCAAGAAACATCCTTACAAATCCCTAGAAGTTGATCCCTTAGGTGCCTTCTCTAGCATTCTGCATGGGGTTCTGCACGTAAAAGATGTTAGGGTATACATACACGCCAATATTGAGGAATTTAGGGAATCAAAGCTGATGGATATCTACCATAAGCAATTAATAAATGAAACATTTGAACTTAAACCTTAATACAAGGCCCTCTGGGACAAGCATTTTGGACATTGCATCCACTTTCCCTGTTTTGTAGAGGATGAATGGGTCCGGTATGTTCTTAGCAGAATACATGACAACTTCATGTGGTTGATGAGGCCATTCAAGATAACAAAATATGCCATTAGGGCAGTAACTAGTTTGCACTCATCCGGTGGGTTGCCTGCTCTCAAATCGGTCAAGAACCAAACAGTGAGTGAGGCTACTGAATCAAAATTTGATAAGAGAGAAATGAAAATAGAAGACATCATAGATCTGGATATCAAATTTGCCTCTATGATAATTGGTTATAAAATCTATCACTCCAGCAGGGAGAATTCAGTGTCCAGAACTACAATATATACTGCATATCAGATGCTAAGGGAAAATGCAGACTATGATCTATGTGAGCTTCTCCTGAGCCAACTGCTAGAAAACCTACAAAAGATCAAGAAGGACAAGAAGAACTCATTCAAGTATGATGGTTTAATACTGTGCTTATTCTTTTACTATATGAATGAGCTACCCGGATCAAGTGGTTGGGTATGGCAAAATGACAGACCGGTTTCCATACAAATTAGAGATTTTATGTATGGGCTTGGTGATGCCAAGGCTCAAAATACAGCACTCTGGGGATACTTCAAAAACTTCCAAAGTATGATGCAGGCCAGAGAAAGAATTCCCCAATCTATAGTCGAAAAATACAAGGATACGGTGTGTTTCATGGTAGACACTGATCAATGCCTAATGGAGGTAGTGGAGCCTAGAACGGTTTGGATTATGCCAATGGGCTATGAGGTAGATGAGAAAATCCCAGAACTACATATCCAACACCTATTGAGTCAGCCTAAGTACCCTGAGGAAGAAAGGTTTGGAACCTTTCAAGAATTGAGTGTAAAAATACATGTTGAACTAAGACAACCAAAGATGAAAAGAAAAGTGAGAAGGGAAATAGAGGAAGTTGCCAAAAGATATGGCATTCCAAAGAGGTAGTTGATGCAAATAGAGAAAAATTAGAAAGAGCTGAGAAGGAGAAACAAGAAGCAGAAAAAGGAAGTGTTCCGGGACAAGCCTCCTCTCGGACCAGATCCTCCAAGAGCTCTGCACCTACCACCTCTAAGAGCTCTGTACCTGCCACCTCTAAGAGCTCAAAATCCTCAAAACTAGAAGATAAGACATCCGGAAAGGGAGAGAAGAGAACGAAGACAAAGGCCACAAGGTCTTACATAAGCCAAAAGGATGATGAAGAAACAGAATCGTATGAGGAAGTTAAGAAAATGAGGAAGAAGAAGAAAACATCAGGGGAATCCTCTACCAGAACAAACAAAGAAGAAGAGGCAGAAGAATTTGTTGAAATGCCTACTCTCTCCATTAATGATGTCATCAAGGCAGTCACTGTGGATGGGAATTTGCAACCAATGACAAAATTTTATGATGAGTATAGTGACACAGACAAAAGGATCTTGGAAGAAACCACAGTTAAGTACCTAAACATTTATAATAAAGCATTCATTGAAATCATCTCTCTAATTCCCAAAAGTTTAGAGAAGGTACTTGAACTCAGAAAAGACAATGCCAAGGAAAAAGATTTGGAGATCTAGGAATAGATTGCAATTCAGTTGTATCCTTCCATTACTTGAAAACAAATGACCATGATCTTCAAGGACTGTAAGGGTGAGTTCTAGAGCAAAGCAAGAATGAACAAACTTATGCTTGGAGAGACTGATCAAGTGGCAAAAGAGACTGAAGACATCCACTGGAATGCATTTAAAAGATTCAATCTTCCTGTTATAGAGGACATAGATGATGAACCTTCTGCCATGGATGACGAAGGACTAAGTACATCAAAAGAAGAATCTACTGAGAAAAATGTAGAAGAGCCAAAGGAGATAGGTGAGGAAAGGACTAAGGACTTGGATTCCTCTATTCTAGAAGAGGAAGTCCATGAAGAAGTAAACATCTCTCTTCTGGATCCCCCTGTTGACTCTGGAACTGAAGGAGAAGGAAGAAAAGAGGAGAAATTGAGACAAGTAGAGGAGAAAAAGGGAAGAGAAGAAGAACACACAGAGAAGATCTCTGATGACAATTCTGAGGCTGTAAAAGAAAAGAAGACTTTATCTCCAGCAAGAGACACTGCAGAAACAGTGAAAAACTTCCTGACCAAAGAGATAATGGAAATAGATGAATCAAAACTATTTCAAGGACCACTCAATTTTGACTCCCTCTCTCCAGTCTAGACAATGAAGGTAGCATCTTTTGCTCAAGCTAAATCAAAAGAAAAGCTTCTGAAGTCTCACATGGAAGACTGTAAGCTGATAGAGATTGCATCCGGTGTGTTGGAGAAGATCATACAATCCTTCCAAAAGGATCTTTCGGCCTCTTCATCCGGTAACTTGAAATCTCTTGTTAATTATGTTAGCACACATTTTGATTCTTTGGAGAAATTGGCAGAAGAGAAAGTCTGGAAAGAGTTTTTAGGAAAGAGATTCTTTGAAGTACAGGGACTCATAGCAAATGATAGGAGAAATCTGGATATTTGGATAAAGAGCCTAGAAAATACTCTTAAAGATGGTAGAGAATTATACAGATTTTGTCTATCTTGGTCCACAGTGACAGACGACATTGCAAAGAAGGTGGAAGAATAAGAGGGTAAACTGTCAAGTTTATCTTAGAATTTTGATCCTCTCACCTCATCCATAATGAATCAAGAGTGCCAGGTTATTGCCACTATAAAGAGGCTTGAAAAGGAAAAGAAGAATAGAATAAGCAAGATGAGTGAGCTAAGAGGGATAATTATCCCTAAGTTAGAGGTAATGCATGAGGACTTAACTGATGCTCAGACCACAGCCCGGATCAGTGATCCGGCAGACTTAAAGAGGGTAGAAGCTTTTGCATTTTTGTTGAGTGGTCACATCTCAATTTTGGATAGGATGAAGCAGAGTTGGGCAACAAAATTTGTCCAGGTGAAGACCACTTTTGTGGACATACTTAAGTATATGTAAGTATAACATGTATATATACTTATGCAGATATGTATAGGTTGATTTTTGCAAATTTTGGTATGCAGATTCCTCCCTTTGCCATTGATGTCAAAGGGGGAGTGAGGAGTAGTGAAAAATGTGGAATCCAACTAAGGGGGAGCTCCAGTAAAAGTGTACATAAGACAGAGCATCAGCCAAAGGGGAGTTTTCTACGACACTTAGTCATTTTTCACTAAGTGTTGCTATCAATGCGAAGGGGGGAGATTGTTGGCAAGAGACACTATGTGGCTTCATGATTGTTGTCATTGATGGCAAAAAAGTTTATCCCACACATCTGCAGCACATAGTATGTCTATACCGGAAGTCAGATTGAAGAGTGTTTTGGTCCGGTGAACAAGAACAGAGCATGCAACAAGGTCCAACAATCAGGTCTAGATCTCTTAGAGGATGTATCTCAGTAAAGTGCAGACTTGGGGAAGTCAAGAGGAGTATCATGACTGCTATATTCCAGAGATTGAGCCTCCAGTGATAAAAGAGTGAAAAGATATGAGCATCTAAGTGTTGGGTTCCTGACAGGCAGAGTAGACTGAGGAAGAACTGACCAATAGAGCATCAGACTTTAATCCGGATGAGAAATTGATGGTGGTCAAGCTATTTAAGAGATAATACATGGTTGGCTGACTTGATTGATGACTTCTAACTCTGTCTTGGATACGCATCACATAATAAGCATGGATTCAGTTGACAGATCAATTCCTTGGAAATATCTTTAGTATTCCGGTTGCCGACTGGGAAGATGTTGAAATCCTTGGTGCGGATATATATACCAGATGGATTTTGGTATGAAAGTGTGTGTATGGTGTAATAGTGTTGATAACTGAGAGGGGGGGTGAATCAGTTATCCTAATTATTTCTTCTTTCTAAACTTTCTTATTAATCAATGCAGCATTAATTCAAATAAGCAAACATAACCATGAAATGGAGATACACATGACACAATATTTTTGACATGGAAACCTGGTTAAGGGAGAAAACCATGGGGTGATTAACCCAAAGATTATTCTCTATTAGAAGAATAAGGAAAAACAAAATGGCACTTGCCAATTAGGGCTCACTGCCCGAGCACACTGCTCACAAGAGGCACACTGCCTACAAGAGACTCACTGTCTACAAAAGGAATGTAATACAATACTTGAACTGATATAGAAGCATCTACATATGATGGAGTTCAGTTCCGATTAGGCTCAGTACACTGATCTGCTGCACTTCATCTTTCTTCTTCTCTTATGCTGCTTTCTTTACATACCGGATCTTCCTTACTGCTTCTGCTCTATTCTTCTACTCTTATTCGCACATCATACAACACAACTACCACTCTCACAACCAAATCCATCATGTATATATATCCGCACAAGTAATTTCGTCACCTTTCTAGTCGGCACCCGGAATAGTCAATCTTTTCGCTAATTCTGATCTGTCAGCTGAATCCTTGCACATCAAGTAATGTGGATCAAGTATATGTTTGTAGAAATCATTAATCATGTCGGCAAAACATGATTCATGCCTTCATAACCTTTACCACCATCAGTAACACATCCAGAAAGTAGTCTGATGTTCTGCCAGTCAGTTCTTCCTCTGTTCACACTGTCACTCAGGAATCCGGTACTCAACTATTCATATCTTTTTCCTCATCTATCACCAGAGGATAAATCCTTGGAATATACTAGTTAAGGTAGTCCTCTTGACTTTCCCAAATCTGTACTTCACCAAGATACTTACTCTGAGAGATCCAGACCTGTCTGTCAGACCTTGCCACATGCTTCGTTCTTGTTTACCGGACCACAACAATCTTCATTCTGACTTCCGGTAGAGACACGCCATGTCCTACAGATGTGTGGGATGAACTTTGTTGCCATCAATGACAACAATCATGAATCCATATAGTATCTCTTGCCAACAAATAGTATGCAAGGAAAGGCAGAAAGAAGAGTGGAAGCAATAATACAAGTTCGGTATGTGACAGAATAGTAGTACTAAAGCAGAGGAAGAATGACATGCAGTAGATCAGTATATTGAGCCTAACCAGAACTAAACCTTAGCATATGTAGATGCCTCTCTTCCGTTCAAACATTTGGTTACCTTCTATAAATTGTAGACAGTGAGTCTCTTGTAGGCAGTATGCCTCTCTTGAGTAGTATGCTCGGGCAGTGAGCCCTAATTGGCAAGTGCCATTTTGTACTTCTTATTCTTTTAATAGAGAATGAAATCTTGGGTTAGTCACCCCGTGGTTTTTCCCTTAACAAGGTTTTCCATGTAAAAATCTTTGTGTTATTTGTTGATTTCTTTTCTACTCTCATGATTATGTATGAATATATGTTTTGATGCTATACTAATTATTAAAGAAGAAAAGAAAGTTGAATATTTAAGATAACTAATTCACCCCCCTCTCAGTTATCTACCTTGTTTCCAATAGTTCCGGTGAGAAGATTCCTATGGATAAAGTGGTTAAGGTTCATGCGGTTGCTCCTGATGATTATAACATGCTTGTGGATGTCTCCTAATCATGTTCCTATCTAGACTTTGGTCCACATTAGGAAATTGAGATGGTGTGTGAAGATTGTTGGTGCAGTCACGACAGGAGGGTTCACAGAATCAACTGTCCAGATTGTACAGCAAGAGTAAACACAACGGAAACAACTCAAGAAATGGAACAAATGCAGATTCAGTCATTTAGTATATCAAGGAATTCAAATACAAATTGGTCGGCAACATGCGGGCTTACAATTGGGGCTCACATGCCTTATTACATACATGTGCAAGATAAATCTTTGAAGCTCTTTCGCACAGAATCTAAACTATGAACTATGAATCAATTGCTAACTACTTTCCTAAGGATCTATTACATCTTTATATATCATTTCTGGACCAATAGATTCCTCCGCGTCAGCCAAGGAAGGTCACAAACTCCAATGAAGAGCTGTAACATGTTCATAGATAGGTCAGGCCTAAATGCATAGAACACTTCCTCAAATGAATGGAACAATGTGTGGAGCCTTGGGGAAGGTCATCCATAAACCAAAGGATGTTGAATGACATGTCATTAAGATCTACAAGTCAAGGAATGATCCGCAAGTCTTCTCCTTCAGTTGGTTATCACAAACTATTATAATGCTCTGCTCTGAGAAAATAGTCAACTTCTGATAGCGATAACTTTCTGGTAACTAATCCAAATGCTCTAAATTCTTGATATGATGTAGATGCTAAGTCTAGATTCATAAGATGTGAAATGCTAAAACCAGACCACAAGCTGAAAACTACTACTGATTGAATTGCCTGACCTGAACTAGAAAATGAAAGAAATGAAATGCAAATGTTTTTGGTTGATGCAAGATTACTCTTGAACCAGGGATGCTCCTGCATCAGACATCCGGGGTTATTGAAAAAGTGAGTCCCTCACTTTGCTGGGTCTAGGGGAGAACCAAGACGGTCCACCTTAGCTTGAGAAATCCATGATGAATCTTCTTCTGGTCTGCCTTTCCACTTCACAAGACATTCTTTGTATTGTCTTACTCTAGTGCTGCATCCAAATCTGCTGTCCAAAATGTCTTCAATCTATTCCAGTGCTTTGTGTGGTAACTGCTTCTTCAAGTCTTCTTCCATGATGTCACTGAACTCTGCTTCGTGATGCTGATAAAGATCTGTAATGTTGAAAATAGGTGAAATACCCAATGTCTCCAGTAATTCCACTTCATATGCATTTCCTGAATCAAATTTCCTGAGTATCCTACAAGGTCCAAACTTCTTCATCCTCAACTTGTTATATGTTCCAACTGGAAATCTTTCTTTTCTCAAGTACACCATTACTTCATCGCCAACTTCAAATTCTTTATGTCTTCTCTTCTCATCTGCTTTCTCTTTGTACTTATTGTTCATGTCCTCCAAATGCTTCTTCACCTGATTATGCACTGTCTTCATATGATCTGCAAATTCTTCTACTTCTGCACTCCTCTTTTCTTCTATACTGATGTCTCTTAACTCTGTAACTCCTCTAGGATTCACTCCAGTAACAATCTCAAAAGGTGTTCTTCCGATACTCTTGTTTACTGAATTATTGTATGCAAACTCGGCTTGTGAAAGAATCAAATCCCAACTTCCAGTTTTCTCTCCAACCAAATATCTCAACAAGTTTCCAAACTCTTATTCACTACCTCTATCTATCCATCTGTCTATGGATGAAAAGTAGAATTAAACTTCAAATCTATCTTCATCTTCTTCCAAAGTGTCTTCCAAAAGTATCCAACAAACTTTGTGTCTCTGTCTGAGACTATACTCTTAGGTAATCCATGCAATCTCACAATCTCCTTGAAAAATAGGTCAACTACATGCACTGCATTAGTTGTCTTCTTACAAGGTATGAAATTACCCATCTTTGAAAATCTGTCAACCACTACAAATATTGAATCATATCCCCTCTGTGTCTTAGGCAATCCCATTACAAAATCCATGCTTATGTCTTCCCAAGGTCTCTTCGGTACTGTCAAAGGTTTATACAATCCAATGTTCTAACTACTTCCTTTAGTGACTTGACAAACTCTACAACTCTGCAGAAATCTCCTAACATCCTTATGTATCTAAGGCTAAAAGAAATTTTCACTTACCAAAGCCACTGTCTTATCAATGCCAAAATGTCCTACCAATCCACTGCTATGCTTCTCCTTGATCAAATTATCTCTCATTGGACTTTGGGGTATGCACAACTGACTTCCTTTGAACAACATATCTTCTTGAATGAAATAGTCCAACCACTTACTCCTATCTGTTACAATAGGTTCTTATAGGCTTTCCAAGGTTCTGCAAAATTAGTGTCTCCCTCATACATGTTCTTCAACTCATCAAAACCCAACACATCAACTCTCATCTCTGTCAACAAGTTTCTTCTCCTACTCAAGGCATCAGCAACTTTGTTTGATTTACCACTCCTATGCTTCAGCACAAAAGTATAACTTTGCATAAATTCTACCCATCTTATATGTCTCTGATTCAACTTACCTTGACTATTCAAATATTGCAAATCTTGATGATCTGTATACAATACAAACTCCTTAGGCAACAAGTAATGTCTCCATTTCTTCAAGGCTTGAATTATGGCATAGAACTCTTGGTCATAAACATAACACTGCTCCAATTGCACTTCCACTAGCATCACAATCAACTTGAAATATCTTATTGAAATCTGGTAATTCCAAAACAGGTTGCTCTATCACTTTCCGCTTCAACAACTCAAAACTTTTATCTACTCCTGATGTCCACTTGAAATTTTTTCTGTCACCTCTCATTGTCTCTATCATAGGGTTACAAATTGAATTGAAATTTCTGATGAACTTCCAGTAGAAACTAGCCAATCCATGAAATGATCTAACCTTTCCAATGCTCTCCGGTGTAGGCCATTCAACAATTGCTCACTTTCTCAGGGTCCATCTTCAATCCTTTCACAAAAATCACAAATCCCAAATATACCAACTCTTCCTTCATGAAACTGTAGTTCTTGATGTTTATCAACAATTTCTCTTCTCTCAATCTCTGCAAAACTTGTCTAATATGCCACAAATGTTCTTCTTTTGTCTTACTAAAAATTAGAATATCATCCAAGTATACAATTACAAACTTACCCAAGAATTTCTTTAGAACCTCATTCATCAATCTCATGAAAGTACTCGGTGCATTTGTCAATCCAAAAGGCATCACTAACCACTCATACAATCCTTCATTTGTCTTAAAAGCGGTCTTCCATTCATCACCTTCTCTAATTCTGATATGATGGTATCCACTTTTCAAGTCTATCTTTGTGAAATATCTTGCTCCACTCAAAAAATACATAATATCATCCATCCTAAGTAAAGGAAATCTATACTTGACTGTGATCTTGTTTATTGCTCTGGAATCAGTACACATTCTCCATTCTCCATCCTTCTTCGGTGCAAGCACTATAGGTACTACACAAGGACTCAAACTTTCTCTGATCAAACCTTTCCTCAATAACTCTTGTATCTGTCTATTCAATTCTTCATTCTCTGTCAGTGTCATCTGGTGTGCTGCTTTGTTAGGCAAACTTGCTCCCGGTATAAGATCCATGTGATGATTGATACTCCTTATAGGTGGTAATCCTTTAGGTATATTATTTGATATGATGTCTTCATACTCTGTCAGCAACTCTCTTATCTCATCTAGTTCAGTTTCTCCCTTCACTACTTCAGGTGTTTTAAGAATCAAGGCATAACACATACTTTCTTGTTTCAAACCATCCAAAAATTTCCTTCCATCTACCAAACAAATTCTAGCATCCCCACATACTACATCTTTAGGATCATCTTCCAAAGGAGTCAAAGTAAGTCTTTTCCCATTTGTTGTTATAGTATATGTGTTCTTTCTCCCATCATGTATAGCTTTTCTATCATATTGCCAAGGTCTACCCAACAAGATATGACAAACATCCATAGGCATAATATCACACAAGACTTCATCATGATAAGATCCAATATGAAATTTCACCAAACATTGTTCACTCACTAGTACCTTATGATCATCCTAAATCCATGCTATTTTATAGGGCTTAGGATGTTTCAATCTTTCCAACTTCAGCTTAGTCACCATCTCCTCTGAAACTAAGTTATCTAAACTACCACTATCAATTACAACCTTACAACACTTACCTCCAGATTTGCATCTAGTTCTGAACAGACTTTTCCTCTGTGATGGTTCCTCATTTGTTTTTGTTTGAAATAGTGCTCTCCTCATCACCAATGATTCTCCTTTCTCCGGTTTACCAACAGAACTGGGTGAGTCAACAGGTTCTTCTTCAACATAGGCTACTCTCCCACTAGTCTCTGTCTTCTTGCTTGTACTACCTTGATTGCACTCAAATGCTTTATGTCCTTCATCTCCACACTTGAAACAAGTACCTCTAAATGTCCTCTTATCAAATCCTCTTCCTTCTCTTTTGTATCCCTCATTCTGGTATGCACTAGGGTTTCCTTTCCGGTAAAAATTTATGTCATCTCTCCGGTAAACATTGTTATCTATGTCATCCTTCCTAACTGGGCTGTCAAACTTGTTTTGCTCCACAAATGATCTATCATATCCAGAAAATGTTTTACCTCTATGAAATTTACCTCCTCTACCTCTCTGTCTTTGATCATGCTTCTTATTCAACTTCTCTTTAACTTTCAGGGTAAATTGATATGCTTCTTCCAAAGATGTCATCCTTACCAAGCTTAGTTCTTCTTGAATGTTCAATCTCAGTCCATTGATGTATCTAGCCACTTTCTCCTTGCTTGCTTCACTATGTCCTGTTCTTATGATCATCTTATGAAATTCTTCAGTGTATTCCTTCACAGACTTCTCTTTTTGTCTCAGGTTTTGCAATCTCTTCAACAGTTCCAAACTCATAGTTAGTAGGTATAAACTAATTCTTCAACTTTGTCACCATCCGGTCCCACTTTGTAATCTTTTCTTTTCCTATTCTATTTCTTTCCAACTGAACTTCTTTCCACCATATAGCAGCATGTCCTTTTAATTTGGTCTTTGCAAATTTCACTCTCTCTGGATCTTCAATTTCCTCATATTCAAAATATTCTTCCATGTCATTTATCCAGTCAACCAATTCTTCAAGGTTCAAATTACCAATATAATTCGGCACATCTACTCTAGGTCTCTTTCCAATTTTTGAAATAGCTTGCAACATCTTTACCTAATCTGATTCTTCTTCTTCATGACCTTCTAGGGTTTCACTAGTTTGTTCAATAGATTAAAATTCTTCTTCATCATCACTTTCAATATTAGGTCTTGGTGTCAATCCTCTTCGCCTATCTTCCTCAACAACATCCAAATGAATTCACATTGTTCTCATCAATTCCATCATCTCATCCATTCTATTAGCCATTGTACCAACAAGAGGAACTCTTTGTGGAGGCATCTTCCTAGGATCAAGTGAGAACTGCCTCAAATTTGGCGATCAGGCTAAGCAACAACTGCCTCTCAATCAGCGATCGGTTGCACACAAGTAACCTGCCTCAGATCGGTGATCTGTCCACAACAAGATCTTATGGAATCCCCTTCCCCAATTCACTCCAAAGAATCAAACTTTCGCTCTGATACCACTTGGTGTAGTCATGGTAGGAGGGTTCATAGAATGAACTGTCCAGACAGTGCAGCAAGAGTAAACACAATGAAAACAACTCAAGAAATAAAACAAATGTAGATTTAGTCATTCAATATATCAAGGAATTCAAATACAAATCAACTGGCAACATGTGGGCTTACAATTAGGGCTCACAGGCCTGATTACATACATGTGCATGATAAAGCTTTGAAGCTCTTTCACACAGAATCTAAACTATGAATCAATTACTAACTACTTTCCTAAGGATCTATTACATCTTTATATATCATTTCTAGACCAATAGATTTCTCCGCGTCGGCCAAGGAAGGTCAAATACTCCAATGAAGAGTTGTAACATGTTCATACATAGGTTGGGCCTAAATGCATAGAACACTTCCTCAAATGAATGAAACAATGTGCGGACCCTTGGGGAAGGTTGGCCACAAACCAAAGGATGTTGAATGATGTGTCATTGAGATCTGCAAGTCAAGGAATGATCTGCAAGCCTTCTCCTTCAGCTGGTTATCAGGAACTGTTAGAATGCTCTGCTATGAGAAAACAATCAACTTCTAATAGTGATAACTTTCTGGTAACTAATCCAAATGCTCTGAATTCTTGATATGATGTAGATGAATGAATGTAGATGCTAAGTCTAGATCTGCAAGATGTGAAATGCCAAAACTGGACCATAAGATGAAAACTACTACTGACTGAACTGCCTGACCTGAACTGGAAAATGAAAGAACTGAAATGTAAACAAACTAAAATGCAAATGTTTTTGGTTGATGAAAGATTACTCTCCAACCAAGGATGCTCCTACATCAATTGTTCCTAGATAATGTAACGTGTAACTAGTCTTGGCCGACCTGGTTGATCCCAGTGATTGTGGAGATCTCTGGAAGATTGTGGAAGCATGTTGTGGCATGGAAGATCATGTTTGAGTCCCAGCTAAGGTATGGTATGATCCACATTTCATTCCCTTTGCATAAAAGTTGTAATAGGTCAGGACCTATTTTGTAAATGTTTGTAATACCGACCTTGGAGATTGTTCCAATGGTTGATGATTGTGATGCCGACCTTGATGATCATTCCAAGGTTGATGTAGTGTATAAATACTTGTAGTTGAGTCATGGAAAAGGTGTCCTTGAGTGAAAATGAAAAGATATTAAGGTCCAAAAGCCAGAGCAGAGAAGAGGTGGAGGAAAGAAGAGGAAGAGCAGATCAGAGGAAGAGCAGAGCAGAGGAAGAGAAGAGCAGGGGAATTATTGTACTTCAGTTGCAAATATAGAAAGGTGTTGATAGTGATAGTGAGTTTGGTAGCAAGTCACCAGTAGGGTTTAATAGCCCTCAGGGTTTAACAACCCTTACTGTAATTGTTATCCTATTTTCCTCCATTCAGAGCTAAATAGTTAACTTGGTATTTTCCTTGAAAATCCTTTGAAGAGTCCCTAAAAAGCCAAAGTGCCAATTTTCCCAAGAAACCTTGCCTAAAGAACCTTACCATTGAAAAGAGCTTGAAAAAATAGGTAGGTTTGCTTTTTACTTCACCCTGAAATTTGACCAAACAAAGAAGTTATTGATGGTCAAAGTTTTGGTCAACATACATTTCAAATGTACATTTGGCGGGCTTGCAAATCCCTATCGGCCTTAGGAAATGTTGAGAAAAGTAAGTTGTATGCATTTTCTAAATGTATATCAGGCCAAGGAAAGGCATGTACATTTAGGGAATCTTTCGCAGGTCCCCGGGAATATTCCTGGTTTGTATATCGGCAATATACAAGGAAAGATGCAAGTGAACATACAAGGTATAATGTACATTCATCGCATATTCCTCAGAGATTCCCTGCTTGTATAGGGGAGGTTTGTATGTTTGGCTTTGTATCTTCAACATATAAGCAAATATACATTCACTAAATGTGCAAGGCAAATATGCATCGAAGATTCCTTAGAATATTTCGTGCTTGCATGTCAAAGGCTTGTATATTGCTTTGCATGTTCGCAATATTCAAGAGGAAATATATAATAAGGATGTACATTACGGGCATATTCCGTAAAGATTCCCTGTTTGCATGTCTATGGGTTTGTATATTGTGTTTGCATATTTAACATACAAAGTGCAAATGTACATTTGCTACAGTGTCACAGAGGAAATATACAAAGGCATTTGTATATCGCCAGCATACAAGTGGTGGGGCTTGCGCACATGCAAGGCTGATTGTATATCAGAGATACAAGAGACCTTCATCTGAGATACAAGAAGAGATACATTTGCTACAGTGGCTTGTATATTTTTCTTTGTATGTTTTCACATACAAAGCCGATATACAAAGATTCATATACAAGCCGGACCCGATCGCATTTTTAACTTGTTTTATTAAAATTTTCAGGTCCGCCTTGTATATGGGCGATTGTATGCATATACAATTCAGTGATATACAAAGATCTAGGATACAAGTCAGACCTAACAGAGCAATCAAATATAGTTAATGGTCAGTTTGGGGTCCGCGACTTCTATGTTTGCAGATACAAAAGAGGTTAGATACAACCTGGATTTTAAAATGTTTCCCATCTGCTTTATAAGAGTTTGAAGTCCGTCACATGTATATACAAGGGCGATTGTATGCATATACAAGTCGCGATTACAAAGGGCAAAATGCATGTTTGAATGTGCTAGTTGTCTGTATATTTTCTTGTATCTTTGCATATGCAAGCCGATATGCAGGAGGATTTTTGACCAAGCAGATGTAGTTTTTTAACGATAGGTCCCAGTTCAGTTCGACGGCAAATCAAGAGGTGCCACATGGCAGTGGCGAATGCATATACAAAGGCTCCTGCACATACAAAGATGCTTTAAAAGGCAATTTCAAATGTATATCTTGAAAGCGATTACAAAGACCTTTTAGGCGCCAAAAGCAGTGATACATGCAAAGCATTTTGTACATGCAAAGGCAGACTTAGAGATATTTTCAGAGGCTGATATATACACAGATGTAGAAGTGATATATACAGGCAGTTGACCAAAACTTTGACCGCTTGTATCTTCCCCATTTCTACAAATTTTGACATGCTGTAAGAGGCAAAAATGCTTGTTTTTGCCTCCTGTTTCATTTGAGCAGGTTTTTTTTGGGAGGGGACTTTCTAGTTTACATTTTTCAGATCTGGCTTTGCATGTTTGGGTCGATTGGATGTTTCAGCGGCCGC
Organism: Cunninghamia lanceolata; assembly: GCA_027924645.1. Classification (NCBI taxonomy): domain Eukaryota; kingdom Viridiplantae; phylum Streptophyta; class Pinopsida; order Cupressales; family Cupressaceae; genus Cunninghamia; species Cunninghamia lanceolata. The sequence goes on along the minus strand of BSBN01001269.1, from coordinate 31,906 downwards.
CTTGAAGTGTTGGGGACTTTTCTTCTCCACAGTGGCTCGGGTTGGTGAATTTCTGCAGGTGCATTCATGGCGTATGGGCTCTTTGTCCTTCAGGACCATTTCTGGCGCACTGGATGACGGCTTTGGAGGTTGCTTCTCCATCCCCTGTCTTGTCTCACGTCATGGCTACCATCTCCCACATCTTCTCTTGGTGACAACATGGTCCACATCCCTTCACCATGCCTCAGCCCATACTTTCCTACTTCTGGCATTTATGGCCTCGTTTCTGTGATTCAGTGACTTCTTGCCCTTCTGGCAGGAGTATGGCCTATATAAGGCATGTAAACTCTTTTGCAAAGGAGAGATGGTTGATTTTTGGGGCTGTTATGCTGCCAATTTTTTTTGTAGTCAGACCTCTTAGTGTAATTGCAAGGGTATGGGAATGTGACTCACTGTGCCTAAATCTAGCCTCTGATGTCTTCCTTTTATCTACCAATGAATGTAATTAGCTCTGTTGGTATACCCCTGCTATGAAATATTTCTACATTGTAATAGTTTTCTAGACCTTCATGATTAATAGATGCTGATGTTTGCCTCTTTTATCTTTGGATTTCCATTTTTCAATTGGGGGTTGTAGTCTGCTCTGTGGGTAAAGCTGCCCCTCTGCAGTTGTAGCTTTCATACTGAAGCCTCAAGCCAATCTTAAATCTGTGCGAATCTCCCCTCAGCAGCAAAAGAGTCATTGTTATGTCCACGCCTTGACCACCATTGCTCACTAAATCTGGTGTATCACCCCTTTTCCCTTTCAGTTTTCCTTCTAACCCTTTCCCCTGCAAGTCGTTTAGCACTAGGTTTAGTATCATTGCTCTAAGTAATAGGCTTAGAGAAAGGAACCAGCCTTCTCTGGAGGTCTGATCTCAAATCGCAAGGTCCCACACTTCGATATCATTCCCATGTTACCCCAGATTGCTAAGGTCTTGTGACTATAGCAAAGGGTGCAAATCTAGGTGATAACAGTTTTTGGCACGCTCGGTGGGACTAAGGATTAAGAATAACAAGTTTGAGTACTACATTTGATTACTGGTTTTGATGTGTAGCCAGTGATATTTGGACCTATAAGAGGTTGGAACTTGCACATCTGGTGACTCCAACTTTGGTTTAGCAGAATCGGTGTATTTCTACTTATGAAAAGAATACCTACCAGAAGTAGCTCTTCACCTTTCGAGTATCTACAATTATCCCCACCCAGGAGAAGAGGAGTAGTAGTTGAGAAACATAAGAAGACTTGTGTCCAGTTTAGGAGAGCCAAGTCGACTCCCCCTACCGTTGGAGCTCACTCTACCTCAAGGGCCTTAGTCACAATGATCCGTGCGACCAGAAATCAGCCTTTTGTCGCTTTCAATCAAGGCAGCCTGTTGAATCTAACGCAACATGATGATATTCTGGTTGCTGCCCTGAAGAGTCTATCGTTCTTTCATGGTGAAGATCAGACCACCCCAGCTAAGCATTTCAAGGGCATTGCAAACCTGTGTGCTGTCCATCATGTGATAGAAGAAAATGTGGCAATTAGACTGTTGGCAGCTTCCCTAAAAGGGAAAGCTCTGCAGTGGTTTAGAAGCCTACTGGTGAATTCCATAGATTCCTGGGATCGCTTGGGAGAAGAATTGTGCAGTTCCTTCGAAGATAAATCAGATCATCTATTGCTGGTGGAGCAGCTGTCTACAATCAAAAGAGCCCCTCATGAAGTAATGTCAGACTTCAACCACCATTTCCAAAAGACGTGGGACAGAATCCCACCAACGGTAAGGCCTACAGCTGACCATGCATTCCTATATTTTTTGAGAGCATTAAATAGTGACATCTCTGTCATGATTCAATCCATGGAAGGTTTTTCCTTACCATAGGCTTATACCATAGCCATTAGGGCTGAAAATAGTCTCATTCAGGCTGGTAAATTGCTCCTAGACCTCCTCTGCCAATTTTCCTTGCTATCCTGTTGGATCTAGGGCATACAACTGAGAGGGGGGGGGTGAATCAGTTGTATAGAACTTGTTCTCTTTCAAACACTTAATTCTCTGTTGTTAGTTAGCAGCATATCAAATAATCATTCATGGAAGCATAATACATAAACACAAGAGCAGATAAGCATCAACACATTGAACACCAAGATTTTGACGTGGAAAACCCGGTTAAGGGAAAAACCACGGGGTGATTAACCCAAGAATTATTCTCTGTTAGAAGAATAAGGAAAAATGAATGGCACATGCCAATAAGGGCTCACTGCCCGAGCACACTGCTCACAAAGAGGCCCACTGCCTACAAGGAGACACACTGTCTACAGAGTGATAAAAATCACAGTCTTGAACTGGAGAATGACATCTCTACCATGTCCGGATCAGTTCCAATTAAGCCCAACAATCTCTGCTCTGCCTTTCGCACCTTTCTTCGCTACACCATACTCATCCACATACTACACCCTGAAATGAATTCACAAATCATTATTTATACAAGACATCGACTTAGGAACAAGCATCTAAGTCGGCAAACAACCATAGGAGTATCCGCAAGATGAATAACACATCCGGTCGGCTATCACAAGAACATTCGCAGGATGAACAACTCATCCGGTCGGCTAAACAGAGCAATAACTTCATCCGGAAGAATAACTTCAATTCCGGGCTCTACCATCAATGCGGACCAACAACACAACCTAAACATGATTCAAGAGCCTTCACAAGTCTGTCTCAATGTCCGGATACATCCGCACTTCCTCTACTTACTGGGATCTCTTGTCTTCCTCATCCGGAACTTCAAGAACACAGTCTGTCGCCACTGTCATAATGCAGGAGGTACATCCGGACCTCCAAATCACACACAAATCAGGATGACACATCACAAGGACATCTAAAACACTCCTTCCAATCCGCAGATTATGATAATACAATTCCGGACCTCACCGGACCTTTTTGTGATCCTCTGTCACCTCCGGATACTTGCCGGACCCGGTTCTATACCGGCAGCCATAACTCCTTCAGATCTTCATGCGGACCTCTGAAATCTTAACTGTAGCATCTCAAGACTCATATCTACTAACCCTTTAATCCGCATCCTCCGGTTCTCATCCTATACAGTATATTTACCTTCTTCTCATCACTGTTCTTCACTGTTCCTGACTGAGGCTAATTTTCTCAATATCCTCAGCACAAAGCTCATCAAATCCTTCTTGTCAATGCAGTATGAGTATGTTGACATCAATGACAACAATGGCTCACCTCATACTTGCAACAATCTCCCCCTTTGTCATTGATGGCAACATATGATGTGAAAAACCATCAAGACAAGAACTTCTCTTTTCTGTCACAGCTCCCCCTATCAATCAACAACTCCTCACATGTCTTCCTTTGCGGCTCCCCCTTTGATCATCAACCACTTGTTTTTCACATGTCTTCTCTCCCCCTTTGACATCAATGGCAAAGGGCTTCATACTTGCAACTCTCATGCATCAGAATAATACCAGCTGCTCCCCCTTAGTTGCAGCTGCCCATTAGTCCGGATCACAAGATATGACTGTGATAGCCACCGGACTGATGCACATCAGTGCATCTTAGTTCATCACCGGAGGGGCCATGACCCCTAACTTCTCCCGGAGATATTCAAAAGAGTCCTTGGGAAGAGGTTTTGTAAAGATATCTGCAATCTGATCCTTGGAGGGAACATACTCCAATCTGACTTCTTCCTTGTTTACTTGTTCTCTCAAAAAGTGAAATTTGATAGATATGTGCTTAGTCTTAGAATGCAATACCGGATTCTTGGAAATATTAATTGCACTTGAATTATCACAGAAAATTGTGATAGGCTCCTCATATTCAACTTTGATGTCTCTTAGCATCTGCTTCATCCACAAGATTTGAGTGCAACTACCTGCTGCTGCAATGTATTCTGCTTCAGTTGTAGACAGAGATATTGCATCTTGTTTCTTGCTTAGCCAAGAAACCAATCTCTTCCCCAAAAAGAATGCTCCACCACTAGTGCTCTTCCGGTCATCCACATCTCCTACCCAATCTGCATCTGTGTAAGCATGAAGAGAAAAATCCGGATCTCTAGGATACCATAGACCATACTCAACTGTCCCTTTCAAGTATCTAAAAATTCTTTTGATTGCCATAACATGAGATTCTCTAGGATCAGCCTGGAATCTTGCCACAAGACCAACAGCTTGCATTATATCTGGTCTAGTTTGAGTGAGATACAACAATCCACCAATCATTGATCTATACTTTGTCTGATCTGCCTTTGGAGAATCATCATCTTTGCTTAACTTACATCCGGTTGCCATAGGAGTGTTCATAGGCTTTGAGTCTTCCATACCAAATTTCTTTAACAATTCTTTCACATATTTGGTCTGAGAAATGAAGATCCCTTCTTTTGTTTGAGTAATTTGCAGACCCAAGAAGAAATTCATTTCACCAAGCATAGACATTTCAAACTCACTTTTCATCTGATTTGCAAAAGTTTTACACATACTATCTCTTCCTCCAAAAATGATATCATCCACAAACACTTCAACAATCAGAATGTTTTCATGATCAATTTTGAAATATAAGTTGCTGTCAGCAGTACCTTTGTTGAATCCAATCTGCACAAGATGCTTATCCAACCTTTCATACCATGCTCTTGGGGCTTGCTTCAATCCATACAAAGCTTTCTTCAACTTGCAGACCATATCATTATTATCAGACAATTGAAATCCATCCGGTTGTTCAATGTAGACTTCTTCTTCCAGATCACCATTTAGGAAGGCAGACTTGACATCCATCTGATATACCTTGAAATCTTTGAAGGCAGCAAATGTAAGAAGTAATCTGACTGCTTCAATTCTTGCTACCGGAGCAAAAGTCTCTTCAAAGTCAATTCCTTCTATTTGAGAGTAGCCTTTGCAGACCAATCTAGCTTTGTTTCTGATTACTTCACCAGCTTCATTTAGCTTGTTCCGGAAGACCCACTTGGTTCCAATTACATTCCTGTCTCTAGGTCTGGGAACAAGATCCCAAGTATGATTTTTCTCAATTTGCATCAGTTCATCTTCCATTGCTTTGGTCCAATTTTCATCATTGCAGGCTTCATTTATTGTTTTAGGTTCAATCCTTGAAATCAGACAACATTCATTCTGATCTTGAGCAATATTCCTTCTAGTTTGTACACCTTTGCTTCTGTCACCTATGATCTGATCTTCAGAGTGATTTAGTTTTACATACCTTGGAATTTTGGGAGTATCCAGTACTACTGTTTCTTGATCAGGCTCATTTAAACCTAACTCTTCTTCCTGATTTACCGGATCAGGCTGACTCTGTTTCACCGGAGAGGATTGAGTTCCTTGAACACTATCTTGGTCATCTTCATCAAATTCATAAAATCTTGAAGGTTTCTCAATTCCTTCATCAACCTTTACATTGGTACTTTCTATCATCTTCCTCAATCTCTTATTGTAACACCGATATGCTTTGCTTTGAGTGGAGTAGCCCAAGAAAATTCCTTCATCACTTCTAGCATCAAACTTTCCTAGATCTTCATCTCTTTTAATATAACACTTGCTACCAAATACCCTGAAATATTTCACAGTAGGAGTGATGCCAAACCAAAGTTCATAGGGGGTCTTACCGGTGTTGTTTCTGATTTGAACTCGATTGAGAGTGTAGACTGCAGTGCTGATAGCTTCTTTCCAAAACATTTGAGGAACATTTGCTTCCAACATCATTGTCCTAGCAGCTTCCTGGATGGTCCGGTTCTTTCTCTCAACTACTCCATTCTGCTGTGGAGTCTTAGGAGCAGACAACTGTCTCCTTATACCCTGTTTCTCACAAAAGTCAATGAATTCACCAGATGTAAATTCACCACCTCTATCAGACCTTAGACACTTTAGTTTCAATCCGGTTTGATTCTCCACCATAGCTTTGAAGATTTTGAACTTCTCAAAAGCTTCTGATTTTTCTTTTAGAAAGGTAACCCACATCATCCGGGAATGATCATCAATTAACAACATGAAATATCTATCACCTTGCAGACTCTTGATTCTTGTCGGACCACATAGATCAGTATGTACTAATTCCAACAATCCGGTAGAAGACTGATCTTTGCTTTTAAAAGAGACTCTGCTTTGTTTGCCTAACTGACATTCTTTACACACACTGTTTGTAGGTTTTATTAACCTTGGAAGATCTCTCACAGCCTGAGTATTGCTTATTTTGATGATGTTATCAAAATTTACATGACACATTCTTCTATGCCATAACCAACTCTGATCAATTTGAACAAACAAACAACTTTTATTTGAACCAACCAGATGAAAGATGTTACCTCTTGTCTGAGTACCGGATGCAATTTCAGTTCCGGAGCTTGTAAAGATTCTGCATTTTCCATTCTTGAACCGGAGATCATAGCCTTTGTCCACTAACTGACCAACACTGAGAAGATTGTGCTTCAATCCTTCAACATATAGTACATTACCTGTTTTGCTCTTACCATCAAAGGAAATAGTTCCCCTACCTCTGATTCTGCCAGCAGAATTGTCACCAAACTTTACCATTCCTCCTTCATATCTTTCCAAGTCTAAGAACTTATTCTTGTCACCAGTCATATGGTGAGAGCATCCACTGTCAATAACCCAATCATCCTTTTCTTCCACTTGAGCAGCCAAGGCTTTTTCAACAACTTTGTGATTGACAGATTCAGAGAGCAAGGAATCTTCTTCCTTGATGGCTATAAACACCCACTCATTTCCGGATTTGCTTCCTGGATCTGATTCATCATCTGTTACTCCTTCATTGTCATCTTCTTCATGAACATAATAGCAATTCTTTTGAAACCTTTGTCTGTGAGTATTAGATCTTGCAGATCTCTCCGGACATCTTGAGGCAAAATGACCAATCTTATTGCAGTTAAAACACTTAAAGGGTAGTTTTCCTTCATACTTACCGGATCCTCTTGGCAGTCTCTTTGCAATGAGGGCTTCAAGTTGAGCTGTTTCTGCTTCTTCTTCTTCCATGTCTCTTCTTGCTTGATCATACCATGACATTTTCCTTGATGAGTTTTCACCCGGATCAAATCTCTGTTTGCCTTTCACATAGGCACTGGCTTTGAAAGCAGATTCAGTCTTGGGAGGATCATCTCCAAACTCGGTCATTTCAAATGCAGCTAGTTTGCCAGCTAGTTGTTCTCTTGTGACTGTTGTGTGGGCTCTGAATTCATCAATGGCAGCAACTTTGATTTTGTAGGCAGCAGGAAGGGATCTTAGGATTTTGCAGACAATCTCATTTTCATCTAGAGTTCCACCAGCATTTCTGATTCCACATACCAGCTCATTTACTCTTGGCATAAAGGTAGTAATGTTTTCATCATCTCTCATTTTCAATCTTTCAAATTTCCCTTTCAGACTTTGCAACCTTGCACTTTTGACAAACTCATCTCCTTCATACAGAAGTTCCAGTTTAGTTAGGATCTCATATGCAGTTGGTAGGTCAATGACATTCGAGAGATCTGAGTCATTCAATGCGCTTAGAAGAGCTTCCTTGGTCCGCAGATTATTTTCAGCTTCTGCGGTTTCATCAGGAGTTGTCGGACCACCTTGTGGGGGTATATATGGTTTTGAAATCATAGCCAAGTATGCTTTTCCCATACATTCCAGATGACACTTCATGCGACCTTTCCAGAGAGTGAAGTTGGTTCCATCGAACTTCGGACTATCCTTCTTGTATGACGACATCCTGGATCACCTCAAGTGGTTAAGCTCCTATCAGAGGAACTTGGCTCTGATACCAATTGTTGGATCTAGGGCATACAACTGAGAGGGGGGGGGGTGAATCAGTTGTATAGAACTTGTTCTCTTTCAAACACTTAATTCTCTGTTGTTAGTTAGCAGCATATCAAATAATCATTCATGGAAGCATAATACATAAACACAAGAGCAGATAAGCATCAACACATTGAACACCAAGATTTTGACGTGGAAAACCCGGTTAAGGGAAAAACCACGGGGTGATTAACCCAAGAATTATTCTCTGTTAGAAGAATAAGGAAAAATGAATGGCACATGCCAATAAGGGCTCACTGCCCGAGCACACTGCTCACAAAGAGGCCCACTGCCTACAAGGAGACACACTGTCTACAGAGTGATAAAAATCACAGTCTTGAACTGGAGAATGACATCTCTACCATGTCCGGATCAGTTCCAATTAAGCCCAACAATCTCTGCTCTGCCTTTCGCACCTTTCTTCGCTACACCATACTCATCCACATACTACACCCTGAAATGAATTCACAAATCATTATTTATACAAGACATCGACTTAGGAACAAGCATCTAAGTCGGCAAACAACCATAGGAGTATCCGCAAGATGAATAACACATCCGGTCGGCTATCACAAGAACATTCGCAGGATGAACAACTCATCCGGTCGGCTAAACAGAGCAATAACTTCATCCGGAAGAATAACTTCAATTCCGGGCTCTACCATCAATGCGGACCAACAACACAACCTAAACATGATTCAAGAGCCTTCACAAGTCTGTCTCAATGTCCGGATACATCCGCACTTCCTCTGCTTACTGGGATCTCTTGTCTTCCTCATCCGGAACTTCAAGAACACAGTCTGTCGCCACTGTCATAATGCAGGAGGTACATCCGGACCTCCAAATCACACACAAATCAGGATGACACATCACAAGGACATCTAAAACACTCCTTCCAATCCGCAGATTATGATAATACAATTCCGGACCTCACCGGACCTTTTTGTGATCCTCTGTCACCTCCGGATACTTGCCGGACCCGGTTCTATACCGGCAGCCATAACTCCTTCAGATCTTCATGCGGACCTCTGAAATCTTAACTGTAGCATCTCAAGACTCATATCTACTAACCCTTTAATCCGCATCCTCCGGCTCTCATCCTATACAGTATATTTACCTTCTTCTCATCACTGTTCTTCACTGTTCCTGACTGAGGCTAATTTTCTCAATATCCTCAGCACAAAGCTCATCAAATCCTTCTTGTCAATGCAGTATGAGTATGTTGACATCAATGACAACAATGGCTCACCTCATACTTGCAACATATCCAACCACAAATCCCAACGTATGTACCTCCCATAGCTATTATACCTGCAACTCCTGCATTACCAGCAATTAATGTGCAACCAAATAGATCAGAAAATGCTGCTCAAAATCAGTCCTCTGAGTTACAAGAGATCAAGGGATTGTTACAATCTTTTGGTAATGAGCTAACTAATATGAAAAAGTAGCAGTTCCAGAATAGACAGCCCTATCAGCCATATAACCAAGGACAAAACCAGTCTTATCAGGGATAGAACCAACCCAACCAAGCTAATAGGTCACCTTATCAGAACAATTATCAAGGGGTTAGGTAGAACACGAACCAGAGATCTTTCTAGCCTTACAATCCTGCATCCACCAGTGCCATTAGTGACATCGTCCCTGTCCAGAACAACTTAGCATCTGAGTATGAATGGTGCTCTCCAAGCAATTAGTCATACGATCAAGCATCATGTTCAAATGGAACTATAAAACAAGCTCTAACGGTGCAAAGTGTTGCAGCTTCACAGCCAAGCACATCTAATGAGGGGACTGTGCAGCAGATAGAACAGCCTTAGCATGATACTGCCTTCATGAATTGGTAGGAAAATGAGTTTTGTGGCATGAATAGAAATGACATTCCATTCACCGCGAACACGAGAGCCAAAAGAAGAAGTTATGAGATAGAGCAGACGGGGGCAAGCAAAGGAAGAGGACCTGATGATCCTCCTACATCCCAATTTCCCCATGTGTTGCAAAGAAATACTCAAGCAACTACCAAAGAGCAGCCTCATTTACAGGATGATATTGCTGTCGCCAAGCCACATCAGAAGGTGAGTGTTTCTGCACCTTTCAATATTATTGAGAATATGAAAAAGGCAATTGTGACAATGTCTATGTGGGATTCCTTGGCAATCCCAGGTCAAAGGGACATATTGCAATCAGCCTTATCTGATTTGAAAGTATCTAAAGATACAACTGTTGACTTGAATAGAGCTGTCCTTACCAATTCACCCTAGGATAGCAGCAAACAACCAAGCAAGACTGTCAAACCACTTCCATTCTATGTGTCATTAATAATAGGAGATAAGCTTGTGCACAATTGCATGGTAGATAGTGGTGCAAGTAGTTCTGTTATGCCTAAACAAATTGCATACCAATTAGGGCTCAAATACCAACCTCTTGAGAAGGGTGTATTAGATGGCACGACTGTTAATACTGTGGGTGTAATAAAAGACTTAGGTCTTACTCTACATGCCTGTCCCAATGTTTCCATCTTCCAAGAGGTCTTCATCATAGACCTGCCTCCTCATTTTGCTATGTGCCTATCAAGAGAATTCACAGCCAAGATAGGAGGATACTTATCCTCAGATTGGTCACACATGTTTTTGAGGACCAGGTATGGTACTAAAGTGACCCTGAGGTCTGAGTTGCTTTCAAACCATCATATAGAGCCCTACACACCTAGTGTTGTTAATGCAAATTGTATTATTTATGACGATCCTAAACTTGTGGCTGCCCAAGAGCTACAAAATGAAAGTATACCAGATGCGTTATTAAAGGAATGGGCCTCAGAAGATGTTGTAGTTGACCCTGAGGCATATATTCAAGAGATTGGTATGGGGGTTTACGTACTACATGAGCCTGAGGCAACAATTCCAAGTATGGTAAAGGATGCAGAACAACAGACAGGGCAGCAAAATGAAGTGTGGAAAATGTATTTTGATGGCTCTAGGAGCAGAAATGGGTTCGGTGGTGGAGCAATGCTTGTGTCCCCATAGGGTGAGAGATATTATTCTGCTTTCCATTTTGCCTTTTCATGCACCAATAACACTGCTGAATATGAGGGGTTAATCCAGGGATTGCAATGGGCAAGAAAGAGGAGGATTGGTTGTTTGCAGGTGTTTGGAGACAGTGAGCTCATTGTAAACCAGGTGAGAGGATTGCATGCTATAAAGAATGATACTTTGAAATGCTATAAGCATAGGGTGTGGGACATGATTGAGGAGTTTGATGCTTTCAATCTGGTCTCCATTCCTAGAAATCAGAATTACCATGCAGATAGGTTGGCTGCAATTAGGGCACAGTTTGATATTCCCAGTGATATTCAAAGGGAGAAGGTGCAGCCCCATGTAAAAATAGTTGACAGACCCTCTATCCCTGACAATAATGTTCATTGGCAGGTCTTTGAAAGTGATGAACAGATCCTACATTTCTTGTTAGAGGAAGATGAGTTTTCCATGATGAATCAGGATAAACTCGGACAACAGTATGGCAATGATCAGATTATTCAGCTGAAGACAAACAAGCTGCCCAAGGGACTAGTAACACTGGAGTCTCTTTTTGGCACTGATGATCAAATGAAGAAGACCAAAACTGACATGCAAATAAAGGAAGAGCACTACGAAGAGCTGGAAATCTTTAAGGGTAAGCTTCTCAAAATTGGTAAGATATGTTCTCCTGAAGATAGAAAGGCTTTTATTGCTCTGTGCCATGAATTTGAAGATGTGTTTGCCTGGGATTATTCAGACCTAAAAGGTTTTGACCCTCACATTGCCCATCATACCATAGAATTAGAACCAGGGGTAAAACTTGTAAGGCAGAAGCAGAGACCCCTAAATCCAAAACTAGAGCCCTTGATGATTAAAGAATTGACCAAGTTGATCGAGGGAAAGATCATTTTTCTGATCAAACATATTTCTTGGGTCTCTAACCTTGTCCCTGTTAGAAAAAAGAATGGGGAGATCAGACCGTGTGTTGAGTTCAGAGATCTAAATAGGGCCTCCCTAAAAGATCACTACCCATTGCCCTCAATGGAGCAGATCCTGCAGGTAGTAGCTGGCTTAGAGAGATTATACTTACTTGACAATTTTTCTGGTTATAATCAAGTGTTAGTCAAAGAAGAGGATCAGTATAAAACTGCTTTTACTACCAAATGGGGCACCATGGCCTACAAGAGAATGCCTTTTGGCCTGTCAAATACTGGCTCAACTTTTTAGAGGGCTATGGACATGGCTTTCAAGGGTTTGCTGTACAAACTGGTGTTGGTATACTTAGATGATATCACAGTTTTTTCCAAAAATGCAGCCAAGCATCTTTTTCATTTGAGGCAAGTGTTTGAAAGATGCAAGGAATTTAGGATATCTCTTAATCCCAAAAAATGCATTTTTGCTGTGCATGAGGGTAAGTTGTTAGGGCACGTTGTGTCAAAGAGGGAAATACCATTGATGCTGAAAGGGTGAGAGCCATTTTGGAATTGCCTTTACCTAGCCACAAGAAGGGACTTCAAAGTTTCATTGGCAGAATTAATTTTTTGTGAAGGTTTATCCCAGACATTGCAAACCTTCTGAAGCCCTTGACGTCGATGTTAAAAAAGAATACAGTTTTTAGTTGGATGAAGGAGGCCAAGCTAAGCTTCGAGTCCATAAAAGAGGCGCTCTTAGCTTTGCCAACCCTGATAAATCTAAACTTCTCTAAGGATTTTATTTTGTATGCTTATGGCAGTCTGGATACCATTTCTACAATTTTGGTGCAGAAACAGAGCGAAGGTTTTGAACAACCAATTGCTTTTTTCAGCCAGGGCTTAGAAGAATATGAATAAAGATATAGCTTCATTGAGAAGCATGTCCTTGTAGTGGTGAGGAGCCTCAAGAAATTCAGGCATCTTATTTCTAATAATAAGATACATTTAATGGTCGCTCACCCTGGCGTGAAGGAGTTCCTGCTGAGTAAGGATGTCAATGAGAAAAGAGCTGGTTGGATTACCAGGGTCATGGAGTATGACATTGACATCAAAATAACCAAGCTCGTCCGAGGAAGAGGGCTCAGCGAGCAGCTTGCTATTAGTCCTGAGAATGAAGCAAGCAAAGAAGAGGGGGCATTTCTGGCCGTAGAAGGTGAACATCAGATGGATGCAGCAGTAGCAGGCACCAGTTGGGTTCATAATATGATCTATTTTTTGTAGACTCGTGAATGTCCAGCAGGGTTAGACAAAGCCAAGAGAAGATACTTTAGATTACAGTCTATTCCATATGTCCTAATCAATGACATCCTTTTCTGGAAAGATTTTAATGGCGTATTATTAAGATGCATTGATAAAGCTCAGACCAACAAAGTGCTGCGGGAGCTCCATGGCAGAGCAGCAGGGGGTCATTTTGCCCCAAGGACTGCTGCCTAGAAGATAATGAGAGCTGGATATTACTGGCCCAGCCTATTTAAGGATGCCCATGAATGGGCTAGAAAATGTGTGAAGTGTGCCATTTTTGCAGGCAGGTTGCCAGCTCTACCTTTGTAGCCGATTCAAGTTGAGCAACCCTTCATAAGGTGGGGTATCGATTTTATAGGCCCCATTAACCTGCCTTCTAGTGCAGGCCATAGGTGGGTGCTCATAGCAACTAATTACTTCACAAGGTGGACTGAGGCAGTGGCCCTAAAGGAATCCAATGAAAATGTTGTTCTAAATTTTTACGGTGACCTGGTAGCTAGATTTGGGGTACCTGAATCTATCATCTCAGATAATGCCTTGGCTTTTGTCAGATTAAAAATAACTGACTGGGCTATGAAGAATGGGATCTACTTGGGCACTTCATCAAATTATTACCCTCAGGCTAATGGCCTGGCTGAGTCCACGAATAAAAACCTCATAAGGATCATCAAGAAAACCATGGAAGATAAATAGAGGACCTGGCATACTAATTTGAAATCTGCCTTATGGGCAGATAGGATCACTCCCAAGAGGTCCATTGGGAACTCTCCATACATGCTCGTTTATGGAAAAGAGGCAAGGTTTCCTATATCTACAGAATTGCCAACTCTGGACATCATGAATCAGCTGGAGATATTTGAGGAAGAGGATCCCATGGCTGTCAGATATGCTCAGCTCTTGGAACTTGAAGAAACCAGAGATAGGGCTGAGAAGACTATGGAATAACATCAGCTTCAGACCAAGGGAGTTTTTGATAAAAAGGCCACCCCCAGGAGCTTCAGGGAAGGTGATATAGTGCTCAAATGGAATGAATTAAAGAGCAGGCCAAGGAAGCACTCCAAATTTGATTTCATGTGGAGTGGCCCATTTCTCATTATTGAATGCAAGGAGCACAATGCATTTCAGTTATCAAATATGGATGGCAAAATTTGCCTATCCCAGTCAATGGGATACACCTGAAGAGGTGTTTTGAGGTATGAGTGCTCTGTAAATTGGTAGGTTAGGTCTCTATGCTTTCAATAAGTGTTGTTACACAATAGTTTAGATGCCTCTTCATTTTCCCTAAGCGCTATCTAGCACAGTTTGCGGGTTGCTGTCAACATTTTGTTTGGCCCCTTGTTCTCCTGTGTCCTTCATTGCTGTCATGCTGGGTTTTTGAGGTCAAGATGCTTATCAGGGTATTTTCGGTCCTTTTTTACTCCATGCCCAATGAATGCAAGGCCACTGATCTTTTGTTTAGTAGGCAAACACCCCATAGAGGTCGCTAAAAATGTTATCCTATTTTCCTCCATTCAGAGCTAAATAGTTAACCTGGTATTTTCCTTGAAAATCCTTTGAAGAGTCCCTAAAAAGCCAAAGTGCCAATTTTCCCAAGAAACCTTGCCTAAAGAACCTTACCATTGGAAAGAGCTTGAAAAAATAGGTAGGTTTTCTTTTTACTTCACCCTGAAATTCGACCAAACAAAGAAGTTATTGATGGTCAAAGTTTTGGTCAACATACATTTCAAATGTACATTTGGCGGGCTTGCAAATCCCTATCAGCCTTAGGAAATGTTGAGAAAAGTAAGTTGTATGCATTTTCTGAATGTATATCGGGCCAAGGAAAGGCATGTACATTTAGGGAATCTTTCGTAGGTCCCCGAGAATATTCCTAGTTTGTATATCGGCAATATACAAGGAAAGATGCAAGTGAACATACAAGGTATAATGTACATTCATCTCATATTCCTCAGAGATTCCCTACTTGTATAGGGGAGGTTTGTATGTTTGGCTTTGTATCTTCAACATACAAGCAAATATACATTCGCTAAATGTGCAAGGCAAATATGCATCGAAGATTCCTTAGAATATTCCGCGCTTGCATGTCAAAGGCTTGTATATTGCTTTGTATGTTTGCAATATACAAGAGGAAATATACAATAAAAATGTACATTGCAGGCATATTCCGTAAAGATTCCCTATTTACATGTCCGTGGGTTTGTATATTGTGTTTGCATATTTAACATACAAAGTGCAAATGTACATTTGCTACAGTGCCATGGAGGAAATATACAAAGGCATTTGTATATCGCCAGCATACAAGAGGTGGGGCCCGCGCACATGCAAGGCCGATTGTATATCAGAGATACAAGAGACCTTCGTCTGAGATACAAGAAGAGATACATTTGCTACAGTGGCTTGTATATTTTGCTTTGTATGTCTTCACATACAAAGCCGATATACAAATATTCATATACAAGCCAGACCCGATCGCATTTTTAACTTGTTTTATTAAAATTTTCAGGTCCGCCTTGTATATGGGCGATTATATGCATATACAAGTCAGTGATATACAAAGATCTAGGATACAAACTGGACCTGACAGAGCAGTCAAATACAGTTAATGGTCAGTTTGGGGTCCGCGGCTTGTATGTTTGCAGATACAAAAGAGGTTAGATACAACCTGGATTTCAAAATGTTTCCCATCTGCTTTATAAGAGTTTGAAGTTCTTGACTTGTATATACAAGGGCGATTGTATGCATATACAGGTTGTGATTACAAAGGGCAAAATGCACGTTTGCATGTGCTAGTTGTCTGTATATTTTCTTGTATCTTTGCATATACAAGCCAATATGCAGGAGCATTTCGACCAAGTAGATGCAGTTTTTCAGCGATAGGTCCCAGTTCAGTTTGACGGCAAATCAAGAGGTGCCACGTGGCAGTGGCAAATGCATATACAAAGGCTCCTACACATACAAAGATGCTTTAAAAGGCAATTTCAAATGTATATCCTGAAAGCGATTACAAAGACCTTTTAGGTGCCTAAAGCACTGATACATGCAAAGCATTTTGTACATGCAGAGGCAGACTCAGAGACATTTTTAGAGGCCGTTATATACATAGATGTAGAAGTGATATATATAGGCAGTTGACCAAAACTTTGACCACTTGTATCTTCCCCATTTCTATGAATTTTGACATGCTGTAAGAGGCAAAAATGCTTGTTTTTGCCTCCTCTTTCATTTGAGCAGGTTTTTTTTTGGGGGGGGACTTTCCAGTTTACATTTTTTAGATCTGGCTTTGCATGTTTGGGTCGATTGGATGTTTCAGTGGCCGTCTTGAAGCGTTGGGGACTTTTCTTCTCCACAATGGCTCAGGTTGGAGAATTTCTGCAGGTGCATTCATGGCGTATGGGCTCTTTGTCCTTCAAGACCATTTCTGGCGCATTGGATGATGGCTTTGGAGGTTGCTTCTTCATCCCCTGTCCTGTCTCGCATCATTGCTGCCGTCTCCCGTACTTTCTCCTGGTGACAGTATGGTCCACGTCCCTTCACCATGCCTCGGCCCATACTTTCCTGCTTTTGGCATTTATGGCCTCGTTTCTGTGATTCAGCGACTCCTTGCCCTTCTGGCAGGAGTCTGGCCTATATAAGGCAAGTAAACTCTTTTGCAAAGGAGAGATGGTTGATTTTTGGGGCTGTTATGCGACCGATTTGTTTTTGTAGTCAGACCTCTTAGTGTAATTGCAAGGGTATGGGAATGTGACTCACTGTGCCTGAATTTGGCCTCTGTTGTCTTCCTTTTATCCACTAATGAATGTAATTAGCTCTGTTGGTATACCCCTGCTATTAAATATTTCTGCATTGTAATAGTTTTATGGACCTTCATGATTAATAGATGCTGGTGTTTGCCTCTTTTATCTTTAGATTTCTATGTTTCAATTGGGGGTTGTAGTCTCTGTGGGTAAAGCAACCCCTCTACAGTTGTAGCTTTCATACCGAAGCCTCAAGCCAGTCTTAAATCTGTGCGAATCTCCCCTCAGTAGTAAAAGAGTCATTGTTGTGTCCACGCCTTGACCACCATTGCTCACTAAATTTGGTGTATCATCCCTTTTCTTTTAGTTTTCCTTATAACCCTTTCCCCTGCAAGTCGTTTAGCACTAGGTTTAGTATCACTGCTCTATGTAATAGGCTTAGAGAAAGGAACCAACCTTCTCTAGAGGTTTGATCTCAAATTGCAAGGTCCCACACTTCGAGATCATTCCCATGTTACCCCAAATTGCTAAGGTCTCGTGACTACAGCAAAGGGTGTAAATCTAGGTGATAACAGTAATCTTGCTAGGTTTAAGGTTGAGGCAGTGAGTCTATTAGACCTAGTTGTTCTTCATGGCAGTAACCCAGTATGTTTAGGCCCGTGGAGTGACCAAGCCTGAACATCATTATTTCAAGATTATAATATATATTGAGAATTAATCCTCTCCATGGTTTTTCCCCATCTTGGGGTTTTCCACATAAATTTGATGTCTCTTGTGTTTGATGTTGTATCTGTGGTTAAGTTTCTGATTTCATGCACTCATTGTTAAATCATAATAATTGTGGATAAATGATGAATGTTTAAATTGCAGAAAGTGTTTAAGTTTTTGTGACAACTAATTCACCCCCCTCTCTTAGTTGTTTGACGCATATCAATAGCTGATTAGGCTAGTTGTGTTGATGATAGAAGAAGTACAAGTGGTGGTGCTTTCTTTTTAGGAAGTAGAATGGTTTCATGGCATAGTAAGTGTTATGGAGTAAAAAGTGGCCACCTGCCTTTTTACCTCCTAGTTTAGCTCCTAGGTCCTATTTTCTTCCTTATACTTAAGTTTACATTATAATTGATCATTTTGAAAGAAACTTCCTGGCACCTAAGACATTTTGGGACCCTTGTGACCTATTTTAACTTAGCCCTGACCCAATTTAGGCCCATGGACTTGGGCACCAACCACCCAAGTCTCTCCTAATTTGTCAGGGCTAACTTTTGATATGTTAGCTTGGACCCTTCCAAAATGTTTCTCCTTGTCAGCTCTCGTGATTTGAATTCATAAATGTTAGTAGAAAAGTATATATAAGAGAGTTTATGACTTCATTTTACACTTAGATGGATAATGTGAACTTATGATATTGGAGCAAAGAGCATTCAAGACATTCATTGTGTATTTGTTATAGATTTTTGTTAGTATTTGTGTGTGTTTTATAGATATGGCTTCATCATCCATCTCCTTGTGAGTTGAAGAGCTTTCATCCTCCCAAGGGCTTCACCACCAAGGTGACATCATTGTTATTTGAATCATTTCATCATTTGGATTATCTTTGGCCTTTGCTCTACAAGAGCACGCCCTCTCATTAACAATGATGTTGGGAAAGCTTGAATGCTAACCTCGTGCTTGATTGAGGCAAGATCCTAAACACCACAACCCCCAAACCCCTCTCTTGTAGTCTTGTGTGCAGGTTATGGGTATAGGTTTTAGGAAAAGTGGAGCTACAGGAAAGTAGTACAGACATCATAGTTTCAGGATCTAGAAATAGTGTCAGAATATCCCTCTGACTAGACTTGGGCAATTGCCTCCCTAGTCTACAGGGCCTCAATCTTTTGGATCTAAGTTTTAGGCATCAGTTGCAGCATTTCATCAGTTCTAATTTTTAGAAGATTCCAACATCTGGACTTGAGCAGTTGCTTAATTTGTCCTCTGACACCTCTGCTTTTGGTAGATAGGTTTCAACATCTTACTGATCCTCTCTATAATTTTGGTTTCCAAATTTCTGTTGTCGATCATCTGTTTCAAGTTGATTATCTTAGAATTAGGGTTTCCTTCATACTTGGCCTATGGTTTGATAAAATCTTGATTTAATCTTATCTTTCCTTGACAAACAAGAGCACAAAGATATGTAGTTGAGCCCTCTTCCATCTTGTAGTGGCTTGACTCGGTCTTTGTCCTTGAATGTTAGAGTGAAAGGAGGGTTTGATCTAGTGAATCCATACATTCTATCATCTCTCTCTTTTTACCTCTTAATAGTAAGAAAAAAGATTCAATATCTTTATCAACTGCAGAGGCAGAGTATATTACATCAACATCTTGTTGTACACAAGTGTTGTGGATGAAGCAAACATTGAAGGATATCGAGGTACAATATGATGAGCCTATTCCTATTTTGTGTGATAATATTAGTGCTATCAATATTTCCAAGAATCCAGTGATGCATTCTAGAACCAAGCATACATCAATCAGGTATCACTTTTTGAGGGAGAAGGTTGCAAAGAAAGAAGTGAAGTTGGAATATGTTCCAACAAAGGATCAGATTGCAAATATCTTCACAAAGGCTCTTGCAAAGGACACTTTTGAGTATCTCCAGTAGAAGTTAGGGGTAACTGCCCTTCCTTCTTGCTAGATACATAGTAGTGCATCTATCTAAGGGGAGTAATTCATGCTATAAATTTTTCCTGGATTGATGGTGGCTACCTCTCAGGGGGAGCAGGTAGTGGTTGTTGCTAACAGGGGGAGAAGGTTGAAAAGGAGAGTTTGTGACCTAAGGAGGAGAAGCAATTGCCCTTTGTCCTTAATGTCAAAGGGGGAGAATGAGAAGATGTGTGTTGCCATCAATACCAAAGGGGGAGATTGTTTCACATATGTTACCTGAGGTTGTTACTGTTGTGGTTGTCATTGATGTCAACACTCAGTTTGGGTTGTTTGATGTCAACACTCTGTTTGGGTTGTCATTGATGCTTATGTTGATGGTGTGCTAACAATGATGTTGTTGATGTTCATGGTTGGATGTCATGCCTTGTTCAATGTCAATTGAAGCTGTATTGAATATGTTTGTTTTCAGCAGCGATGATATCATAATGATATATTAAGATGGGAATTAGAAGCATTAAGATGGGAATTAGAAGTAATGCTAATGTTGACAAGATGTTTCTGATGGCCTAAAGCATGTTGTATGCTCTCTCCTGTTGTTCCCAAGAAAGTATGTGTTGCTACAAGGAGACTCTAGTCTCCGGATGTTGGTGAAGGTTTCTGCTGTAGAAGGTTGCCTGGAAGATTGGTTGGGAGAATGCTATGCATTCCTCCACTTTTGAAGATATGGTCATGTGGTTCAGAAGTTATGTTTAGTATGTTGAGAAGGTGTTTCTTTCAAGGTTTCATATCATTTTCTTCTTCGCAGTGAAAGTTATAAGTGACAGAGTTCTAGTCTGTGCTCTTGCAGAATAAAGTGATCATGAAGGCTGGTTGGAATGCTCCACATTCCTCTGAAAGTGAAGATTTGTTCATGCAATTTTGTGAACATGTTTAGGGATGTTCAATACATGCTACTTTGCAATATCAGGTGATTTAGAGGTCTGTAGGTTCAGTTTTCAAATGACAATGTGCTACAGATAGTTTCGGATGCCCAATTGTTCTACAAAACATATGTTTGAGTACTTGTGCCAATTGGAGATTGTACAAATTAGTCATATATGTTTATGTGGACATTCTATATGTCTCTAGATAGATGTTTCTTAGGTTTGAAGCACATGCAGATCTTTTGTGTTTTCAGTACCACACAAAGTTTTCAAGTTAGCTTGTGAAGAGTGATTTTTGTTGAGGTCAACTTGGGAATGTTGGTGATGCATGCCAAAAATTTGTTGTTGTGCAAAGTTTAAAGAGTGTTTGGAGATGTTGTATGGGTCATGTAGACTCATCTGGGAGAAGCACAAGTAATGGTTAATCATTCATGAGTTCTGCCAAGTTGTAATGGCCGATATGCTACATGCTTCATGTTTTCTTGCTTAAGGGTGACCTAATTCAATTGTGTGAAGTGTGCAGATGTTATTCCTTGAAGGATGATGTTGTGAAGGATGTTTAGGACCAGGTTAAGCATGTGTTGGGATTCACAAGGCATGTTTCTCTTTCTGGTGTTGAGTGTAATTCATATTAGGGCTTGCCCTTTACACGTTTCATGTTGTTTGATCTATGACTGACTTGTAATTGTAATAATATTGTTGTCTTTGGCTCACATACAATGTAATATCATGTATATATTGTAAACCTAGTTCATCTAGGTGAAGTATGATCGAAAATGTGAATGTGAGAAGCATAATGTGGATGTATAATGCATTATGATGTGCGACTGAAGGAGAAAGAGCAGAAGTGATATATCTTGTCCAGATTCATCCTAAAGATATTTTGTGATAGAAGGGAAGTGAAGAGTGCATGCCTAACTGATTTAATCATCAAAAGAGGAGTGAAGAAGCAGAATTACAATCATCAAAAGGAGTGAACTTCATTGTTAGTTTTTGACAGTAGCATGACTGTCATGCTGTAATCTTTTCTGAGTTTATTTTTAATTCAAGGAGTAGTTGCTTCCTTGGGTTGTAGCCCTAAAACAAAGTCTATAGGGATTTGTAGCTTCCTTGGGAGTGACCCTAAAACCTTTTTTTAGGGAGTAGTTGCTTCCTTGGGTTGAAGCCCTAAAACAAAGTCAATAGGGAGTAGTAGCTTCCTTGGGTTGTAGCCCTAAAACAAAGTTGTAATTTTTATAGTAGTGAGCTTCATATATTGTGAGTTAATCCTCACTGTGGGTTTTTCCCCTTTTGGGGTTTTCCACATACATCTGGTGTTATGTGGTGTTGTGCATTGTGTTGATCTTTTTATATATGTTTCTATTAATGTTGTAAAGATTAAGTTTTAATTTGCTCTAGAGGATTTGAAATTTGTTTGCATACTGATTCTCCCCCCTCTTAGTATTTAGGTGTGTTCAACATGAGGTCCCCCATGTTGCGGCCCCACCGATTCATAGCTCCGATCAAAAGTGTTACCGATTAAAAAAATATTGATATTAAGGCATTGTATTGGTTAAATCTTTGTATAAATTATTTAATCTTGTCATTAAAGGGATGGTGCATTGATTAAATCTTTGCATTTTTGTTGTTTCCACCAAGTTTCAAATCCCCATTGGTTGTTGAACTTTTAGGTTGGAACCACTTACATTAATACATATTAACCATTAAAGAATTACTTTGTTTTTATACAAATAAAATGGTTCCTTCTTTATTCATTTTAACATTTTTTCATATAAGATTATTTGTTTAGGTGACCTTTCTAGGGAAAGCTCCTTTAATTTAGATTCAAGATGTAAAGATATTTAATAATAACAACTATAACTTTTTCAAAGTCAAACTTGTAAAACTTGTATTATTATTTCCTACTAAAGGAATTATTGCTCTGAGAAAGTTTTTAATGGGTGATTAATCCCCTTAGTTTCAATCAATCATTATTCATTTTAGTTTGAATGAAATTTAAGGGCAATATTTTATTGTGAACTTGCATGCCTTTTACTTCAAATATTAGCTCAAAATGATTTATTTTGCTTTGCCATTGGGCTGGATTTTGATCTACAAGGGTTCTTGAGACACTGAATGTAAGAGGTGTGATAGATGAGGGCCTTCACTGTATTTGTTAGATTTTTTGGATATGAAATCAACAAAGAATATTTGTATATGTGAATAGATGTTGTTGCAACAAATCTTATCAACAACTGTCCCTAAGTGGAAGTGAGATTTAGCTATGCATTGTGTAGATAGCTATTGTTGGACATGTCGGTCACTCAAGGGTATAAGGCATATTGTGAACAATTGGACTATTTATTTATTGAAACCCCTGGTTGACATCTTGTTAAAAAATTATCTCAAATGGGTTGTTTGGGTGATCACAACACATACAATCACTAACACTTATATTGGAGCTTTAAGATCTACTCGAGTCATCATTATCAAATTTTCTAGGGGGCATACAGGTCCAAGACAATGATGAGCAAATCATTTATTTCAATGAAGAAGAAATGGTCCCTACTATAGTGGTTGTGCCTTCATGAAACTTTTTCTCATGCATTTGCCTATAATTGCTTTCTCATGGTCCTTGTTTCACTAGTAAGCAAGTTTGCGTACACATATACTAGGATAGTTGCAACTGTAACATCTAACAAAAATCCCCCATACTTTATCCTTTGATAGATGTCTATACCCTATTCCAAAGCTCCCATTTTGGCATAGGCAAGCAAGATGTTGGCAAAGTTGTGGAATTTGTCTTTACACCTACTAAATACATTTGCTTGAGAGTTTGCAATGCCTTAAATTTAAAAAACTCATTGTACATGCATATCTTGTAATATGGTTTTTCACAAAGATAAGCTTATGGTTTGAAATTAACCCCTAAGAAGATGGTGGATATCAAAATTAGGGAAACTACCTCTAAAACATCCTCGAAATGCATCTATTTGGTGTGCAAATTCCTTGAAATTTCTCTCTAGAGGCTTATTGTTTTTCTCTGATTTAGAGAAGATGTACTTTAGCTCTAAATATACATCTTTTTCTTTTGAATTCCAACTCAATAAGAGGGTATCTACATCATTACTCTCCCCCAAAACTCCCATAATTCTTCTTCAATCAATATTAGTCTACATTTAATCGACTAATAACTTGCAAATAACAATATTAAAATGTAAATAATTAAGAATTATTAATATAGTCCTAGTTTTTATAGAGTTGTATTTCACTAATTCCTCTTATAATATTTGGACAATATAAATTGATATGTTTTCTTAGAAAAATTGACATCATCTCTAATATTATGATTCTCTATGTATATGTATATGTATATGTATCTCTATGTGTGTGTGTGTGTGTGTGTGTGTGTGTGTGTGTGTGTGTGTGTGTGTGTGTGTGTGTGTGTGTGTGTGTGTGTGTTACAATGTAGGTAGAAGATAATGGGGATATTAATGAAGACAAAAAAAAAGAATGGAAAAACTATGGCTTATATTAGGTTTGGTGAAGATTTATGTTTCTAAGGTAAAAAAACATCTATTTGAGTCATTCTATCAAATAGTTTGTGTCTTGCCTATCCTTCCACATTTTGCATACATGTCTACCAGGGAAGTTGCAACTATAACACCTAACAAAAATCCCCCTTACTTTATCCTTTGATATATGTCCATCTCCTATTCCAAAGCTCACACTTTGACATAGGTAGGAATGATGCTAACAAAAGTTATGGAATTTGGCTTAAAATCTTTTATTTGCATTTGCTTGAAAGTTTGTAAAGCCTTTTAAAAAATATGATTTGTGCATATATCCTAGAATCATGGCATTCAATGAGACCACATTATGTGAGATTGTTTTCATTTATAGCTACTATTTTTGTTTTTTAAGAGTGTATTGTTGGCTCAAAATTTTTTCACAACCCTTTTATTTAACTCATTGTATTAGTTATGAATGATTGACTAACCTTGTTTTGCTAGATGTTAATTGATAAGAGTGGGTGAAATGCTATTTGATTTGCATATCTTCTCTATCAAAATTTACTTTAGTCTTGAGCATCGCCTTGTTTGAGGGCTACCTTCTCTTTTTTCCATTTACAACAACATTAATGCAGAGACCATGCTCAAAAGGATTTCTCACTTCACTTAGAATTTCTCTGTTCTACAACTATTAATTTCCTGACACTTGGCATTGTGACAATGAGTAGCTAAGCTAGTTGAACTTTATATGTTGGCAATATACCCGATGATATCAGGGAAAGGGAAGTTGAATACCTCTTTTCCAAGGTTCATAGCTTGAACTCATGTGCTTATATAGGTTTTTGCTTAAATTGCTTTATGATTTGAATTTATTCTTTGCACTTGTATTAGTGTACATTTGTTATAATGACCATGTGTTCCTCATGAGATTTGTAGTTATAATACTAGAAATGTCATGTCCATTAATATATTATGCTTTCATCTAGGTTGCACTACAATAATACAAATTTAAGTGTTTTCTTATTTTGTTTCTATTGCATGATGCACTTTGCACTTCCATTGGCTATGTGATTTATTTTGATTGAGATGCTTTTAGTTTGGGACAATTCAATGATTATTTTGACATGTTTACTACAATCTATACGTGTTTCTATTTTTTGGCATTTGGTGTTGAATTGACAATGTTGCAAGATTGGTGTTCTTTGCCTAACTTGCTATGAATAGTCTATTTAATTTTTTGGGTATACATCTTTTCAGAATGTAATATAGAATATGGTCCTATTGTTGATATTGATCTAAAGATTCCCCAAGACCCCGGGGTATTGTTTTATTGAGGTATGGTACTGGGTAGTAAAATCCACAATTTAAGTAACCATGCATCACCTTTATATTGTCATGAATTTATCTTTGACAAAAAAAATAAAAATAAGCTAAAAAAAAATGTAACATGGTTAAAGATTTGAGAGTTTAATAGGTGAATATAATAGTGTATGTTTGGTTACAACTATATATTGATTCTTATTCAAGAATGGATTGAATGATGCAACATCAGATTTGTCGTAGCAGATCCCACAAATGCTACAATAAGTGCTTTTGATATTGTACTCATTGAACTAAACCTTAGTCTTATCATTAATGTTGTCATTACTTTTAAAAGTATCAAGAATTACACACTCGATCTATTTTTAAATTAAATTTATTTTCTAGCAAGATGAGTCTTCATATTAAGTGTATAGACCCTAGACCAAAAGGTGATTGAATCTAAGACTTCAGTGCTTAAGTTGGAAAGCTTGAATTGAAATTCAATACAATTAATCACAAAACAATGAACATTGGAGCAAATGATTTACTTTTTCTTCTCAATTATCTATAAGGAACATTCAAATATCGTAGTTGCCTTGCCATCTCCATTCTGCCAGATTTACTTTTGACCTATTCAAATTCGCAATGAAGGCTTGGCTATCATTTTGTCACGATCGTTCGTATACCTCGTATGGGGGAGGTGAGTCATCATATTCGTACACCATCATTATGTTTTGCCTATTTAGAAGAGCTATTGATAGAGAGTGTGGGGTGCAGGACTCATTCTTAAAGCTTGCAAGAAGGTACAACGTCACATGCCAAGCTTTTGATATCATGCAAAACTAGGGGGAGAGGGCTCCTGTACTTGTTATAGGAGTTGACCGCTTGGGCCTACAGGATTTTTTTTTTTAATATACTTTATAACATGAAAACAATATCTAATATTTTCAAAATGTTCAATCAATTTTTGGCAATTAAATATCTTATTGTAACGAGTTTTTTGGGAAAACTGTGTAGCTTATTTTGGATTTCCTAAAAGTTTGATACGATAATCTATCATGGACTGTGGAAATATCATGTCTATTAATTAATATTTATTTATCTAAATATAGTTGAGTGATATTTATATTTCAAATACACAATTTTTTCAAAATAGTGATATGACATGAATAGTTGGAGTTTGATTTGTTCTCTGATATGACATTTGTCCAACTTGTAAATATATATGACAAAATTATATTTTTAACTAGCACATGCACCATCGGAGGTTCAAGGAATACACCGATAGGAACAATCGATGAATTTAGAAAATTTTCCAGCATGAATTTTTTTTACGGCATGAGACAATTCTGAGCACCATAATTCTCACATATAAAAGCCTATCGGCTAATTATAAATATTATACATCCTTCTATTAATACACTTATACATTATACCTATCAACCTACAAACCTTCTTAAACTATATTATATATCAATCATCCCATCAAATTGATAAATTGTTCCACATATCAACCCTTCCACAACAACTTCTAGTTCCCCCATGCCAAGTACTCCCTCATTTACTTTGGATGAAGCTTGCTAACAACTAAAAAGTAGTTGTAAGGCTCACCATTAACAATCAAGAACAATAAAATACATTATTAACAACACCTCTTAAATCCAAATGATATGTATTATTTAGTACATATTTCAAATCACTTTTTTCATTAAATTTAAATCCATCCATTAATTCTACATTCTTACAAGCAAAGTAATTTCAATTCCCTCCATTAATTCAATTCCATCCACTTGCTCCCATAGATTACCCAATCAAATGTATTTAACTTGAATATTATAGTGTGTATGTGGTTATGAATAGTCGGCTTGTGGCTACCTTAACTCTCATTTAAGTTATATAATCATTAATATAGTTTTATATAGATAGTTAGGTTGGTTTGAGTGGCATCCATGGCATAAGTATGATATATATATATATATATATATATATATATATATATTCTATCAACTTATGTATGTTCTTGCTTTCAGATGAAGTAAAAATATACACAGTTGAATCCAAAAGAAGCAAAAACATACACAATTGAATCCAGAAGCATTCTCACATTAAAACTCATGTCTACTATAACCTCTACCTCCTATATATATACATAGGAGGTAGAGGATAGGAGGTAGAGGTTATAGTAGACATGAGTTTTTAATGTGAGAATGCTTCTGGATTCAATTGTGTATGTTTTTGCTTCTTTTGGATTCAACTGTGTATATTTTTACTTCATCTGAAAGCAAGAACATACACAGTTGAATTTAGAAGCACTCTCACATTAGGTAGAGGTTAGTTCTTATCATCATATTGAGTATTGTGTTCCTATTGAAGACTATTGGAGGTATCCCCCTCGAAGTGGATTATGAGGTTGCCCAGTTGAAGTGACATATTATTACCAAGTATTTGTAGCATATTTCCTATTATATTCTTCTATTGTGCAAGGTGTTTCATTATAAGTGGTATCTAGAGCATGATCTTGGCATCATGGCAGCAAAAAACAAGGTGTTTTTTAATTTTGGAGGTCATTTTGGGAACTGTTTATCTCTCATTTGAAAAATCTTTTCAAGATTTTTGGAGGGTTATTCAAGGGTATATTGGATCTGCTTAGTCTTAATTTGAGGTCAATGGAAAAAATTAAGGGAGTTATTACTGAATTAGGATTTCCACAAATTTTACTCCTAGGGCTACTATTCAAAGATTTTTTCCTAATTTCTAGAGGGTTAAACAAGGGTTAATTGATATACCTACAATATTGATTCAAAAGAATTTGAAGTAGACTTGAGGAAGTTATTACAGAATTAGGGTTTCGACCATATTTACTCTTAAGGCTACAAATTAACAAATTTCTTGGATATTTTTTCTAGGAAGTGAGATCTAGGTCCTGGTAAGTTACATAAAAATTTCAGATTAATTGGATTTGTTTTGGGTGATTTATTACAAATATTATTTTTTTCCCATCATGGTGGGGCCTGCAACAATAGGCAAAAAGAATTTTGTCATACCTAGAAAATCTCTAGGCAATGAGGATGTGGAAAATGAGGAGTTTGTTTATACATATTTAATAAATATATAATGGAACAAATTCAAAAAGAAACAAACAAGATGAAGGATGAAATCTTGTTAATTATGATAGAGTGGATGTAAGGGATGATGGACAAAATTGTTCATGGCCAACATCATAGAGATTCCAAACAATGGAGTCACACAAAAAGGTTTGGGAGGAAGAGGATTCTCCTAAGGGAAGTGTGTTTTTGGGTTTAAATTAAGCCTAAAGATGGATAATCTCCTAAATAATTCAATGGCTCGCATTCATATGAGATCTTGGAACCTGTTACAAATGAAGAATATGCAGGAAGTCACAGAAGAAGAAGAAGAAGGAGAAGGAGGAGGAGGAGGAGGAGGAGGAGGAGAATTCAAACCAATAACATCTTGCCATGCATTATCACTACTTGGAGCATTTCAAAAAGCATTATTTTGCTAAAGGAGATCATGATCAGGCCATTCAATCAATTCTAGGATACCATCTACCATCCTTCACCTCTTCCTTGAAGGAACACCAAAATGTTAGAGAAATGGAAAAACATATTCATCACCATCAAGAGATAGATACAAAGGGAAGACACATCTTGAAACTTGAGTTAATTTTCTAGACATACACAAAGGAGATGAGGACTGCAATACTCACAAAATGGAAGAATTTACCAATCAAAGTTACCACATAAGAAGATGAATATTTTATGCAAAATCATTCACAATTGATTAGCATTGAGGACAACACTTTTGTAAAGTGGGGGACATGCTACACCCATAATCTTATAGAGTGTATATGGTTATGAGTACTTGGATTGTGGCTACCTTAACTCTTATTTAAGTTATATAATCATTAATATAGCCTTATATAGGTAGTTAGGTCACCCGGCTGGCAACCTGGCTAGCATCCATGGTATAAGTATGGTATAGATAGGAGGTAGAGGTTAGTTATTATCATCATATTGAGTATTTTTTTCTCACTGAAGACTATTGGAGGTATCCCCCTTGAAGTGGATTAGGAGGTTGCCCCCTTGAAGTGGCATATTATTACCAGTATTTGCATCATATTTCCTATTATATTCTTCTATTGTGCAAGTTGTTTCATTACAAAGGTCTCAAATATGTAACCACACAAATCAGTACAAAAATACTGATATGGATATGATGCCTATAAAAGCAAGTTCTCTTGTATAGATTGTGTTGGCACATGAGTTTTATAACATAATTTTTCCTATGGATCCATTGAAAATTCTAAAGTCCTATGTGGAATGCTATGTTTTGTGCCTCTGAGTGCTTACAATTGTATTAAAATTTTGCAAACCCTAAAAAATCCAACTTTCCTTTGTGTTTTTTCCTCTGGCGAGATTTTCACCCTCATCGACATCTAACGGAACTTTGTGCCCTTATTGGATTTGCAAGTTTTTCATAAGGATTGGGATATATCCAAGATCCCCTTGGATCCCCACATCCTCCTTTTCCCCACTTCCCCGCAAGTGTCTTTAGACCTTTCCTTAAGGTTTTCAGCGTGTCTTCTAACAACATCTAGATATGTGTCGTAGCTCCTTTTTTCCCTGCTTATCCCGTTTCCTTCATTTTTTCCCACTTTTCCTCCGATGTCTTTCTTGATAGAGGATTCACATCCATGTGGATTTATCTGTTTCCACTTGGATCTTTGTAGATCTAGGTATCCCCTTTTCTCCCACAAACTACCCTAAGTTCTCCTTGGAAGATATTTGATCCGGATCTGGATATATCTGGATCCCCTTCTCCCTACATCTTGTCACCCTCAACCTTCTCGCACACCCTGTTTTACCAACTTTCCCTTTTGCATCCCTCATATGGACCTTTGATCCAGATTTAAATATATTCGGATCCCCCTGAAACTACATATCCCTTAGCCCTTCTAACCTCTACACATCCCGTAAGCTCCCAAAAATACTCCTAAAACCACACCCTTATTCCTCCACATCTAATCCCCTCCTAGCTCTGCATCTGGATGCGTCATCCACTTCACTGATACATATGCCCCTCATTCTCTCACATATGTAGATCACTCCTCTGGACCACAAATCCTGACACCCCAAGATTCCACAAATCTAGTACCCCCTCATATTTCTATTTTTTCTCTAGGTGTGAAACAGTAAAAGGTAAACATTCCCAGTGACCTCCAAATGAATAGTTAGAGCTCCATGGATCACCATTAATGCTAGGTAGGTGATTTCTAGGTGCTCCAAGACTGATGTGGGCCCTCTAATGACAAATGTTTACACTTGGGTGTGATCTTTCACTGAAAATCAAAGGGTTTTTATTGAAACGACCCATGTGAAGATGAGGTAAGTTGCATGGTCACCCTTTCTGGTCTATAGGTGGTAAAAGACTTCTTCCACACCTTCTTCTTGACAAGATAGAGTATATAATGTGTTTGCATTCATTTTGCAAAAAAGGGGAAAAACTGTTGGTTGCAGAGAAGAGTAGAAAAACTAAAAAATTTGTATGAAACCCAAGGGTTTCGCCAGTTAATGGTTATTGATCATTTGTATTGTAAATTTTGTGGACTCCTTTTCAAGGGGATATGAAAGGACATTGTAATCTTCAAATAATGGACTAAATCTGTAGTATGAACTTGTGTTTAGGTGTCTCCATGAATGTCGTGAGAGTTTTTGGTATTTTATCAACACACCCTAATCACATTTGTTGATTTGAATATTGTACATGACTAGTTAATTTATGTAAATTGTAAAACACTTTTACGATGTTGTTGTGAGGTGCGCTATCATGTCAATGTATGAAACTTGTGAATTTTTTTATGGATTATTAAAGAATACTTGTGATTAAGTTATGTAATGATCTAGTTGCTTGTTTGTTTGTGTAGAGCCTATCTTATGCAAAATATTGTTAGATATAGTCTTTGTTGTTTCCTTGATAAGGTGGAAACATTTGATTACCATACTGCCCCCTTTGATTGTGTATTCATGCTCTGTTGCCCTAGCTGGAATAGGCACCAATTTGTTGTATGTTAACTCTCCTTTCCCTCACCCACTCAAACACAATAAAATGTTAGTGTAAGTAATATTTTAGTAATTATTTAATTACTTTATGTAATTATTTACACTTGTAGTTAAGCCATCTTAGGTGGCTTCATTAGAAACTTGGAGAATTTTATAAAACTCTTCAAGATGTGTGCAAGAGTTCTCCCTATTTGTGAGGAACAAACTTGCACCTACATTCTCTCTGAAATATTTTTTTCCAAAAATTTGTTAGTGCAATTTTTTTTTGTGAATTTGCAATAGGCTGAAAAATTAAAAGCACTATAACTTTTAAACGATAACTCGAAATCGAGTCCCATTTTTAAAAAGTGCCTATTTTTTATACTACATCCATGGTGATGATTTCACAAAGTTATAAAGTGTCATTTTTCATCTTCATTTTGTAAGAAAATATATGCACTAAAATAAAGTGCCAAAATAAAGGGGACGATTATTTTATATATATATATATATATATAAGGGGGGTGACAAAGAGTTGTGCTTAAAAGCACTCCAAATTTCCTTCTTTCAAGATTCTAAAGTTGCAAATAAAAACTAAGAATGGAACCTAATCAACAAATTAGTCCTCTCACACCCTTCAATTATCATGAATGGAAGATGCAAGTTCAACTTTCACTCAAAAATAAAGGGTTGTCTAGAGTAACT